>JALMQS010000030.1:15691811-15881560 GCA_024734495.1 Forficula auricularia | reverse complement strand
ATGACCTTTTCGTTCCGGTGCATGCTGAACTTATCCACTTGGCTCTGGGCGCCTCAATTAATGAATAGTAAATTTTCAACATTAATACAAGGACATGTTTATAAAAATAATAAGGAAATGTTGGTTTCTAATTAAAGGAATAGGTGCTATAACCAAGACACGTGAATACACATCCACAGATGGTTTATCATTATTCTACTCACTTTGACAGTTTCCGAGTCTGAACTGTGTACACCTCCGCCATCTGTTTGAAAGCTCGCTCGGCCTGGAACAATGATTCAAAGTAGTTGATTCTTCATATATGATTATCGCAGTACTAGCTTACCACAGGCACCATTGCAAGTTGTTGTTGTGGTTACCATCATCACTGTTGCGGTCAAGATTCCTCTTTCAATTTTCAATTTCATTTAATTTGGTGTTACGTCTTGTTCTAATTCAAGTATTCACCAATGATCCGTGTCTAGTTCGAAAGACGGGTGTTCCTTCGGTGTTTTCTGTATCACAAGGTCTCGTAACGGTTTATAATGGTTGAGGAGAAATTTACCGATTGCAACCTCTCCTCATCTGTTGCAGATCTTCTATATTTTTATATTGATTGTTACGATAAGTTTGACGGGACTAAAATACAAGAAAAATTATACTATTTTTAATAATGGCTTCAGTGAGCTTTATTTTTGTGATTGGTGATTAAAGAATTTGAATTTTTAAATCACACAGAATTAGATTATAATTATTTATTGAACACGAACAGGTAAGCATTACAATATAACAACGTTTCGATCGACATTCGGCGATCGTTCTCATTTTGACTGGACATACGCAAATCCTGCAAGCCTGACCGACACGTGATTAGCTCAGTTAACTATAATCGGATGGGTTCATACTTGAGAACGATGCTGAATAAGTCGATCGAACGTTGTAGTTATATGCCAATGTTTTTATTTGTTCGTGTTCCTTAAGAATAATTATAATTAATTATGTGCTTGATTTTAAAATAAAATTCAAATTTTAATATATTTATTAGACATTTTTAAATTCATAGAATAAAATAAAAGACATAGGTACAATTAATTCACTTTATTACTATATAAAATTCAAGATCCAATAGAAGTAAAAGTTGTGTAGTTTCACAGTGAATGAAAATTCAAAGGGTTTATACAAGCCTCAATATTTCGGATTATTAGTTAGTTTTAACTGTAAATACGATGATGGACAACAATCGAATGCTGTTGATTTCTTAAATTCTTTCACCCTTATTAACTGCTAAAACCTACTTTTCCTCTAAAATTCAAAAATCAAAAGTATGAAGAAAATGAATATTGTCTATTTCCGTAGGGGCTGTCCATAAAATTAAATCGCACAATCTATCAGATTATGTTGATAAAAATATGACAACGAAATTTTGAGGATCTAAAAATTATGATGTCACAAAAGTCAAGTCACGTACAAAATATATTTTTTAGATTTCGGGGTTTAAATTATAATAGTAGATAATACGTGGTGGATTTACGATTAGATGATGAGACCCAGATAGGACACGCAAAGAATTACAGGAAAAGCAAAATTTAAGGGGCTGCAAATTAAGAAGATTAATTAAAAATCGATTTGGTTATTTTTGCAATGATTGTATATGAATGATACAGTAAAAATATTTAAAATAATCATCATTAGGTTCGGATTCCCATAACTTTTATTATGTAATTTTGTTTTGAGATGAGGAACAAAATAAGTTTGTCGACTTATCGGTACGCGTTTTCGCTCACTTATTTACTTTTTGTGACTCTGTGATAGTAAAACTCCAAACACGTGGTGCGCTCGTACATATAGACCTCGGACTCGTTCATTTCTGCACATCATCGGCAGCTCAAAACTTTCAATGTCAACAATGCCACAATTTTCTTTGCAATTTCATGGTAAAATTTAAAACATTTCGAAATCGTCAACATATAAACTATTTACAATATACAACGCACAAAATCGATTAAATATCTTAAAAATTTATATGAAAACGACGGAGAATTTTTTCCTCACATAAATTAATTTTTTTTTATTAATTTATAAAAAGGAAAAAAGACAAAGTGTATATATAAAATTTTTAAGTATTTTGGTTTTTGTATATAGTTATTATGTATCATAAATATCGTTGTTGTTTTCTTGCAATGTGATGTTTGTTAATTAATATTAATAAATATATTGGTGTCTTGTATATTAAAATGATGAACATTTCAGGCCTGGCCGGAGTGTGCATCCTCGGCCAAAATTACATTAAAATATTATTGAATTCTTGAACAAAAAAGTTTCTTATTTTTTTTTTTTGTGTACATATAGTCCAGTCAAAATTGTGTTTTTATCGGGAAAGTTCCCCGGGATAGTTCTGATTTTTTCATATATATGTTTTTTGGGGCGGTGAATCCGATGAAAGACCTAAAATGATGAAATTTGTAGGAAGTTTTATGAGACTTTCATTTTGTATATAGGAATGTTATTTACGAGAAAGTTGATAGTTTTTCGAGTTATAGGCAAAAAACCTGCCACAAAATGAGATTTGTTATCTTTTTTCGCATTTTTGACGATGTCTCCGTCACGAAATTTTGTTGGCAAAACCTCAGATTCGATTCAGCACAACAAAAAACATAAAAATGGTCGAAGAAATTGCAACTACCCCAGAACTTTCCGTCTAAAAACACGGTTTAACTGGACCATTGTTTGTTTTGACAAAAAAAATTCCCACTAAATATATTGCTTTATGGATTGACCCCCCGTAACAATTTTCTGGCTACGCCACTAGAACTGGAATAACGTTTTAAATGATATGAACAAAAATAAAGTTAAACTATTAAATCCACTTTATAGTTGAGGTTTGATTATAAAAAAATAATAAGTGCCTGTCATCTGATTGGCCATCCCAGTGGCTTCATTTACCATCTACCGTTTGTTAGCTGGTAAAAAGCATTTGCTTTGCGACATACAACCGACCCTTGGACATATCATTCCCGGCTTGCCTTTATCGTCAGGCATTGGTTGTACGATCGCTTTTGGATAATATCAAGTACACATCGATGATGAAATAAGTATGATTAATTCTTGAACTTTATATAAAATTGATTTGCAATTAAAACAATTGCAAACCACTCTGCGGATATATCGAACGTAGATATTATTTTGATGGGGTACGTAATTGCCACCTAGTGTAAGTAACTGGAGAGTGCCACAATCATCTGATTGGCCTTCATCGGTATTTACCATCTACCGTTGTTAAATGGTAAGCATTTACTGGGCATACAGCCATTTTCAGAGCTGTGTGGACAGTTTGTGCCATCAGTAGCTGCAGCTGCTTATATCCTCACCTTTCCCCCGCCCTCTCTCACTTCCCCTGCCGTAGCGTGCCTCAGAATCCTAGCGGATACGGGAATCTTGCGGGGTCAAGCTTTCTGCCCATTGAGACCCTTCCCAGCGCGCCTAAAGAAGCGAAAGCTTCAAAGAAATTCTAATTTTTATAAAATTGATGTGGAATCTTGTAAGTTGAACTTGCTTGGGATTCATCTCCTCTATTGTGTGGCATCCAATCGATGATCTGACATCATAAAATGAAGACTGCACTAAAATTCCAAAGAAAAAGTTTAGTTTATATTTTTTATCAGATAAGTTATATCCCAATGATAAAAATGGCTACCTTTCTAAGGATGATAGAGAATCGTTGTGGGAAATGATAGGCGTTTCAGCTTGGACGAGATATCTCAAAATTATTTGATTTTTGTACATTTGTGGACCCTTAACACTGAATGGTAACACACCCTCCGTATATTGGACCGATGAGTCGTAAACAACGCCATCCGAACGGACCTAAAAATAAGTTACGATCAAAATATAAAATATTTTTGTATACAAACCATATATGATTGGATTGAAAGTTTCTCTTTTGCCGAGAGTAGCAGAATTTTTATAAATTAAAGGAGACAATATAAAAGATTGTGTCTTCAGCTGGAAAAATAAATTTATTAATTTATTTATAACGAGACTATAGTTTCGTTATAAATCAATTAAAATTTATAATTCAAGCATAATACACATTCTTTTATTCTCTCCTTCAATATACACTACGGTGCAAAAAATCGAGGCACCAATAAAAACTTTATTAAATAGTAAATTATTTTCAATTTTTTACAACTAACCATACATTTACTGAAAAACAGCTTATTGCAAGTGTACTTGCCACTTGTCGTTAACTTAGGCCTTAGCCCTTGATTAATTAGACAGACAATTTGAACTGCTTGAACTTAAGAAATATTCATTTTGTATATTTTATATTTCTATCAATGATGCTTAATTCAAAATTATTCATTTTGATGTTTCAAATGAAATTTGATCTTTTATTAAAACTTTATTCAAATTTAAAGTGATATTGAGAAAGTAGGATAATTTGTAATTGTATCTTTTAAATTAATTTCACTTATTTTTACTATGAAATTCAAAAATTATCACCCATATTTATTGAAGATGTTAGTTTAAGAGTTAATAGAAGAAATTATATGGTTATTTGTAACAATTTTAAAAATAATTTTTTATTTAATAAAGTAACATACTAATATGTGCCCATAATTATGAAAGTGAACTAAGTCAAAAAATTAAAAAATTAGTTTTTTCATATTTTATGTTCCATCCATTTAAAAAGTAAAATGTAGGTTTTGAAAAATCGCATAAAATTGAACTGCTCAGTGAATTTCTAGTTGTCTCATTATACGAATTCGAATATTGTTTATTTTATAAAACTTTAAATATCTCGAGATTAACAATCATTGACTTGAATCACTTTCATAATTATGGGCACATATATATTGCAGTAAACCCGTTTTTTAGTAATAACGGGTTCTTACTGATAATAAGCACGTTTCACTGAATACCTTTGTGGCAGCTAGAGTTTACTGATGTTGGATGAGTTTGGTTCAAAGGTCTTGAATCTTCATTTTTGACCTTCTGGATCATTTTGGGTGTTTATTTTTAAAAAATTTTAAACGAAAATTTCAAAAATTACATTCTCTACAACTTTGCTTCTAAGTTTTTGCATTTTCGTTTAAAGATTTTTGAAAATAAACACCCAAAATGATGCAGAAGGTCAAGAATGAGTTCTACCTTTGAACAATCTAAACCAACATCGGTAGACTCTGTTGCCACAAAAATGATCAGTCGATGCACATTTTGCTGGTGAGCATTCTTACTAAAAACGAGGTTCCTATACTCCTGCATACGTTAAAAAGTGCTCCTTTAATGTAATAAGATAGCGATTTGAAATAAGATCTATCTTTTGGAAACACCCGATATACTAGTATTATATTCATCTTTACTAAATAATTTAACTTATACATTTTAATTTATAAATAGCTTAAATATATATATACCTATATGTATTCGGTAACTTAAGCTCTCTTTATTATGAAATTGGACAATATTTTCAAAATAATCCTTTTCTGAGTGGTGACCGAGCGATTGTGTTTGTCGAGAAACCATTCATATATTGTATGAATTTACCGCACATTCTGCCCTGCTCTCCCTCTAACATATTTCTAACAAGGTGTATAAATTAAATACGAACCCGAAACCAGACCAGAATCGCCTAAAGTTTCCGAGAAATAGAATTGGGGAGGCGCAACCGGGAAAATCCATATATTAATAGGAATTGTTAAAGGGATTCGACACATATATTATTCAGTTGAGGGAAGAATAGAATGCTAATGGAATACCTTTAAATTAAATCTCTTAAAGGAGAAATATTATTAAAGAGGACGAATTATTTAAATAAATATCAATCAACCCGTCTGACATATACAATCCCTAACTTAGATGCAGTGGCTGAGCATCTCTAGTGTATTCTTTAGAGATCGCAATGAGTACTACTTTCCTTCCAATATAATATGCAAAAATTACTATCTGCTTATAATATCATCAATTTCACATGTGGATTGGTGGATGGGATGGGGAGGTGATGATACCAATCGGCCAGATTGGGGAATAATGGAATTGAAATAATTATCGGAAAAGGGTGTTTTATCGAGTTAGAATTTTCCTCTTATTAAAAGCAAGGACTAAAGATGAATAAGGACACTCGATGGTGGAGAAGTAATCTCGGAATCGAAGCAAAAATACAATGTATACATTAATTAATGTAAAATAATTGGTTTAATAAAATTTATAAAAAAAAAAAAAAATCACATGTAAACATTTTCATAAATGTATTTAATGATCGCGTTATTATCTTATTATATGAACTACTTTAATTAACGAATATTGGGTGCTTTAAGATTAGATTACCAGGTTGTTTCCCGCATAATCGGACCTTTAAATATATCTATGGTAAATTATTATAGTGAATAAATTAATGTTTAATTATTTTTTCAGCAGAAAAAGCCAGATAACTTATAATTTAAAATATATAATATATCCTATTATAGGAGAATTAATGGCAACATGTTATAGATTTGCCTAGTAAGAACAAGTTTAAACAGAACTGTTTCAAGTTTAACTAGTCAATACTAGAATTCACCATGTTTGTTTGATGAGATCTGGTTTTTTTACTAAATTATCCGGATTATCAACTTTATATTTAGTCAAGGATGCAAAATATAGTGTGTATATACATTGTGGTGCTAAAAAAGTGGGAACAAAAAATTTAGTTTTTTCAAATAATTTTCCAGAAAAAACATATTTTATTTAAACTTTTAATACATTCTGTGATTATACAACTATTTTTAAAACATTTTAGTGTGAAAAACAATGTAGGTATTAGTTTAATTTAAGCCCTTTAAAATTAAATTTATTTAAACTAGCATAAATTTTGCAGGTTTGAAATCGATCCCTTTATTGAATTGTATTAAATGATTATCGTCTAATATCGAGACTAAATTGAATATTTTAATGTTTATCAGTTCGATTTGAATAATACAATCTTTTAATTTAATTTCATTTCAAAGGCATTGTCCATACCATAGTGCCTCTAAGGACCGAGGAAGTAGCTCAAGCTGTAACTCTAATAAATGATGGAAGATCGTATCGAGTGTATCGCTCAACGGCTTAAAGCATCGGTTGGAAGCATCCATAAAGCTGGAGCATATATGAGAGAAACTCAACTCTTATGCTAGGAGACAGGGATCTGGTCAAATTAAACCTTCAAATGAGAGAGATGACCGATTCATACTATTGGAGGTATTGAGGGATTGGCATACAGCAGGTCAAATTCAACAGCGCCTTCTACAAACTCGACAAGTCAACCTAGGTAAGTGGGACTATCAGAAGACGTCTCCGGGAAATAGGGTTGATGTCAAGGAGACCAGCAACAGGCCCTCTTTTGACACCGAATCACCGAATTTATCTAAGGGCCAGTTGTATGTTGGTTGGTGACTACTTTTTAACCGTTGGCGAAAAGGGTAAAGGAGCTGGGATCTGATTGGCAGGCACTTTCATCTGATTGGCCATCAGCTTTTTACCCATTGCCAACGACCAAAAGAAGTCTGCCAACAACGGCCTAAGTGCTCCAATTTCGTCTGCGGCTCCACGAGTGTATATACATGTTTGTGAGGCCTCTGTATGGATCTTAATGTGGATTTAGCCGGTCCCGTTTTGGCGTTGGATTTGACATCTTGAACCCTGCTTCCTGATCCATGGGCAGGGGCCTAACCTTTCGGCTTCGGCGATTAAGAAAAAATTAAAACAACTATATCTAAAGTGAGTTGAGAATCCATGTACGGGGTCACTCCAGAGAACAACTGAAGAGCTTACAGAGATTTCTACCTATTTGAAAATGTACTCTGAGAATTTTTAAATGAAAAATTGATAAAAAAAATGGTGTTTTGTTTCCCAATTTTAAAATATTTATGGTATTTTCCCCCAAGTTGGAAGAACGAAATAATTTTTAATTCTTTTTAGTTCATTTAACATTTTCAATAGAAGAAAATTGTCTAGCTGAACCTGACTTCAAGCCTTATTCATTGTATAATTAGAAGTGTAATTTTTTGATTTTCAAAATCAAAAAACACGTTTCAATATTTTTAATCGTACTTTTAATATTAAAATTTTAAAAACTCTGTCATTAATCAATAAAATCATAAATGTATATATTCACTAACTAGAAATTCTACTTGTTAGTAAGTTAAATTGAAAGTTTTGCCGAGAGTAGCAGAATTTTTATATGTGAAGAGACAATAAAGAGTGTATCTTCTGCTGGAATTATAAATTTTATTACTATAACGAGACTATAGTTTCGGGGGCTTTGCCCTCTTTATCCAGTCTATTACAATGTATTCACAGGAATTAATTTATGAATGAAGGTTAACATCTTTCATGTGGTTAGGTTAAGAAATTATACAGAGTTGCGCAAGTCAAGAATTGAATTTATACTTGTTTTATTATTTTGGCTGTAGGTGGCGTTCGTGAAGTTTATATTTTAGCAGCTATTTTTAAAATAAAGCTTTCGGAAATTTTATTTTTCCGATTTAGGAATTTTTTTGGTGAATTATTGTATGATTTTAAAATTTCTAACGATTCGAAAATACTAATTTTCGAAGGATCTAATTCTGATCTAATTAATTTAATATCTGATTCATCTTGAAAACAATGTTTCTCTGAGATTAAATGGTCTGCAAATGCACTATACCCCGAACCCCCTTTAAGCACCGTCAAATATTACAATTAATTAGATCAGAATTAGATCCCTTAAAAATTAGTATTTTCAATTCGTTAGAAATTTTAAAATCATACAATAATTAACCAAAAAGGTTCTTAAATCGGAAAATAGAAATTCCCGAAAGCTTTATTTTAAAAATAGCCGCTAAAATATAAACTTCACGAACGCCACCTACAGCCAAAATAATAAAACAAGTATAAATTCCAATTCTTGACTTGCACCCTCGTGTAATTTCTTGTGCACTTGCAGCCTGTAAAATTTCTTAACCTAACTACATGAAAGATGTTAACCTTTCATTCATAAATTAATTCCTGTGAATCCATTGTAATAGACTGATGAAGGGGCAAAGCCCTCGAAACTATAGTCTCGTTATAAATAAATAAAATTTATAATTCCAGCAGAAGACACACTCTTTTATTGTCTCCTTCAGTATCTTAGTAAGTTACTCACCTGTGTAATAAGGCGACTACTAACTCTCTCATATCCATGTTTAGATTTGGGACAGCCTCTATTTTTCGGACCAAGTCAATTGAAAACATCCATGCTATGTGGTAATCGGTTGCCTCGGTAGTAGAGGCTCGTATTTTGATAACATTCCAGAAGAGAGTTGGGCAGCTGAGCCGAAAGGTTGTCATCTTGACCGTAACAGAGCAAACCTGAAAACAATCACAAATCATTTGCTATCAATGCGGGAATTAATCACTACATCAAGAGGGGGGGACTTGCTGACTATAGGCCCCTCTTTTTCCATTGGGCACTCGGGGCAAGTGTCCAGGGTGCCCCGTATTAATTACTTGGAACTAATTTATTTTAATATCGATGCTAGCAGAAACTTTTTATTTCTTTTAGAGGGGCCCCATTATCCTAAAGTGCCTAGGATCTCCAATAGGTTAAAGACGGCCCTAGGTGCCTATAAATTACCTGAGGCGATTTTGGGGATTTTTCGACCCCCCTCCCACCTTGATGAAATGTCGTGAGATTTGGCTCGGCCCACTCCCTAATCTCAGATGAGATTTTTCAAAATGCGTATTTTTAGTGTAAATACGTTAATCTGTGCGTTGGATTTATTTTAAAAAACATAATTTATTTAATTATTTTTGCTTAAGTCTAGTTTTATTATTATTATTACTATTCTTTTCTCTCCTTTTGAAGGAGATTTGTTCTGTACTATACATCGGCTGTAAACAGAGATGCTAGCTTCTATTTTATTGTTGAGGAAGGGTTTAGGAACCTCCGGACTATTGTGCACATACCCAGCAGTAGGCAGCCTTCTGCGCCGTCATGATATTCTTATTATTATTACTATTATTACTTAATCTCCAGTTTCTCGGAAAAAAAATACATGATATTTTCTGAGACCCCACGTTAGATTCAAGTGCAGATCCAGAGGGGTGCGGAGGGGGCGACCGCTCCCCATACAGGCCCGTGCCTGGCTGGAGTGCAACACGTGCGTCGCATGCAGAGGCCAAAAAACGGCGGCCAAATCGACAGGGAATTTATAACAATTTTTTTTTTTTTTTTTTAATGAACTTAAAATATGAGATATGAAATTTTTAAAAAATTTGAGAAAAAAAATTATTTAAAATTGAAAATTAAGTTCTATGTGTATGTGTGTGTGGAGGGCGGCGTCTCTGACCCCCCCCCCCTCGCGCTTGGACAATTCGACCGCGACACACTTTCGAGATAAAAAGTAGATCTTATATACATCGTCAACTACCTACTACTCCATACTCCCCCTCCATAAAATTCCTGGATCCGCCCTTGGTTAGATTGAGTGAGATTCGCTCGGCCCCCCTAAATGTCTCACGTAATTTAGGGACGCCCCAAACATATAAACTGCAGCTTCTGGACTGAAATTCTTTATATATTAAGATACCGTGAAAATATACCCTATAAGTATCGTTACAATATCCTTTCTTTTACCCGTATTGTATATATTTAATTTTACCGTAAATCATTGTAAAGAGCTCATTAAGAATATTCTTCTTAGAGAACAAGGCTGTATCTTAACTCCCGGGACGATCGAGAGGCGAACGTTGTTGGGCGATAGTAATAATGTATCACTCAAAAATTATCTTTTTTTTTTGCTTATTCATGCTTAGAGAAGTCTTCAAAGTGGTGAAAAATACATATTTTTAAATAATTTCCTTCATTGGCCCTTTTAAACCCTGAAGAAGGAAACGAAACGTCGCGTCGGCGTCGGTGTCTTTCCAATGAATTATATTTTTTCATTATATTTGTTGGGGCTGCCTTCCATCAATTTTCCATTTTTAAAGTATTTTTATCCACAATTAATTTAAGAATGAAATGCTATAGAAATTTAGTTCTGGTGCTAAAATATTTATAATTTTTTTAATCGAAAATGGTAAATATTTTGGACATTCTAGCTTGAGGAATTTTTATTAAAAATTGTTTTCAATTTGGTACAAAAAATATAGATGTTTATGGAAAGCGGAGCACTCAATGTTTTGTCAGTGGGGTGGGGGGAGGGGGAGGGGGGCAGGTGACCTTAATTACGCCCCTGATAAAGTTAACATTACTAAATGATAAAAAAAAATACTGCTTGACCATCGATTAATAAATAATTCATTAATTTATCTATGTGCTCATACTTGAGAACGATCACAGAATAAGTCAATCAAAACGTCGTAGTTTTATTGTATTATTTATTCGTGTCCAATAATTAATTATAATTAATTATGTGTGATTTAAAAATTTTAAAATGTAAAATATTCAAATTTTATTTTTCGAAAAATGTACTTATTTGTCTTTAAAAATTTTTGAAAAATATCAAAAATGTAAAATATTCAAATTTTATTTTTCGAAAATGTACTTATTTGTTTTTAAAAATTTTGAAAAATCTTAAAATGGAAAAATATTCAAATTTTATTTTTCGAAAATGCACTTATTTGTCTTTAAAAATTTTGAAAATATCAAAAATGTAAAAATATTAAAATTTTATTTTTCGAAAATGTACTTACTGGTGTAGTTTGGCAAGAAAAAGGAAAGTGTGGACGAATTTGGGAGAGGCCTATGCCCTAAGGGGCCTTGTACAATAACTAATTACCTTTCGAATCTATACTCTCTAAATTATATATAGATATTAGGTATATGTTTATTTGCATCAAGCGGAGGACAACCTCATGGATTTCTCCTTATAAATTATCAAAACTGCTATTTTCGGAAAACTAAATCTCTTCAATTAACGATATATCCTAAAATGTCTATTTTATTTGCAAAATTATCCTTTTTCAACCAGGATAATATAGGGTTTTTCATTAAAAGGGACGCATTTTGTTTTTTCAATTAAAAGACCTGTGTGATAGTTATGGAAATGATTTTTATTTCAAATGAAAGTACAATCGATGCCATTATTTATGGAATACGACATCGTTCAAATGCCCGCCGCTGAAGAGCTGGTACGAGTGAATACGCTGGACCCAATTTTCCATGACTCGAGCATACAATTCGGCTCAAATACCAGGAATTTTGCGTTCGATGTTGGCCTGCAGCTCTTTTAACGTTGCTGGCTTGTTGGCATAGGCCAGTGATTTAATGTAACCCCAAGGAAAAAAGTCTAAAGGGGTTAAATCGCACGAACGAGGTGGCCATTCGTGAGCACCGTTGCGTGAGATAACTCGCTCGCCGAACTTGGTCCTCAATAATTCGATTGTGTCGTACGCTGTATGGCACGTTGGAACCACATATCGTCCAAGTTCATAGCGTCGAGCTGGTCCGCAAAATTCGCCACAAACTGGTCACACTGATGTTTAACGGCTGCGATCGGCGTGGAATCCACATCCTTGACTGCTCACGCAAACTCTCACGAACGGCCACGATATTTTCTTCACTTCGAGCATTACGTCGTCGCACAGGCACTGAGACATTATCCAATGCATAAGTTGTTTCGAATTTTTGCACCAAACGTTCAATAGTTCGTCTTGTTGGACGGTTTCGTCGACCGAAAATTGGTGTAAGCGATCGCAACGTAGTAGCGTGAACTTTGATAAAAAAGTTGAATTATTTGCAAACGTTGTTGAAACGAGTATCTCTCCACGATTAAATGGCATAAACTTATGTTTCAAAATGTGAAAGAATTGCGAAGGCAACTTTACTCCTATTCGAGAAATGTCAAAAACAAAATGCGTTCTACTTATTGAAAAACCCTATATTTAGTAAATAAAAAACAATAATTAAAAAAATAACAATACAAATAAATAAACTCTATAATTACTAAATTACTAAAATGTTTTGTTTGAATTTATACTATTTGCAAATACATTTTAAATAACAATATATATTATCATTTTTTCAATTTTCTTTAATATTTATTTTAAGAACGTCGATCCGGCAAATGAGCAGTTCAAATAATACAAATAATAGTAAAATGTTTTAACTTACTGTAAAGCAGTGCTCCTGTCAGGCAAGAGAAAATGGTCCTCTTCAAAACGCCCATTGAGCCGAATCCTTTGGCGAGCGCACAGTGAAAACAAAAACCGAGAAAAGCAAAAAGGCGTTAACTAAATATGGCGGTCAGTTAACAGTTATCAGAATTTATCAGCAAGATAAAATCCGTCTGTTGATTCAAGGTATGATGATCTTCGTCACAATTCTCCTTCTTCCCCCCCCCCCTCCACCCCCTCACCGTTTTCAATTGATAATACTATTTGTTCATATATAGAAAAATTATCAGAATCGTTATCAAAACAAAAATGTCGATATATTGTGTAAAAAACATCATTTTCTAAATTAGCAAATGTTATTTTAAGAATAGTTTTGTGATATGTATTTTGTTCTCCTTCATTTTTCAATTAGTATGAATAATATTGGGCTTATAAATTTTCCGCAAACATTATTAAAAATATATTTAAAAAAAAAATTATCATTGATACTGATATGTTATCTCTTTGGATTATGACAAGAGAAAAATCGATATGTATTCTAGGTAAAAACCCTTGACAAACAGAAATGATGATCCGGTTATTTTCTAGCAAGGAAATTTTCATTTATGAACCAACTAAAAATACAAGGGAAAATACACATATATTGAATATACTAGTAAGTCTAGATAACAAATGTCGAGAGGTGTAAAGAATTTGATAAAAAATCAAAAGATGTTGTCAACTACTAAATTCAATCAAATTTAAGGAACGCGGTGTTGGTTTATAGTGAAACATTGTTAAAATTAAATTAGGTTGGAGTTGGTGGTGTTTCACAAGGAGAAAAATTAAAATACAAAGATATTTTTAGTTTACTCTATATATTTCGAGCTCTTAACTCATCGTCAGGAGAACATTGACTGAAGATAACATAAAATAATGAACAGAATTTATTTTAATTTTAATATGATGGACAGTTATTTATAACTTAGTGTAAATATGAAAGAATTATCAGGGATGGGATGGCCTTAGAGCCGAAAGAACAGATGGAGCGGACAGAGGGCTAAACTGGGAATAAAGAAAAGATATTTATACTTGGAAGTTGCCGAAAATGATGTATGTGCCATAAAGGAGGGCAATAAACTATGGAATGTGATGAGGTTGCATAGTGAAAATTTCCATCTCTAATTTTCTATTTAAAAATAAAAAAAAAATAAACCCACCATACATCCTCATCACATTCCAATTGAAATTAAATATCATTGATTAAGATGTCAATTATTGGTGAAGTTTTGATGTCTGTTTGATTGTTCGAACTAAATCCAAGGTGCTATGGATTATTTTATTATGTCAGAAGGAACAACCTTTCTCCTTCAGGAATCAAACCTGAATAGGTACCAAAAATGCAATCCAGGCCCTTGGTTTGTAAGATGTTGAGATTTAACACGCGTAAAGTTTTTCACTCAAAAATTCAATCTTCATTATTAAAAATTTCGAGATCACTTGATAATTCTAAATCGAAACATACAATCAAAGCATATATTTTGAGGGTTTGAAAATTCTCAAAAATCGATAGCCTCAAAATATATGGGGCATTCCACGATAAATCGGACGGTTTGAAAAATTTTAATTTTTGATTTCCTTCATTTTTTTTGACATTTTTTAGTATCCATCAAAAAACTATTCCTGGTAATTTTTTTTAATTTTTTTTGATCACCGGTTTAAATGATATCGAATTTCGTTTTCTCGCTTATAATTTCTTTAAAAAATTTTTTTTTGAAATTTTTGTTTTTTTACATACCTACTTTAGAAAAAATACAAACAAATTATTTAAATTGTTTCTATAAAAGATTTTTGAGTTTGAAAATTTTAATCTTGTTTTTTGTAACTGTATAATGTACTCTTCGATTTTTTTGATAATTTTTTATTTTAAACTTCTATTCATTTTACAAATTTTAAGGAGACCGGGTTGATAGCGGGCCTATGATAATTACTATTTTTTTTCGATTTTTGATTTTGATTTTCTTTCAACAAACTAAAATACTAATTATTTATTTTAAACACCTGTTAACAATAAAAATCAATTCAAAATAACTAAAAAAAGAGAACTCAATACCAAAAAGTGGTTTTAATAATGGTTAATAGCAAATAAATTTTTTTTCGAAATTTTCAAAAATTGAAAAAATTAATAATTATCATAGGAAAAAAATCGAAGAATACATTAATATAGTTTCAAAAACAAGATTAAAATTTTCAAACTCAAAAATCGTATATAAAAACACTTTAAATATTTTTTTTTTTTCTAAAAAGTAAGTAAGTATGTAAAAAAAAAATTGAATTTGGACCATTTTTGAAGAAGTTTTGAGCTAAAAACCGAAATTTTAAAGTAGTGATCAAAAATTTATCAGGAAGAGTTTTTTGATGGGTACTAAATAAATGTCAAAAATGAAGGAAATCAAAAATTAAAATTTTTCAAACCGTCCTATTTGGAGTGGAATGCCCCTTATGCTTTGGCTGTATGTTTCGATTTAGAGTCATCAAGTGACCGCGAAATGTTTAATGATGAAGATTGATTTTTTGAAGGAAAAACTTAACGCATGCATAAACGTCAGATGTGATTACAACTCAGAGGGGAAGCCAAGCTTCCAGATTTGCCACTCGAGTTCAATTCCTGAAGGGGCGAAACAACCCTTCTGACATATTAATAAAAATAATCCATAACAACATGAAATAAGTACTTTACCGCCTCTCTTGATTTTCTATGAAAAAATATATATTTTTATACAGGGTAGGGCATAAAGATCTACCACATTTTGAAGAGGTATAAAAAATGAAAAAATGTAACTAGAAAAAAACTGAATATATTTTTGAAAAGAACATAAAATAAAATAATTTTTTTTAATGTGTTTTAAACATTATATCAGACAAAATAAGCTGACCTGTTCTGATGTGGCCATCCACTTGACTTTACCATACAACCTGGCTACTAAAATTATTTATAATCATGTAGGGGGTTAGTATTTGCATTTTTATACTTCTGGTTTCCCACTGATTATGTATATAAAATTTGGTTGAGTTTGGTAAATGGGTAAGATTTTCATTTTTTGACCCTACACCCCCAATCCCCCATTTTGGGCGTTTAGTTTTTGTATTTTTTGATTATGTATACATTGGTTAATTTGGTTGAGTTTTCTCAAACGGCCTAGATTTTTATTTTTTTTTTTAAATTCTAACCAAAATTATTGACCTAAAATGCATTTTAGGATAATTATTTTTTTATGCACTCATCAAGCACGATGATTTAACATAAATCTAAAGACCCATCAAGGTCTCTCAATCATATCAATCAAAATTATTCTTTAAGCCAGGGTGGCATTCGAGAGGGGAGGGGGAGGAGATTGCGCCCTGGATTCTGGAGATATTCTATTTTTGGTTTAATTAAGGAAATTTTTTCAGAAATCCTCTTTGTATTTATAAATACAGGGTGGGGCATAAAATCTACCACATTTTGAAGAGGTATAAAAAAATGAAAAAATTAAACTAGAAAAAACTAAATATACTTATTTTTGAAAATAAGATAAAATATATATTTTTAAATGTGTTTTAAACATTATATCGGACGAAGGAGGGGGGGGGGGTCAAAAATGAAAATTCTAGACCTTTCGACCAAACTCAACCAAATTTTGTATACATATTCTGTGGACCCCAGAAGGCTAAAGATTCAAACAACTAACCACCCAAAATGGGGAAGGGTCAAAAATAAAAATTCTAGCCCTTTTGACTAAACTCAACCAAATTTTGTATACCCTCCTTTTTGTCTGATAATGTTTAAAACACATTAAAAAATTCATTTTATGATCTTTTCAAAAATATATTCAGTTTTTTTTTATAGTTAAATAGTTTCATTTTTTATACCTCTTCATAAAATGTGTTAGATCTTTTATGCCTCACCTGAACTTTCTTTAACGTTTTATCATTGATATATACTAATATAGTTTTAATGATAATAATTTTTTCTTAATTTAAAGTTTAAATATATAATATTTTAAAATTGTTTGTTCACCCTCCCAGAAAAAGTTGAAGCTTCTACGCACTCGGACGTCGAAATCAAAATCATAAGAAAACAAGTTTAATAGGATTTGTGACTATCAACCCCTTATCTTACTTGATGGAATGCTAAATATTTTTTTTCATTAGGATTTTTCTTTACGAAGGTGCCCATTTTTTTTTTTTTTGGTATTTTGACAATTGGGCTAAAATATTATCATCAAACTACATACCAAATTTCAAGTTTCTAGCATTAATAATTTAGAAGCTTCATATTGGGACACATGGCATAGACAGAGATCGAAATCTTCATATATGAGTACCGTTTATTAACATCTCTGGCACGGAAACATATAAAAAGTAGAATAAAGTATTTAAGCGAAAGGGGTTGTATAATGTTTGTATATTGTATATAAAGTGGTGTAGAATTTTTAAATGAATGGGGCGAGATGAAAATTAGAAAGAGAAAAATATATATATATATATATATATATATATATATATATATATATATATATATATATATATACTCAAAAACATGGACAATGTTTTAGAAACTAAGTTTAGGTCTTAAACGAGGGGTGAATCGCGAACTAATATCGTGTTACACCTACTTCTGCACTTGTACTTTCAATTCCAAATATTCCAAAAAATTCCAATACTATAAATACTAAAATAATTCCACATAATTCCAAAAACCTGTACACCTAATTCCAATCGCGGATCACCTATCGCTCTTAAATTTGAATTTGATTTTGAATGAAAAACAAGACAGTTTTTAATAATGAAGCTGTTGAAGCTTTTATTTTTGTGATTAATTTGATTAAGTTTGAGTTTTTATTTAAATCACACATGAATGATTAATTATAATTATTTATTGAAATAGGGGTAATTATATTGTATATTTGTTTTCAATAAATAATTATAATATTCCACATAATTGATTGTAATTATTTATGGAAATAGTAGTATTTATTTTGTATTATTTGTTTTCAATAAATAATTATAATTAATCAGTGTGAATTAAATAAAAATTCAAACTTTAAGACATAGTTATAACGGAGGGTATTAGACATATAAAGTATTTAGGGAAAGGGGTTGTATAATGTTTGTATATTGTATATAAAGTGGTGTAGAATTTTTAAATGAATGGGGGCGAATGAAAATTAGAAAGAGAAAATATATATATATACTCAAAAAACATGGACAATGTTTTAAAACTAAGTTTAGGTCTTAAACGAGGGGTGAATCGCGAACTAATATCGTGTACACCTACTTGCACTTGTACTTTCAATTCCAAATATTCCAAAAAATTCCAATACTATAAATACTAAAATAATTCCACATAATTCCAAAAACCTGTACACCTAATTCCAATCGCGGATCACCTATCGCTCTTAAATTTGAATTTGATTTTGAATGAAAACAAGACGGTTTTTAATAATAAAGCTGTTGAAGCTTTTATTTTTGTGATTAGTTTGATTAAAGTTTGAGTTTTTATTTAAATCACACATGAATGATTAATTATAATTATTTATTGAAATAGAGGTAATTATAGTGTATTATTTGTTTTCAATAAATAATTATAATTATTCCACATAATTGATTGTAATTATTTATTGAAATAGTAGAAATTATATTGTATTATTTTTTTCAATAAATAATTATAATTAATCCACATTAATCCACATAATTAATTATAATTATTTATGTAAATAGTAGTATTTATTTTGTATTATTTGTTTTCACTAAATAATTATAATTAATCATGTGTGAATTAAATAAAAATTCAAACTTTAAGACATAGTTATAACGAAGGGTATTAGACATATAAAGTATTTAAGGGGAAGGGGTTGTATAATGTTTGTATATTGTATATAAAGTGGTGTAGAATTTTTAAATGAATGGGGGCGAATGAAAATTAGAAAGAGAAAAATATATATATATACTCAAAAACATGGACAATGTTTTAAAACTAAGTTTAGGTCTTAAACGAGGGGTGAATCGCGGACTAATATCGTGTACACCTACTTGCACTTGTACTTTCAATTCCAAATATTCCAAAAATTCCAATACTATAAATACTAAAATAATTCCACATAATTCCAAAAACCTGTACACCTAATTCCAATCGCGGATCACCTATCGCTCTTAAATTTGAATTTGATTTTGAATGAAAAACAAGACAGTTTTTAATAATGAAGCTGTTGAAGCTTTTATTTTTGTGATTAGTTTGATTAAAGTTTGAGTTTTTGTTTAAATCACACATGAGAATGATTAATTATAATTATTTATTGAAATAGAGGTACTATAGTGTATTATTTGTTTTCAAATAAGTAGTTACAATTATTCCAACATAATTTTATGATTGTAATTATTTATTGAAATAGTAGAAATTATATTGTATTATTTTTTTCAATAACAAATATTATAATTAATCCACATTAATCCACATAATTAATTATAATTATTTATGTAAATAGTAGTATTTTTATTTTGTATTATTTAGTTTTCAATAAATGGTTATAATTAATCATGTGTGAGTTAAATAGAAATTCAAACTTTAACATAGTTATAACGAAGGGTATTGAGACCTACAAAGTATTTGTGTGGAAGGGGTTGTATAATGTTTGTATATTGTATATAAAAATTAATGGTGTAAAAATTTTAAATGAATGGGGGCGCCCATAAAGGTGAGTTACGACAAATAATATTGCAACCATTTAGCTAAAATTGAGAGAAGTGAAATAATTGTTGTTAGAGTTCGTGACTAGATGTGAAACCATACTACTGAATGGAGGAGGTATCAGCCAAAGATGGAATCACGGGTCTCAATGAAACGCCTTTAATAAGACGTATTCGTGCTCTGGATTTTATTTGATTCTGAAACTTTTGGGTCCGGGTACGCTACGAATTCACGTGAAACTAAAATTTTGATACATTTTTGACAAGTGCTTTTAGTGACTGCTGTACATGTGTGTACCGCATTTTATTGTGTATTACTCCTAATTGATCTGAGAGATGGCCAAATAAAATTCAGGCCGAGACGTCTTATTAAAGGTGTTTTTATTGAATCCAGTGATTCCATCTTTGGTCTGATACCTCCTCCTTCATCTAGTAAAGAAATAATTATTTAAATATTAATAATTCGACTATCGGCTATTAACGTTGCGTTATAAAAGTTGGTTGCATTATAAAAATTTAAGTTAAAAATTAAAAAAAGTCCTCGTCACTGGGAGGCTCTCCTCATTTCTTACTACAAACAACCTGTTTGGTATTTGTAGGAATATAATTTCTAAAAATATGTATCTAACAGACGGTTTACTGTCTACGTATATATATTTTTGTTTATTTGAAGAATTTTGAAAAAATAAAATAAAGGCTAAGCCCTTCTAAATTTCCGGATGGAATTTACGTTCTCAGGCTCTTTCAGAATCATGTATCCATTATGGTCAAAAGCCGAGCGGTGAACCGCGATTGTGATTGCAGGTGTACTCTGTCTTTGAATTATTTGGAATTGCTTTCGATTCCATTATATATCTAATCATCTATTGTCATCTACTATGGATATGAAAGTGGAAGTGGAGAAGCAGGTACGCATTTTATCGGTTCACGCGCTCGGGTCAAAACTCTAATTCAATTGTCCTTAGTAAATCATTCATCAATTTATTTATATTCCATTGATATATAAAATTGCACCATTATTTTCATTTTCAAGCCCTATTCGAGATCTTAACAGGCCACTTTTCAAATCCGACACCTTGAGTCTTCCAATTGTTCTAATGAGCGCTTAGGGAAGTGAACCACGTATGTCAAATCATCTTGTAGCGCCGTCACCACTTTCATTTCTCCGAGAAGACACAATAGATAACAATGAGATTATATAATGAATTTCCAAAGTAATTCCAAGCAATTCTAGAGACGGTTTACACCTAATTTCCAATCACGGTTCACCCTCGGTTACCCCCCCAATTCATATATGCATAAGTTGGTCCTAGTTTTAGTGCTTTTGGGTTGAGCTTCTTTAGCTGAAGTATCTGTTTGAATTTTTAGTTACAATAAAAGGGGAAATGACTCGGAGGGGAGAAATAAGAGATAAGCTCTGATTATAAATTAATAATTTAAATTTTCTACTTATAATGAAAATTATTGTTTTATCACTGAACAATTAATGGGTTTAAAATAATAATTTAAATTTGCTAATTTTAATAAAATTTTATTTGTCATTAACAATTCTGTGGGTTTTAGGATTAAAGTTTCACTTTCCCTGTGAACATATGATGTTGGCGGATGAGGCTCACACGTTTTTTTTTCGTATCCCTTTAAATTAATTCCATTTATTTCTAAGAGAATAATTGCTTATTTCATTTCTTAAATTTTTTCAAAGTAAACATATTCCTTCAAACATATGTAATCTCTTTTATAGACATAAACTTGATTAATCCATTGATTTGATAACCAGTAATATTTATTTTTTGATGAATCATTTTTCATTTCTTAAAAGATTAACTACTACCTGTACTACAAATATTTCAAAGATTATTGATCAGTATTGAAAAATAAAGGCTCTAACTTTTTTAAGAAGGATTTTTTTAATGATAATTATGGATTAAAGCAGGGGTGCCTCTCTAGACCCATGACTCCCCCCCCCCCGTTTCATTGAAAGTAACCCCTTGACCCAGTTTCAAGAAAAGTATCCTCCATTTTATTCACTTTTCTAAAGAATTAGATTAGAATAATTATTTTCATGTATCTCTTCATGATGGGGCAGCCCGAATTATATACCTATATATTGAAAAACACTCTCTCTTTTATTTCTTACGCGAGAAACAAGTGACCCAGTGAATAACTCATCCTACTAGAGCACAATGTTTCAAACTATATAGTAGCTATATAAGGCTAAATAGATTCTCAAAATCTATATAGGCACTTATAGTTACTATATAATTTGAAACATTGTGCTACTAGGGATAGTAAATAAAAATTTTCCAAAAAAATATTTTTACTTTTCTTTTAATTAGAAGACCTTTTTATTACTTTCTGTTGAAGTTGAAAAGACTTGACCATTTTTATTTTTAGCAAAATGAAACCATTTACAACCCCCCCCCACCTCAGAAATTTGAATTACGCACCCCCCGCCTACACCCCGTGGGCACCCCTTATCATAGGGACTCGTTGTTATGGATGAGAACCGATTCTACATTATTTTATTTATAAATCATCATATATAATCTATAAAAAGATTATCTGAAATTTGTGAAGTTTTTTCTAAGATAAATACTCAAGATGCGTCCTATAATTAATTGTTTTATAAATTTTAAATGGACATATTTTCAATTTTTTTTTTTTTTTGTATTTTGAGAAAGGTCAAATAAAGGTTAACAATTATTTTTTTTGCATCGAATCGCTGTAGAAAGATAATTCATGATAGGAATTAAAATATTATTAACTCAGTAAAAGTGTGTTATACACATAATTAATAGATTGTGAGCCTCTGAACCGGAAAATTGAGAAATGAAATCATCTAGGGTTGAAATAAAAAAATATTGAGAATTAAAATTATTTTGGATTATTATATCTAAATAGGTATTATGAAAAATTATAAAAAATTAAATTGCATTTTTTTTTTACATTCTTGATATTTACCTACTTGATATTGAAAAATTAGAAAGAGAAAAAATATATATATACTCAAAAACTTGACAATGTTTTCAAAACTAAGTTCAGTCTTAAACGAGGGGTGAATCGCGAACTAATATCGTGTACACCTACTTGCACTTGTACTTTCATTTCCAAATATTTCCAAAAAATTCCAAATACTATAAATACTAAAATAATTCCACATAATTCCAAAAACGTGTACACCTAATTCCAATAGCGGTTCACCCATCGCTCTTAAATTTGATGATTAATTTGATTAAAGTTTGAATTTTATTTAAATCACACATGATTAATTATAATTATTTATTGAAATAGAGGTAATTATATTGTATTATTTGTTTTCAATAAATAAATATAATTAATCCACATAATTAATTGTAATTATTTATTGAAATAGTAGTAATTACATTTTATTGTTTGTCTTCAATAAATAATTATAATTAAACCACATTATTAATTATATTTTTTTGAAATAGTAGTAATTATATTGAAATAGAAATAATTATATTGTATTAATTGTTTTCAATAAATAAATATAATTAATCCACATAATTAATTATAATTATTTATTGAAATAGTAGTAATTATATTTTATTATTTGTCCTCAATAAATAATTATAATTAATCCACATTATTAATTATATTTTTTTTGAAATAGTAGTAATTATATTGAAATAGAAATAATTATATTGTATTAATTGTTTTCAATAAATAAATATAATTAATCCACATAATTAATTATAATTATTTATTGAAATAGTAGTAATTATATTTTATTATTTGTCCTCAATAAATAATTATAATTAATCCACATTATTAATTATATTTTTTTTGAAATAGTAGTAATTATATTTTATTATTTGTCCTCAATAAATAATTATAATTAATCCACATTATTAATTATATTTTTTTTGAAATAGTAGTAATTATATTGAAATAGAAATAATTATATTGTATTAATTGTTTTCAATAAATAAATATAATTAATCCACATAATTAATTATAATTATTTATTGAAATAGTAGTAATTATATTTTATTATTTGTCTTCAATAAATAATTATAATTAATCCACATTATTAATTATATTTTTATTGAAATAGTAGTAATTATATTAAATAGAAATAATTATATTGATCCATTGTTTTCAATAAATAAATATAATTAATCCACATAATTAATTATATTTATTTATTGAAATAGTAGTAATTATATTGTATTATTTGTGACATAGTTATATCGAATCATATTAGACATATAAAAAAACTCTGACTTATATAATATTGTAGGCCGGGAGATAGGATAAATCTATAATACTCTTCATTACATTTGTTAAATTTATTTTTTTCATGCAATATTTTATTCTAGTGAGTCGAAATTTGATTACAAACTTCTACCCTGAATGACAAACAAACAGACAGAGGAACCAAATTGTATAAAAGCTTGAAATAATCACATATTTTTTCCCCCTAGTACATTTCCTAGATAAGGATTGGTGATGATGAATAGAAGAAGGTGGGCTTACCTTGGTTTTTTGTTGCTCACTCGTAGATGATTCTCACAGGACTACAACGGAGATAGACGTATCTGAATAGATCCCATTTCAGACGGGGAGGTGATAACTTATCCTTATCTCCGCCAACTCTTGCATTATATGTTAAGTACACACACTCGACTCATTTGAAGCATTCCTTAAACTTTTATTTCATTATTCAGAGACTTTTTCGTCAAATAGTTTTTAGAGATAATGAAGAATCATAATTTTTTCCAAAAATTATACCTTGTAATGAGCGAATGAATCACATAGGTAGTAGTATCAATTCCGGTTGGGGGAAAAATAATCATAGAAAATTTAATGAATTGTTATTATTTCATTTTAAGGAAAAAAACATTTGTTAATTAGAATGTGAATGAAAAAGTGAAAACTTTTTCAAGACCTGGTAAAATGCAGGAAATTTTGGCAATTAGACAATTAAGAAACTTGGCAAAAAGGTTGATAAACTTTGAAGCCAAATTTTTTTTTCATAAGCTTTTTACACGCTTTATATTAGCTTCACCTGTATGTATGTATGTATATATGTATCTATCAACGTTACTTTTGTTCTGTTAAATTTCGCAAAAATTTCTCTATAAAAATAATTGTTTACTCAATTTAAATGAAATTATATAAAAATAATGAAAATAAATACCTTTTATTCTGTTAAATTTCGCAAACATTTCCCTATAACAGTATTTCTCAAAGTGTGTTCCGCGGAACCCTAGGGTTCCATGAAAACTCGCCAAGGGTTCCGCGATAGCATTTTTAACACAATAAACTTCATAAAGACTCGGCCTTTTTCTTATAGCTTACGGAAGTTTTGAATTTAATTACTGTTTAATATAGATGAGAGGACTATATATAGTAAATCAAAATAGTTTTGTTTACTCAATTTAAATGAAATTATATAAAAATAATGAAAATAAATAAATTTCATTCTGTTAAATTCCGCAAACATTTCTCTATAAAAAAATTAATACTAAAAAGTAAAAGAATAAATTATATTTTTGAAAAAAAAAACTAAAAAAACACGCTTCTAAAAAGTACAAAATAATATAATACTTAATCAAAAAGCGTGGGGGACTTTGTCGAAATTAATTAAAAGTACTTGCTTCTGTGCCCCACACTTTTTGATTATTACATTATTTTGTGCTTTTTAGAAGCGTGTTTTTTTTTAATTTTTTTTCAAAATATAATTTTTTTACTTTCACATTTATATTCTATAGAATATATAAATGTATCTGAGAGATGAAAAAAGTTAATTTCATTTTGTAACTTCTAGGGGAAGGAATCGATGCCCTTAATAGTTGGAAAACGGATTTAGGACATAAAACCAGATATTGTGGTCCCCAGAGGCCAAAAAGGGGCCAAAAATCTATTGGGCAATGCGTATGTACTCCCCTGTGTTCCACAACCATAAGTCTCAGTCCTACGAAATTCGAAAATTAAGCTCGATATAGGCAAGAAGGAGTACAGCAAGATTTTGGTTGAAATCGGAACACAGGGAGTTGACATTTACATGAAAGATTTTTCTTTTTTGAAGTGAAACTTCTTTAGTGACGTATATCTGTTTGAATTTTTTGTTACAATAAAGGGAAAATGACCTAATAGAGGGGAAATAAAAGACTAGCCTAGATTTTCAAAATAATAACTTAAATTTTTACTAATTTTAATAAATTTTATTTGTCATAAACATTTAGTGTGTGTTTTAAAAGAATAATTTAAATTTCCTAATTTTAATAAATTTTATTTGTCATGGGCTATTAGCCGATTTTAAAATTAAAGTTTCACTTACCCCGTGAGCTTATAATATGAATGTGACTCACACCTTTTTTTTAAATTGGTGTACTTATCAAGTCTCATGAGTTGTGAATAAATGTTAATTCGATTGAAATAAAGGAAGGAGTGTCGCAATTATTTCAAATAAGTGAGATTGTGAAAGTCGTATGGTGACCACACCAATTGATTTATGAAATTTCCCGACTTTCTACCAATAATTGTTAGTTGTAAAAAAAAAGTATTGATCACTGAGACCCCTATGGACCGGGGGTAGAATAGGTCCATAGTATCCTCTGCTTGTCGTAAAAGGCGACTAAAAGGGGTTGGACGTGAGGCTAACAAGCTCACTCTGTAAAAAACCTCCCAATGATGGAAGCAACCATTTGCTTCCATTCAACTGGGAGAAGAATATTAGAAGACATCTACGAGTATATAAAACAAAAATAATAGATTAAGATTCTAAAGAAAAAAAACTATTTCTTCTTTGAGAAACTTCTCTTATTAAGAAACTTGGATTATTATATGTTTACTTGGCTGCTTCGCAGCCAAGTAAACATATCTACACGTTACGCTCGATCTGAGAGTGGCAAAACCGGCTGGTTTCCATTGGGAGTCCCCTCTCCTAAGTAAGTTCTTTGACTTCTTAATAATACAAATTTGGAACTCATATATATATTCCATTCATGCATGGGATGCAAACCGCTCCTCTGATGCAATTTTTCATCAGTTCATAAAAATTTATTCAGGAATTACATTAAAATCCCAATCAGAATTATAATCTACAGAAATTTTGGCAAATTTTAAATAAAATAGAATCGGAATTGATTCTAAAATAACCGAGAAAAAGATTTTTGATTAAATTCGTTGACAATCACCAACTAATAAAACATAACAATTAAACAATAAAATGTCAATTTGAAAGTTTAAATTTCAACAATGGACATGTTTGAATTCAATTTTATCACATTTTAACTGAATTTTGAATAAAAAATCTCAATTAAATTACATATATTGCTATTTGCTTGGTGTAATTCTTAAAGCCATTTATTTAATGATTTCTTATCAAGGGATGCTTGTCCGAGCGTCATTTAAAAGGCCTATTTTCTGAGCCTTGTCTCAGCGAGCAAGTTAGCTCAGTGTATTAAGTGACCATTCCTATACTAATTAAATACGGATTAATTTTTAATTTATTTATTCAGACTAATTCTGGTTCGATCCCAAGCCATGCATAATATCGAAATTATTATTTTTATATATTTTTTTCAAATTATTTTAAAAGATTGATTTGTTTAATTATTATTTCAAATCCATTACCACAAGTATTTCGATTTTTCAAATAAATTTTAATTAATATATATATTTTGACTGCTGAGAAGGCGAACCTTTCTGACATATAAATCTAGTACCTGGAGCCACCGAGCGATGCACGGTGACCCCTGACCCCCCCCTCCCGAAACTTCACACCTCACCCCCCACCACCGCACCCTCACTCCGCCCCACCCCACCCCAACCGCGCCTCTTACCCCCCGGATCACCCACAACTGCACCCCACCTCCTTCACCTCCCACCCCGCACTAAGTTTTTGTATTTTAGCTTTTTGCCAATTTGCCCACATTCATTCATATTGATAAACATTATAAAAAAATAAATAGGAAAAAAATAATAAAAAAAATAATCGTATAGGATCTGAAATAAAAACATAAAATTAAATAAGATTTGTTTCCAAGTTATATAAAAAAAAAAGCCTCTTCAACCACTTTATTTGTAAACACACCTGTTTTGTTATGATTTAGACACCTGTTAATTAAAAACAAACAAAAAATTTTTTTTTTTTTTTTTTATAAATTTTATTAAACCAATTATTTTACATTAATTAATGTATACCTTGTATTTTAGCTTCGATTTCGGAGATTGCTTCTCCACCATCGAGTGTCCTTATTCATCTTGAGTCCTTGTTTTTAATAAGAGGAAAAATCTAATTAGATAAAAAAAACCTCTTTTCCGATAATTATTTAAATTCCATTATTCCCCAATCAAATCGATTGGTATCCTTCCCTCTCCTCAAACAAAAAATTCCTAATTTTAATATAATATATTAATATTTGCTATAACTTATTAGTGGGTTTTAAAATTAAAAAAAACAATTAAAAATAAAAGTTAATTGAAAAAAATGTAAACAAACTTTTTATTGAGATTTTCATCTGTCAATAATTACTTTAATTAAGAAAAGATCAATTAAGATTAAATTTGTCGAGGTCCAGACCTAGCCAGATCGCGTTCTCATCCTCAAAACTTGTTAATAAAAATTGTTTCATCAAAATCGGTAGAGCCGTTTTCAAAATAGATACAAATATATATACAAATATATATACAAACAAATATATAAACATATATATATATATATATATATATATACTAGCTGACGACCGGGCCTTCGGCCCGGCGTCCACTAGCCCCTGGCGGGGAGCGTCTCGTTCATACCAATTTAATAATTGAAATTTAAAATCTTACTGTAAGTATCGAAAGAATGTGCTGAATGAAATTGATTCAAAAATAAGGAAGAATAAGGAAAGATTTATTTAACACATTGCCTAAGCACGATCACTATCTGACCAATCAGAATCGTTCTAATAATTTAACGCTTTGGCATTGGCTATGCACTGGCCAATCAGATCGTTTCCACATACATATATATCCACATACTTTTCTATTTTATATATATATATATATATATATATATATATATATATATATATATATAAACAATTTTTGCTCGTTTAATAAGAGTAGATTCATCTCTATATGAAATACTAATTAAAATATTAGTAAAATTTTCAACTAAATTAATTTTATTTTTCTATCAAAATCCATAAAGTGTTGATAAGGGGAGACCCTTACCTACTATTCTGCATTTTTAAATGGTGCAAAAAGTAAATATTTTTACGATATTTCATTTAAATTAAATCCATTCATGTCTATATGAAATACTAATTAAAATAATAGTAAATTTTTACACTTAGCGTGCTTTACGTATATTACTCATGATTTCATAATTGCCTGCAACGTCGGCAACCATGAGTACTCTTATTCATTTATGCGAGTTGTATTTTCGGATTTCTACGTTAAATTAAACCATGAGAATAATTTTTAAATCAAGTACTAATAAGACACTTTTCTAATATCTGGTGAATAAGAGATTACTTAAAAAAAGTCTCGTGAGTTATTAGTGCTCCATAAAGTTTAATCCGATTGAAATAAATGAAGTGGAGTGTAAATTAGGAGTAATAAGTGACATTGTGAAAGTCTACTAGGTGTGCCGGCTAATAATATTCCTTTTTTCTAACAGATGGCATTTCGGTATTTTTCCACCAAACTTATCCAAATATTTTTTGGTTTTATATTGTTGGTAATCACCTTTCAAACGGCATATAACATGTCAACATTCGTTGGCTGATACCTCCTCCTTCATCTAGTATAGTGTCAACATTCGGTTTATTTGTGTATGAGATATTGGCTTGTAAACATGGCGGATTTTGTGCCGAAAAAGAGCATTTGCGGGAGGTGATGTTTCACTATTTTTTAATGAAGAAATCGGCTGCGGAAACGGCACGTATTCTCGGGGAGTTTATGGGACCATGCTGCATCTGAAAAAATCTGCCAACGTTGGTTTGGACGGTTTCGAAGTGGTGATTTTGATGTGAACGACAAGGAGCTGCCTGGACAGCCGAAAAAGTTTGAGGATGCTGACCTGGAGGACTTGCTAGCAGAAGATCCGCGCCAATCGCAAGGAATGCGCTACAGACAAAAATTGATCAATTTTCAAAACTTTTATTGTTGTCGATTGTTTAAGTTTTATTGTTTATACTAGTCTCAAAATGGATTCATATTGGTGAACAAATCTATGATTTTAAAACAAAACTTAACTTTTTAAAAGTCAGTTCTTATTACAATGTATTCATTACAAGAAAAAGTTGAAATAGTTAAGTATTTTTATGCTGGAAATTTATTGTTTTAATTACGTTTAAAAATATTACTTATAATTTCGTTGATTATTCTTGTGAAAATTTAAAAGCTCGTTCTAAACTTCATCTACGTGAATCTACTATTTTTATTTATCAATGACGAATACAAAAACTCAGCCCATTCAAATTTAACGAGTTTCTCATTATGGTAATCAATAAATTCTAATAAGAACTGATTTTAAAAAGTTCAAATATAACAAACGTCAAATAGAAACAACAAATGAAAATGCCTTTTTTTTTTATTGATTCATCCCTGGCCTTTTAGCCATCAGATACAGATTTTTACAATTAAAATTGAATTGATAACATAAAAAATGGAATACAAATATAGTACATAAACAATACAATACAAAATAAATTACAATACAAAATACAATACCATACAAAATACACTACAATACAAAATACAATACAATATAAAATACAATACAATGCAAAATACAATACAATATCAAATACAAAACACAACAAAATACAATACAAATACAAATATAAAAATACACATAAATACCGCTCCAGCAATCCATCTACAAGTATTAAGATTTTACACATATAAGTATATACAAACTCGCACATTTCACCTTTTAGATTAATATTTTGGAAAGTTTTATGAATTCCGAAATTAACTTTATTGTTGCTTTTGTTGGCGACTCATTAAAATTTTTCTTGGATTAACTGAAGATATCATATCATATGAAAATGCCTTGTTTGTTTTAATAATTCCATGGCCTCAGTGATTTTTGTAAAAATACAATTATTTATAATGTTGATTATTACGGTTCTGAAATTTCAAAATTTGAAAACAAAAATATGTTCTGATTCAGTATTTTTTCTCTACAAAAAACCTATAAGAACTTTAACTCTAAAATAATTAGGGGAGCAAATAAATGCACATTCAAAAATTAACATTGTAATCGCTATGCTGCGTCGGCCAAGTCACCACCCTGTATAAGCCGAACTTGTGAAAATAATGTTGTTTTTTTTAAGCGTCCCATTTTACCTTACTATACAGGAATGGTATGGTCAAGTATTGTAATCGTGCATGAAAAAAATGTGGGTTTTTTGTTTTGCTTCGTTTTTTTTTGAAATATCTCAAAAACTGCTGAAGCTATTTTGATTAAAATAATTGAGAAAGAAAGAGAGTGGGATTATTCTCTTATCTCACTCGCACTCACATACTCAATAGGGTTTTGAGCTCAAATACACATATACATGCTGGGTTATATTTATTCACTAAATTATACTTATATTTAGGAAATGATTTTATTATTACTTACAATAAATTGATTTGAAGATTTATTAATCACTAGGTGATTGAGAATATAGTAATTTCAATATTTGATATTTGTTTTTAATATAATTTTTAATAATAAAGTGTCAAATATATTAATATTGAATTTGGATCAAAGGAAATGAATATAAATTAACTCATGGAATATTAAAACGAGAAGGCGCATTGTCGACCTTTTACAAGAATACTAATTCAAATTTGAATAGCTAAAAATCAAAGAAAAATTCAATTTCTCAGATTGATCTTAAAATTTGTTCCTTAATAAAAGGAACCTCCCTTATAACTACCGTAAGTCCACTTTTACTGATTTTATTTTACCATACAGGGTATGGTCAAGTATTGTAATGGAGCATGAAAAAAATGTTGTTTTTTTATTCGTTTTTTCGAAATATCTCAAAAACGGCTGAAACTATTTTAATTTAAAAATAGGGCGAAACCATGGCGTTTTGGTCTACAAAAAACCCTAATAAGTGAACATCGATAAAATTATATTTTTCGAGATATTAAATATTTTGTCAAAATGTTTGTTAGTACGTGCGTTACCAAATATTGTGTACGCTCTAGCTCAAAAACTAGTAAGAATATCATATCCAATGCCAATGCTGCGTTGGCCAAGTCACCACCCTGTATATAAAATAATTCGATACAAAATTGATATCTAAAAGTTGATGTTCAATTTATTTTCATTTATCTTTTAGTGATAATATTTTTATTTATTTTTTAAATATAATATTCTTTTCTGTTTTTAGAGAATCGAGCTCACTTAGAGAAATGCATTCAAGATAATTGGAATGAAAAAAGGCATTATATTCATTTGAGTGGCGGAAATTGACCAGGGCAGACGCGGAGGCCATTCATTCTTCTAAGGTAAGAGCATATCGACTAAACTCTATTTAATTTTGATACTTAATTAGTATAAGTCATATTATTATTTTGACATCATATTATACTCAAAACAACCAACTGTCAGCATGACAACTTTATCTTTTATCGAAAATAGTTAAATAAAAAATAACAGACAAATTTTTTGGTTATTAGGTATATCAACAAAACTAGTATTTTATGTGAAACCCAAATTGCAATTTTACCTAATTTTTTTTATTATTCAAAAAATGTTTCACCGAGGGGTGAACAGCAATCTAATATCGTGTACACCTACTTCCACTTCCACTTTCATTTCCAAGTAGAAGACAATAGATGAAGGGGCATTATCTAATGAATTCCAAAATAATTCCAAAGACGTGTAAACCTAATTTCAACCGCGGTTCACCCCTCGTGTTTCACCTTGAACCAACACCTATCTCCTTAAAAGTTAACAAACTAGTTCATTATAGTTCTTAATTTCAATGTTTCTCTATCCGATCGGCTATTTGAACCCTTTATAAATAATATATGGTATTGGAATAATTATCGGAAAAGAGGTTTTTTTCTATAATTAGTTTTTTCCTCTTATTAAAAACAAGGACTAAAGATGATCAAGGACACTCGATGGTGGAGAAGCAATCTCCGGAGTCGAAGCTAAAATACAATGTATACATTAATTCATGTAAAATAATTGGTTTAATAAAATTTATAAAAAAAAAAAATTGATTATAAAGAATGATGGGATTGATTGGATTAGAAGGGAATAATGGAATTGGAATAATTATCGGAAAAGAGTTTTTTTATTTAATTAGTTTTTTCCTCTGATTAAAAACAAGGACTAAAAAGATGATCAAGGACAGTCGATCGTGGAGAAGTAATCTCCGAAGTAGAAGCTCAAATACAATGTATACATTAATTCATATAATAATTGGTTTAATAAAATTAAAAATAAATTAATTAATTATTAGAATTGATTATAAATTCGAGTATTAAATCCCACAAAGAGTTAATAAGAAATATGATTATATATTAGAATTTGCCAATTTGTTTGATTAATATAAAACTCGATAAATTGTTATTTAATTAAAAAAAATAATTATACGGAATTTATTTATATACCTATATATGCATAATCTGTGGGCCACTAGAAAATTAGAAATGCAAAAACTTGGGAGTGGGGGTGGGTTGTGCAGGAGGTGGAGTGCAGGGTTGGTGGAATGACGAGTTCGGGGTCCAGGGGGCATAGCGGGGGTGTGGTGTGCGGGTGCGTTATGGGGCGGGGGTCCAGGGGCGTAGCGGGGCTGCTATGGGGGTGAGGTCCGGGGGTGGGGGCCTGGGTGGTGTGCAGTGACGTGGTGGTTTTTATCAGAATTTTAAATTAAAAATAATATTAATATAATGAAGCAAAAATTCCCTGAGCATTGCTCGGTGGCTCCAGATACTTTACATTTAATTGTCATTTCCCCGGATAATGCTATTAAAGAAAATTTTATTAAAAAAAATTTTAAATCCAAATTTAAATCTTATTGATATTTTAAAACAAGATTTAAAAAAAAATAAAAATAAAGGTTCGACGAGGATGGGATTCGAACCCACGCGTGCAGAGCACATTGGATTAGCAGTCCAACGCCTTAACCACTCGGCCACCTCGTCCGTGTTGAGTAACCTTCACTCGAAGCTATTTCAAGCTAAAAACCTGTCCCAAATTATATTATTTTATTTTTATATCATAATATTAATAATTATTATTTAGAAAATATTAAATTTCAAATATATTAAATATAGATTTATTTTATAAAAAAATTATTTTCTATTTTTTAATAAGTTCACGAATCTTCCACAAGATGTCAGGACATTACCTTTGAAGAGGTTAATCAATAATAATTATAAAGATAAGAATTATATATTTTTAAATGTTTATATATATTTAAATTCTATTATATTAATATTGAAAGGACTTATATATTCCTATTTTATTTTATTTTTTATTTAATTTTAAAAGAAAAAAGATAATTTTTTCAATGGCTTATGCAGGATTTTTTCGGGTAGGGCTAACTGGGTTTTTCAGGGTTGGGAGGGGGGGGGGGGGGTGACTTTTTATAGGTATTGAGTAGATTTTCATTTTTATATAAGAAAGGATATAAGTTTTCATTTTTTGAATAAATTTAAAATGTCTTTTCTTTATACACTTTTCTATTAACTTGCAATGTTGTATATTTAAATTATAATTATTTATTTATTTATATATTTGTTTCTTTATTTATATATTTGATTCTTTTATTTTTCTGTTTGGCATTCGTTTTTTTTTAATTTTAAAACCCACTAATAGTTCATTACAAATATAATATAATCACTTTTTAGTGATGATCCACTCTTATTAAACGAGCAAATATTGTTTAAATATTTATATACGAGCTTTTCGTGCGTGCCTCGTGTTAAAGTGTTTTCTTAAACATTGTTTTATAACACTTGTATTAAATTTTAGAAACGTAACAACACCTCGATTTTTTTAGGGTATGGTCAAGTATTGTGATGTATAGAAAATTGAGTGATTTTAGTGCGACGTTGCCAAGTCGCCATCTCTCATTTGCCATGCCATGAGAGAAAAAATGAAAAGGAAGTTTTTTTTTTTTTTTTTTAATGCAATCGAATTGCAAGAAGGGGTGCACCAGTAAAGATGTAGCCCCTATGGATCTCGAAAGACCCTTGCATTACCGAAGAGAAGGAAAGTTGATTAAGAGAGAGGATGTAGACGCAGGTGTCTATGCACCTGGGTTTTGAAGGTTTGAAGATCATAGGTGCTGGGAAAGATAGAGGCTTGGGAGAGAGTTCCAGTTCCTTGAAGTCATGGGGATATATGTATTCGCGAATGAAGTGGTCCGGCACTTTTCAATTTGACAGCGAAAGAGTGTTTAGGAGTCGGCAAAACGTGTGTCTGCGTGCAAAGCATGCTTTGGGGAGTATGATTTTATCTCGTCAGAGCACCTGCCGTGATAGTATCTATAGAAAAGGAAAGAGCAGAGACATCTCTTCGATGAGCTAGCGAGTCGAGGGAGTCGGTGAGGGTAGAATCGTCAATTACTTGACGGCTCGTTTCTGAATTGCATCAAGGGTAGCAAGAGAATATTTTGAGAGCTCCTCTCCATAGATAGAGAGCCGTATTCGAGGACAGGGGCTGATTTGGGCATTGTAGAAGTTAGGAATTTTTAACATTTTTCATATAAAACGAATACCGCTTGATACAATTATTTTAACAGAAAAATATTTGTTATATCTTCAGTTAATGATTCTCAGTTTTTCAAAATAATTCCAAGAAAATTACGATTGTTATTTAATGAAAAAGTCGCTTTAACATCAATCGGGATTGGGTTCACATTTTAATAATGCAAATTTCTATGGTCAATATTTACAAATTTAGTGCCGCAAGAACTATTGAAAAAAATTTCAACGTATAAAGGACACTTATAAATATGTATATTCAAAGTTTTAAAACGATTTCAAGAAAATCGATTTATTAAGGAACGTCCTTAAAGAGGTATTTTTCTGCTATAATTTTGTTTCTATAGACCAGGAGTGGCCACTGACCTTAACTTTGGGAGCCGCAAATTTATAAAACAGTTTCAAAGAGAGCCACATTGTTTGAATATTAATGTTTTATTAAAAAAAGACACATTTTTTATTTGATAAAATATAAATAAAGTAACATATATTTTTTGCTCTACTTACTTTTAACATTACAAATTACAAATTAATTTAATTTTTGTATTATTATTTTTTTAATTTAATTATTATACATCAGGATGGGGCATAAAGATCTACCACATTTTGAAGAGATTTAAAAAATGAAAAAATTTAACTAGAAAAAAACTAAATATATTTTGAAAAAGAAAATAAATGAAATTTTTTTTTATGTATTTTAAACATTATCAGACAAAAATAAGGGGGGGGGGGAGTCAAAAAAAATTCTAGCCCTTTTGACCAAACTCAACCAAACTTTGTATACATATTCTGTACCACAGAAGACTAGAAATGCAAAAACTAACCAAATTTTGTATACTTAGTTTGGTCGAAAGGGTTAGATTAATTTTAGGTTAAAAATAAAATAAAATGAGAGAGTCTTCTGTTTTTTAAATAAAATAATTTTTAATTATTTCTAGAGACTATAGTTTCGAAGGCATTGCCTTCATCATCAGTCTATCACAAATATTTCAAATTAGTTACAAATTAAGATTTATACATTGAAAATTTTGAAAAATATATAATGTCTTTTTCTTCATGTTTCCTCTTGGGACATTAGAATATATATATATATTCAAATCTCCCAAGAGGAAACATGAAGAAAAGACATTATATATTTTTCAAAATTTTCAATGTATAAATCTTAATTTGTAACTAATTTGAAATATTTGTGATAGACTGATGATGAAGGCAATGCCTTCGAAACTATAGTCTCTAGAAATAATTAAAAATTATTTTATTTAAAAAACAGAAGACTCTCTCATTTTATTTTATTTTTAACCTAAAATAAAAACAATTCTGTTACCATCGACAGTGAAATCTTTTATTCAGGTTAGATTAATTTTCATTTTTGACCCTCCTCCATTATGGGTGGTTAGTTTTTGAATTTCTAGCCCTCTGAGGGTCCACAGAATATGTATACAAAATTTGGTTGATTTTGGTCGAAAGGGCTAGAATTTTTGACCCTCCCCATTTTGAGTGGTTGATTTTTGCATTTCTAGCCTTTTTGGGATCCACAGAATATGTATACAAAATTTGGATGAGTTTGGTCGAAAGGGCTAGAATTTTCTGGAGGGCTTCACCCCATCATCCCCTCTTTCTCTTGGATACATATCTGAACATTTTTATTTTCACCTAGGCTTTCCAAACACCTTGGACAAAAAAGTATTACCTAGAAAAGTTATTCAATGTTAAGATGAATGAAAGAAAAATTTCGCAATCAATCGCCGTATGGCTTGCTTGATAAAGAAAAAAACAAGCGATGTTGAAATCGGCGCTTATTGAGACCCAGAGACCCAGATCCTAGTATGAATGCAGGCAGCCGGGGATCATGGGCTAACAGACAAGCGACATTCGAGCCCACTCGAACCAACCACTTACAAATACTTGTGACCATCCCCGAGAAGATGAAGATTGATTGAGGATGCTTCTGAATGAAGTCGTTGCCCCCGGCAGTTTTCAGGGTCATACCCGAATGATATCATGTCGGGAAAAGATCTCATTTGGGAACACCAATCCGGATTTAATTGATTTCAAACCAGGCGCGGATCCAGACCTCTGTTTTGGGGGGGGGGGGGGGCGGTCGCCGGTATATAAGATCTACTTTTGATCTCGGAAGTGTGTCGCGATCGAATTGTTCAAGCGGGGGGGGGGGTCAGAGACGCCGCCCCCCCCACATAGAACTTTATTTTCTTCAATTTTAAAATTTTATGTTATAAAAAAATTAAATAAACATATAAAAAATATTGATCTCCAATGCTTTGGGGGGGCGGTCGCCCCCATCGCCCCCCCTGGATCCGCGCATGTTTCAAACTTATCTCACCCATCAATTGTTGAGTTTCCTGACGTAATAATGAAAATATTACATGTTAAATAAACGAGATTCACTTTCAATTTCACCCATTTGCAAAGAGGGGTCGTCCATAAATTAGGCCACACAGTCATGCGCGGATCCAGGGGGGCGATGGGGGCGACGGCCCCTCCCCAAAGCATTGGAGATCAATATTTTTTATATGTTTATTTTTTTGGGGGGGGCGTCTCTGACCCCCCCCCCGCTTGGACAATTCGATCGCGACACACTTCCGTGATCAAAAGTAGATCTTATACAACGGCGACCGCCCCCCCCCCAAACAGAGGTCTGGATCCGCGCCTGCACACAGTAAGGGGAGAGGGCATCTCAGATTTGTGACAAAATGTAACAGGGGAGTCCGGGGATTAAAAAATGGTGATGTCACAAAAATTAAATTAAAAATTTCAAATATATTTTTTAGATTTCAAATTATTATTATTCCAACCTGAAAATGTTGGTAAAATAACATTTCTACAATTAAATTATAGGGTATAAAAGTTATTCTGTGACGTCACAATAAAGGGAGGTCTCAATGAAAATGTGACAGAGGAGGAGGGGGGTCTAAAAATCTTGAAATTCTTGTGACGTAATTTATGGACGGCCCCAGGGCAAGTAAAATAAATTGTTGATAGACTTTATCGATAGTCATTTGCAATATTAATATGCTTATTACTTTATTATTAATCAGAAAAACCGACCAAATAAATAAATTTTAAAGAATTCAAAAACAAAATTACTATCTTACTCTAGTTTTACACTAGATCAGCGCTTCTTAAACTGTGAGTCGCGACCCCCAAGAAGATTATGTAGATAATTGTGGGGGTCGCGAAAATTTCTGTAAATAACGATGAATATACCAGCGTAAAATGTGGTGCGATATTGTTCGAGATGTTACTCGATGCAGTTTGAAATAAGAAGAATGACAAATTACGATATTAGTTGGAGCCTGGGTTCAAAAAGGATGCATCTTAGGCTGTTTCTAGGGCCCAAAATCCCTAGCGCGTGGTTTTTGAATTTTCTAATGTTTATTTATATTTAACCACTCTCTTTTTTTATATGAAGGCGTTTTTCGGTGATTTTACAGACTGAGAATGGCAGAGAATTTCTACCGAAATTCTATCGAATTATAATTATAAAATATAATTATTATTATACAAGTTTTCACTGCTATATGAAATATTAATTGAATAATGATGCTGAACATAAAAACATCATGTTTTTCCCTCCTCTGGTGAATGAATAGTGAAATCGCCTTTACTTCTGAGATGATTAAGAATTTTTCTTTCAATCTCTACCCACATACTTTCCCTCTCCTTTTTTTTATTATAAAAATAAATATTGATTAACCTCACATGTTTCAATAAAAGAAAAAGAAAGAGAGAAAAAAGTCCCCGCCAAGGTTTCAATTGACTCGGCATACATTCTAAATAATTTGCCATTCCATTTCCTCTCTCTCTCTCTTGGCTGTGTATTTATGCATTTAAATCGTCTCTAATAGTCAACATTCGATTAATGATGGTATTTCCCCAGAGACAAACATACCAGCAGCTCTACCTGCCGATATATTCATATTCAATAAACAACCAAGGGCGAAAGAGCAAGGGGAGAATAGGAAAAATAATAATACATCAACCCCTAGCTAACCCTTATATTTATTTAAATTTCATTTTTTAAATGTAAATATGTTAATATGACATCATCCCTAAGATACCCTCTTTCGAATAAAAGAAGAATCATCGAAATCGGTTCACACACAAAGAAGTTAGGCCTAAACAAACCAAACAAAAAAGGTCTAATACCTATGAAAAAATAATGGGACCAATCGGAATGTAGACTGAACCCAATGCAATTTTTTTTTAAAATCGGTTCACAATTGGCGGAGATATGAGGTAACATAGACACAAAAAAAAAAAAAAAAAAAAATTCAGTCGAATAGAGAACCTTCTCCTTTTTAACCGACTTCAAAAAGGAGGAGGTTCTCTATTCGACTGAATTTTTTTTTTTTTTTTTTGTGCCTATGTTACCTCATATCTCCGCCAATTGTCAACCGATTTTGAAAAATTTTTTTGCATTGGGTCCAGTCTAGCTTCCGATTGGTCCCATTTTTTTTTCGTTTTTTTTCATAGGTATTAGATCTTTTTTATTAGGTTTGTTTAGACCTAACCTCTTTGTTTATGAACCGATTTCGATGGTTCTTTTTTTATCGAAAGGGGTGTCTTAGGGATGGTGTCATATTAATTTGGTCAAGTTCTGATGATATAATCACTATTAATAACATCACTAAAAAAGAGAAAAATAAAAATAATTTTAAGAAAAAAATAAAAACCGACTTCAAAAAATTAAATGCAACAAATAAAATACACTAAAAGGTATAAAATAATTATTATCTTATTTAGTTACAACTAAACGACGAAATATTAACATGAAATTACTTTTTGAAGTCGGTGCCAAACATATACCTTTTATGAATCACACTCGACGGATCTTACTTAGTACGTTTGGCGGGTACGCTCGCTTATAGGTATAGTTTGTTTGGTACCGACTTCAAAAAGTAATTTCATGTTAATATTTCGTCGTTTAGTTGTAACTAAATAAGATAATAATTATTTTATACCTTTTAGTGTATTTTATTTGTTGCATTTAATTTTTTGAAGTCGGTTTTTATTTTTTTCTTAAAAATTATTTTTTTTTGAAGTCGGTTAAAAATAAAGTTAAACTTAAAATATATTAAATCATTTTAGTTTAGTTAAATTTATAAAAAAATTCTACAATCATTAAATTATAGATAGAGGGTATAAAAGTGATAGTGTGACGTCACAATACAGGGGAGGCTCAATGAAAATGTAACGGAATGTGACCCATAGGGAGGGGGGTCTAAAAATCTTGAAATTCGTGTGACGTAATTTATGGAGGGCCCCTAAATTCAAGCTTGTATCTTATTTAGCTGCAATGCACAGCCGGATAGAAGAGACATTGTAGCCGAAATAATAGGGTCGCCTTTTACATTTGAATATATCCATAAAAAAAATTTTAAGAAAAAATATAAAAACCGACTTCAAAAAATTAAATGCAACAAATAAAATACACTAAAAGGTATAAAATAATTATTATCTTATTTAGTTACAACTAAACGACGAAATATTAACCTGAAATTACTTTTTGAAGTCGGTGCCAAACATATACATTTTATGAATCGCACTCGACGGATCTTACTTAGTACGTTTGGAGGATATGCTCGCTTATAGGTATAGTTTGTTTGGTACCGAATTCAAAAAGTAATTTCGTGTTAATGTTTCGTCGTTTAGTTGTAACTAAATAAGATAATAATTATTTTATACCTTTTAGTGTATTTTATTTGTTGCATTTAATTTTTTGAAGTCGGTTTTTATTTTTTTCTTAAAAATTTTTATTTTTCTCTTTTTAGTGATGTTATTAATAGTGATCATATCATCAGAACTTGACCAAATTAATATGACACCATCCCTAAGACACCCCCTTTTCGGATAAAAAAAGAACCCATCGAAATCGGTTCATAAACAAAGAGATTAGGTCTAAAACAAACCTAATAAAAAAGGTCTAATACCTATGAAAAAAAATCGAAAAAAAATGGGTCCATCGGAAGCTAGACTGGACCCAATGCAAAAAAAATTTTCAAAATCGGTTGACAATTGGCGGAGATATGAGGTAACATAGGCACAAAAAAAAAAAAAAAAAAAAAATTCAGTCGAATAGAGAACCTCCTCCTTTTTTGAAGTCGGTTAAAAAGAGTAATTCCACAGTGAATTATTTTCTTATAAGCTGTATTTTTTTAATAAACAGTTTTTGTTTGTCTTGCAGAAAATTTATCAGGGAAGTGGGTCTTAATCTTGGTAGTTGTTTTGTTGAGGGAGAGGACCCCTTTGCACAAGATGCTCGTTGCGAAACTGACAACATACCCGATGATTTATAACCCCTTTTTCAATATCACAAGCCAGTCTAACGGAACAACCGCCACGGGCAACAATCGCGATCAGCAGGGGCCTGAAGGGACAGACAGACATATCTTCTTATTTCAAGAATATATATTATATCGAAACTGGTTTTTTTTTCTGTGAGTGCGAAAATAAGGGATGAATTTATTCATGCGTTTATAATTCAATAGTAAAAATTGAATTCTGCTTCTTTTGCATTATTCTTCTTAGTCGTTTTTTTAGCTTTGGTGGTAAATAATAGTTTCAGTTGTAATAGTATTTCTCTCTATAGTAATTGAAAAATTGTTTACTAGATTTTTTATAGCCATTTTCTATTGCTCATGCGTTTTAATTTCCCAAGTATTAATTCACTCTTTATTAAAATAAGCTGACGTGTTCTGATGTGGCCATCCACTTGACTTTACCATACAACCTGGCCCCTAAAATTATTTATAGTCATGTAAGGGGAGGGGGTTAGTTTTTGCATTTTTATACTTCTGGTGTCCCACTGATTATGTATACAAAATTTGGTTGAGTTTGGTAAATGGCTAAGATTTTCATTTTTTGACCCCCCCCCCACCCCATTTTTGGCGGTTAGTTTTTGTATTTTTATACTTCTGGTGTCCCACTGATTATGTATACAAAATTTGATTGAGTTTGCTCAAATGGCCTAGATTTTTAATTTTTAACCCTCCCCCCCCCCCCTCCACCCACTCAATTTTATTTTACACATTCGTCTGAAGAAGTCGGTAAAGTCGACAAAACGTTGGCTAAATAGAAAAGTCACATATAAAAACTTGTTCTTATTTTCCTATTATAAACTTTCAAATGAAAATACTCTTGATATTTTGGAATTTGCAGGATGCGCAACATCCACAACATCCATGGACCGCATGCCACTAATATCTACCAAGATCTAAGATTAAAATTGCCTTCTTTCTTTTTATAAATTTTAAATTCATTCAATTTCATTCTTTTAAGCAATGTAAATATTTTCTTTATAAAGTTGTTTTTTTTCATCTTTAATTCATCAACTTGTCCGCCTCCGTGGTGTAATGGTTAGAATAACTGACTGGCAACCCGGAGGTCTCGGGTTCGATTCCCGGCTATACCCAGACATTTTTTCTGTAAGTATAGGGTCTGGTAATAAAAATTAAGTGGGAGATAAATTTAACCGAATTTATCGCGCGGAGAATTTACCACTGCTCGAAGCCCCTAAAACCTTAGTAAATTGGATATTGAATTGTATCTAAGTTTCTGAGATTGGCTCGTGATCCCGGCTTCTTTTCCTTCTACTCTGTTTTTTTCACGATTGAGGGGCCAGCCCATACAAGCCTTTAGGGGATCCACCTTCTGGTGTATCTCCTTCTCTCATCAATATCATTAAAAAAAAAAAAAAAAAAAAACTAATAGGATGATGATTTCCGCGACCTGAATTCTCAATTCCACAATTCGTCATCTATCCTGTTCCGATTCAAGTCTTTTTTTTTAATCGAAAGTTCCTCTCCTTATATAAGATTATTTATACTTTGCTCTCGTTATGTTTTTTTTTTTGCAACAAAGGATTTTTGTTTAGCCTGAGAGAGTGGACCGTGTGACCACATTCCGCGCACAATGAATATTAAATGAGCCAAGAAACTGGATGCCGGAAGGAACCACCTTAACCTAGTCAAGACGAAAAAAGACCTCGCCTCACTTTGTTATTGTTTTGTACATTCAACAACAAACAGCAACAATAAAAATAATTTTTAAGAAAACAATAAAACCAACTTCAAAAAATTAAATGCAACAAATAAAATACACTAAAAGGTATAAAATAATTATTATCTTATTTAGTTACAACTAAACTACGAAATATTAACATGAAATTACTTTTTTAAGTCGGTGCCAAACAAACTATACCTATAAGCGAGCGTCGAATTTTCAGATTCCTCTCTGTTTTCCCTACATAGATCGCTTCGCAATCTTTACATTTCAAACTATAAACCCCTTCTTTTTCTATATTTGGTAATTTGTCTTTTTTATTTGAACCTCCTAGAGTAATTGGAGTTTTGAATACTGTTTTGAACCCTAATTTTTTCATTTTTTGTTTTAATTTTTCCGAAATTTGTCCATAATATGGGAGAACTATTCTAGGATTTTCTTTTTCTTTTTCATTCTTTTGTGAATATACTGATTCCAGGGATAATTTTTCAATTTTTTTATTTAACATTTGGTCTATAAAGGCTTGCTTCGTACCCATTATTTACCGCGATTTCTTTAATTGTCCCTAATTCTTGTGAATATGCTTTTTTCTGATAGAGGTATATTGATTAGTCTATGTATCATTGAATGGAAGGCTGCGCGTTTATGTGACATTGGTTTACAAGAATTTTTATGTATTACAATGTCAGTAGCTGTGGGTTTTCTATAAATTTCAAAGGTGTGCTTATTTCCGGAAATATTTATTTTTAAATCTAAAAAATTTAGTATTTTCTCTTTATCTTTCTCTACTGTGAATTTAATTTTCTCATGAAGATTATTTATATATTCTATAAATGTGTCTAATTGTCTATTTGTTCCTCCCCATAGTAAAATTACATCATCTACGTATCGATAATCTATATATATAAAATTCTTTGCCCGATACACTCACTCACTCACTCACTCACTCACTCACTCACTCACTCATCCTCAAAACAGCCAGAACCACTGGACATAGAAACATAAAATTTGGAGAGGATATTACATCTATGACATAGGGGCTCACTAAGAAAGGATATTTCGAAATTCGACCCCTAAGGGGGTCAAAGGGGCAAAGTGTGTTTTCACTGATTATGCGATATCTCTTAAAGACGATAAAATATCTACTTGCTTTTTACTTATAAAAATACTAAATTAAAATATCTAAAAACTAATTTCAGGATTTTTTGAAATTCGAGCCCTAAAGGGGTCGAAAGGGGCAAAATATCTTTGCAATGTGTTTACACTAATTATGCATTTTCGATTAAGAACGATAATATATCTACTTGATTTTTACTTAATAAAATTCTAAATACAAATATCTAAAAAGTAATTTCAGGATTTTTTGAAATTCGACTCTAAACTATTCAAAATGTGGGTGGGGGCAAAAAACTCTCTCCTATCTTGATCAAATTTTGTAGAGTTATTCTTCATTAATTTAAGAAACTATTCCTGTAAAAATCAACTATCAAAATTGACTGCATGGAGGCGAAGGGGGAGGGGGCAAATTATAGAAATTTTCAGCTTTTTAGTACATTTTCTCTTTAGAAAACTATGGATTATTTATTTGTAAATATCTAAAAAATAGTTTCAAGATTTTTTGTAATCCGACCCCCCCTCAACTATCCAAAATTTGAGTGGGGGCAAATTAAAACTCTCTCTGATCTTGATCAAATTTTGTAGAGTTATTCTTTATTACTTTAAGAAACTATTTCTGTAAAAATCAACTATCAAAATTGAATGAATAGGGGCGAAAGGGGGGGGGCAAAATATAGAAATTTTTAGCTTTTTTGTACATTTACTCTTTAGAAAACTCAGAGTTATTTATTTGCAATAATCTAAATATTTGCAAATATCTAAAAAATAATTTCAACCTCCCAAAATGTGAGTGGGGGCAAAAAATTAATACTCTCTCTTATATAAATCAAATTTTGTAATGTTAGTTTTTAAGACTATATAAAATGTATGCTGTAAAAATCAATAGCCAAAATAAGTGCGTGGGGGCGAAAGAGGGGGCAAAATATTACTAATATATATTACAGACCTAATAATCATATGCCGAGACGCTGCCCGCCAGGGCCACCTGCCCTACGCTGCGAAAAATGAACGAGGAGAGGATTAAAAAAAGAAATTCAATAATTCATATAGACAAGAGGTATTAGTTTGGGTTCGGGGATCAGTAGCTTAGTGGATATAGGAGGTAAACCTCTTATGACAAAGCATTACAGTACATATGCAAAGATCCCGGGTTCGAGTCCCGGCTGATCCTTTTGTCTGTAATAAAAATAATCTTTTCTTCGTTCCCTAAATTTGAATTTTAAATAATCTTAAGTTTTTTCTCATTTTTTTTTATGCCTCAAATCGATTCTATAATATATTTAGAGTTGAAATTTTATTAAAATCACACATAATTAAATATTAAAGACGAATAAATAATACAATAAAACTACTACGTTTCGATCGAATTATTCTGCGATCGTTCTCAAATATAAGTGGCTGATTATTAAGGTGGTGCTTATTTTTGTATTTTCGAATTTTTACGCTGACAGAGGCTCACATGGTTCAAAATAAATTTAAAAATAATATCCCCCCAAGTTTCAAGTCTCTATCTCAATTTTAACCTAGTTGCTACACAGCAATTAAGTATCCCATTTAAATAACATGGGGTTTTTGAACGATCAATTTTTTATTCCGGCCATAGTAATGGTTCAAAAAAATTTAAAGCTCTGTAGACTTTATCCTTATAATAATACCTATCCTTCAGAATTTTTACTGATTTTTAGTTATTATAATTTTGGAGTTAGAGCTAGATAAAATACTAATATATCTTAGTATTAGTATAAGTTATAGTCTCCAAAATTATAATATCTAAAAATTCTGGAGGATAGCTATTATTATAAGGATAAAGTCTACAGAGCTTCACATTTTTTGAAAAATTACTTTGGCCTGAATAAAAAATTTATTGTTCAATGCCAAAAATCCCATGTTATTTAGATTGGAAACTTGCATCGCTGAGATTAAATTTGAGATAGGGACTTGAAACTTGATGGATATTTTTTTTAATTTATTTTGAAACTTGTGAGCCTCTGTCAGCGTAAAATTTCGAAAATACCCAAAATAATGACCATCCTGATGAGTACCCACTCATACTTACTTGAGAACGAACGAAGAATAAGTCGATTGAAACGTCGTAGATTTATTGTATTATTTATTCCTCTTTAATAAATAATTATAATTAATTATGTGTGATTTTAACGAAATTTAAAGTCTAAATCAAATTAATCACAAAAATAAAAGCTTCAACAGCTTCATTATCTATCATATATATATATTTATGTAGGGATTATTCTAGGTGGCTTAAACCAGGTGAAGAAAGACTCAAGTATTTACAATAATAATGGTTTATTAGATGCTTTTCAATAATAATAATATAACAAATGCTTTATAATAGAAATAAAACTGGAGATGTTCGTGTATCTTGAGTAGAAAAATACTTCTTGAAACTTGCTGGTTAAATCTTCGGTAAACATATACTTGATGAACTGAGCTGATGGATGAACTCTGTGATGAACTGTTCGTGTCGGAGGGGTAATCGTAACTGATTTGAAATAATGCGAGGCAATCTTTATACACTTAATGAGAATATCTTAGGAGGGTCGCGATTCGCTGAACGTACCATGCGGCGACGATTTTGACTTAGGCGTGAGGGGGCGTGCGTGCGCAACTGGAAGGGAGGCTAGCTCTTCGCTGGAGGGGGTCGAACGGGCGCAGAATGGGGTGGCAGCGCCACTCGAGGAGCGCCTGGCCACTTGGGGGGCTGCGTGGAAATCTTACTGAAACTTGGCAGTGCGTTGCCTGGTAAAATCTGCCAGGCTGCTGCTCAGATTGACGGAGGCGCGAGGTGGCTGGAATCAGGGCTGTGTCATGGTGTGTAGGACCAGGGCAAGTTGGCTTGGCTGGATCCCACATTTATAATAAAATTTATATTATATGTTTTTTTTGGAGGAGGGGGAGGATACAATCCTATTTCTCTAGAAATACATTTTTTTACAGTGCATTTTCCTTAATCTTACTCTGATGGTCATATCTGTATCAAACCTTGAAATTTCCTTTTATTCTCCTTCTTTTATTGATGCAAGGATACACTCCGGACTATGAGTGCATCTTTTTAACGCAACATCTTGCATCAATATAAAAAAGCCCAAAGATAGATACTCGTGCATCCCTGGAAAAAAGAAAGGGGTTAGGTTGGAGCTTGGAAGGTGATATAAGGTTGCAAGCTGTTAAAATTCCAGGAAGATCGATGTTGTAGAGATTAATTAAATGAGGAAAATTAGTTGGCTCAGATTTTTCCCTAGACATCAAAATACAATTAAGTCAAAGGACCTGGTTACAAATAGACATTTCCTTTCTTTGCACAAAGATACAATAATAATATTGACTAAATTTTACCTCAACGGAACATTAAGGACGAGAGTGGCACTCTAACTATTAAAGGCTATCTTATATATTTACTTCCAACTAGATTCACATTTATGATATTGAAATAAGAAGACTTTGAAAAGTCAATTTCCGGAGACGCCATTCCAATAGTCACTTATTCTGTCTGTATAAAGGAAAGTAAAAAAAATACATATATGGTTTGAATAACTGAGCAAATAGAATCAGACATTTTCTTTTTAATGGTTTTCTCTACAATGCATCTCCAGTGTTAAGCTCCGAATTGTCAACTGCATACCTTTAAGAAAAATCAATTAAGTCAGATTAAGGATTTTTTTCAAAAAAATATTCACAATTTGAATTGCTAATCGAGATAAAAAAAAATAAAGATTAACAAATAGCCCAGTAAATAGAGTGGTTTCAGCTTACATTAATTGCGGGAAAAGGTTTTTTTTAGGATCGTTTGGTATGGTGTGGGTATGCCAAATCTAAGTTTGCGACCTCGAAAGTGTGGGGGACAACTTTTGGTGGCCGAAAAACCTCGAAATTTTCGGACTTTTTCTAGTTTTTCGCTTATAACTCGAAAACAGTTCACATTTTGTAAATAACCCTTCAATAGTAAATTAAAGAGGACAACATTTTGCGTCGATTAACAAAAGAAATGCAAAATTGGTCCAGTAGATCAATTTTTAACGGGGATCCAAAAAACAGCCCTCGGGATCACTTTTGAATATTCCAAAAACTCGCACTTTTTTCAATTTTTCCCATTTTGACCCTGAAGGAGTACATTTTCGACAAAGACAACTCTATACATTTTTAAACTAGATTAAATTTTCTACAATTGAAACAAAGTGTCATCTTCATTGGATATTCGTAACCCGTGCCGCAATGAGGTTGAAGTTTTAAAAAATGCAATTTTTTGCAAAAAATCGCAGTTTTTCCTTCATAAAATGAAAACCACTTTTTCTAAAAATTTAATTTTTATTTCTTTGTCTAGGAAATTTAGTTAACTTGAACGTTTACTTGGACCACTTTTTTGTTAAAACTCTTAGATTTATAGATGTTCAGCATTTTCCATGACAGGAAATGATCCATTGTTTCAAAAAATCGCAGTTGTTCTTTCATACAATGAAACCCACTCATCTTAAAAACTTGACTTTTATCTCATTCTCTAGGAAATTTTATTTACTTGAACGTTTACCTGGACCACTTTTTTGTTAAAACTCTTAGATTTATAGATGTTCAGCATTTTCCATGACAGGAAATGATCCATTGTTTCAAAAAATCGCAGTTGTTCTTTCATACACTGAAACCCACTCATCTTAAAAACTTGACTTTTATCTCATTCTCTAGGAAATTTTATTTACTTGAACGTTTACCTGGACCACTTTTTTGTTAAAACTCTTAGATTTATAGATATTCTACATTTTCCGGACAAGATATGATCCGAATTCTCAAAAGCGTCATGGAAAAGGAAAATGCTGGATATCTATAAATCTAAGTTTTAAGAAAAAAGTGGTACAAGTTAACGTTTAAGTCAACAAAATTTCCTAGAGAATGAGACACGAATCAAGTTTCAAGGATGATTGATTTTCATTTTATAAAAGAAAAACTGCGATTTTTTGCAAAAAATTGCATTTTTTTCAAAACTTCAACCTCATTGAGGCACGGGTTACCATTATCCAATTAAGATGAAACTTTGTGTCAATTGTAGCAAATTTAATCTAGTTTAAAAATGTATAGAGTGAACTTAGTCGAAAACCTGCTCCTTCATGGTCAAAATTGGAAACAATCGAAAAAAGTGCGAGTTTTGGGGCTATTCAAAAGTGATCCCGGGGGCGCTATTTTGAATCCCCATTAAAAATCGAACTACTTGACCAATTTTTCATTTCTATTTTTTAATCTACGATAAATGTTGTCTTCTTTAATTTACTATAGAATGGTTATTTACAAAATGTGAACTTTTTTCGAGTTATAAGGTAAAAACTTGAAAAAGTGCGAAAATTTCGATGTTTTTCGGCCACCAAAAGTTGTCCCCCACACTTTCGAGGTCGCAAACTTAGATTTGGCATACCCACACCATACCAAACGATCCTAGAAAAAATCTCTTCCCGCAATTAATGTAAGCAGAAACCCCCCTATTTACTGGCCTAAAATTCAAGTTTAAATGAACAATTGTTACATTTATATTTGTCCAGAGAATTTTAAGATTCTTTAATGATCGATTTTCTAGCCTCAGCTGGGTTATTTTGATGACTAAGCGACCCCACCCACCCTAAGACCACCCTATTTAATCATGGAATCCAAATCCAAAGCAACAAGTTAATAATATTTGGATGTCCAACTCGATACAAATATGAAAATCTAAATTCATAATTTTTTTTAATTTAAATATTTCTATAAAAATCAATGAAATGGACTATTTTGCAACATCGAGGAATTTTATGGCCCTTTTGTACCGCTTGACCAGCTCCAAAGTAGGTTTCTTGGACTCCTCTAGCACTTAGAAACGAATAAATACCTACATTATGAAGATATTTCTTATCCAAAAATTCAATATCAGACTTTGGAGTGGTTTCCAAATTCTGAAGTTGAATTTCAACAGGACAAAATGATTTTTTCCTATTTTTTAAATTACTAACTATTAATGCCTGCGGTTTCATGTTCCTCAGTGGATAAAATACTCTATGGTTTATGCTTTAAAAGGGTTCAGTTTCCCAAAGTGGGCGATACCGCCCCTTTGAGGGCGATGGAACATTTCAGATGGTCGATAGTGACCTCAGTTGCAATTGGGGAGCGCTAAAGAAAATTGTAGAAAAATTTAAATTTATTAAAGAAAAGAAAAGTTTAATTTTATGGTATCTACTTTGTCATATCTGAACGAAAGTAAATTCGGATTTATTACGATTGAACAGCTCCAAACACTGCTTCGAATCATCGATTCGTTGTTGCTTTTGGTCGGTTGTGAGCTCGCGCGGCACGCACTTTGAACAGAGCTTTCTCATATCCAAATATTCATCCACGATATGACCAACACGTTCCTTTGATATATTAAGGGTCTCAGCTATCTCAATCAACATCACTTTACATTTATCAAAAATTATTTTGTGGACTTTTTTGATGTTTTCGTCGGTAACTGCCTCTTTGGGGCGTCCACTGCGTGCATAGTCCTCGGTGCTCATTTCGCCTCGTTTGAATTTAGCAAACCACTTTTCTACGTTTGATTTTGTTAGTGCAAAGTCCGAATAATGTTTATCAAGCCAAACCTTGGTTTCAACAGTATTTTTTTCGCCTAAAAGCAATGCTTTATTAACACACGAAATTCCTTTTTATCCATTTTTTCAAAGTACTAAAAGTTATTTCACTAAAAATGCTATAGCTCAGATACTAATAGTGCAACAGCTCTCAAATTTATACACATGTCTTTTGAAGGTTGGGGCTAATTAAAAATCATATGGATTTGATACTAGTGGCGCCATTTATGTGCCAGCCTACGAACTTTTCAGCCCGCCGAGTATATACTTATATTAAATTCACTTGCTCAATATAGAATGGTAAAATTTTTTGACATTTCATTCATTGGTTCAAAATTAAATAATCCTCTTAAAGAATGAATAAAAAATTAAAAAAAACTTCATTTTATAATTTTTGCATAAAATTTCATGAATTCCGACTTCTATTATGATTCTTTCTACTTATTATAGTAATTATCTTTTTATTATTCTAATTATTATTAATGTTGGACGATATCTATTCATTTGTGTGTCTGTATTTTTTAAGTGAGCTTCCATTTTTAGATCGTTGTAAAAAAAAGCGGTTTTTGCTCTGGTTCGTATGCGCCTTCCCCCTCAATTTGTGCAATTAGGATAATTAAAAGTACATAAAATGTGACTGAGACCAAGTAAGCCCTTTGGTTCAGAGAGAGGGTGGAAATAGAAAGCGCAGAGTGCTGGACGACCAGAAGGGCGAGTCCTGGGACTAAAAAGGGGACAGATAGTAAACACACCATGGGTATTTTTTTCTTTATCTTTATGTCTCTATTAATGTCCATTCAGTAAGCAATGATAAATATTAGGGCGTTAGTAACATTGTTTTCCCTCAATCCTATCTAAAAACAAAAAAATAGTCTATAGAAACAAAATTATAGCAGAAAAATACCTCTTTAAGGACGTTCCTTAATAAATCGATTTTCTTGAAATCCTTTTAAAACTTTGAATATACATATTTATAAGTGTCCTTTATATGTAGAATTTTTTTCAATAGTCCTTGCGGCACTAAATTTGTAAATATTGACCATAGAAATTTGCATATTTAACACGCGAACCCAATCCCGATTGGTGTTAAAGCGACTTTTTCATTAAATAACAATCGTAATTTTCATTGGAATTATTTTGAAAAACTGAGAATCATTAACTGAAGATATAACAAATATTTTTCTGTTAAAATAATTGTATCAAGCGGTATTCGTTTTGTATGAAAAATGTTAAAAGTTAGGTACTTTTGATGGTTTTCATTTCGACACGACACTTTGAACTATTGGAAATATAATAAAGTTTTAAGTTGATGAGGTTTATACTGGGTCATTGGAATTAATACGGGTTATACCGTTTTGGGTCAAACTAAATTATAATAAGACAAATCCAGGAGAATCTTATTCAGATCCAAGCGATTTTACAAACCCCCACAACTTCTCACCATCTACAAGGCCCAAATCCGCCCCTGTCTCGAATACGGCTCTCATCTATGGAGAGGAGCCTCAAAATATTCTCTTGCTACCCTTGATGCAATTCAGAAACGAGCCGTCAGACTAATTGACGATTCTACCCTCACCGACTCCCTCGACTCGCTGCCTCATCGAAGAAATGTCTCTGCCCTTTCCCTTTTCTATAGATACTATCACGGCAGGTGCTCTCATGAGATAAAATCAATAATTCCCCCAAAGCATGCTTTGCACGTAGCACACGTTTTGCCGACTCCCAACACTCTTTCGCGGTCAAATTGGAAAAGTGCCGGACCACTTCATTCGCGAACACATATATCCCCATGACTTCAAGGAACTGGAACTCTCTCCCAGCCTCTATCTTTCCCAGCACCTATGATCTTCAAACCTTCAAAACCGGGGTGCATAGACACCTACGTCTACACCCTCACTTAATCAACTTTCCCTTCTCTTCGGTAATGCAAGGGTCTTTCGAGATCCATAGGGGCTGCATCTTTACTGGTGCACCCTTCTTGCATTCGATTGCATTAAAAAAAAAAAAAAAAAATCAGCTGAAGTATAAGATATTAAATGTACGGGCTATACCGTGGTTGAAGGTCCAATAATTGAGACCACTACTCACAGCTTGTCCGGGCAGAGATTCACTGTTAAAGTAATACTGTAGGGATTCGATCCTGTAGTAACTATGAGTCCAAAAGATTCTGGCAGCGACTCCGTCCCAAACGATTCGATTCTACCTTTGCTTGGCTGCGCCAGCCTCTTATAAAGGGATTTAAAGGAGCTGATCTTGCATTTATCATGACATCATAATAAATGCAAGCTTGGACTTTTGAAGCATTTAACTAGGTAATCATATCTCAAATTCAACAAATGCCTGATATTTCAAACCCCTCATATTTTAAATAGATATCATTCTATTGTAATTCTCGCCAATAGCGATCCAATATTGATTGATTGAAGGATGTATTTTCATTTATGACTAGCTTCAAGGCCCGCCTTCGGCGGGCCTTTTGCTAGCCAGGGGCTTCACACCCTGGACCCCCACGTGGCTGCTTTATAGATGTTTTATTAGTTAAAGAGAATAAATATAATTATTTTATTATAAAATCTTAAAAAGAATCGATCGTTATTTTTCATTTTACTATAAGTCGATTCCTCCATGTCTTCAGCAATGGCTACCAATAAAAACCTAAACATCAAAAATCGAATGTAGAATGGTTATTCCTCGACTGTTAAAAGAGAATCGATAATTATTTTTGAATTAAAATCAACATGAACTGCAAATTGCAAGTGATATCTGATTAATAATAAAGAAATAAACATATTAATATTTCAAATGAATTTGGATAAAGTTTAGCAACGATCCGTTGCAGTTTATTTTTTTAATTTTTGTTTTTAAATGTACTTTAAAAAAAATAGATAGTTTTTTTTTTAATCTTTGTTGCATTATTAAATTCTTCTTCAACGATAAAGTGGTTAGAACTGTGGTAGTCTGTCTCAAATGGTCAGACCCTCAGATTTTAGATCAGAGTGGGTTGCCGAGAATATTCTTCAAGGCGGCCTAAGCATTTGATTGGGTCCACATGAAATTATCAGGGAAAGAAGAGTGACTGATTTGCACCAGCCTGATTTACCTATGATATTGTCAAAGGCACTCTGACTTTCCTTTTGGTCACTTTGTCTGATGAATTAAAAGAATTGTATATTTTAACAAAAGTCATTTATTCATTTTAAAGTACAAATTATATATTTTTAACGATTATTATTTATAATAAAATATTAACATTTTCGCTTGTATTTACAATCATTCTTTTCCTTTATTTAACATTTGTTTATCAACTATATTTATGATAGGGTTAATGTGTTTTTTTGAACATAATCTTATCACATTTTCAATTTTTTTAATTTTATTTAATTTCAAATGCTTTTAATTATTTTTTGCAACGAAATTTTCTCTGAGAGAGACGGACTGGTAGAAATTTTAATTGAAAGTAATGGAAGGCAGCCCAGAAGTAGTGAGGAAAGAAAAAATTAACACATATAAAATAAGGTGTAATTTATTGGAATCCTTCCTCCTTTCCTTTCAAACCGACGTTTCGGAGGATTTTTCCCTCCTTCTTCAGGGTTTCAAAGAGTCAATGAATGAAACAAATAAAATGTTTCCTTCTTCTCTCCACAGTAGTGTTCAAAAACTTTCTTCATTTGTAACAAAAGGCATAGAAAGACAAAAAATTTTTTTTCCTTCTTTTCTTAATTAGAGAAGAAGGAAACATTTTATTTGTTTCATTCATTGACCCTTTGAAACCCTGAAGAAGGGGGAAAAATCCTCCGAAACGTCGGTTTGAAAGGAAAGGAGGAAGGATTCCAATAAATTACACCTTATTTTATATGTGTTAATTTTTTTCTTTCCTCACTACCTCTGGGCTGCCTTCCATTACTTTTAATTAATTTGCTAATAAACTCAAGTTTTAATTCGTCTAATGAGCTAGGGTACTGCCATCTAGCGACACTGGCTACAACAGAACTATTGAGAATGAATGACACTCAAAAATCTTACAAACACTTGTTTTTTTTTTTGCTCGTTTAGTTCTTTTATTGTCTGGCAAGCTATGTTGGCTAACCTGATTTTTTTTTTAGTTTTTCCTGAATTTTCCAATTTTCCGGGCAACTTTTCCAATTTTTTTTTTACGTATTAACCTGAAATGGACTATTACGAACATTAAAAAAAAAAATAGCCAAATCGGTCTAGGCATTTGAGAGATCTGCGCTTACAAATAAACAGAAATTCATTTTTATTATATAGATTTCAAATTATGTCTTTATTTCTAACCAGGTATATTACTTGTGAATGTGTTTAAAAAACAAAACAAAACACCTGCTGATGACGCAATCGGCTTGATCAAAACAGGTAGTCGGAACCCATCCATCCTCTTTGTGCTTATTTTCATTTTTTATGATCCAAGTGAGCAGAAATCAAGTGGTCTTTTGTAAAAAGCCGTTTTCTTCTCCTGTTCTCTTTCTTTTTCCGCCATTCGTTAAGACGACGTTGTTCGTGAGCCGTGTCCCCTATGGCCCGAGACAAATGGCAAAAGCAACGCACGCACGTATGCATTCACGCACGTATAAATCAGCAAAACCACCTCCACCTCCAGAGGCAAATACTCCCTGAAGATGCTATTCACGAATGACCCGATCAGCCCCTTGTCACCCACCCCATGCCAGCCACAATGGGGACAGACGACATCACTCCGAGGAGAAACAGATTTCCTAACGGTCAAAAATCTCATTTTATATATCTATATATGTACTTGTTTCTGTCAACACAGAAAGTCCCCCCCAATTTATTTACAACGAAATTGCTACTGTGTCTCGGAGTCTAACAATCTTGCACCGCATAATTTAATGAACATATATATTAGAGTTTTGTGTTATTATAGAAATAAAAGTCGAAATTAAAAATATTTTTTTGCTGAGAGTAACAAAATTTCTGAATTAATTAGAATGAATCAGAAAGCATTTTCTCTAATTATATACTTATAAACCAAGGTCCTAGTATGTACAAAAAAAGAACAAACGAGACAGGAATGCATCAAAATTAACCAAGAAAACCTAGAAGGAGTTAAGGAATTCCGCTACCTAGGAAGTAAAATAACATGGGATGGGAGGAGCAAAAACGAAATTAAATCAAGAATTGCCCAAGCAAAAATGGGGTTTAATACAAAACAAAAACTACTATGCTCCTCCTCAATCAGCTTAGCAAACAGGAAGTTGCTATTGAAGACATATGTATGGAGCATAGCCATGTACGGGTGTGAAACCTGGACAATTAGAGAAGAGGAGAGAAAGAGATTAGAGGCTTTCGAAATGTGGTGCTACAGAAGAATGATGAATATCAAATGGATGGATAAAATTACAAATGAAGAAGTTCTTGGAAGAATCGGAGAAAGAAGAACCTTGTGGAAGAGTCTGAAGAAGGGAAGAGGTCAGATGATGGGGCACACACTGAGACATGTGGGACTGCTTAGGGATATCTTGGAGGGGAAGGTGGGAAAGAAAAGGGGAAGGGGAAGACCCAGATTAGAATATTTCAACCAAATAATTGGGGATATGGGATGCCAGACATTTAGAGAGGTTAAACAGCTGGCGGAGGACAGAGTCGAGTGGAGACGGATTGTTGCATCAAACCAGTCTTAGGACTGTATACTCAATGATGATGATGATATACTTATATATAACTATATATTAGTGGTGCAACGTATAGCAGAGTTGGGATATTAATTTAAATATGTATTAATAAAATAAAAAATTAATAGCAGTAACAGTTACTTTCTGTTTCTCCTGAAGATGGGTTAGTCACCCGAAATATATATATCGAGATTAAAGATTCTCCAAAAATAAATTCGTTTTATTTTTTTATATCTTAATGTGAAACCTACCAAGTATTTTTTATCCAATAATTTTAAAAAATGTTTCACCAAGTACCAACACCAAATTCCTTAAAAACAATTATATACAAATTAAGTAAGAATATCATTAATCAAACTTTAGTTGAAGAAAATGGACGAAATGCTCCCCGCTCACCCGGACTCCCGATCCAATAAAGCTATATTTGGTTTTCAAAAAACCTTAGGGAATTCTTGGAGGGAGAAAATAAAAAATATATCATTAATTAGGTTATGCAAAACTCCAGAAACATGATTCAAAGAAAATTAAGATAATAAATATCTTGGTGGGATTCGAGAAACCAGTTCAGTTTTATTACCCTTACCTTATTTATTGAATTTTTACAAGACAAAAACTTTATTTTAATTTAAGTTGAAAGGTTCTTTTTGCCGAATAATTGAGTAGCAGAAGGGGACAATAAAATATTGTCTTCTGGTGGAAAAATAAATTTTTAAATTCATTCATAAAGAGATATACTTTGCCCTCTTCATCAATCTATTACAATTAATTCACAAGAATTGATATATAGATCGAGAGCCTACGACGGCCAGACCTTCGTTATTTTATAAAAGCTGAAAGTTTTTCTGTGCATGTCCCCTATACAGGTAAGAACGACCAGCGACTATAGAGTTTGGGTTGTGGTTACTTTGGCAGGTAACAGGTAATAAAGGTGTATAAAATAGTACTTTAAATTCGTTAAAGTATAAAGCTCAATTTTTTTATATTTTCTTCGGGATAACTTTAGAAATCTCGTCATCCATTGCCGGACACTTATGACAGTTGCTACCCCTTGCCAGACACCCCTAAACTTTAATAAATTATAATTATACTTTCGTTATAATATAAAAGATAAATTTTATATATGTTACTTGGCGACCTATAAAAAAATGTTACCTCAATAGGCGGACAGTTTTAATAGTTTTTACATAGATTTTTGACATTTCGGTTATTATTGATAACCATTGGTGAAGACATGGAGGAATCGACTTAAAATCAAAAATAACCATCGATTCTTATCTAATACTTGAGGAATAACCTTATTACATTCCATTTTTGTTGTTTTGACTATTAATGACAACTTCTACTGAAAACGTGGAAGAATCGACTTAAAATCAAAAAGACTAAATTATTTTATGGCAAACCACTCAAGCTTGAGTTTCTTAAAGTTTAGGGGTGTCTGGCAGGGGGTAGCAACTGTCATAAGTGTCCGGCAATGGATGACGAGATTTCTAAAGTTATCCCGAAGAAAATATAAAAAAATTGAGCTTTATACTTTAACGAATTTAAAGTACTATTTTATACACCTTTATTACATGTTACCTGCCAAAGTAACCACAACCCAAACTCTATAGTCGCTGGTCGTTCTTACCTGTATAGGGGACATGCACAGAAAAACTTTCAGCTTTTATAAAATAACGAAGGTCTGGCAGTCGTGGGCTCTTGGGCTAATATGAAAGTGCTCTTTACACGTGTATAAAACATCAATAAAACAGTCACGTGGGGGTCCAGGGGGCGAAGCTTCCTGGCTAGCAAAAGCCCGCCAAAGGCGGGCCTTGAAGCTAGTATTTAATAAAATATGGACGCCAATGATGAAATAATACATTTTATTTTTACTTCAACTTTTCATTTATTCTCTGATATTAATGATTGAGAAAACAACAATTTTAATAGTATAATATTGTGTATATACCTAGTAATTAAAAACATAATTTTATTATTATTTTATTAATTTAGTTAAATACTAATACGTGAATTCCTCAAAATAGCCTTAATCAAATTTCTTGCGAATTTCGCCCGGCTCGAGCTTATCAATAACGGCTCTCTTTCTTTCTTTTTTAGTTGGCGTCCAGATACACTCCAGGGAACATCAATCTACATCCGATCAAAGGTAAAGAAATGTTAATTGCTATTATGTATAATTAATATTCATCTATCTCATCAGACCAAACTATCAATTACTTGTGTCTTATATAATCAGTTTTTAATTCTTAAAAAAAAGTAAAATATTCATTTATAACATAAATTAACTATACATGTTTAAATCATTTGTCTCCACATCTTCAGTACCTAGTATAAATAAAAGTACCTGGAGGCACCTGAGCGATGCACGGTAACCCCTGACCCCCTCCCGAAACCACACCCTCTCCCCCACCAATGCACCCCCACCCCGCCCCACCCCAACCGCGCCCCCCGCCCCCGGATCCCCCATAACTGCACCCCACCTCCTGCACCTCCCACATCCACCCAACCCCTCTCCCAGTTTTTGGATTTCAAGCTTTCTAATGGTCCACACCACCGATCAGTTACGTAATCTGTACCGATACACCATCTTTAGAATTTTTACCCTCACCTAAGCCCGCAAACCTCCTTGATCAATTAAAATTTTACAGGTGGGGGCCAATAAAATTTCTTTCAAACAACTTGTTTTACGGGGATTCGCTCACTAAAATAAACATTAAATAACGTCTTGCTTAACCAATCAATCACACTAATGAAGGTGGCCTTATACAAGAGTTTTTCATCAATATAATCGAGAAAAATAACCTTTTTTTGTTGGTTTTAAGGTGGTATAGAAGTCTCAGAACGGAACAAATAAGTTCTGGGGACAATGATGAAATAAGTAAAGAAAAATTAAAAAAATAAAATTCAACTCTTTTTCTCGGAGACAGCTTAAGCCTCATTGAATCGTTCATTCCAGCCATCAATTAAAAGACTATTGATTATGCTACCTTCGCACGGTCAGAATACCGCGGCTCTTTAAAATTGATTCAGGGAGCAGACCTTACCTTTTATACACCCAAAGGGCAATGTTTTTGGTAAACAGTTGGGCTACCAAGGTTTGCCGAATTCCTTCAATAAAATTTTCCTATTCTTTATCAACATTTATTTTGATTTTTTGGGCACCCTGAGGTTTATATTTTAATTTTACCCGGATTCGGGATGATTTCTCACATTATTTGCATGGAAAGAGGGAAAAGGAGGCTTTTGGAGCCCTGGGAATAATTTATGCTATAATAGCAATTGGTTTGTTAGGGTTCGTTGTATGGGCTCTTGATAAACATTATAAAAAAATAAATAGGAAAATAATAATAAAAAAATAATCGTATAGGATCTGAAATAAAAACATAAAATTAAATAACATTTTTTCCAAGTTATATAAAAAAAAGCCACTTGAACCACTTTATTTGTAAACACACCTGTTTTGTTATGATTTAGACACCTGTTAATTAAAAACAAACAAAAAAATTCCTAATTTATAATATAATATATTAATATTTGCTATAACCTATTAGTGGGTTTTAAAATTAAAAAACCAATTAAAAATAAAACATAATTGAAAAAAATGTAAACAAACATTTTTATTGAGATTTTCATCTATCAATAATTACTTTAATTAAGAAAAGATCAATTAAAATTAAATTTTTCGAGGTCCAGACCTAGCCAGATCACTTTCTCATCCTCAAAACTTGTTAATAGAATTTATTTCATCAAAATCGGTAAAACCGTTTTCAAAATAGAACTAAGATACTAAATATATATATATATATATATATATATATATATATATATATATATATATATATATATATATACAAACAATTTTTGCTCGTTTAATAAGAGTAGATAGATATTTTGCTCTATTTTAAGATTTTCATTAAATTAAATTCATTAGTATTAAATATCTACTTCATCTTCAAAAACATTATACCTACCTAAAATCAAAATAATATAAGAATTTTTTCATATTCAAACATTTTTTTACTAACAGGAATAGTAGAGAACTGGGCAAAATTAAAAACACAGATTTTTTTATTAAATGGGCCAGACGTTTCGTCAGTTTATTCTGACTTCCTCAGTGTCTGACTGACTGTCAGTGAAATTGTTTTTTGACAAAAAGTGATGGCCACTGAGGAAGTCAGAATAAACTGAAACTGAAAAACCAACTTTTTTCATACACTATTACAATACTTGACCACACTCTGTATCTATGGTAAAGTAAAAATCGGTTGTCTCGTAAAGTCGGTTTACTGACGATAGTTGAACGTGACAACGTCATAAGAAAATACTGATGGAATGGTATTTTCTTATGACGTTGTCACGTTCAACTATCGTCAGTAAACCGACTTTACAGACAACCGATTTTTTTCATAAAATTCTTCGTTCAGAAAATCATTTTAAATTTACAAAATACTTGAATAAAATTTATTGTTTAAATTTCTACTCGACTGTTAAAATTTAATTTTGATTTTATTATTTTATAATAATAAATTTTGTATTGACATTATTTCTTTCAGCAAGTAAACTGAATAAAAGTTGTTGTTCAATTAGTTACTTAATTATTTTTGCAATTAATTGTAATTTGTTGAAAAAAGTAATAATTTTGAATAATTTATTATAAGAATAAACTGTGATTAAATTATTGTTCATAAATCTTAAATTTAAAATTTAAAATTTGGAAACATCATTAAAATTTTTGTAACTGTAGCTTTTAAAAAGCCCGCCTCAATCTTTGTCGCTCGTTCCGCGCTCTCGCTTGCACTTCAAGCCTTAAATGGAACGCCTCAGAGCGAGGTAACGCCGCATGAGTCATGTTTTTTCGTGCGTGCAGCACGTCAAAAAAAGAAACAAAACATTAAGGGCCAGTTGTATGTCGGTTGGTAATCTCTTTGTCAACGTTGCAGGCAATTCAAAGAATCGTCCTCTTTCTTCAAAACTTTGTGGCCAGTGTAAATAGGGTAGGGGCTTAGGTCTTCGTCTCGTAGTCAATATCCTCTTGGGAAATCTCGCGCTTTTTCGAGCCATATTCAAATTACTCTTGGGGTCACGCGACAAGCGCATTAATCAAGACAAATATGAGCCAAATTAATATTTTTTTAACTTTTCTGTTTGCAAAAAATGATTTAAAACCATATTTATGAATTACTACGTGAAAACTAGAAGGGGAGAGGAAGGGAGTCTTGGCATATACTTGGATCACGTAATTTTGGGTACGTTCCCTATCGCTTTTAACTGAATCAAAATATTACCGAGCATCGCTCGGTGTTCCAGGTACTGTTTGTTATTTACCGATGACGAGCGTCTCTAGGGATTGCTGATTTTCCCTCAATAGATAATTTCTTTATTCGTTTAATTCAGCCCCAATGCTACAGCATTCTTTGACCCCCTTTCTGTGGCTCTGGCTATTTACTGTACATTTCACCTGTATTTATAATATTTAGTTACTTTTCCCTTAGTATTTAATGCACTGGCCCAACCATGTGGGGGCTAAAGGGTTGATTAAAATTAAAAATTAACAAATTAAAATGAAAAAAATATTTGGTAAATTTTAATTAATATTTTGACTATAAATTAAGAGAAAAAAAATGACAACATAAAATGCCAAAAATAAAGTTTTGAGAATTTCGTTCGAAGTTTCATAATATTTAAAGACGAGATTTTGAAATATAATATTAAATTATATTATTTAAAATAGTAATTGGAGACTCGTAGAAGGTTTACACTGTTCCTAAGCCAAAGTTTCCGTTTTGTATATAATTGTGGTTTGTATGAAATTTGAGGTGTTTCCAGAAACACCTCAAATTTCACACAAACCACAATTATATTATTTAACTTTGAAAATGTCAAAAATAATGTTTTGACATTTTACGAATATACATATATATATATATATATATATATATATTATATATATACAGGGTGAGGCATAAAGATCTAACACATTTTGAAGAGGTTATAAAAAAATGAAAAAATTTAACTAGAAAAAATTGAATATATTTTTGAAAAGAACATAAAATAATTTATTTTTTTAATGTATTTTAAACATTCTATCAGACCAAAAAAAAGGGGGGGGGGTCAAAAATGAAAATTCTTGCCCTTGCAGACCAAACTCAACCAATTTTTGTATACATATTCTGTGGATCACCAGAAGGCTAGAAATGCATAAACTAACCCCCCAAAATGGGGGAGGGACAAAAGTTAAAATTCTAGCGCTTTCGACTAAACTATGTGCATGCGCGGATCCAGAGAGAGCGACGGGGCGACCGCCCCCCCCCCCCGCCAAAGCATTGGAGATCAACATTTTTTATATGTTTATTTAATTTTTTTTTTTTATAACATTAAATCAAAATTGAAAAAAGTTCTATGTGACGGCCACCCCTGAACTATATAGTTCAATTGAACTAGTTCCATATAATGAACGAACTATAAAAGAACTATTCCCTAAAAAGAACGATTTTTTCCCATCTCTATTAAAAATGTTGAAAAAGGAAATGAATTTAAAAATATAATGTGCTCTTTTTTATTTAGTTTGCGATAGGATCCATTTTTCATTAGGGGGGTAAAACTCAGTGGCTGCCGCTCCCCCCCCTCCAAATCAGAGTGTCTGGATCCGCGCCTGACTAGGTGTAGGAAATTATTTTAATAAACTTTTTAATTTCTGTCATATGTTTGCTAAATGTGTTTCTGGGCTTTCTACCATTGTGAAGGCAGCTTTCTTTCTTCTTAGCGAGCTATTGTTGTTTCCCGTTAAAGCCCAGCTAAAGGCTTTCTGTCACAAATAATACAATGACAACTTGTGTCTATGGGCAGTTGAAAGCGAGTGCTGCTTAAGATGGCATGTTTTGTCGATTGGAGTTCAACTCAGTCAGTTGTACGATGTTGGTTCTAAAGCTGATGTGTTTTTAAGATGTTTGCACGACGACCCTCTAGTTCTAATATGTATAACCCCCTTTTTTGTAAATAAATACATTTTAGTAAACGATTACCTGTGTTATTTAACCTCTACGAGCCAAGGGGACGAAACCCTCCCCTACATATGTATACAAAATTTTGTTAGTTTTTGGATTTCTAGCCTTCTGGGGTCTACAGAATATGTACACAAAATTTGGTTGAATTTGGTCAAAAGGGCTAGAATTTTCATTGTTGCCCCCCATTTCGGGTGATTAGTTTTTGCATTTCTAGCCCTCTGGGGAATCCATAGAATACAAAATTTGGTTGAGTTTGGTCACTAGAACTAGAATTTTCGTTTTTGACCCTCTCCCCATTTTGGGTGGCTAGTTTTTGCATTTCTAGCCTTTTAGGGTCTACAGAATATGTATACAAAATTGGGTTGAATTTGGTCAATAGGAATAGAATTTTCATTTTTAACCCCTCTCCCTCCACTTTTTTTTGTCTGATAATGTTTAAAACACATTAAAAAAAAGTTTATTTTATGTTCTTTTCAAAAATACATTGAGTTTTTTTCTAGATAAATTTTTTCATTTTTTACTTTATCCAATGCAAAGCATGGGTTAAGTATTGTAATCGGTCTCGCGGCAAGCGCGACTTCAAAAACTCCTCAGGTAAAGACTACGGAACCCATAGTCTCAATTAAAGTCACAAATTGTAGTATTCAATTAGGTTGAATTTTAGCACATGAAATTTTAAATTTTCCAAAAATTACCTACATGGGGTCTCGTCGAGAGCCCAAAAAGTGCGATTTTTTTAGAAAGTGCGTGCTAATGGATGTACTAGTATAGTATGTTATCGTTTTTTTCGTCCACGATTTTTTGTTGAACCGATTGAAATGAAATTGAAAACCTACCATTATTTTATCAAAATAAAGCGTTGATTAGTTTTTGGTACATATCGGCCCCCAACCATTAGTACTTTATTTCAGTACTTTTTTATTTTTTTCTAAATATCTTGAAAATGACTAAACTAATTTTGATGAAATTTAATATCCTAATTAAGTACCTTGGGGACCACAAAAAAGGTTAAATGAAGTTTTTAGTAAAATTATATTTTAAAGTACTTTACTCTAGAGTAAGTTAGTACTTTTTAAATTCTCTTATTATTTTATTTTAAACATTGACCGCAAATAGGCAGTGATATATGATTAGTAATAAAGGAATAAAAATATTGATATTTCAAATGACTTTGGATAAAGTTTAGCAACGATCTGTTGCAGTTTATTTATATACCTCTTCGAAATGTGGGGAGATCCCTATGCCCCACCTGTATGTATTTTACTCCTTATCCCTTAGTATTTAATGTGCCGCTAATTTATAAAATAACTACTTGGCTTGACAAATCAGTCAAAAAGAGAAATAAAAGAAAACAGGCTGTATTTTTCTCCTGCACTGGAGAAATCTCCTCTCTTTTTCTATTTAATGTCAAAAAAATTTTAAGAAAAATAATAAAAACCGACTTCCAAAAAATTAAATGCAACATATAAAATACACTAAAAGGTATAAAATAATTATTATTATCTTATTTAGTTACAACTAAACGACGAAATATTAACACGAAATTAGCTTTTGAAGTCGGTGCCAAACATATACCTTTTATGAATCGCACTCGACGGATCTTACTTAGTACGTTTGGAGGGTATGCTCGCTTATAGGTATAGTTTGTTTGGCACCGACTTCAAAAAGTAATTTCATGTTAATTGGTGCTAGCAAATTGAACTCTCGAAATATTCCTTTTCGAAATTCACTGCCGCGTCGAATTCCACTATAGGTGGTGCTGGACGTTGAATTTGAGGGACTATTTTCCATCCTTTTCTCTTTACTTCCATGCTTTGGTGTCCATAAAAGGGCTTGAACCATAAATTTCGTCCCTTTTTATTTTAAACCTACGCATAGAGCGTTTAGTATATGAACTTTTGAGAGTGCTCGAAATTCATGTTAATAGCAGATAAATCGTAAGCATATATTTATTTATTTTTACATCAATTGAGATTGATTAGAATTTTTCTATTTGTTTAGTTGATTTACAACCAACTAAACATTAGATTAAATTGTGTTGAACGCTTCACGGTTATCTGGCTATATATTTAATAATTTGGGCAAAAAACGCGATTGGCGTTATTTGATTAATTTTTAATAAAATTGAACTGGTTTCTCAAGTCCCTCCAAGGTATTTATCATCTTAATTTTCTTTGAATCATGTTTCTGTAGTCTTGCATAAGCTAATTAATTATATGTCTTTTATTTTTTTTCTGTTATCCAAGAATTCTCCAAGAATTCTCCAAGGTTTATTGAAAACCAAAATATTACTTGATTGGATAAGGAGTCCAAGTGAACGAGGAGCATTTCGTCCATTTTCTTCATCTTAAGTAGAATTACTTGCATTATTATTTTAATTTATATATATTTTATTTATATATATAAAAATTGGCGTATATTTTTGCGCATATTTGTATTTTGCAATTAGCTGAATTTTTAACATTCATTTTTTAAACCTTTTATCTGTATTTATAGTTTTAAGTTATTCATAACATCAATTATTTGTATTCAATTTCAACATTCATATTTTATAATCCAAACATTTATATTAAATTCCATTAAACCTACTTACAGTCCATTTTTTTTATCGATAATTAATTTATATATTTTCCTAATATTTAAATTGATATTCCCAGCTGCATTGAGCGGCACCATTTGGTCCTTAGCAAGCAACGGATTCTAAAAAGAATTCGTGAACCCTTTAATATAAATTCCCTTGATTTTTTGATAAAATTTTAACTTTTTTATAAAATATGGTTTATGAAAGTGAATACAAGTTGTTGGTGACTAAGATCGATGATATTAAAGCCACAATAAAAGATTTGTCTGAGGAGGCTAATGATATCACGGATAAGATTCAAGCTAATCTTTTTTTTGAACTGTTTAAAGGTGAAGGAAATGAACTTAAGGCTAAACTCGATACAATTGAGCTGCAGTTACTGGAACATGATTTTGAAGACGGTCAAATTCAGACCATTAAACGTAGCGTGCGGATGCTGAGGAGGGAATTGAGAACCATTCAGGTACAAATTGGCACCAAGCAGGAAGCGGGAATTCAAGGTAACCCAAACGCTGAGGCGTCGGATTTTATTATTTCGAGAGGTCTCGCTAAGCTACCTGTATTGGATTTAGTATTGTTTGATGGAAAGGTCGAAAGTTTTTTATCTTTTTGGGATTCTTTTCAGTCAACAATTCACTCGAGAAAAGATTTGCCAAATATTGAAAAATTCAAATATTTCAAATCTGTTCTTAAAGGAGAGGCATTAGTTTTTGCGAATCGCTATTTGACCACTAACGATAATTATCTAATTATGATGGAAGCTTTTGAGAAAGAATATAGGAAAACATCTGAATTAGTCTATATTAATCTCCAGAGCATTTTAGAAATTTCTCCAATTAAGAGGAAAAATAGATTTGCATTGAAAAACTTAGTTTCAGTAACGCAAACGGCGTTACACAATTTAAAAACATTAGGGCAACCAATCGATCAATGGGATGCTATTTTGGATAAACTAATTTTGGATAGAATTGATGCCGACACTCATGAAAAATGGAAATTTGCACGTAGGGGTGATCATTCGATCCCAAAATTAGAAAATTTGTTGGATTTTATTCATGGTGTCGCTGAAAGCATTAACTCAGATAATTGTACATCTTTGAAAACACATTCTTGCACTACTTCTCAGGCTAAAATTGAAATTAGGAGGAATTCTTGTAAGCTTTGCAAAGCTGAACATTATTTGAATAAATGTCCAGCTTATCTTAAATTATCTCCACAGGATAGACTTAATAAAATAAAATCGCTTAGGCTTTGTTTTCGCTGTTTTTCCAATCAGCATATGGCATTTTCGTGCACATCAAATAGAATTTGCTTCTGTAAAGGGCCGCACGATTCAACTCTACACGACAACTTTATAAAAAACTATCAATCACCTAATCGTAATAAAATTAGTATTGATAATAAAGATTGTCGGTCGGGCGATTCTGATGGGAAATCAAGTAAGATTTGCGTAACACAATCTTCATTGAATTCTCATGATGAATCGGTTTTGCTGGCAACTGCTCAGGTCCGAATTATTGATGATGGCGGGAAAATACATATAGCTCGAGTTTTGTTAGATTCAGGGTCACAGTGTACAAGTATTTGTAGTCAATTTGCTAGAAAATTGAAAATTCAGCGTAGTCCCACTTCAGTTTTAGTATCTGGAATAGGAGCACACATGTCGTCTCAAGCAACGCAGGAAATTGAAATAAAATTTTCTTCTTTACATGATCATAGTGAAATGTTTGGAACTAAAGCCTTAATTTTAGAAAGGCTAACGTGTGATCTACCTGAAAAATCCTTTATGTTAAGAGATTCTTCACCTTTCCAGAAATTACGTTTAGCCGACCCTTCTTTTAATAAAAGCGGAAAAATAGATATTATTCTTGGAGGCAATATTGTTTATGAAATTCTTTTTGGAAAAAAGATTATTGATTTTCCAAAAGGGTTTCCAAGTGCCATGGAAACACCGTTAGGTCATGTGCTTTTTGGGCAATACAATTCTTCAAATTCTCAAAATTTTCTTATGGGAATAACGTTAAAGCATAGTCAACAAGATTCAATTTCTAGGCTTTGGGAATTGGAAGATATCTCTAATTCTAAAGTTATTTCAAAAATGGATAAACAGTGTGAATATGAGTTTTCAAAATCTTTAAAACAAATTTGTCCAGGTAGATTCTCGGTCAATCTTCTTTTCAAAGAGTTTCCACCTAATTTAGGCCACTCTTTCAAGGGCGCAGAGAAAAGGTTTCATCTTCTTGAAAGAAGGTTTTCTAACGATCCTATTCTCAAAACGAATTATAAAATAGCATTTAAAGAGTATTTAGATTCAGGACATATGGAACCTATTATTAATCCCAATCTCAAAATTAATCACTTTTACTTACCCCACCACCCTATTTTAAAAGAGCAAAGTTTAACCACTAAATTAAGAATAGTTTTCGATGGTAGTTTCTCTTCTTCTAATGGAGTCTCTTTAAATCAGACACTGCATACTGGTCCATCATTACAACAAGATATTCGTCACCTTTTATTGAGAATAAGATTTTTTAAATTTGTGATCACTGCCGATCTGAAGCAAATGTATCGTCAAATTTTAATTAATCCTCCTCACCAAGAATTTCTTAGAGTTTTATGGAGAGATAGCCCGTCTGATGAATTGCAACATTTTAAACTAAAAACTGTCACCTTTGGTCTTTCTTCAGCTCCATTTTGTGCAATTAGAATTTTACATCATTTAGCTGACCAGAACGAAATTATTTATCCTGAAGCTTCACGCATCATCAAAGAACACTTTTATGTAGATGATCTACTAACTGGTTCTAATGATAGGAATGATTTAATAAAAACCATTAGTGAAGTTGTAACTATTCTCAAGCAGTCTAGCTTTTTATTTGACAAGTGGGCTTGCAACGACAAAATTATTTTAAATAAACTTCAATCATTGGGTCATGAAACTCACTCTGAAGCTTCACTTGCATTATTAACGTCTGCTAACACTTTAGGCATTAATTGGAACGTCGCGAATGATAGAATGTCATTTAATTTCAAAATTTCAGAATTTAAATATCTAACTAAGAGATTATTACTAAGCACTTTAGCCAAGATATACGACCCTCTTGGAATATTAAGCCCTTTTTTGATTTTATTAAAATTTATGCTACAGGATGCCTGGTTGTTAAAATTATCATGGGATAGTAAACTACCAGAAGCGCATCAAAACATATGGAAAGATTTAGTAACGAATTTTGAGTTACTTGATAAATTTAGTATTCCACGATTAGCTTTACTACCTAACGCGAAATATTATGAGATACACGGATTTGCTGATGCAAGCATCCGTGGCTATGGGATTTGTGTTTATTTATTGTCCTTTTGCGAAGAAAATAATTTTACTAGTAACCTGTTATTTGCGAAATCAAAAGTCTCTCCTACTCATTTTATTTCAATACCGAAATTAGAATTGTGTAGTTGTCATTTGCTTGCGAGCTCTTATCAGTTTTATAGTACAATTATTCCTATTCCCATTAAAAATGTATTCTTTTATAGTGATAGTAAGATTGCTCTCGGTTGGATAAACTCTGAAAATCTTTCTTTTAAAACCTTTGTAGCAAACCGGGTGCATGATATTAACACATTTGCTCCATACGCTCAATGGAAATACATAAATACTTCGCTAAACCCTGCAGACATAGTCTCTAGAGGTTTGACGATGTCAAAACTTGTATCAAATGACTTATGGTTAATAGGACCTTTTAAAAATGATCTATTTATTCAAAATTTTAAAAATAATATTCCCATGTCCGATCTAATCGCTGATTCTTCAAATCAATCAGAATTTTCAAACGAAATTAAACCGTTAAAACTTATTTCAAATATTTTAGTAACTCAGGAAATTCTTATAAACCGATTTTCTAATATAACTCGACTCAAAAGAACAGTTGCATATGTGTTACAATTCAGTAACAGTTTAATTTTTCGCGAATTCCTAAAAACAAAGATTTTATCACTTTCATCCCTTGAAAAAGCGAATATTTTAATCACGCGTATAAGTCAATTAAATTCATTTCCCAATGAACATAAATTATTAAAAAATGGTCAAGAAATCCCAAGCAACTCTATTTTAAAAAATTTAACCCCATTTTTTGATAAATCAAGTGAAGTAATACGAGTTGGAGGAAGGCTCAAACATTCGGCATTGTCTTATAGTACAAAGCACCCCATAGTTATTTCCAACAAATGTCATTTATCTACTTTACTTGTTAGGCACGCACATCAGACGTTGAATCATGCAGATTATTCAACAATTGCTACCTTTTTGCGAGCAAGTTACTGGATTATTAAACTTAGATCAATTGTTAAAACTATAACTAATGAATGCATAATCTGCAGACGATTCAAAGTGTCTCGCTTTCAACAGCTTATGGGCAATTTACCCATAGAAAGAGTAAATCCTTCCCCAATCTTCTCATGTGTTGGCATTGATTGTGCCGGGCCATTTTCTGTAACTCCGATTCGCAAACGAAAATGTATATATAATAAATATTATATTTGCATATTTATTTGCTTTGCCACCCGTGCGGTTCATATCGAAGCACTTTCGTCACTATCTACTGACTCATTTATTATGTCATTGTCTAGGTTTATATCTCGGAGAGGTGTACCTCAACAAATTCATTCGGATTGCGGAACTAACTTTGTTGGATGTCACAACGAGTTGAAAGGTCTATATAAGTTTTTTGCTTCACTTAAATGTGACGAAAAACTTTCGAATTATTCTTTAGAAAATCAGATTCAATGGTTTTTTAATCCCCCTCCTCACCCCATTTCGGTGGATTTTGGGAAAGTAATATCAAAATTTTTAAATATTACTTGAAAAGATCATGCAGCAGCCTTCAATTTGCTTTAGAAGAATTTCACACTTTAATTTACAAAATTGAGTCGATTCTCAATTCTAGACCCCTCTATCCTCTTTCAGATTCAATCACTGATTATGAAGTCCTTACGCCTGGTCACTTTATAACTGGTAGACCGATAACATCCTTACCTGAAAAGGATTTGTCTGATTGTAATCTTAACAGGCTAAGTAGATGGGAACTCGTTCAAAATCGTACCCAACACCTTTGGAAACGATGGAGCACATCCTATTTGCATTCTTTACAACAACGTCGAAAATGGTTCGACGTCAATACACATCCATTCGTAGGGCAATTAATTCTCTTATGTGAATCTACTAACCCTCTTCAATGGATCCGCGGTCGCATTATTGAAATCTTTCCAGGAAGTGATGATCTGACTCGTGTTGTTAAAGTCAAAACTCAAATTGGTGAGTACAAAAGACCTTTAGTCAAATTAGCCCCACTGTTAACGGACGCTTCCTTGAAACATTGATAACTCATCGGAGTGATTTATCATTGAGATGCCCAATATGGTGCTAGCAAATTGAACTCTCGAAATATTCCTTTTCGAAATTCACTGCCGCGTCGAATTCCACTATAGGTGGTGCTGGACGTTGAATTTGAGGGACTATTTTCCATCCTTTTCTCTTTACTTCCATGCTTTGGTGTCCATAAAAAGGCTTGAACCATAAATTTCGTCCCCTTTTATTTTAAACCTACGCATAGAGCGTTTAGTATATGAACTTTTGAGAGTGCTCGAAATTCATGTTAATAGCAGATAGATCGTAAGCATATATTTATTTATTTTTACATCAATTGAGATTGATTAGAATTTTTCTATTTGTTTAGTTGATTTACAACCAACTAAACATTAGATTAAATTGTGTTGAACGCTTCACGGTTATCTGGCTATATATTTAATAATTTGGGCAAAAAACGCGATTGGCGTTATTTGATTAATTTTTAATAAAATTGAACTGGTTTCTCAAGTCCCTCCAAGGTATTTATCATCTTAATTTTCTTTGAATCATGTTTCTGTAGTCTTGCATAAGCTAATAAATTATATGTCTTTTATTTTTTCTGTTATCCAAGAATTCTCCAAGAATTCTCCAAGGTTTATTGAAAACCAAAATATTACTTGATTGGATAAGGAGTCCAAGTGAACGAGGAGCATTTCGTCCATTTTCTTCATCTTAAGTAGAATTACTTGCATTATTATTTTAATTTATATATATTTTATTTATATATATAAAAATTGGCGTATATTTTTGCGCATATTTGTATTTTGCAATTAGCTGAATTTTTAACATTCATTTTTTAAACCTTTTATCTGTATTTATAGTTTTAAGTTATTCATAACATCAATTATTTGTATTCAATTTCAACATTCATATTTTATAATCCAAACATTTATATTAAATTCCATTAAACCTACTTACAGTCCATTTTTTTTATCGATAATTAATTTATATATTTTCCTAATATTTAAATTGATATTCCCAGCTGCATTGAGCGGCACCATTAATATTTCGTCGTTTAGTTGTAACTAAATAAGATAATAATTATTTTATACCTTTTAGTGTATTTTATTTGTTGCATTTAATTTTTTGAAGTCGGTTTTTATTTTTTTCTTAAAAATTTTTATTTTTCTCTTTTAGTGATGTTATTAATAGTGATCATATCATCAGAACTTGACCAAATTAATATGACACCATCCCTAAGACACCCCCTTTCGGATAAAAAAAGAACCATCGAAATCGGTTCATAAACAAAGAGACTAGGTCTAAACAAACCTAATAAAAAAGGTCTAATACCTATGAAAAAAAAACGAAAAAAAAATGGGACCAATCGGAAGCTAGACTGGACCCAATGCAAAATTTTTTTCAAAATCGGTTGACAATTGGCGGAGATATGAGGCACAAAAAACAAAAAACAAAATTCAGTCGAATAGAGAACCTCCTCATTTTTTGAAGTCGGTTAAAAATTACCATATCGGCAAAGTATTGGAATGAATGGAAGCAATTCAGAGATGCATTTATGTTTATCTTTCTTCTTTTTTATCGCCGTTTGTAGAAACGAGACCCTGAGAAGGGGAAACCGATGTTAATACGGAAGGACGACACTAACCATTGTGTGGGTGTCTTGTGGTGGTCGTGATCACGCCTCTCTTCTTTTTAGGATACAAGGAAATGCAGACTGATTGATATTGAGCCTTCTCTTCCTCAATTTCGGCCTCTTGTCCACATTTATCCCCCTTTCAAAAAAACACTGAAGATCCGGATTAACGTTGAAACACATACATAAAACAAACAAAGGAAATTGTTTCTTTAATACAGGACACAAATGGCTTCCTCCCTTCCTGTCAAACAGCACTTTATTAAATTCCATTCCAAATGCAGCGATAGAAATATTTTGCTTTGTCTATTAGCATTGGAGACTCATGTTATGCCTACACTGATCATTAAAATGTTTACTTTATCCAATGCGAAGCATGGGAGTAAGTATTGGTATCGCTCTCGAGGCAAGCGCGACTTCAAAGGGTCCTCAGGATAAAGACTACGGAACCCATGGACTCAATTAAGGTCACAAATTGAAGTATTCAATGAGATTGAATTTTAGCACGTGACGGTTTTGCCAAAAATTACCTGGGATCTCGCCGAGAGGCCAAAAAGTGCCATTTTTTTTGGAAGTGCGTGGGGATGGATGGATGTATGTGTGTGTGTGTGTTATCGTTTTTTTCGTCCACGAATTTTTCCACACCGTTGCACCGAATGAATTGAAATTGAAAACCTACCAGTATTTTAACAAAATGAAGCGCTGATTAGTTTTTGGTACATATCGGTCCACAAACATTAGTACTTTATTTCAGTACTTTTTTTAGTTTTTTCTAAATATCTTGAAAATGACTTAACCAATTTTGATGAAATTTAATATCCTAATTAAGTACCTTGGGACCCACAAAAAGGTTAAATAAAGTTTTTAGTAAAATTATATTTTAAAGTACTTTACTCTAGAACATATTAATATTTCAAATGAATTTGGATAAAGTTTAGCAACGATCCGTTGCGGTTTATTTTGGAAGTGCGTGCGGATGGATCGATGGATGGATGGATGGATGTGTGTGTGTTATCGTTTTTTTCGTCCACGAATTTTTCCCACACCGTTGCACCGAATAAATTGAAATTGAAAACCTACCAGTATTTTAACAAAATGAAGCGCTGATTAGTTTTTGGTACATATCGGTCCACAAACATTAGTACTTTATTTCAGTACTTTTTTAGTTTTTTCTAAATATCTTGAAAATGACTTAACCAATTTTGATGAAATTTAATATCCTAATTAAGTACCTTGGGACCCACAAAAAAGGTTAAATAAAGTTTTTAGTAAAATTATATTTTAAAGTACTTTACTCTAGAACATATTAATATTTCAAATGAATTTGATAAAGTTTAGCAACGATCCGTTGCAGTTTATTTTTTCATAAATCAGGTCAACGAAAATATGTATACTGGAGTATGCTGAAGTATTTGTAATAGTTTTATTAGGGGAGAATCGTGTAGATCAGGGCTGTACCCACTGGAAAACATATTTGATAAAATTTGACCTCATAATTTATTTTTCTAAAATAAGAAGAAATTGGAAAATCTCCCCTAAAAGTTTTCGAAGAATAAAAAAGGCAGATTTTCAATTTTTAATCTGGAAAAATATATCAAGATTTTCGAAAAAATAATCACAATTTTGACATATTTTGATTTCATTTTTATTTGATATAGATATTTTAACTGCAAACTTTCTGATTGATTATGATGTAACTGCAATCAGACATTCAACTGACATTTTTGACGTTTCGGTTTTTATTGATAACTATTGCTGAAGACAGAGGAATCGAGTTAAAATCAAAAATAGCGATTGATTCTCATCTAGTACTTGAAGAATAACCATTCTATATTGGATTTTTGTCGTTTCGGTTTTTATTGTTAACCATTGGTGAAGACATGGAGGAATCCACTTAAAATCAAAAATAGCGATTGATTCTCATCTATTTCTTGAGGAATAACAATTCTACATTAGATTTTTGACGCTTCGATTATTATTGGTAACCATTGCTGAAGACATGGAGGAATCGGCTTAAAATAAAAAATAACGATCGATTCTCATCTAATACTAGAGGAATCAACTCTTATTACATTCCATTTTTGATGTTTTGACTATTAATTCCCAACCTCTACTGAAAACGTGGAAGAATCAACTTAAAATCAAAAAGACTAAATTCTTTTTTGGTAAACAACTCTTCCAAGCTTGAGTATATACGTTGTTGCCAGCTTGTTTTTAGTGCAAATTTTCATTATAAATTTTTCATTATATATTAATTATTATCTCAGAAACTGTGTTGTAATTATGAATTAATATTTTCTTAAAAAATGTATTAGTTATTGTTTAATGTTGGTTTAGTTTTTTTAACCATGGTAAGAAGAGTTTCTTAATTATAATTAAATATGTATATGTAAACTTTCCGATATCCCGTATAGAGACCATTCGTTAAACATAGAGGCAGCACTACTGCCGAAAGTAGCGCTCTCTTGTGCTTATTTATTCAAATAATTTGAAAGAATTGGGGTAAATATTGTACTATAGTATATATCATAGGTAAACAAGTTCACAGAGCCTAGAGGGGCGTCAGCGAGTCCCTTTGTATTGGACGTTTAATAAATCATCCCCCAAAGATTACATTTTCGTCGCCAGTTGGCGCTAAAGTCGTGACGCATGGTCACTATAAGAAATAAAAAATAATAAGATAAACATAAATCTACGCACTGAGTCCACGCTCAGCCATATAAGACGAATGAAATTCAATTAAAAACTTTAGTACTATTGCCGACAATCCAGGGTAGAAAACTGGTATTGTTTTTTGAGGCCAGTACTCTTGGTAACCAATTTTGAATTTTACTTTGAGTTCATCGTTAGAGGTGAGTGAAAGTCGAATGGTATTCAGTAAACACGGCTAAAAAATTGGTAGAGGTAAGTGAAAATTTAGTGAGATAGATAGGGACAGTGAGGGGTATAAAAGGAGGGGGAGATAGGGAGGGGTAAATGAGGGGGGAGATAGGGACAATGGGTCCCCGTTGCGAGGGCTATATAAGGGGGAGAGAGACAGGGAGATGGTCAGTATGTGTCAGTCAGTGACGAGTGAAACATCGACTGTGAGTGTAAGGAGGGGAGAATTTAGGGACAATGGGAACCTGGCGAGGGGTATATAAGGGGAGAAAGATAGGGAGATGGTAAATATGTGTCAGGCAGTGACGAATGAAACATCGACTGTGAGTGTTCCAATATAGCCTCTCCACCTTCATCCACCCTCTCAACTGACTCCAACCCTCACTAATAAACAACTCTTCATCCCTTATATTAATTAACTGCATAGAATCCAAGAAGCCATTAAATATAAATTTATTTATTAAATTTGCGAACGTGAATAAAATATTAATATCTGGGTAACGGGTAGGTAGGTACTTCTATTGTTCTTATAGATAAAGATATACAGATCCACTTCAGGGGCTGACATCCCTGCCCAAATATTAAGAGAATCATGTCCTATCCCTAATCCTAACCAACTGTTTTCTATCCGTGTTTTCACAATTACTTATTCCTTCGAAGTGTTTCGCGAGTATATATTTACTTGTGCGGGAGTGTACGTAAGTGTGTTCCGTTCCTGTGGGGTCACAGTATTCCAGGTTCAGACACGAGACATTGGCTGTAAAGGTAACATATCTTTATAATACTCTATTCTTATAATTATATAAGTAAGAATTACTATAAATTTTTCAAGTACTTTTTTTATAATTTTTAAAAAATAAAAAAACCATTATATAAATAATATATTAAATATAATTTTATTCCGAATATTTTTTTTAAAAAATACTTTCACTTCCCTATATGTTTTTACTAATAATATTTTTTTCTTTTTTCAGGTAGGTGCTCGTCCTACTAATATTAACATTTGTGGCCAGAGTATTCCAGGTCCAAGCAGGAGACTTTCTCTGTAAAGGTAAGATATCTTTATAATACTCTATTCATATATAAGTAAGAAATACTCAAAATATTTTCAAGTAATTTTTTCGATTTTTTTAAAAAAAAATTTCAAATTTAATAAATAATATGTTAAATATAATTTTCTTTAGAATATTTGAATAAAAAATACTTTCACTTCCCTATATGTTTTTACTAATAATATTTTTTTCTTTTTTCAGGTAGGTGCTCATCCTACTAATATTAACATTTAGAGTAAGTATTAGATTTTCTTCATTTATGGAAAATCAAATACTTTATCTTTGGGTAACGGGTAGTTGTGTACTTCTTTATTCTTATAAATAAAGATGTACAGACCTACTTCAGGGGCTGGCGTCCCTGCCCACGTGAGCTTATATCCTTTCCCTAATCCTATCCAACTTCATTCCGTGTTTTCACAAATCCATATTCCTTCGAAGTGTTTCGCGAGTATATTTTTACTTGTGCGGGAGTGTACGTAAGTGTGTTCCGTTCCTGTGGGGTCACAGTATTCCAGGTTCAGACACGAGGCATTGGCTGTAAAGGTAACATCTTTATAATACTGTATTCTTTTAATTATATAAGTAAGAAATATTATAAATTTTTCAAGTACTTTTTTTATAATTTTTCAAAAATAAAAAAAAACATTATTTCAATAATATATTAAATATAATTTTATTGCGAATATTTAAAAAAATACTTCCACTTCACTATATGTTTTTACTAATAATATTTTTTCTTTTTTTCAGGTAGGTGCTCGTCCTACTAATATTAACATTTGTGGCCAGAGTATTTCAGGTCCAAGCAGGAGACTTTCTCTGTAAAGGTAAGATATCTTTATAATCTATTCATATGTAAGTAAGAAATACTCAAATTTTTCAACTAGTTTTTTTCGATTTTTTTTAATAAAAAATTTCAACCAAAATAAATAATATTATAAATATATTATTAATTAATATTATAAATTAATATATCCAGTACACACCAAGCCAGCAAAATTCTTATAATTATAAATATAATTATCTTTATATTATTTGTATAAAAAATACTTTAAATTCTTTATATTATTTTACTAATAATATTTTTTTCTTTTTTCATGTAGGCGCTCGTCCTTTTAATATTAACATTTCTGGCCAGAGTATTCCAGCTCCAAGCAGGAGACTTTCTCTGTAAAGGTAAGATATCTTTATAATACTCTATTCATATATAAGTAAGAAATACTCAAAATTTTTCAAGTAATTTTTTCGATTTTTTAAAAAAAATTTCAAATTTAATAAATAATATGTTAAATATAATTTTCTTTAGAATATTTGAATAAAAAATACTTTCACTTCCCTATATGTTTTTACTAATAATATTTTTTTCTTTTTTCAGGTAGGTGCTCATCCTACTAATATTAACATTTAGAGTAAGTATTAGATTTTCTTCATTTATGGAAAATCAAATACTTTATCTTTGGGTAACGGGTAGTTGTGTACTTCTTTATTCTTATAAATAAAGATGTACAGACCTACTTCAGGGGCTGGCGTCCCTGCCCACGTGAGCTTATATCCTTTCCCTAATCCTATCCAACTTCATTCCGTGTTTTCACAAATCCATATTCCTTCGAAGTGTTTCGCGAGTATATTTTTACTTGTGCGGGAGTGTACGTAAGTGTGTTCCGTTCCTGTGGGGTCACAGTATTCCAGGTTCAGACACGAGGCATTGGCTGTAAAGGTAACATCTTTATAATACTGTATTCTTTTAATTATATAAGTAAGAAATACTATAAATTTTTCAAGTACTTTTTTTATAATTTTTCAAAAAATAAAAAAAACCATTATATAAATAATATATTAAATATAATTTTATTCCAAATATTTTTTTTTAAAAATACTTTCACTTCCCTATATGTTTTTACTAATAATTTTTTTCTTTTTTCAGGTAGGTGCTCGTCCTACTAATATTAACATTTGTGACCCAGAGTATTCCAGGTCCAAGCAGGAGACTTTCTCTGTAAAGGTAAGATATCTTGATAATACTCTATTCATATATAAGTAAGAAATACTCAAAATTTTTCAAGTAATTTTTTCGATTTTTTAAAAAAAATTTCAAATTTAATAAATAATATGTTAAATATAATTTTCTTTAGAATATTTGAATAAAAAATACTTTCACTTCCCTATATGTTTTTACTAATAATATTTTTTCTTTTTTCAGGTAGGTGCTCATCCTACTAATATTAACATTTAGAGTAAGTATTAGATTTTCTTCATTTATGGAAAATCAAATACTTTATCTTTGGGTAACGGGTAGTTGTGTACTTCTTTATTCTTATAAATAAAGATGTACAGACCTACTTCAGGGGCTGGCGTCCCTGCCCACGTGAGCTTATATCCTTTCCCTAATCCTATCCAACTTCATTCCGTGTTTTCACAAATCCATATTCCTTCGAAGTGTTTCGCGAGTATATTTTTACTTGTGCGGGAGTGTACGTAAGTGTGTTCCGTTCCTGTGGGGTCACAGTATTCCAGGTTCAGACACGAGGCATTGGCTGTAAAGGTAACATCTTTATAATACTGTATTCTTTTAATTATATAAGTAAGAAATACTATAAATTTTTCAAGTACTTTTTTATAATTTTTCAAAAAATAAAAAAAAACATTATTTCAATAATATATTAAATATAATTTTATTGCGAATATTTAAAAAAAAATACTTTCACTTCACTATATGTTTTTACTAATAATTTTTTTTCTTTTTTCAGGTAGGTGCTCGTCCTACTAATATTAACATTTCTGGCCAGAGTATTCCAGGTCCAAGCAGGAGACTTTTTCTCTAAAGGTAAGATATCTTTATAATACTCTATTCATATATAAGTAAGAAATACTCAAATTTTTCAAGTAATTTTTTCGATTTTTTCATAAAAAATTTCAACCAAAATAAATAATATTATAAATATAATTATCTTTATAATATTTGTATAAAAAATACTTTAAATTCTCTATATTATTTTACTAATAATATTTTTTTTTCTTTTTCAGGTAGGTGCTCGTCCTATTAATATTAACATTTAGATTAAGTATTAGATTTTCTTATTTTATGGAAAATCAAATACTTTATCTTACGTTAATGGGTAGATGTGTAGTTCTTATTCTTCTCACGGTAATGGGTAGATGTGTACTTCTTTATTCATATTAATAAAGATCTACAGACCTACTTCAGGGGCTGGCGTCCCTACCCACGTGATCTTATATCCTTTCCCTAATCCTATCCAACTTCAATCCGTGTTTTCACAAATCCATATTCCTTCGAAGTGTTTTGCGAGTATATTTTTACTTGTGCGGGAGTGTAAAGTGTGTTCCTGTATGGCCGGAGTATTCCAGGTCCAAGCAGGAGACTTTTATCTCTTCTGTAAAGGTAAAATATCTTTATAATATTCTATTCATATATAAGTAAGAAATACTCAAAATTTTTCAAGTAATTTTTCGTTTTTTTTTTTTTTTTTTTTTAAAAATTTCAAATTAAATAAATAGTATATTAAATATAATTTCCTTTAAAATATTTCAATCAAAAATACTTTAAATTTTCTATATTATTTTACTAATAATATATTTTTTTCTTATTTCAGGTAGGTGCTCGTCATACTAATATTAACATTTAGAGTAAGTATTTGATTTTCTTATTTTCTGGAAAATCAAATACTTTATCTTAGGGTAACGGGTAGATGTGTATTTCTTTATTCTTAAAAATAAAGATGTACAGATCCACTTCAGGGGATGGCGTCCCTGCCCACGTGAGCTTATATCCTTTCCTATATCCTATCCAAATTCAATCCTTGTTTTCACAAATCCTTATTCCTCCGAAATCGAAATGTTTCGCGAGTATATTTTTAATTGTGCGCGACTGTAAGAAGAGTGTTCCTGTCGGGTCAGAGTATTCCAGGTCCAGGCATGAGTCTTTGGTTGTTAAGGTAACATATCTTTATAATACTCTATTCTTATATTTAAATAATTAAGAAATACTCTAAATTTTTCAATTCTTTTTTCCAATTTTTCAAAAAACGATCAAATAAAAATAAATAAATATAATTTTATTGGAATATTTCTATAAAAAATCTCATAATTTCACTATATAATTTTGCTAATATAATTTTTTTCTCTATTTCTAGGTAGGTGCTCGTCCTACTAATACTAACATTAAAATTAAATGATTAAGTAGAAATAAATAAAAAAATTAAAATTATTACTTTTTTCTAAATTAAAATATGAGATATTGTTTTGAAACAATATCGCTTTTATATTTTCAGTCTAATAAAATTATTTCACATGGATAGATAATATAATTTCAATTTCGGTTAAAAAAAATAACCTTCAAAATAATTCACTTTTAAAAATAATCGCCTCTAAACTTCAATCTAATTATTTTTCTGTTTCTGATTTAATGCATGAGTCAATAACGAACTTTCTCTCATCATATTCAGATCTACAAATTTTTTATATTTGTGTCTTAAATACAAATACTTGACAAAATTTCTAATGTTTTAAGACTTTGATTCGAAACAAATTGCAGTATTGGAGACATTGTACTGGTATTTGATTCGGAAAAGGTCTTTTAACAATTACTTATCTCAAGTGTAGACGTATTTTGGTACAAATACAATGTCTCCTATTTGTTCCAAAACACGTCTAGGCTTGAAATTTTCATTATTTTCGACTTTAAAATTTCAAATTGTATTTCCAAGTGATTTATACATTTGTAAATAAAGGAAATATTTAAAAGTATCACTCTATTAGTATATTTTGTAATTTGCGATCAAAATTATATTAACGATCTCCGTTTAATTATTATTTATTTATCTATCCATGTGGGGGGTGGCGACAGCTGCCTTCTCGTGGTGCCCCCTGTTCTCGCTAAACAGCTGTCTATGTCTCTGTATAAATTATATATCGAGACATAATCATATATAATAATTTCGTTTGCATAATTTTACATACACATTTTCCTATTAATAATAATACACATTATCGAAAACGCATATATTATAACATATAGCTACTATTGCAATTATAATTTCACTTTTGGTATTGATTTTACAAAAATAAAATACAAAATTCTTGTTTAATTTTCATAACTAAAATTCATGCAAACAATAATATATTTTATATGAAATTTGAAGTATTTATATTCGACTGAAAATATAAGGGAAATTTTCGGACGTCAATTGAATTGGTAGTATAACAAGTAATAAATACAATGGTTAAGTGCTTATTTTTATTTTCTAAATTAAATAGTTGTTGGGATAGAAATTTGCACAAATTATTATGATAAAAAATTTAGAGATTTTAAATATCATTATATTCCTAGATTACATGTTGCATTTTTGAAATTAATGGTAGGTGGGTGGGTGGGGGGTAAATGAAACTTATGTTCAAGGGGAATTGAGCTTTACTGAAATTAAAGTGTTGAATCAATGTTTTTTTTTTATAATTATTATTTTTATTTATTTATTATATCTGCTTTTTTTGAAGTCAGTTAAAAAATTAGTTTCAAAACATTATCATAGAGAAAAATAATAATTTTGAAAAAAAATCGACTGTTTAAAATGGTTATTATGAAGATTATGAGCTGTTATTATTCCCGATTATAACCTTTATATAGCTCTATGATGTAACCAAATTTCATTCAAATCGGTCAAGCCGTTTTTTAACCGACCTCAAAAAAAGGAGGAGGTTCTCTATTCGACTGAATTTTTTTTTTGTGCCTATGTTACCTCATATCTCCGCCAATTGTGAACCGATTTTGAAAAAAAAATTTGCATTGGGTCCAGTCTAGCTTCCGATTGGTCCCATTTTTTTTTCGTTTTTTTTCATAGGTATTAGATCTTTTTTATTAGGTTTGTTTAGACCTAACCTCTTTGTTTATGAACCGATTTCGATGGTTCTTTTTTATCCGAAAGGGGTGTCTTAGGGATGGTGTCATATTAATTTGGTCAAGTTCTGATGATATGATCACTATTAATAACATCACTAAAAAGAGAAAAATAAAAATAATTTTTAAGAAAAAAATAAAAACCGACTTCAAAAAATTAAATGCAACAAATAAAATACACTAAAAGGTATAAAATAATTATTATCTTATTTAGTTACAACTAAACGACGAAATATTAACATGAAATTACTTTTTGAAGTCGGTGCCAAATATATACCTTTTATGAATCGCACTCGACGGATCTTACTTAGTAAGTTTGGCGGGTACGCTCGCTTATAGGTATAGTTTGTTTGGTACCGACTTCAAAAAGTAATTTCATGTTAATATTTCGTCGTTTAGTTGTAACTAAATAAGATAATAATTATTTTATACCTTTTAGTGTATTTTATTTGTTGCATTTAATTTTTTGAAGTCGGTTTTTATTTTTTTCTTAAAAATTATAAGAAAAAATTCTTTTCTGATTTTTTTTTCCGATTTATTCAAAAACCTGATCTGAAACTTGCAGGATCAACGTATCTTATTAGTACCAACACACCTTAAAATGATGATCCAAATATCATTCTGGTGCCGATTCACTATGCTTATCGTCCTATGGTCTTTAGTAATAATAAATGTTAGGATTCCCCAGATGCTCTCGGGCCGAGGGGCCCGTGGTATTTTTCCCGTCCTGCCACCCTATTGTTACGCCACTGCCCCCTGCCTTTAACAATTAATCCTTCAAAATTAAAATACACAAGTCTGTAATGAACCCTCAGTATATATTTTGAAATAATAAAAAAAATCAACTTTTTTTTTACTACTAACATGCCTTTCTAGATCGCTCCAACGCCTCTTGTAACAAAAAAATAATTAGTATATATTTTAAAACAAAAAATCCACTTTTTTTTTCAATTAATCTAACGCGTGGTTCTACAGACTGCTCCAGCGCGCCTCCTGAATCAAAAAAAAAAAAAAAAAAACAATGGAAGTTCAATTAATTTTATCTCTATACCTTGTATGGTTTGACGCGAAATCCCCCTTTCAAAAACACATTTTGAAGAGATTATAAGTTGGAGTAGGTATCTTTAATCAAAAGCATCCGATATTTTCAGGTGTTCATTCAGTGGTGCGGAACTTCCCTCCTTACTATAGGGGCATCTCACCCCACAAAATATAAATATAAATTTAAAAATCTGGCTTAGGGAAAAACGAATATTTTTTCAAGTGTATAACATTTTATTTTTAACTAGCTGCAAGGCCCGCTTCGGCGGCCCTCTTGCTAGCCAGGGGCACGCCCCCTGGACCCCCAGCCCTCGAACCCCACCCTCACCCCCCACTCCCACCCAGCACCCCCACGCACGCACCATGCCCCCCACAAACCCCTCCAGAAACCCCACCCCTGCACCCGTTCCCAACCCCCGCCCGCACCCCACCCACCTCGGACCCCGCACCGCATCCACCCCGGACCCCACCCCGTGCCCTCCAACCAATGTATACAAAATTTAGTTGAGTTTGGCCCAAGAGAAAGAATTGCATTTTTTGACCCTCCCCCCCATTTTGGGTGGTTAGTTTTTGCATTTCTAGCTCTCTAGAGGCCCAGAGATTATGTATACAAAATTTGGTTTAGGTTAAAAATAAAATAAAATGAGAGAGTCTTTTGTTTTTTAAATAAAATAATTTTTAATTATTTCTAGAGACTATAGTTTCGAAGGCATTGCCTTCATCATCAGTCTATCACAAATATTTCAAATTAGTTACAAATTAAGATTTATACATTGAAAATTTTGAAAAATATATAATGTCTTTTTCGAAACTATAGTCTCTAGAAATAATGAAAAACTATTTTATTTAAAAAAACAGAAGACTCTCTCATTTTATTTTATTTTTAACCTAAAATAAAAACAATTCTGTTACCATCGATAGTGAAATCTTTTATTCAACTAATAATTTTGGTTTAGTTTGCTCCAAGGGCAAGAATTTACATTTTTCACCCTCCCCACCCTTTTTGGGTGGTTTTTTGGGGAAATTTTTTTAAAGAAAAGTTGTCAGAAATCACATCCCCTACAACTTTGTTTATCATAAAATTTGCCGTAGGGTTAATAGTTTAGGAGTTATTTGATAATTTTCATTCGTGCGCCCCCCAAACCCCCTTCTGGGGTCAAAATATCAAAACGTTATATAGCTAAAAACGTAAGTTAGAAGACATCTGATTAACTTAAGCTAGCTGACAAATATTATTATTAAAAGCAGCTAAATAAAAATTTTTTGGTCATTCCTATATTAATGAAAATTCATCCCTTATACATATTGGGACTATTTTTTTTTCAATGATAATCATGAAAGTATATGAAGAAGTGAACGAAATTTTATATTGCTAAAAAATAAACTGATGTGGCCACCCACATGACTTTACCATAATCCTGGCCAATCTCTTATATTTAATTTTTAATTAAAATAATTTATAATTATTTACTAAAAAAAAACCCTCCCCCTCTTAATTTTGGACTTATGAGCAATTAATAATATCTTCTTATAATTATGAGGCTATTTTATTAGAAATAATACTTTTCTTCGATTCTTGTTTGAAAATATTTCTGACCCCCCCCCCCCCACCATCAATTTCAGATAGTTAGTCAAGTTCGTATAGGGTTCATGTTTCGTCATCCATTAAAGGCTCTAAGACTTCTAATCCTCCTCCCCCCAATTTGGCCCCAGAAGAAAATAATAACTCTCTTTTATTATAGTTTCATTTTTATAGTATATTTAATTTTTCAATTTTAATTTCCCCCGACCCTTTAATTTCTGGTTCAATTTCAACCAAAATTTAATCAGCTCTTAATCTCAATGCATCAAAACTATATGTGAAATTTCGTTTTGATATTGATACTAGTTTTTGAGTTAGAGCGTCCACAAAAATTTGGTAACACACGAACACACGAACTAACATACTTTTTGACAAAACAATTATTATCTCGAAAAATATAAATTTTTTGAAAGGGCTTTTTTGTAGACCGAAATACCATGGTTTCGCCCAATTTTTTTAATCAAATTAGTTTCAGCCATTTTTTAGATATTTCGAAAAAAAACAAAGCAAAAAACCACTTATTTCATGCAGGATTACAATTACTTGATCATACCCTATCTGTATGGTAAAGTAAAAAATGTGTTATATTGAAGCTGTTATTTTTGTGATTAAGTTGATTAAAATTTGAATTTTTATTTAAATCACACATAATTAATTATTATTATTTATTTGAACACGAACAAATAATACAATATAACTACGACGTTTCGGACGACTTATTCTGCGATCGTTCTCAAGTATGTTAATCTATAATCGGGGTGGGTGCTCATACTTGAGAACGATCGAAGAATAAGTCGACCGAAACGTCGTAGTTATATTGTATTATTTGTTCGTGTTCAAATAAATAATTATAATTAATTATGTGAGATTTAAATAAAAATTCAAATTTTAATGTGTTATACTGATTAAAGTATTAAGAAAAAATAAAACCGACTTCAAAAAATTAAATGCAACAAATAAAATACACTAAAAGGTATAAAATAATTATTATCTTACTTAGTTACAACTAAACGACGAAATATTAACATAAAATTACTTTTTGAAGTCGGTGCCAAACAAACTATACCTATAAGCGAGCGTTACCCACCAAACGTACTAAGTAAGATCCGCCGAGTGCGATTCATAAAAGGTATATGTTTGGCACCAACTTCAAAAAGTAATTTCATGTTAATATTTCGTCGTTTAGTTGTAACTAAATAAGATAATAATTATTTTATACCTTTTAGTGTATTTCATTTGTTGCATTTAATTTTTTTGAAGTCGGTTTTATTTTTTTCTTAAAAAATTTTATTTTTCTCTTTTTAGTGATGTTATTAATAGTGATCCTATCATCAGAACTTGACCAAATTAATATTGCACTATCCCTAAGATATCCCCCTTTCCAATAAAAAAAGAATCATCGAAATCGGTTCATAAACAAAGAAGTTAGTCCTGAACAAACCTAACAAAAAAGGTCTAATACCTACGAAAAAAATGGGACCAATCGGAACGTAGACTGAACCCAATGCAAATTTTTTTTCAAAATCGGTTCACAATTGGCGGAGATATGAAGTAACATAGGCACAAAAAAAAAAAAAAAAAAAATTCAGTCGAATAGAGAACCTCCTCCTTTTTTGAAGTCGGTTAAAAAAGAAGAAAAGTGGTTCATCTTTCAGAAAGTTAGATACTTAGATAGAAGATGAAATAAATGGATTTTGCAGAAGCAGTCCAAAATTCAAAAAAAGAGATTTGAATTTTGAATAAAAAAGATAGTTATAATTATCTATCTTTTTTGAATTTTGGACTGTCTCATCAAAATTCACTTAATTCACTTAATAGTCCGTCTCCAAACTTAGATAAATTAACAATTATTAAGGAGCTTTAAATTTAGTCAGTGCTTTTACGTCGGACTTAATCTATAGTACCTGGAGGCACCGAGCGATGCACGGTAACCCCTGACCCACCCCCCAAACCACACACCTCGCCCCCACCACTGCACCCCCACTCCCGCCCAATATTCATTTTAGTAAAAGTAAAAAGCAAAGTTTTTTAAAATAGTTCTATAGTCCAGTGGTAGAGAGTGTGCCTCTGATGCAAGGGGTCTCAGGTTCTAATCTGACATCAAGCTAGTCATTTTTTTTTATTGAGATTTTCATCTATCAATAATTACTTTAATTAAGAAAAATCAATTAAGATGAATTTTGATGAGGTTCAGACCTAGCCAGATCTTTTTTTCATCCTCAAAAACTTGTTACAAAAACGGTAGGGCCGTTTTCAAAATAGAACCAAGATACAAATATATAAATAAATAAATATACAATTTTTGCTCGTTTAATAAGAGTAAATAAAGAGGCCTGTGGGGAGACAATAATTGGTCGATCACTATCACTATCAGTTACAAGGTTTGATGATTATATGAATAATAATTAGGGAGTCGCAAAAAATATACTAACTTTATTGTCCCACCAACTTCATTGCAATTTTATACACTCCCACTAAAAATTCTTTAACAATTTCCTTTTGCTAATCAAGTGGACCTGGGTTCAAATCCGACTAGAGGCAACCGGCTAAAAATCTGATACATAGAAGACATAATTTAATAATAGTATCGTAAATTGGCTGATGGCTAGAAGGGCCGAAAAGCCAAAAAAAAAATATTTTCGAAAAAAATAAATTTGTCCTTTTAATTAAACTCGATTTAAGAAAATATTTATCTAGAAAGTGTTTTTTATTATTATTATTATCTACTCTTATTAAACGAGCAAAAATTGTATATTTATGTATTTGTATCTTGGTTCTATTTTGAAAACGGCTCTACCGATTTTGATGAAATTCACCGGTTAGGGAGTTTTGGGGGTGACAATTCGATCTGTCACGGTCTCATCTTCAACAAAATAGTTTTTGATGGGTTTTTTCGTAATCAAATTAATTATTCTCAGGTAGACAAATCCCATTCTTAGGGTTTTAAAAAAGGTTTCCCTTTTTCTTTTGTGCCCAGGCAGACAATGGGTTGCCTTAATACATTGTTCTCAAAGGCCTTGAAGAAGTATTGTGATTGTGGTTTTTAACATATTTTGTTCAACCTAAACGTTAGAAATACATATTAATAAACGTTTTATAATTATTTTTATAAAGAATTTTATTTATTTAATAGAACAAAAAATAATCAAGAATTTATTTAAAAATTTATTTCGCATAAGCAGGTCTTAATTTTCTGAAAAAATATACACATTTTGATAGGTTTTATTTATTAACAATTGGATGAATAAAAATGAATCATATGGTTGAATCAAAACAGGTGCAGTGGTGGGGGATCCGGGGGTAGGTCGAGGTTTCGGGGGTGGGGTCGAGCGGGGTGGAGGTGGGGGGGGGGTACAGTGGTCGAATATTATATATTTTTGTATTTTTTTTAATTTGAAAAACGGTTCTCAAATAAAAATCGACATTTTTATCACAATTATAAATTAAAAATAATATTAAAATAAAGCTTTTAACTGAAGGAAGAAGTTACCGAGCATCGCTCGGTGCCTCCAGGTACTTATTATTATTTGACGAGAAATAGTTAATATTAAACGATGTTTGTTTTTCCTAAAAAAAAAATTATCTGAATGTCTCTTGAATAGAAATCGACGGGAATGTGATGGAATAGGATGAAAAAAAAGTAAAGCTGACGAAAAAAGAAGGCTCTACGCTCATTTAATAGAGCACGCACACCGGATATTTACTCGAGTTGTAGATTGGGAGGTCGGGCACGTGTGGCTTCCACCCCCGAGGGGCTCACGTTTTCACCGCAACCTCCAATGGGACTGACTGTTTACAGGAACTTTTTTGTCTCCTAGAGATAAGCCTTCTTCGATACAATATACGACCATTTTAATCAAATCCAAAAGGAGATTTGGGCCAGAAAAAAAATTATCTTTCTACTAATGAAATAAACTGCAAAACTTTATCAATTTTTAGCATTTCACAGCGAGAATCCATTCATACTTAAGTTAGGTTAAAATGAGCTATCTTAAAATGAATAAATTTTAAAGAATTTAAAATAAAAAATTAAAAAAAGTACTATCTTACTCTAGAGTAAAGTACTTTAAAATATGATTTTACTAAAAACTTCATTTAACCTTTTTTGTGGTCCCTAAGGTACTTAATTAGGATATTAAATTTCATCAAAATTGGTTAAATCATTTTCAAGATATTTAGAAAAAACTGAAAAAGTACTGAAATAAAGTACTAATGTTTGTGGACCGATATGTACCAAAAACTAATCAGCGCTTCATTTTGTTAAAATAATAGTAGGTTTTCAATTTAAATTCAATCAGTGCAACGGTGTGCAAAAAATTCGTGGACGAAAAAAACGATAACATACATACATCCATCCCCACGCACTTCCAAAAAAATGGTTTTTTTTTTCAAATGCTCATAACTTTGCAAAAAATGCACCAATCGAATCGTTTTTTTTTTTTAATATTTGAATTTATATGCTCTTACAGGAAAAAAAATATGACTTTATTTAAAACGAACTTTTCGTGCGTGCCTTCGGCATCCCTCGAAAGCTCTCCCGGTTGGTGCCCTGGCGGGCAGCGTCTCGGTCCAAAAATTTTATTCCTCTTAAAAAACCACACTCCAAATGTATACCCGTAAACTATCGAAAATACATCGTCTCTTAAAAGTTTCGCCTCTTTAATTTTTGAGTGGCAAGAGGGGGGGGGGGGAGGAACAATTATCAATATATTTTAATTTTCTTAATTTAAAATGAATTGGAGTCTATCATTTCAAAATTCGAGTCCAAATTACAATTATATTTCAAATTTGCCTGGTTAATGAAAATCGATTGGAGCCATCAGATTAAAATCCAGAGCTGACAATTATATTTCAAATTTGCCTCGTTAATTAATATATATTTAATGTTTCTTAATTTAAAATCTATTGGTGTTTTTTCATTTTCATTCGAGTTCAAATGAATACAATATTATCTCGACACAAAGTCCAAATCAAAAATATATAGTTTTAGTAACAGAAATCAAGATATAAATATCAATGTTACATTGCTCTAATGGCTAGAGCTCATGCCCTTAGTTCAAGAGTTCGTCGGTTCGATTCTAGGCAAGAGGGTAATTTTTTTAGAGAAATTTCTCTAAGCGTTGTTACAAATTAATCTAGACAAATATATAGTATCGTATTTTTTAGTTTTTTGAAAAAAACTTAATTAATTTTCTATGATTTTTTTTTTAAAAATTCTCAAAAAAAAATTTTGAGTTCGGTTTGGTTTTTATTTAGTTTTATTTTTTTAAACGTTCGATTTTTTTTTATAATTCTATGTTCCGACTTAATTTGACCATTAAATATTTTTAGACTCATCTATTTAATAATCAAAAAAAAAATTGAACACTTTGCCATAGGAGTTATACAACTTTTTTACGATTTTTTTCCAATCCAATAATTGAATTTTAAAAATAAAGTAAGAACTACCTATAATTTAATTGATAAACTGAAAAAAGGAAAATAAATTAAGTGTTTACGTGTTTAAACTATACCATATAATACTCGTACCTATAGATTATTGGAAAGATTTTCCTCTCATTCCAAATGAAGAGCTCATTCCAAATTCATTCATTGGGTAGAGTGAATGAATTTGAATCTCTTGTTAAACATTTATTTTAAAAAGGCTGCGTTCCTTTTCATCCACCCACTCACCCTTCTAGTAAATAAATAGATCTCATTTATATCAACAAATAAGATGGACGATTACTTTTACCAGATTCACCTTCTTTTTATCTCAAAATTACTTAATTTCAAACATCCATCTAATTTTTTTCTTAGCAAATTACTTTTTTTTTTTTTTTTTAATTTAAATCCAACCCATCCCTTTTTCTAGACAATTAAATTTGAAGAATTATTATTATATACTTAGATATATAATGAAAATAAAAAGAAGGGAATTTATTTCAATTGCAGTCCTTTTTACTTTATCCAATGCGAAGCATGGGGAGAAAGTATTGTAATGGGTCTCGCGGCAAGCGCGACTTCAAAGGGTCCTCAGGTAAAGACTACGGAACCCATGGACTCAATTAAGGTCACAAATTGAAGTATTCAATGAGATTGAATTTTAGCACGTGACGGTTTTGCCAAAAATTACCTGGGATCTCGCCGAGAGGCCAAAAAGTGCCATTTTTTTGGAAGTGCGTGCGAATGGATGGATGTGTGTGTGTGTGTGTTATCGTTTTTTTCGTCCACGAATTTTTCCACACCGTTGCACCGAATGAATTGAAATTGAAAACCTACCAGTATTTTAACAAAATGAAGCGCTGATTAGTTTTTCGTACATATCGGTCCACAAACATTAGTACTTTATTTCAGTACTTTTTTAGTTTTTTCTAAATATCTTGAAAATGACTTAACCAATTTTGATGAAATTTAATATCCTAATTAAGTACCTTGGGACCCACAAAAAAGTTTTTAGTAAAATTATATTTTAAAGTACTTTACTCTAGAACATATTAATATTTCAAATGAATTTGGATAAAGTTTAGCAACGATCCGTTGCAGTTTATTTCACTTTGTCAACTCTATACCGACTTTGGGACTCGACTTTAGCGCCAGCTGGCGACCAAAATTTAAACATGATAGAGGTATTTATCTATCTACTCTTATTAAACGAGCAAAAATTGTATAAATGTTTATATATTTATTTGTTTGTATATTTGTATCTTAGTTCTATTTTGAAAACGGCTCTACCGATTTTGATGAAACAAATTCTATTCTATTCTATTCTTCTCCGACCGCTGTCCAGTCTCTGTGTGGAGAGCGGTCGGAGTTTGAAAGTCTTTTTTTGTGGGTGCTAGGAAATAGGGGAATTGTTGGTAACGAGGCAAAAGATATTTTGGCCAAGTGCAAAACAAGCCCTCTATAGATATTTCTCAAACATTCTTGAAAGACTCCCAAAGATTTTTCAAGATCAAAATTGGGAAATTATGGAGTGACGAATGGAAGAATGAAAATAGACTTCTTAAACGAGTAAAACCAGTTGTTAGTCCCTTTGAAATATATAATCTGAGGTCGACGAATGTAGACTATCATAAAAAGATTAAGAAATAGTGCATTGTTTTTTTTCACACGGCCATTTGATTCTAAGACATTATCGAATGAGACAATAAAAGAGTGTGTCTTCTGCTGGAATTATAAATTTTATTTATTTATAACGAGACTATAGTTTCGAGGGCTTTGCCCTCTTCATCAGTCTATTACAATGTATTCACAGGAATTAATTCATAAGTTAATTCCTGTCAATCAAGTGTAATGGACTGATGAAGAGGGCAAAGCCCTCGAAATATAGTCTCGTTATAAATAAATAAAATTTATAATTCCAGCAGAAGACACACTCTATTGTCTCATTCAATATATAAAAATTCTGCTACTCTCGGCAAAAACTTTCAATTTAAGACATTATCACAAAGAGAAACAAAGAGGTTGTCCTCTGCTTGATGCAAATAAACATACACACATATATATCGAGATGATATATCTGTGTATATATTATTTATTTGTTTGAGACTATAGTTTCGAAGACTTGGTCTTCATCATCAGTCTTTCTTCAATTATAAATGTTTGTTTTTCATGGAGTCAATATCGTATGGATATTGCAAATTTGATGTTCCTTCTTCACTGGTGGTCAGCTTAGAACTAATAAAGACATTCTTCTGGTTCACATTCAAATATAACAATATGTTTCCCTTTCTCCTTTCTCCTTAGAAAGGCTGACAAAAGAAGGGTTTTTCTTTTTTCTTTTATCTTTTGTTAGCAAACATCTTAAGCAGATTACTATTCGATAATTCTATTTGATTGTTCAAACAGAGTTTTGAATTTCTATTGAATGATTTCAAAATTTCTAAAGATTCGATTGCGCTAATTAATTTTGGGTTCTTTTCTCCTTTTATTAATCTAATACCGGTTCCTTCTGGGAAGGAGTGATTGTTTGAATTTAAATGATCCGCCAAAGAATTTTCGCACTTTTTATTTTTAAAATCTCTTATATGTTCATTTAATCGAATTTTCAGATTTCTCTCTGTTTTCCCTACATAGATTGCTTCGCAATCTTTGCATTTCAAACAATCTAACCCCTTCTTTTTCTATATTTGGTAATTTGTACTTTTTTATTTGAACCTCAAATCTTTTCCTAGAGTAATTGGCGTTTTGAATACTGTTTTGAACCCTAATTTTTTCATTTTTTTTTTGTTTTAATTTTTTCGAAATTTGTCCATAATATGGGAGAACTATTCTATCCATACGATATTGACTCCATGAAAAACAAACATTTATAATTAAAAAAAGAATGATGATGAAGACCAAGTCTTCGAAACTATAGTCTCAAACAAATAAATAATATATACACAGATATATCATCTCGATATATATGTGTGTATGTTTATTTGCACCAAGCAGAGGACAACCTCTTTGTTTCTCTTTGTGAATCAACAACTCTGCTACTCTCGGCAAAACAAAAACTTTTCAATTAAGACATTATCCCGCATGGTGTGGAACCTGCTATACTAGAGTGACGGTTGACCATATTTTGATTGATTGTCCTCGGTATGGCGCACAAAGAACTCAAAAATCGGATATAAAAACACTTTAAATATTTTTTGTATTTTTTTCTTAAAAAGTATGTGAAAAATAAAAATTAAAAAAAAAATTTTGATTTTGAACCATTTTGAAGAAGTTATGTGAAAAACCGAAATTCGATATCTTTTAAAATGGTCATCAAAAAAATTTCAAAATTTACCAGGAAGAGTTTTTTGATGGGTACTTTAAAAAATGTCAAAAAATGAAGGAAATCAAAATTAAAATTTTTCAAGCAGTCCGATTTAGCGTGAAATCCCTCATTACTTAATACTCTAATATTCTCTACAAATAGTAAAAAAAAAATTTATTTTGAATACGAAATAAGACAAATAAGTTTTATTTCCTGAGTTGTGAATTCAAACAACAAATCATATATTTATATCTGAATACAACCAAAACTCACATGAACAAGTTTAAGGGTTTGCTTTGTTCCCTGAATTGTAAGCAAATGCATATGGCTTGTCGCCTGGAGCGAATATTAATTTTCACCATTTCACCATTCATATACGTTAATTTAAATTCAGCCTCAAACTTAGAGGTAAAAATCAAAACTAAAATCAGAGAGACAGCCAGATATTCAATATATTTAACAGGGGGCAAAGGAATTTAAATTATATGATTCTATATGGGAAATATAGGAGAATACTCAGAATATATTATCCCTTGATAAATTCACCAATCAAGAAGTTTCCGAACACCCTGTCAGGAATAATTTGTTTTTTCCAAAGAAAAGAAAATCCGGGGGTGATCTTGTGAAGAATTTCCATTACATTTTGGTCGATTTATTATTAGTACCTGGCCACCGAGCGATGCTCGGTAACTTTTTGTTTCAATTAAAGGCTATATATTAATCCCCGGACCCCCACCACTTCACCCCACATCCACCCCACGCCAATTCCGCCCCCACCCCCGAAACCACTTCCCTCCCCCCGCACCCCTCCACCGCTGCATCCCCCACATCTCCCCCACAGTCACCTCCACCATCGCCCCCGTCCCCTCACCAAGTTTTTGCATTTCAAGCCTTGTAGTGGCCCACAGATTATGTGGATATATGAATAGGTATATAAATAAATACCGCATAATTTTTTTTTAATTAAATAACAATTTTTAAGTTTAATTTTTTTATTAAACCAATTATTTTACATGAATTAATGTATATATTGTATTTGAGCTTCGACTCCGGAGATTACTTCTCCACCATCGACTGTCCCTGATCATTTTTTTATTTTAATAAGAGGAAAAAACTAATTTAATAAAAAAAAAAAACCTCTTTTCCGATAATTATTCCAATTCCATATTCATTCGTCGGTTTTTTGAGTTCATAAATTAAATTGCCAAATTCTAATTTAGAAAAAAATGCTTTGTGGGATTTAAAACTCGATTTTTAATCGATTAAATTATAATAATAATAAATTTTATTGTTCCAATTATTTTACATGCATTAGCGTATACATTTTATTTGAGCTTCGACTTCGGAGATTACATCCCCACCATCGACTGTTCTTGATCATCTCGAGCTTGCGATAATGTTTTTAGTCCGTGTTTGTAGTATGAGGAAAAATTTACGAAATAAAAAACCTCTTTGCCGTTATTTATAAAAGAAAGGAAAGAATCAGAGGAAACTGATGATGCTATGATGAAAGAAAGATGAGCGTTAGGTCCTGTAGAGTTCCAGTATTAGGGGGTTTAGACTAGTTTGGGTTTTTTGTTTGAACCGATTGGTAATGTCGCTTAGGTTATCCAACAATCTCTGCATTCCTAGACCGACTAGGATAATTTCGTTCGATGTTCCGGGAGGGGGTAGTGAAATGATGCGGAGTGTCCTGGATTGCACTCTCTCCAATGCCTCTAGATTTGATCTTGAGGCGTAAGATAACCAGGCAGGTACTGCATATGCCAAAATAGGTTTCACTAACATTTTATATAATGTCAAATCAATTAAATTATTAAACCAATTATTTTGCCACTTGGACCGATTTCGATGATTCTTTTTTTATTGAAAAAGGGGTGGTACTCATATTAATTTGATCAAGTTCTGAAGATATGATCAATGACGAAATAATCTCCAATTCTTATGACCAAATAATTGAAATTATAATAAAAAAATCTTAAAATATCCATTTAAAACCCTCAAACGTTTCGAGAGAATTTCTATATTTATGAATTTAATTTTATTATCATTTTCTGATTCATTCGCCCGACTCTTTCTTTTACGAGATGCATACAAGGTATTATATTAAGTCACTATTAATAACATCACTAAAAAGAGAAAAATAAAAATAATTTTTATAAAAAAAAAAAAAAACTGACTTCAAAAAAAAATTAAATGCAACAAATATAAAAATAATTTTTAAGAAAAAATAAAAACCGACTTCAAAAATTAAATGCAACAAATAAAATACACTAAAAGGTATAAAATAATTATTATCTTATTTAGTTACAACTAAACGACGAAATATTAACATGAAATTACTTTTTGAAGTCGGTGCCAAACATATACCTTTTATGAATCGCACTCGCCGGATCTTACTTAGTACGTTTGGAGGGTATGCTCGCTTATAGATATAGTTATGTTTGGCACCGACTTCAAAAAGTAATTTCATGTTAATATTTCGTCGTTTAGTTGTAACTAAATAAGATAATAATTATTTTATAACTTTTAGTGTATTTTATTTGTTGCATTTAATTTTTTGAAGTCGGTTTTTATTTTTTTCTTAAAAATTATTTTTATTTTTCTCTTTTTAGTGATGTTATTAATAGTGATCATATCATCAGAACTTGACCAAATTAATATAACACCATCCCTAAGACACCCCTTTCGGATAAAAAAAGAACCATCGAAATCGGTTCATAAACAAAGAGGTTAGGTCTAAACAAACCTAATAAAAAAGGTCTAATACCTATGAAAAAAATACGAAAAAAAATGGGACCAATCGGAAGCTAGACTGGACCCAATGCAAAAAAAATTTTCAAAATCGGTTGAGAATTGGCGGAGATATGAGGTAACATAGGCACAAAAAAAAAAAAATTCAGTCGAATAGAGAACCTCCTCCTTTTTTGAAGTCGGTTAAAAATAGGTGAACTCTAGGAAATGATAGTTAAAGTTTAAAAGACACCAGAACAAAATTTAATGTGTTTGCTATATATCATCTGCCCAATTGGGCGCTATTCTCTTATCTCTATGCTGGAATAATTATGCCGCTCAAGTGCCTATCACTAAAACACCCCCCCTTTCGTTGAACTTTGTTTAATCAATATTTATAGAAGAAAATTATCATGTTCATAATAAAATTAATAGCTATATAATTTATGATGGCAATGATTTATTACTAATAACAGTCGACTTGAGAATTAGAAAATATATTCTTGGGCTGATAAGCTGGACTGAGACTGGAATCTTGGCGCCAGTCATCAAGTCAAGAGACGCAATCATTTCGATTAGCTAATGCATCCCCTACAACCCCCTACTTATAGGGGTTATGCATAGCCAGCCAGGGAGTAATTAATCAATAGTTAGTGACAAGAACATTTGCACTTTTAGAGAAAAACACGAACGTTGAACATTTCTGAGAATTATTCAGGAATGTTATTGCCTGTTAGACGCTATTAAGCGACTTATAAATTATACTTAACAACAAGTTTATATTAATAAGATACATTTTATTGCCAAGTATCAGGTTTCTAGTTAAAACCGTTCTCAAAAAAGAAAAAAAAAAAATAAGCTGACGTGTTCTGATGTGGCCATCCACTTGACTTTACCATACAACCTGGCTACTAAAATTATTTATAATCATGTAGGGGGAGGTTAGTTTTTGCATTTTTATACTTCTGGTGTCCCACTGATTATGTATACAAAATTTGATTGAGTTCGGTAAATGGCTAAGATTTTCATTTTTTGACCCTACACCCCCACCCCCACCCCCATTTTGGGCGGTTAGTTTTTGCATTTTTAGAATTCTGGGGGTCCACTGATTATGTATACAAAATTTGGTTTGCTCATTTTTGCCCCCCCCCCCTCCATCCCCCTTAATTTTGGGTCGATATTTAGCAAAATCTATTCAGCTCTTAATCTCAATGGACCAAAACTACCTGTGAAATTTGGTTTTAATATTCACACTAGTTTTTGAGTTAGCTCGTCCACAACAATTTGGTAACGCACAGACAACCAGACAGACTAACAGGCATTTTGACAAAACCATTATTATCTCGAAAAATATCATTTTTTCGATGTGCACTTATTGAGGCTTTTTTATAGACCGAAATGTCATGGTTTCGCTCAATTTTTTAAATCAAAATAGTTTCAGACGTTTTTTAGATATTTCGAAAAAAAGAAGCAAAAAAACCACTTTTTTTATGCACGATTACAATACTTGACCATACACTGTATGGTAAAGTAAAATGATATTTCATTATATTTTTTATTTTTCATTTATTTCATGTGCGTTTAGTATCATTACTAGCTGCAAGGCCCGTTTTCGGCGGCCCTCTTGCTAGTCAGGGGCTCGCCCCTGAACCCACCCCTCCCAGCACCCCCACCCACATCACCACTCCAATGTACAGACAAAACCTTAATTTTATATATATAGATAATTTTATTTAAATTGGTAGGCATGACGACTGTTTTGTTGGGGGACGGACATAAATATATACATAGGTAGGTACATACAGAGGCAGGCACAAATGCCCTTTAGTAGCACAGGATTATTATATTATCTATGTTTACATGTAAGAATAATAGTAAACACAATAATAATAACTCATTATGTTTCAATTTTTCACTCCAAAAAATGTCTATAGTGGGTCTAAATCTAATATGGGAATATATAATTTTATATGCGGCCCGCGGAGTTATGATACATTTCCAAAGTACCCCGCAAGATCATTTGGGTTGGCCACCCTTGGTTTATAATATAGGAATTAAATATATTTATTTGTATGTATAGAGAGATTCGAAAACAAGCTCTGACTGGTTTGGAATTTGGAAGAAATCTATCAATTCGATACTTCTAGGATTTCCCTTTTAATTATTAGGAGCTTGTACAATAACTACTACTCTTTCTTTGTTGCAGGGTACAAAGCTTACTCCCCACCACGACCCCATGCGACTGGAATTGTGAACCCCGCGAGGCCAAAATCAACGCTTTCCAGCAAGGACTCGGGTCGTTGAGGTCTCTCCAGTGGATTCCAGCACAGCCACGCGTCTTCCAGGTGAGCTTTTTTCCCATTCTTTTTGAATTTTCTACCCATCCTTTATTTATATATTTTTATTTAAATTAATAAAAGTACGTTTATTTATTTCTTGTTCAAAAATCCAAATTTAAATTTCCTAAAGTATTTTCAATCTTTTCATAAATAATCTTATATAATTTTTATTACATACCCACATATGATTTTCGTAAAATTGATATAAACATAAAGAACATGTAATTTGAAATAAAAATTGATTTCTAATACTAGAATCCATTCGCAGATTCTGTGTGGTATGATATTTTTATTAAAAGTATTAGTAGAGGCGAATCGAGGTATAGCTATCAGAGTTTAAAATTGATTGTGGCCATCCACATGAATTTACCATACGTTTAGCCCTACTCTTATATTTAATATTTTATAAAATCATTAATAATTATTTAGGGGAGGGTCCAAAAATGAAAATCTAGGCCCTTGGACCAAACTCAACCAAATATTGTACACATAATCAGTGGGCCCCCAGAAGACTAAATGTGCAAAAACTAACCGTCCAATTGAGTCTTCTGGGAGCCAGCTGATTATGTATACAATATTTGGTTGAATTTAGTCTAAGTGCCTAGATTTTCATTTTTGGACCCCCCTCCCCACCAATTTTGGCTCAAGAAAAAAAATCTTTTCCTTATTTTAAGTTGATTTTATAATAGATTTCATTTTTCTTGTTTTTTTAGTTTGAAAATCTTATAATTTTAATTTTTACCCCCTCTCCCCTCAAAATTTTGGGTTCGATTTCAACTAAAATCTAATCAGCTCTTAATCTAAACCTGTGGTTCTTAATCTATGGGCCGCACAGAGTCGTTAAAAAAATAGTTAAATATTTTACTATATTTATTTTCAGTAAGTTTCAAAATATATCTTAATTTTTTCAATACTTTTTACTAAGAAAAAAATATTAAAAATACGTACATTTTTATTAAATTTTCCTTGGATCTAAAAAGTTTTTTTTTCAACTTTATTGTTTAAAAAAAAAATTATATGTGAGTAAAAACAAGGTCATCATTGTAAAATTAATTAAAAAACAGTAATGAAAAAAAATTTCTTTTTTTGACATGTCATATTTCTCAAAATGTAGGTCGCAGCTTAAAAAGGTTAAGAAACACTGATCTAAACTACATGTGAAATTTCGTTTTGATATTCACACTAGTTTTTGAGCAAAAATTATGGTAATGCACTTAATAACTAACGTACTAACAGACATTTTGACAAAACAGTTATTATCTCGAAAAATATAATTTTTTTCGATGTTCACTTGTAAGGGCTTTTTTGTAGACCGGAACGCCATGGTTTTGCTCAATTTTTTAATCAAAATTGTTTCAGCCGTTTTTGAGATATTAAAAAAAAAGACTTTTTCATGCAATATTACAATACTTGACTATACCCAGAAAATGTAGAAAAATGTTAACAAGTTTTTGAAGTGAACTTCTTTAGAGACGTATCTGTTTGATTTTTTTTTAGAATAAAGGGGAAATGTTGCAATAGAGGGAAAATCATTTTTTTTAAATCCACTAATATTTAATGACGGATAAAATTTATTAAAATTAAGAAATTTAAATTATTTTTATAACATCTATGGCTAAAGAAGTTTCACTTCCCCTATGAGTTATGTGTATTAGGCTCACACATATTTTTTTAATTTTATTTTGGATGATGATGGAACGCAAAAAAACTTTAAATCATCAACCTGGGTGTCAAAACCTCGATAATCAAAGAAATTCTCGCCTCGTTATTAAAGAATTTTATCTAAGCTATTTGATTAAACTTCTCTAATTTAGATTGTATAAATGTGTCAATCAAGCTTAATGAATTTATTGCGTTATGATTAGTTGATTGGCTTAGAATCCGTGTCAGTTTCGAATTAATGAGCTAAAAAGTTAATCCCCATTGTGGACGGCCACTCTAACTTTAAGCTTCTGTTGAATGGAGAATCAAATTTGAATTCGACGCGGTTTTTTAGGGGTGAATGGGCTCGATATTGGCCAAGGGGTGGGCGGAAGGGTCAAAGGCTTTTCATCGGGATTTCCCGAAAAGTACTTTCTATATATATAAGTTATAATGTCAAGGACGGCTGGGTCAGCCCCCTCTCTACTTGGCTTGCTGCTCCAGCACGGAAAACTGTATAAAACCCCTGAGAGCATCGCTCTCGAGGTCATTTTGCCGACAGCTGGCTCGAGCCCTAGACTTGCCCGAGCCTCACCCAAAATTGTCCCGGAAGGTTTTATATACTAAAGTGTTTCCTTCAAGTAACAAAAAATAAAAACACCTTTCCAATATTGTAAACTAAAATCTTGTAATTAAAACAAATAAAATATATTTAAAAAGACTTTCAAATCTTTTTAAAAACCCCGATTTCAAACCTCGAAATCATATTTGGCGCAGTCGGTAGGATCTGGTAAACGAAATTTGACAACAAAACCAAATTTCGGTGATTTTTTAATCTTTGTTACCAACGAGTCCCCATTCTACGAGTCTACCAGCTGACATCCTTGACCTTCACCCACGCACCCAGCTGCAAGCAAACAGCGAGCCGCGAGTGAGTCATCGAGTCCATCGCCCTGGTAACCCGAAACACCTAAACACTTATCAGCGAGACTTCCGCCGAGAAGAAGATGTAAGTCACGTTTCTTTGATAAAACAAAAAAAAATATATATAATTTAGTGACAAACTCTATAAACAATATAACAAGAAAAATAAATCCTTTATATCAAATAAAAAGTAAATAAAGTAATTAAGAAAACTTAATAGTTATCCCTGGCTCAATAAATTAAAAACACATAACAGCCAAATAAATATTGAGTTTAATTAATTAAAAATAAAAGGATAAAATAAAATAAAATAAAAACGTAACTATAATTTAAGAAATTAATTTAAGTTAATTAAGTAAAATCTTGTAAAATTAAAATGGCAGAATTTAAAGATAAATATTTAAATATGGTACCAGACTTTACTGGGCAACCAGAAACCTTAACGAGATTTCTAACAGTATCGGACCAACTAATAAATAAATTTTATAATCGAGACGAGCCAGACCATTTCGAAAATACCTATTTAATTCACTCAATAGTTTCGAAAATAAAGGGGGATGCTTCTGCTAAATTAGCAAACCATCCTTTAGATAATTGGGAGGAAGTTAAAGAGGCCCTAAAAAATTTATACCAAGATAAAAGAGACCTATTTACATTAAATATGGAGCTCACAAAATTAACGCAGAAAACTGATTCACCATTTGATTATTTCGAAAAAATTAATGCATTATTAAATCTAATCCAAAATTACATTTCTTTAAATTACGCAGGACATGCAATCGAAACCTTAAAAAAGTACCATCAGGATTTAAGCTTGAGGGTATTTTTAAAGGGATTAAACGAGCCCCTCAGTTCCCTATTGGTAACTAAGGGACCTGAAACTCTTAGTGATGCCTATTCGATGCTCACCAACGAGTACCAATATAATAAAAATAAACCATACAACCCACCCCAAAGAACCAATTTTACACAACCCCAAACGCAATTTAGATATGCTTTAACACCCCCATCCCCAATACAAAATTCATCACACTCCAATAGATTTCGCACCCCCAATAATATGAGACATTCTACCCCCTTCTCACCTAGACAGCCAAATTCCTTTACACCAAGACAACCACATACTTTTTCACCCAGACCACTCTTCACACATAGTAGAAATTTAACACCACAAACAACACCTTCGACCTCACGGTCCATACCCCATAATTATAACGCTCATGAAACCACACCCCAACTTGATTCAGGCAATGACGATATATTAGTAAATGACGAAAATTATGACGTAGATATTCCACAAAATCAAGACTCAGTTGAGATCTATGAAATCGAGGACAACGATTTTTAGATCTCGGAGCCTCGGAGACCCCCAACCAGAACCCAGACCAGACAACAAAACAGAAGTAAACTTACCTTATATAATTCATCCAACATTGAAAGTTAAAATATTTTTGGACACGGGGAGCACGCATTCATTTATAAAACCAAAATTTGCAGAGACATATTATAAAAAATTATTTAAATTCGACCCTATTCAAATTACTACTAAACACGGCGTGAGCTATGAAAATTATTCAATCAAAAAGCGGTATGCCAGAACTATTTAGAACCAGAAACCCCCCTAAAATTTCATATTTACAATTTTCACGATAATTTCGATTTACTTTTGGGAATAGATAATATAAGAAAATTACGAGCTAAATTAAATTTAGATAAAGACTTATTTATTTTAGAAAAACGAGCATTTAAAATTCACTATAACCATAATCAGACAAAACAACAATGTCTAAACAACCTCGAGGCAAGAAATTTTGACCCAAGTAAATTTAATTTAGATCATTTAAACCAAGAGGAATTTAATGGCTTATGCCCCATATTACGAAAATACAATCACTTGTTCAAATTAGACGACTCACCTTTAACTTTCACAAATCAAATCAAACACAAAATTAGGACAACAGACAATATACCAATATTTACAAAATCTTACCGTTACCCGGAAGTTCATAAAAACGAAATTAGAAAACAAATTAATAAAATGTTAGAACAGGGAATCATTCAACCATCCTGTTCACCTTGGTCCTCACCCTATGGATAGTACCTAAAAAACCCGATTCAGAAGGTAATAAGCAGTGGAGAACTTGTTATCGACTACCGGAAATTAAATGCTAAAACCATAGATGACCGTTACCCTATCCCGAACATCACTACACTATTAGACAAATTAGGACGTTGCCAATATTTTACCACCATCGATTTAGCTTCAGGATACCATCAAATTCAAACGGATCCCGAAGATATTGAAAAGACGGCCTTTAATGTCGAAAACGGGCATTTCGAGTTTAAACGTATGCCATTCGGACTAAAGAACGCTCCATCTACGTTCCAACGTGTGATGGACAATGTGTTACGAGGTCTTTTAAATGACATATGTCTAGTGTACCTGGACGATATAATAGTATTCTCTACTAGTTTACAGGAACATTCGGTAACCTGACTAAAAGTACAGATGCGATTGAATGGAAATGAATTTATGCATTCTCGACAAACAAATCTCAAATTCACTGGAAAAAGTAGACTATTTAGGACACAAGATAGCACAGAAGGCCGTTTTAATCCCGACAAAATCAAACAATAAAAAAATTCAAAATTCAAACATCAACAACTAAAGAAATTCTCAAGTCTTTATGCAAGTTTTGGGTTACTATGAATTCATTAGAGACTTGTAAAGTTTCAAAACCTTTAACTAAATGTTTAAAAAGGAAAAATTAGTCACAATAATAAGGAATAAAAACTTAGATATTGTAAAACTCTTCAGTTAATAAGGCAAATTACCTAAAATATCTAACTTTGCGGAAACTTTCCATTTACTGGACGCATCATCAAGTATGCTATCAGCGTAATGTACAGATCAAGACCATTGAGTCAGGACAAGCCCATCATAATACCCAGCCGGACCTAAATTCACATAGTCCCTTTTCAATGAAATCAGAAGGAACTGCACTGGCCATTTATCTGACAGTAACCTTTAGACCTATTTGTAGGAGAAAATTTAAATATTTTTCAAGATCACAGAACATATAATTGGTTACATAATCTCAAAAGACCACATTAAACTATTACATTGGAAAATCAAACCCAATGAAATGCGACTATGTCCTCAAAAAATTTGCAAAGAATTAAGCAAATGTCATGTGGATACTATCAATAACATTAATACCTAGAATCCCAAAAACTACATTCTTAAAACTTTGGAAGATTTAAAATCAATTTTCTGAACTGTAATAGACAGAACATATAAATATAGAACAAGCATTCAATATAGGCTTCTCAGACGATAACCCTAAACTATAACCTCAGAAGCTAACCTTCACAGCACCTCTCAGCAGCAGAAAATTTAGAAGAAAAATTCTGAAAATTCCTCTGAAATAAAATATAATGAACAATAATAGCTTCTTTAAAAATAAGATCATTCTCAGAATCAGTAAATATCCTAACTCTTAACAACAACAGACATAAATTTGATCAAAGTTAAAATTTAACGTAAATATTAAAAAGAAATCAATTAAAGATATTAACTGCATTTTCTAAAAGACTATGGTTCCAGGTGAAAACTATTGTGTTTTCTTTGATCGCCTTTATTAAATGAAGAAAGTCGTTGAACAAATTCGACAAACTAATTGAATTACACTATTGTACAAAAATTTTTAGCAGACATCAGCGATGAAATTTAGTAAAATCAACAGTAGATTATATCACGTAGATAAAGCGAACCCTTAAAATTGGGGAAACCTATTCGAAATTAAAAACCCATTATTTTCATTAACATGAAAACAACAATTCAAGACTATATAAATTCCTGCGAGTTTGTAAAGTAACTAAATTATGAAGACACCTTAAGTGCAAGAAGCAATCCGCCTACCTACTAGACGCTTTTCCAGATATTCCGCATATTGATAGCCTCACCTTGAAGAACAAAATTCTAACTACTAAATCGGTGCCTTTCAATTAACAAACTACTCTAAATCTTTTACGATTGGCTCGTGAAAGCTTTTAAACGCGCACATCGTAGCACACCCACGTTAGTAATTGCTGACAATGGAGGCGAGTTTAAAAACGACCTAATACAGGAACTGTTCGACTTGCATGATGTAAAAATTCATTTCATCTGTAGCCAACACCCTGAATCGAACGGAAATATTGAAAGGTTCCACTCTACAATTATTGAACATATTAGAATCCTAAATAATAAAGAAAATTTCAAAACTGACTCCATAACTACAAAATTTAAATATGCCGTTATCGCATATAACTACTCTATTCACTCCACTACAAAATTAACCCCTTTTAGCATAATAAACGTGGAAACTAACCATCCACTAGACTTAAATTTAGAAGCCCAAATCCTATCAGAATATAACCAATCTAGAAAAGAAAAAGCCAAAATCTTGAATGAAATAGTGCTAGGAAATTTAACACAAAATAAAATAGAGACAATTTCTAAAGCCAATTTAAATAGAGAGGAAACCCCTGAAGTAGCCACGGAAGTAATGATTAAAAATAAGCAAAAAATGTCAAAAACTAAAAATAAATATAAACCTGCAACGATCAAGAGTATCGATAGAAACCTGAAAACCGCAATTATAGAACGAACTACACCTCAAATTTCACCTAAAATCCACCTGTCAAACATTCGACGCCCCCTAAAAAACATTATAATTTGAGACCCCGACCCTCTAGACTAACAACGCAAAAAGCAAATAACAATTTAACAATCGTAAAAGGAAATTTGTTTGATGCCCCCGAGGACTATTCTCTAGCCCACTGTGTCGCGTCTGATTTTAGAATGGACAAAGGTATTGCAGTCGATTTTAAAAATAAATTTAAAAACCTAACCACCTTAGAACCCCGAAATTTAGATAAAGGAGGATTAGTTGTTGTTAGAGATAAACAGAGATTCATTTATTGTCTGATAACTAAAAAACTCAGTATAGATAAACCCAAATTAGAAACTTTAGAGAACTCACTCAAACTATTAAGAAACCACTGTCAAAAATTTAACGTGAGAAACGTAGCCGTTCCTAAAATAGGTTGCGGGTTGGATCAATTAGACTGGAATACCGTTGCGTTAATGATTGAAAAAACATTTGAAAACACCCCAATAAATATTTTAGTATATACCTTATAAAAATATTAAAAATGTGAAACTGTTACAGGAATAGTTTACTTCTATTGTCGCTACTCGCCCTTTCGACAACCAACGGACAAATTGACGACATTTCTCAAACCGGCTACCAAGCCATACAATTTATTAAAACACGACTGTTTGACGAATACAATTACGTACACTTTTACTATAACCTAAACTTAATTCACTTCGAATATCAAAACCTTCAAGCCAGTTATCTCAAATTAAAAGAAGCATCCACTCAGTTTAACGAAACCCATATCTCATTTCTTAACCTTTTGGAAATAAATTTAAAATCCTTAAACACCAAATTATTAAATTTAAATAAACAAACCAGAATTAAAAGAGGAATCATGAATGGTCTAGGCTCAATAATTAAAGTAATTACAGGCAACTTAGACAACAATGATAAATTGCGTTACGATCACATTTTAGAAAACCTAGATAGAAACCAACTTAAACTACAAAACCAAAATAAAATTATTATAAAAACTTTCAATAATGTTACTAAATAACTTAATAAACAAATGGAAAAAACTAATTTTAATCTGAAAAAATTATCAAAATCTCTTGAATACTCTCCCCCAACTTTCGATCACTATAAACTCTCAATTAAATTCTATAAATAACATCGAAACATCCTTAACTTCCTGTAGTATGAATGTTTTGCATGAAGCAATAATATCGATGAAAGACAACGAAGTTTTAATAAAATGTAACGGTCTAAGCAAATATTTAAAAAAAAAAGGAACTTATAAAATTAAAAGTAATAACTGTGAAATTAACAATAAGAAAGTGTTGACATTTAAAACCAAGTTCGAGGAAATTGCCATTCCTGACTTACATAAAATTGAAATAAATAAAAATAACCTAGACGAAATTTACTCGAATAAAAAGACCTGGTTTTCAAACACTACTATTAATTGTATTTTAATAATAATAATAATTATAATAATAGTAATAATAAGTGTAATTTTAATTGTATTCAATCCAAAATTTGTACGAAAAATTGTAATTAGACGTAGGACAATTGGAAACACTTTAGATAATAACCAAGCCTCAGTTGTCCAAACCTCTGGCAACCCTCGGCTTGATTTTTAAAGGGTGGAGGAGTTATAATGTCAAGGACGGCTGGGTCAGCCCCCTCTCTACTTGGCTTGCTGCTCCAGCACGGAAAACTGTATAAAACCCCTGAGAGCATCGCTCTCGAGGTCATTTTGCCGACAGCTGGCTCGAGCCCTAGACTTGCCCGAGCCTCACCCAAAATTGTCCCGGAAGGTTTTATATACTAAAGTGTTTCCTTCAAGTAACAAAAAATAAAAACACCTTTCCAATATTGTAAACTAAAATCTTGTAATTAAAACAAATAAAATATATTTAAAAAGACTTTCAAATCTTTTTAAAAACCCCGATTTCAAACCTCGAAATCATATTTTATATACGTAGACGTACTAAATATAGGACTATACGTAGTGAGAATAGAGTAGAGGAAAGCGATATGGATCTTCATGACGGTCATTCACTGCCCGAGGACACGCAAATGGCCAAATGGGATGAGGAAAAAAGGGCCTAGTAAATTGTTCTCCTTAGTAAATCCCGCTCAAAATGAAAAGGGGGTGTGGGGGCTTTAAAGAGACTAGGAATGTGGTATAGACTTATGTGATATGTTAAATTAGTCGAAATTCGAAATTAAAGTGTTTTACACTAATTGTCGATAGTAGCATAGTTAATTTTATAAGAAATAAGATTGAAGTAATTTTTGCAGATGGACTGATAGGTGAAATTGAGTGGATATTGATGAGGCAGTCCAAAGAAAGAAGAAGATAATTTATACTATCTTTTCTATTCATAAACCGACGTTTCGGGGGCTATTCCCTCCTTCTTCAGGGTTTTGAAAAGTCAGTGAATGAAATCCAATGCGACATTCCCCTCTGTCTTCTATTTCAGTGGCAGTAATAATAATATATCGTATTTCATTCTCAGCACTATAACAAAGGAATTATTATTTAACGGGTTATAGTGGTGTTTCACAAAGGAAAGTAAAATTAAAAGAAATTAAAAAATCTTTTAAATTATTTTGGAGATGTTCCATAGACTAATCAATATCCCACTAAACATCGAAGATTATAAACATGAATTAACAGTTATTCATAAAATTGCTGAAAATAACAATTACCCCCGTCAGGTTATAAATAATATTTACAATAAAATCATTTCCAAACAAATTTCAACCCGCCTATATGCACATTAGCCCAACAATCATTATTATATACAAAAAACTTCCTTTTTATTCCAATAATTTTACCAACCCTATAACTAATACTTTGTCAAAATTAGATATTACCCCAGCCCTCTATAATAGACATAACTTAGCCTACTATTTAGTAAACAATAAAATAGATAAAATTGATCCCAAAGAAAAAAGTGGCGTCTATAAATTACAATGTGACTGTGGAGCTTTTTACATAGGACAAACTGGTAGATCCATCAACAACCGTATCGTCGAACACAAGGAGATCACTGAAACAACTACAATTGAACAGTGACAAACCTAATCCCCAACCACTAAGTTACGTTTCAGCATTTGCTGAACATCTGTTTGATAACAATCATTCCCCATCTAATGAAAGCCCCTTATTCTACATTTCTCCCCAAAAGGACGCAAACTAGATTTATTAGAATCCCTTGAAATCAAGAAAGCAATCGCCCGCAATGAACCCATTCTCAACAACCAATTAGAAACCACCAAATCAACAATAATTGATCCATTAACAAACCAAATCCAACCGAAATTCATTCATTCCCCACTAAACACCTGTTCTACTGCTCTCATCCTCGAATTAACCTTGCAAATCCGCCTCTTGTGTCCAAATTTATATATTCTAAAACCCTTAAACAAATTCCTTTAACAGGTATTCCCAGAATTCTATACAAATAAATTTCGAACTAAGACATCCTACTTGAAATGTACCTGACCTTGTCGAGACAATTCGTTCAATAACCCTTTTCTATGAAAGATATTAATTTGCCGATGGTAATAGATTCAAATTTACTGAAAATCATAGATAAAAGATGGTGTTTGCATATGTCAGAGAGGTTCGTATCCCGCAGGTGAGCCAGGTGGCCCGGATTGCTGTTACTGGCACTCGGGTTCGATTCCCGAGGGGTGAAAAACAACCCCTCTGACATATAATTAAAAATATTCCACTCCATCGGAATTAATAGATGACACCATCTTTTATCTATGATTTTCTAGTAAATTTGAATCTATTACCATCGGCAAATTAATATCTTTCATATTAAATTAGGAAAAGTCATTCCATTGCCCTTCGAATTTTGAATTTCTTCAAAATTCGAAACACTCAACCACCTTTATTTAAATTATATGGCATGGCTATATGTTTAAATTTAGAATCACTATATCGCGAAATTTTACAAATTAAGATAACAATCTTTGAGTAAAATATTTTACGCGTTTGCATATGTCAGAGAGGTTCGTATCCCGCAGGTGAGCCAGGTGGCCCGGATTGCTGTTACTGGCACTCGGGTTCGATTCCCGAGGGTGAAAAACAACCCCTCTGACATATAATTAAAAATATTCCACTCCATCGGAATTAATAGATGACACCATCTTTTACCAACCCTTTTTCTACCTGCCACATACCTTTAAATTCAACCACTCAATTCTTTCAACTCCCATTGGCTCACCCCCTCCACTCGCCCTGTACTATAATAACATCGATACAATGTAAAATTTTTATATTCAGTGTTCTGTTTAACCTCCTGATGAAGGGTTCATAGCCCGAAATATGTATAGAGATAAATAAAAAATCTCCAAAATAATTTAAAAGATTTTTTAATTTTTTTAATTTTATTTCCTCTTTGTGAAACACCACTATAACCCGTTAAATAATAATTCCTTTGTTTAATATGTTTCACTATAAACCAACACCGCTTTCCCTAAACTTTATCAGCACTATAATTCTGGCGAGAATGAAATGCAATATATCTACTCTTATTAAACGAGCAAAAATTGTTTATATATATATTTCATCTTAGTTCTATTTTGAAAACGGCTCTAACGATTTTGATGAAATTCACGGGTTAGGGGGTTTTTGGGGTGACAATTCGATCTGTCGCGGTCTCATCTTCGAGAAAATTGTTTATGATGGGTTTTTTTGTAATCAAATTAATTATTCTCAGGTAGATAAATGCCAATCTTGGAGTTTTTAAAAAGGTTTCTCTTTTCCTTTTGTACCCAGGCAGACAATGGGTTGGGTTAATTCATTGTTCTCAAAGGCCTTGAAGAACTATTGTGATTGTGGTTTTTAACATATTTTGTTCTACCTAAACGTTAGAATTATTAATAAACGTTTTATAATTGTTTTTATAAAGAACCTTATTTATTTAATAGAATAAAAAATAATCAAGAATTTATTTAAAAATATCTTTTGCATAAACAGGTCTCAATTTTCTGAAAAAACAACACATTTTGATACGTTTTATTTATTAACAATTGGATGAATAAAAATGAATCATGTGGTTGAATCAAAACAGGTCCAGGAGGTGGGGGATCCGGGGGTAGGGCGAGGTTTCGGGGGTGAGGTCGAGCGGGATGGCGGTGGGGTGGCGGGTACAGTGGGCGAATACATATATATATTTGTGTTTTTTTTAATTTAAAATAAAAATCGACATTTTTATCAGAATTTTAAATCATAAATAATATTATAATAAAGCTTTTAACTGAAGGAAAAAGTTACCGAGCATCGCTCGGTGCCTCAGGTACTTATTGTTATTGCCACTGAAAGAGGAGACAGAGATGAATGTCGCATTGGATTTCATTCACTGACTTTTCAAAACCCTGAAGAAGGAGGGAATAGCCCCCGAAACGTCGGTTTATGAATAAAAAGATAATATAAATTATCTTCTTCTTTTTTGGACTGCCTCATCAATATCCACTCAATTTTATAAGAAATATCACTGAGAATATCATCTGAGATGTTATAGATGAATATGCTTACATGTCAGAAGGGTTGTTATTCCCATAAAATAGAAACCAAAATCCCAAAAAAAGGTATTCAGACTATAGAAGCAATAACCTAGACTAAGTCACTTAACAAATATAAATTATATAATTGTCAATGGTCTGGGTAGCATTTTTGGACCGTAGGTTCGATTTCCAAGGAGAATAAATCTTATTAACATATGTTTTAAACAACTTAGATTAAATAAAAATGTTGAATAAAAGATTTCACTGTCGATAGTAACAAGAATTTTTTTATTTTAGGTTAAAAATAAAATAAAATGAGAGAGTCTTCTGTTTTTTAAATAAAATAATTTTTAATTATTTCTAGAGACTATAGTTTCGAAGGCATTGCCTTCATCATCAGTCTATCACAAATATTTCAAATTAGTTACAAATTAAGATTTATACATTGAAAATTTTGAAAAATATATAATGTCTTTTTCTTCCATGTTTCCTTCTTGGGAGATTTAGAATATAACAGTTATATTCTAATCTCCCAAGAACACATGAAGAAAAAGACATTATATATTTTTCAAAATTTTCTATGTATAAATCTTAATTTGTAACTAATTTGAAATATTTGTGATAGACTGATGATGAAGGCAATGCTCGAGACTATAGTCTCTAGAAATAATTAAAAATTATTTTATTTAAAAAACAGAAGACTCTCTCATTTTATTTTATTTTTAACCTAAAATAAAAAATGTATTTTATCTTGGCAAAATCACTTTGATTTTCTAATAAATTCTAATCATTGATGATAAAGGGGGACCCTATTGGTGTTTTTTCGTCATCAGTGAAGGGTTGAAAAAGTAAATTTTTTTCCGTTTTTCAAGTTGATATTTTATTATTATCAATCTATTTGAAATAATGTATCCAAATGCGAGCCATATTCAAGACAAGGGCTTTGAGCCTTGTATAGTCTAAGAAGTTAACTGAGGGGTACGCGTTTCACTGGTTGAGAACCATTGAAATAGTGAATAATTTATATTATATTTTTTTCATATAATTTCGGTGCCAAGGATTGAATTTTCATGATTCTGAGTTATTCAGGAATTCGACAAAAATCCATCAGACATATCTGGTTGGAGGTTGGATTTTATCTACTCTTATTAACGAATAAAAATCAATCCGGCAGGGGCGCTGATGCCGTCGGTATATTTGGGCTTTGAGCCCAGATAAACATGATTGACTCAGTTAACCTATAATCGGAGTGGGTACTCATACTTTAGAGAACGATCGCAGAATAAATTCGATCAAAACGTCGTATTAAAATTATAGTTATTTGTTTCAATAAATAATTATAAAGTAATCATGTATGATTTAAATAAAAATTTAAACTTTAATCAAATTAATCACAAAAATAAAAGCTTCAACAGCTTCATTACTAATGAACAAAAATTGTTTGTATATTTTATATATATATATATTTGTATCATTTGTTCTATTTTGCAACAACACTTTTCACCGATTTTGATGAAACAAATTCTAATAACAAGTTTTGAGGATGAGAAAGCAATCTGGCTAGGTCTGGATCTCGACAAATTTCATCTTTTTTTGGCTTTTCGGCCTTTCTAGCATAAGCCTAATTACGGTACAAGTTATATTTTTTTTTTTAAATTTGTCTCTACTCCCGGGGTCGATTTTAGCTGGATGCCTCGAGTCGGATTCGAACCCGGGTCCCCTGGTTAGCTCCGCTGTCATGCACTACCGCCTAGCCTATCTGACCCCCCCAAATTTCATCTTAATTGATCTTTTCTTAATTAAAGTAATTATTGACAGATGAAAATCTCAATAAATAAGTTTGTTTACATTTTTCAATTATATTTTATTTTTAATTGATTTTTTAATTTTTAAAACCCACTAATAGGTTATAGCAAAATATTAATATATTATATTAAAATTAGGAATTTTTTGTTTGTTTTTAATTAACAGGTGTCTAAATCATAACAAAACAGGTGTGTTTACAAATAAAGTGGTTCAAGTGGCTTTTTTTATATAGCTTGGAAACAAATCTTATTTAATTTTATGTTTTTATTTCAGATCCTATACGATTATTTTTTTATTATTGTTTTCCTATTTATTTTTTATAATGTTTATCAATATGAACGAATGTGGGCAAATTGATGTACGAGTAAACAAATATACACATAAATATATGTGGACCATTAGAAAGCTTGAAATGCAAAAACTGGGTGCGGGGTGTGGATGTGGGAGGTGCAGGAGGTGGGGTGCAGTTGTGGGGGATACGGGGGTGGGAGGCGGGTTGGGTGGGGCGGGGGTGCATTGGTGGGGGGAGGGGTGTGGTTTCGGGAGGGGGGGGGTCAGGGTTTACCGTGCATCGCTCGGTGGCTCCAGGTACTATAGTAAATAGATAAAGATAACCCTTATTAGACCCAACTTGTCTAGCAAATGAAGATATTTTGAAAACGTCCATTTCATCTTAAAAGTTCATCCGCTCTGAAAGGCCTCTTCGTGGATTTTCCTGTCTCATCTAAAAGACAATTGGCAATTAGGCTTTCCGCATGTTAGTTAATTAAGATTGGGACTTACTTTCTGACAGTCCAGAATCCTTTTCATTTCTCTCTACTCTTAATAAGTTTCAGGAACTTGGATCAATTCTAAGAGAACACCTGTAGAGGATTAAGTTTTAAGTTCTAATTCTTTCAACATAATATTATTGTCCTTTTGAATATTAAAATGGCTTGGAATTTTTCCCGCATTCTTTCGAACAAATAAATAAATAAAAAAAAAAAAACATACAATGAATCACTACAAGGAATTAAATCATCTGATGTTTCAAATAATTTCCCCTGTGCAATGGAATTTTCGCTGAACCACTCGACACCTGGCGCCTGCTCAGCAAATACGATTAAATCAATTCTCTTTTGTGACAGACATACATTGCGATATTTCTTTAGTCATCGCCCAGTCACCAATACACAAATTTTTACTTTCATATAATACACTTTGGTGCAAAAAAGTGTTAAAATTTAGTTTTTTCAAAATATATTTTATTTAAACTTTTAATACATACTGTGTTTGTACAAATATTTTTAAACATTTTTAGAGTGAAAACAATGTATTAGTTTAATTTAAACCCTTTAAAATTAAATTTATTTAAACTAGCATAAATTTTGCAGGTTTGAAATCTGATCCCTTTATTGAATTGTAGTGTAACATGATTATCGTCTAATATCGAATTAAATTGAATATTTTAATGTTTATCAGTTCGATTTGAATATCTCATCTTTTAATTTAATTTCATTTGCCTCTAAAGACCGAGGAAATAGCTCAAGCTGTAGCTCTAATAAATGATGGAAGATCGTATCGGTATATCGCTCAACGACTTAGGCCCGGTTGTATGTCGCTAAGTAAATGCTTTTTACCACTAACCAAGGTAGATGGTAAATGGAGCCACTGGGATGGCCAATCAGATGACAGCCACTGAATGTGCCTGTCGATCTGATTGGCCATCCCAGTGGCTCCATTTACTATCTACCTTGGTTAGTAGTAAAAAGCATTTACTTTTGCGACATACAACCGCCTTAAAGCATCGGCATCGGTTGGAAATATCCACAGAACTCTGTGGTTAAAACGATCTAGAGAAACAAACTTTATGCCAGGAGAATGTCAGGGGATCTGGTCGAATTAGAGCTTCAAATGAGAGAGATGATCGATTCATACTTTTTTTTTTTTTTTAATACTATTGAAGGTATTGAGGGATCGGCATACTGCATACAGCAGCTCAACAGCGCCTTCTACAAACTCGAGAAGTCAACCTAAGAAGTTAGTTGGACTATCAAAAGACGTCCCCGGGAATTAGGGTTGATGTCAACGAGACCAACGACAGGCCCTCTTTTCACACTCAATCACCGAATCAATCTAAGTGTTCCACTTTTTTTGCAGCACAGTGTATATTCTACTATATAATGTAATCAGTACCTGGAGCCACCGAGCGATTCCCGGCAATTTTTGCTTCAGTTAAAAGTTATATATTAATATTATTTTTAATTTAAAATTTTGATAAAGACTACCCCGTCACTTCACCCCACTCCCTGGACCCCCGCCCCATACCTCACCCGCACACCACACCCCCTGGACAACCACCACAGTACCGCCCTCGGGCAACGAACCCCCGCTATGCCCCCTGGGCCCTGAACCCGCCACTTCAACCCCACCACCTGCACCACCCACCCTCATTTTTTGCATTTCTAATTTTCTAGTGTCCCACAGATCTATTGGTATATATAATCCTTAGTGTGTATGTGCGTGATCAACCCACGGCTAAACCACTGAACCTATCGAAACCATATTTAACATCATATGTTTGTTTAGTGCTCCGGATGGCTTATCTAAATTTTGGGCCAAATCGGTTTGATTTGATTTCACACGATTTTATATTTAATCGATTGACAGCTACGCTCAAGAAATAGATAATAATAGGTTTTTGCCCCAATAGGTGGCGCTGCGGTCGAGATAGATAGATGTAAGTGTTCCCTCCTAAATTCAAAAATTAATTAATAGCCCTAATGAAAATGTGTTAAGATCATTGTCTAAATTTAAATAAAAATGTAATAGATGAAATTTTATATAATAAATTTAGTTAGTACCTAAATGTCAATTTTTTTTTTAAATAAGCTCAAAATAAATAATATCTACAATCTATAAAAAAATATTTTTTATTTTGCTTTCGCAATGAGTTAAATTATTTCTTGGAGCTGATTTTTAATTAATAAAATATATTTAATTAAAATACAGTTGAACAAAATTATATTGCAAACTAGACTTTGTGCCTAGTCTCGATGACTCTTGATATGATATGCATATTATTATTATTATTATTATTATATGTACTTTATTGGTTCCAAGTTATACATTTCTTAGTATACAAGTTTCTATTATTAGTTTTATAATTTGGAATATATAATTTTATCTACAGTAGTTTACAAAAGTTTCTATAATAAATATTTACATCTTCATATACATACATATACATATATATATATATATTCACACACACACATATACATACATACATATTTTATTTTAATTAATTTTTTTTCTCAACTTTTACAATTTAAATTTTAACATTTATAATAAGTACTAACTAGTTGGTTAGTTTAACTGTGGAACCAGACCCCTTAGGGCGAAGGCCTCTCCCAACCTCTTCCATTCATTTCTGTCACGAGCTATTCTTGACCATGTCATTCCTGTGAAATTCGTTATCTCGTCCGCCCATCTTCTTGATTGACGTCCTCTTTTTCTTTTTTTGTGGGGGTGCCATTCTGTAATTCTTTTTGTCCATCTGTCCTTCATTCTGCAAATGTGTCCCGCCCATTTCCATTTAGATAGTCTGATTGTTTTTAATATATTTTCAGACTTAGATAGTTTATATAGTTTTTCGTTAGATATTCTATCGATTTTTCTTATTTTCATTATACTACGCAGCATCGCTCTATGGGTAGTTTCTATTTTCTTTTCTAGTTTTGTTGTTAAAGCCCAAGTTTGGGCTCCGTAGATCATTTATATAGTACTTTAATCTTTGATAGTGAATCGATATTTTCATTTTTTAGAATGAATTTTAGTTGCCAAAATTTATTCCAGCTCAAGCTGATTCTTCTCTCAATTTCTTCCTTTGATCTGTTCCGAAAGCTCATTGTTTGGCCTAGGTATATCGTTTTCTCCTTTAGTGGAATGGGAAGGTTGTTTATTTGTGATAATAGATTCTCGTTTGTCATAATTATTGATTTTTTGTATTAATTTCGAGGCCTATCTCTTTGCTTCTAAGCAGTAGCTCTTCATACATTTGAATTAGTTGATTCTTTTGTTGGTGCTATTATAATTATATCATCTGCGACGCGTAAGTTGTTTAGATAATTGCCGTTTATATTTAAACCTTTTTATCCCAATCGAGCTTCTTAAATATATTAAATTGAAAGTTTTTGCCGAGAGTAGCAGAATTTTTATATATTGAAGGAGACAATAAAAGAGTGTGTCTTCTGCTGGAATTATAAATTTTATTTATTTATAACGAGACTATAGTTTCGAGGGCTTTGCCCTCTTCATCAGTCTATTACAATGTATTCACAGGAATTAATTCAAAGCCCTCGAAACTATAGTCTCGTTATAAATAAATAAAATTTATAATTCCAGCAGAAGACACACTCTTTTATTGTCTCCTTCCTTAAACATACTTTCCAAGACGCAATTAAAAGAAGGGGTGAGAGGGGTGCAGAGGGTGCAGAGGGCGTGCCCGAGCACGCCTGACGCAGTATATATAGGTATATAAATAAATTCCGTATAATTATTTTTTTTAATTAAATAAAAATTTATCGAATTTTATAATAATCAATTAAATTGGCAAATTCTAATATATAATCATATATTCTTATTAACTCTTTAGATCGTTTTCTCATCATCAAAACTTGTTAATAGAGTTGGTTTCATCAAAATCAGTAGAGCGGTTTCAAAATAGAACTAAGATACAAACAAATAAATATATAAACAATTTTTGCTCGTTTAATAAGAGTAGATATAGAATATAATGTGAATTATTGTATTCGCCGGCCGAGCTCTTGACAAAGGATATGTTATAGCAGAAACAAAAAGATATTGTTCACAATAATTAATATTCATTTCGGAATTATTAACCGACTTCAAAAAAGGAGGAGGTTCTCTATTCGATTGAATTTTTTTTTTTTTTTTTTTTTTTTTTTGTGCCTTTGTTACCTCATATCTCCGCCAATTCTCAACCGATTTTGAAAATTTTTTTGCATTGGGTCCAGTCTAGCTTCCGATTGGTCCCATTTTTTTTCGTTTTTTTTCATAGGTATTAGACCTTTTTTATTAGGTTTGTTTAGACCTAACCTCTTTGTTTATGAACCGATTTCGATGGTTCTTTTTTTATCCGATAGGGGTGTCTTAGGGATGGTGCCATATTAATTTGATCAAGTTCTGATGATATAATCACTATTAATAACATCACTAAAAAGAGAAAAATAAAATAATTTTTAAGAAAAAATAAAAACCGACTTCAAAAATTAAATGCAACAAATAAAATACACTAAAAGGTATAAAATAATTATTATCTTATTTATTACAACCTAAACGACGAAATATTAACATGAAATTACTTTTTGAAGTCGGTGCCAAACATATACCTTTTATGAATCGCACTCGACGGATCTTACTTAGTACGTTTGGAGGGTACGCTCGCTTATAGGTATAGTTTGTTTGGCACCGACTTCAAAAAGTAATTTCATGTTAATATTTCGTCGTTTAGTTGTAACTAAATAAGATAATAATTATTTTATACCTTTTAGTGTATTTTATTTGTTGCATTTAATTTTTGAAGTCGGTTTTTATTTTTTTCTTAAAAATTATTTTATTCAATTATCTATTTCTTTTTCGTTCTTTCCCTTTTTCTATTCTTTCTTCTGTATCTAAAATTGCTTTCTTGGCCTCCCCAAGCAATTTGTAGTAATTCCTAAATGCTCCCCGGGGGAGTCATTCACTCACTCTGTAATTGATTGATGATTTATCTTCTTTTACCAAAAATGGATTATGATTTCAAAAATAGTTTAATAAAGATCAAAATGCTTTTAGTTCAAAAGATTTTCTGTATATGAGGGTAGCAACAATATAGATGAACTCATGACTCAGAATCTCATTATATTTCATTGTTTCTTTATAAAGAATCAAGTTATATCCATAATAAAAATAATTTTTAAGAAAAAAATAAAAACCGACTTAATGCAACAAATAAAATACACTAAAAGGTATAAAATAAATATTATCTTATTTAGTTACAACTAAACGACGAAATATTAACATGAAATTACTTTTTGAAGTCGGTACCAAACAAACTATACCTATAAGCAAGCGTATCCTCACAAATCGTACTAAGTAAGATCCGTCGAGTGCGATTCAGAAAAGGTATATGTTTGGCACCAACTTCAAAAAGTAATTTCATGTTAATATTTCGTCGTTTAGTTGTAACTAAATAAGATAATAATTATTTTATACCTTTTAGTATATTTTATTTGTTGCATATAAGTCGGTTTTTATGCCGAAGGCACGCACGAAAAGCTCGTTATATAATATTAATCACAAAAATAAATACTTCAACACCTTCTATACTGAAATCTGATATTATGTTAGGTACCAACCTTTCTTCTTCTCAATTTTATCGGTATATTTCCGGTCATCCTATTTCAATTTATTTATCCCAGAAAGAAGTCCGATGATCATCTTGATTTTTCTATTTATTGATAAGAGAGTCAATGTCAATATCTGACACTTTTCGATATAAATGTCTTTAGTTGAATTTCCAGCTGCTCCCTCTAACATCAATCGTCCTCTCAGTGCTACCGCTATCTGGTCCATTAGTCGACCATTTATTTGCTTTGCAGTCGAATTTATTTTTCCCCGGACATTAGAATTCGAAAATTCCTCCTGCTTTATTTTTTTCTTTAGCCCTCCTCCACAGAATGAATGCATTCTATTCATTTTATTTTTTTAACAGAATATACTATTGAGAGTTCCAATGCTGAAAATTTCCATTTTCAAGCAAGAGAGCAAATTAAACGAGGAATTTGTAAACAAAATGAACTTTTATGTTAAGAGTTTCAAATGAATGAAAATTTAAGTTATAACTCTATAGTACCTGGAGCCACCCAGCGATGCTCGGCAACTTTTTGCTTCAGTTAAAAGTTATTGATATATATTAATATTATTTTTAATTTAAAATTCTAATAAAAACCACCCCATCACTGCACACCACCCCGGCACCCCCACCCTGACCCCATCGAATACCATCCCCGCTACGCCCCTGGACCCCCACACATAAATTAAATTGGTAAATACTAAATATAATCATATTTTTATTAACTCTTTGTGAATTTAATACTCGAATTTATAATCAATTAAATTTTTTTTTTTTAATTTTATTGAAAACCAACTGAAGTATACATGAATTAATGTATACATTGTATTTTGAGACTTCGACTTCGGAAGATTACTTCTCCCACCAACGACTGTCCTTGATCATCTTTTTTAGTCCTTGTTTTTAATAGAGAGGAAAAAACTAATTAAATAAAAAAATCCTCTTTTCTGATAATTATCTATCCATCAGTCCGTCTCTTTTCAATCAATTAAATTGTTTAATTTAAATATATATATATTAATATTTGCTATAACCTATTAGTGGGTTTTAAAATTAAAAAAACAATTAATAAATAAAAGATAATTGAAAAAAATGTAAACAAACTTTTTTATTGAGATTTTTATTTATAAATAATTACTTTAATTAAGAAAAAGATCAATTAAGATGAAATTTGTCGAGGTTCAGACCTAGCCAGATCGTTTTCTCATCCTTAAAACTTGTTACTAGAGTTGGTTTCATCAAAATCGGTAGAGCCGTTTTCAAAATGGAACTAAGATACAAACAAATAAATATATAAACAAACAATTTTTGCTCGTTTAATAAGAGTAGATTAAATTGAAAGTTTTTTGCCGAGAGTAGCAGAATATTTATAAATTGAAGGAGACAATAGAGTGTGTCCTCTACTGGAATTATAAATTTTTAATTTATTTATAACGAGGCTATAGTTTCGAGAGCTTTGCCCTCTTCGTCAGTATAATATATATGTTGCAGTAAAAACGCGTTTCGCTGAATATCATTACCTTCGAAGGAGACAATAAAAGAGTGTGTCTTCTGCTGGAATTATAAATTTTATTTATTTATAACGAGACTATAGAGAAAATTAATTCCTGTGAATCCATTGTAATAGACTGATTGAAGAGGCAAAGCCCTCGAAACTATAGTCTCGTTATAAATAAATAAAATTTATAATTCTAGCAGAAGACACACTCTTTATTGTCTCCTTCAATATATAAAAATTCTGCTACTCTCGGCAAAAACTTTCAATTTAATCATTACCTTCTTTTCTACTATTTCAAAGGGTGGAAAAAGTAATTTTTTTAAACTTATTTCAATGAAATTATATCTATTCATATCTAAATGAAATACTGATTCAAAAAATAGTATAATATTAATGTAAAAGAAATTTTATTTTTCTATCAAAATCGACTAACCGATGATAATTGGGCAGCCTTACCTTCTTTTCTACTTTTTCGAAGGGTGGAAAAAGTAATTTTTTTTCACTTATTTCAAAGAAATTATATCTATGCATCTCCATATGAAATACTCATTCAAAAAATAGTATAATCTTATAAATTCGATTGTTTTAAAGCTCTCATACCATTATTTACGATAATAGAGTCGTCTAAAGATTTTAGAGACAAAATTTTTTATAAATTCGATTATTTTAAGGCTCTAGACCAGTGGTTCCCAACCTGGGGCGATCGCCCCCACCCCCAAGTGGACGATTTGGGTTATCAGGGGGCGATAAATAAGTGGGGGCAATTGGGGGCGATGAGTATTAAAAGGGGGGGGATTTAAATACACTCACGTGCAAAGAAATGGAGTCACTTCCCTTGTGAGTTGTTAAATGTAATTTTCATTCTCAAATATAAATATTTTTTAGAAAAAATATTTAAATTTCTAATAAATTACAAAGAAACATACTGTTGTGAACGCGGCATTTAGAGCATTTTTTTCTTGATAATAATATAATTGTTTTTAATGGTATTTTGGAGTAGCAGGCGGCATGTCCTTTGATGCTGGAACATGTCTTATTTGACAATAGGTTGCTGGAACTTTACAATTGCCACTTTTTGAGCCTCAATAAATTTAATTTATGTTTGTCATATTTTGGTTTAAGAGATTAAGCCCTGTCGAAAGACTTTTTAAATGAAGGAAACACCAGATGTCAATAATGTTTTTTTCTCTAAATTTCGACTTTTGCGTGGGAATTTTCCAAGAGAGTAATTTCTAGAAAATAGGCAGGCTTCAATATTTTGATTATCTCACAGATATTTTTGAAAAAATGAATGAAGTCAATATAAGGAAACAAGATGAACCTTATCAAACCCAAAGGAATTATTTCATCATTCATTGTCAAGTTTGATATTCACAGGGTAAATATTTAAAAGGGATAAAAAAGAGGCGACTGTGGGTCAGTGCCTAGAGTGTTGGGTCGCTGACTCGGAGATCCCTGGTTCGAGACCGAGTCTCGGCAGATAGATATTTGCAGTCGCCTCCTCTTGGAAAGTAATGGCAACCTACCAAGAGTATAATTGCCAAGTGACCTCTCCAAATTAGCCCTTCGGAAATGGCGTTAAAAAGTAGGTCCCGTATATCTGCGTAAAACAACTAAACACACTCAACACAGGTATATGTGGAGAGGCGCCGACACCCGTTTCGGGTATGACACTCGAAGAAGAAGAAGAAGAAATATTTAAAAATTGTTTAAAATAATACAACTGGTTTATTATTTACACTTTACTTCAAATTAAAATAAGGCATACAATGAAAATGAAAAGGGGTCGATAGGTGTTAGTCAACTTCCAGAAAGGGGCGATGGGTCACAAAAGGTTGGGAACCCCTGCTCTAGACCATTATTTACGGAGATAGAGCCTAAGTCACGGCTGGAGAAACTATTGAAATATAAGAGAGGGGTAGGTAAATGGGAAAGTTATGTGGATGTCAACATCAGTTTATTTTCTTTCTTATTTTTATATTTAAAATCGATAACATATCAGCATTTAACAATTATTATTATATTCTTTTCGCTGTGTATATTAGAAATAAAGACGAGTTATATGTAAAATAATCGTCCCAAACTCACTATAAGACAAGTAAGTATAATAGAGCGAGTATTTTATTTTTCACAATTGAAATTTTTTTATCCCCATGTTGACTGTAAAAATCAGCATCTGTGAATGTCAGCCAGCCATTACAAAACAGTCGTTTGTTTTATTCCAGTCACTCACACGCCTGGTCTTTAACTCCAACAACGCGAAATTATTAAAAAAAAAAAAATGTTCGTTTAGAGAGAGAAGCTTTCATTTCTCTCTTTAGGCCATTCATTCCGACGATTCTCGGTTCGTGTTCTTCAAATAAGCGATTGTCTTTCAACGCAGACGGAAGAGAGTCGCTCATCGCTCTACAATTAAATGCATTGCATTCATTCGCTTGAAATACAAATCATTTGGTTTAATTGCTTCGGGACATTCAATCTCGCTTTTTAAAATCGTGTCCATTATCTACTTATTATTTTATTTTCTTGAAAGGAACATTATATTTTAAAAGATGGAAAATTATATTTATCTTAAGGAATTAAAATATTTTGTGGTAAAGAGCCGTCTATAAATAATGTCACACGAATTTCAAGATTTTTAGACCCCCTGAGTCCCCATGTATTGTGATGTTACACTATCACTTTTATAATTTTACTTTACCATACAGGGTATGGTCAAGTATTGTAATCGTGCATGAAAAAGTGTTTTTTTTCCTTCTTTTTTTCAAAATATCTCAAAAACGGCTGAAACTATTTTGATTAAAAAAATTGAGCAAAACCATGGCATTTCGGTCTACAAAAAAGCTCTAATAAGTGAACATCGAAAAAAATTATATTTTTTCGAGATAATAATTGTTTTGTCAAAATGTCTGTTAGTTTGTTAGTTATCTCTGTGCGTTACCAAATTTTTGTGGACGAGTTAGCTCAAAAACTAGTGTGAATATCGAAACCAAATTTCACACGTAGTTTTGGTCCATTGAGATTAAGAGCTGATTAGATTTTGGTGCATATCGACCCAAAATTAAGGGGGATGGAGGGGGTTAAAAATTAAAAATCTAGGCCATTTTGAGCAAACTCAACCAAATTGTTGTATACATAATCAGTGGGACCCCAGAAGTCTAAAAATGCAAAGAACTAACCGCCCCAACTGGGAGGTGGAGGTGTAGGGTAAAAAATGAAAATCTTGGCCATTTACCAAACTCAACCAAATTTTGTATACATAATCAGTGCGCCCCAGAAGTATAAAAATGCAAAAACTAATCCCCCCACCCTACATGATTATAAATAATTTTTAGGGGTCAGGTTGTATGGTAAAGTCAAGTGGATGGCCACATCAGAACACGCCAGCTTATTTATTTATACACTACTATGCAAAAAATCGAGCCACCAATAAAAACTTGATTAAATAGCAAATTGATTTTTAAAATTTTTACAAATATTCATATAATTTGTTCCATTAACTCTTAAACTAACATATTCAATAAATATTGTTGATAATTTTTGAATTTTATAAAAAAAAAAATAAGTAAAATTAAATTAAAAGATACAATTACAAATTTTGATACTTTCTCAATATCACTTTACATTTAAATAAAGGTTTAATAAAAGATCAAATTCCATTTAAAATATCAATAAAATGAATAATTTTGAATTAAGCATCATTGATAGAAAGATAAAATATACAAAATGGATATTTCTCAAGTTCAAGCAGCTCAAATTGTGTGCCTAATTAATCAAGGGTTAAGTCAACAAGTGGCAAGTACACTTGCAATAAGCAATAATTTCTACAATATATTGTTAACTTGTAAAAAAATTAAAAATTATTTACTAGTTAATCAAGTTTTTATTTGTGGCTCGATTTTTTTGTACTTAAGACTATTTGAAATTTTTTTGATTTGACTGTGAATTTTTAAGATCCCTGGTCTCCCCTGTCACATTTTATCAAAATCTGAGATCCCCCTCCCTTACTGTGTGACGTAATTTATGGACGGCCCCTAAGGAAGGCAGCCCAAGGATAATGAAAAATAAAATCCCGGAAAAAAGAAATTTATTAGAACTTCACTTTCATTCACTTAAAAACCGATGTTTCGTAGGATCTTTCCTCATTCTTCAGGGTTTTCTTTTGAAGGAAGCACACAAGATACTACTTTCTTCAAATGACGTACTTCAATGACCTAACTGTCGTCTTTAATTTACCAGATAAATTCCGTTATACCTTCTAAATACGTCTTAATTTGGAGCAAGTTCCAATATAAGCTACGTTTTATTAAAAACATTATTTGTTCATCCAAGAAAATTAAAAATGGCGCTGAATCTTACGTAAAAATAAGAAAAAAAGTACAAAAATGACGCGAGTATATGTACCTACCTACTTGATATTTTAACTACTTCTTTTCAACAGTGTAGGTATGAAAATTTTCTACTTGGTATTGATATTACGGAATTAAGTTTGTAAAAATAATGACAAAAATGTTACTATTTGTGATGTAGAAAAAATCTAAAAAAATGTGTGAGCCTCATCCACATAAGCTTACAGGGAAGTAACACTTTAATTTTAAAACCCACTAATAGCTCATGACTAGAGACCGGATTTTTATGCAGTAAAAAGTGCCAAAATATGCCATAAAATATGCAGTTAAAAATGCTGAAATATTCAAGTAAAATAGTGGTATGCAGACGGGGTGTTTTTTATCAGAATTTTATTTTAAATAATATTAATACTGAAGCAAAAAAGTTGCCGAGCATCACTCGGTGGCTTAGGGACTTATTATTTTAAAATACAAGTGATTGTCTTTATTTCCCCTCTATTAGGTCATTTCCCTTTATTGTAGCAAAAAATTCAAACAGATACGTGACTAAAGAAGTTTCACTTCAAAAAATTTCACAAATTTCTCTATAACAAAATAACATTTATAATAGGAGTTTAAAGTTAGAAAGAGATCTCATTGTCATATGGTTAAGCGACTTACACGTATGTTTTATGCGGGTAATCATTTTGGAATGGAATTGATGAATAAAAAAGAAATTATAGACAATCAGTCACTCCTAATAGTTATCTATATATATAAAATCCTTTGTGTGTATGTACGTGATCGACCCACGCCTAAACCACTGAACGTATCGAAACCATATTCACACCATATATTTGCTTAATGCTCGCGATGGTTTATCTAAATTTTGAGCCAAATCGGTTTGATTTTATTTTTTATTTTTTTATTTAATTGATTGACAGATAAGATCTATAGAAATAGAGCCTCTAAAAGGGCCAAGCAAACAATACATTATCCCTGCCCTGAAAGGTCAGGTAGTCAGGTCAAAATTTCAGAAACTTTTTTTTTTTTTAAGATAATAAAATCTATTTTGAATACAGACATAATTTGTTAATTTAATTTTATATATATATATATATATATATATATATATATAATCCTTAGTATGTATGTGCGTGATCGACCCATGCCTAAACCACTGAACGTATCGAAACCATAATCACACCATATGTTTGTTTAGTGCTCCAAATGGTTTATCTAAATTTTGGGCCAAATCGGTTTGATTTGATTTCACACGATTTTACATAATTAAATTAATTATTCTCAGGTAGAATGCCAATTGGGGTTTTAAAAAAGGTTTATCTTTTCTTTGTACCCAGGCAGACAATGGTGTGGGTTAATTCATTGTTCTCAAAGGCCTTGAAGAAGTATTATGATTATATTATAGATATATTTTGTTTTCCCTAAACTTTATAATTAAACTGTTTCACAGAAATACACCATTCTCTCTTAAGTAAAAAAGAAAATTCATATTTTTAAATGTGATTATTTTATTGTTATTAGTTGGCTAACCTGAGCTCTGTCGGAAAGAAACATTCCAAATCTTAATCAATGTTTCTTATTATAAATACATTTCCCAGTATCTCCAGTGCATTACATACAACGAATCATGGTGCATGCCTAGCATTACGATTGTTAGAAGAAGATTGCATTGGGATACAACTCTTGCCGATGCTGCTCTCGGTTCATCGCCACATCAAATACGATGTTTGTTTGCCATTTTATTGACAACGTGTTTTCCAACTAACCCGCCTAAATTATGGGGAAAATATAAGGCTTCAATGAGTGAAGATGTATTACATGCTCTACGTAGAATTCGAGGAGATCCAGATATAAATTTCTCGCCAGAAATATATAATGAATCTTTGATTAAGTTGGAAGATTTATGCATGATCATTTCGAATCAACCACTAATTAAATTAGGGATGCCATCAGCTAATCGGCCAGTAAGTGATTTATTTAATCGCGATATGCAACGTGAACAATCGTACAATGTTGATGGTTTAAATGCATATGTTCAAGCAAATGAACCAAAATTGTTACCAGAACAAAAATTACTTTATGATAAAATTATGCATGCAGTCGCTGCTCAAGAAGATGGTTTCTTTTTTGGATGCACCAGGTGGAACAGGGAAACATTTTTAATTTCGCTCATATTGGCACAAATGACATCATCTGGAATTGCTGCCACTTTATTAGACGGAGGAAAAACAGCACATTCAACACTAAAATTATTATTGAACATTCAAACAAATGAAAATGCTGTATGTAACATTAAAAAGAATTTTTGGAACTGTACATAAATCAAAAATTCATTCATGTATAAGAAAATATTAGAAAGAGTAAATCTATGCTTCGTCGTTGAATTATTTAACCTATAATCTTCAAACTAACGTAAGAGAGAAAAAAGTGAATGAATTGAAAAGAGAGAGAGGAATACTAAAAGTTTCACTTCCGTCGTGCGTAAGCTTGACACACTCAGAATTTTTTATTTTCCTTTCGCAATGAGTTAGATTATTTCTGAAGCTGATTTTTAATTAATAAAATACGAGTATATTTAATTAAAATACAGTTGAACAAAATCATATTGCAAACAAACTTTTTGGCCGTCTCGAGACGCTGCCCGCCATGGGCCACCTGCCCGGAGGGCCAGGGTAGATGGCGTGCCGGAGGCACGCCTGACGCAGCTTGTAATCTATAAGAATTCAATTTTTAACGTTAAATTTTCATACTCTGAAGTTACCAAAGTTTGCTTTTAATATTTGATTAAATAATAAATTAATAAATCAACAACGAGAGGTCTTTGAGGGCTGGTATTAATAAATGACTTATTCACTACTCGATAAGTCATCAGCAAGATAATTAAACTTAATAATAAATACATTTTAGTTAGAAGTTTGAGTACAATCCAAAATACAATTTATTAGATCATGATTATTAACGTTAACGAAGTCAAAGCCGAGAATCTAGAATAAGTACCTATCAATGAAATGTCTCGTGATATTTAGAAAAATTTTTGAACTAAATTGGAAATTAATAAATGATTTTAAGTTGTTTTTTTTTCAGAAGAATTTATTGATTTTCTCTACTTTTATCAATTCTTGAAACTGTCCAAAATGATAAAACGTCGTATCTACATAAATAAAATTAAGGGTTTGTCTGTACATTGCTCTAAATCACGACAAATTTTGGTTGCACACGTTTCTAAGCAAAGTTATGAACGAAAACACCCTCAACAAAATTCCTGTCTGTATGTATGTATGTATGATTGCATGGTTTCCGGGAAAAGTTGCTTCACGATTCACGTCAAAACGGCTTAAGGGATTATTATGAAATTTCATATTTGTATCAGATGTCTTTCTAACTTACGTTTTTAGCTATATAACGTTTTGATATTTTGACCCCAAAAAGAGGGTTTGGGGGAACGCACGAATGAAAATTATCAAATAACTCCTAAGACTATTAACTTACGATAATTTCTATGATAAACAAAGTTGTAGGGGATTGATTTCTGACAACTTTTCTTTAAAAGATTTCCCAAAAGGGGGGGAAGGGTGAAAAAAATGTAAATTCTTTCCCTTGGGCCTCTAGAGAGATATAAATGCAAAAACTAACCACCCAAAATGTGGGAAGGGTCAAAAAATGTGAGGCGGAGTAGGTGGGGTGCAGGGGCTGGTGCCTGGTGGAGTCCAGGGGGCGTAGCGGGGGTGTGATGCGCAGGATTGGAGGGGTGGATGGGGTGCGGGGTTTGAGGTGGGTGGGGTACGGGTGGTGGTATGGGGGCGGGGGTTGGGACAAAGGTGCATGGTGCGGTGGTGGGGGTGCTGGAGGAGTTTCGGGGGGGGGGGGGTTCAGGGACGTGCCTCCTGGCCGAAGGCGGGCTTTGCAGCTAGTTCCTAATAAAATTTTCTATTTAATTATTCCGAACATGAAATCTTGTTTCTAATAACACTCTACTAAAATAAATTTGTTATTTCCATTAAGCAACAAATACAAATTTTAGCTATTCAATATAATAGTTTTGGGATTCTATATCTCTATGTTCACCGATCTCCAGGTCAAACGGCTTATCCGATTTGCTTGAAATTTGAAACATCGACTCCTAAATGCTCAACTAAGCGGCGGAATTCATAAAAAGTGAACTTTTAGTCCCAGGAGGATTTTTTTTGCTATTCTTATTCCAACGGGATCAGTGGCTTCCGGATGAAAATCTTGGCCATTTACCAAACTCAACCAAATTTTTGTATACATAATCAGTGGACCCCAGAAGTCTAAAAATGCAAAAATAACGCCCAAAATGGGGGGGGGGGGTAGGGTCAAAAAATGAAAATCTTGGCAATTTACCAAACTCAACCAAATTTTGTATACATAATCAGTGTGCCCCTAGGAGTTTAAAAATGCAAAAACTAACCCCCCTCCCTACATGATAATAAATAATTTTATTAAATATTAATGTAAGTGAGGGGCCAGGTTGTATGGTAAAGTCAAGTGGATGGCCACATCAGAACACGTCAGCTTATTTATTTTATAATTCGCAACTTTCAAAAACTAACTTTTAAATTAATTAACTTTTATTTTAATGTTGGTTTGGTATTTGTGTGCAGAGCACTCATGTGAAGTGCATTTTATTATACACGCGAGAAGTTTTGTTTATTATTATTATTATTATTATTATTATATAAGAATTGAAAAGAGGTTACTAGATTTGGGTTTCTCCTAAAGGTGGATTAATGAAGAAGAGAAAGAAAAAGGGGGGATTTGTGGGAGAGAGGTGAGCCGGGGGGCAGGGGGTGGAAAGGTCTCGAAAGCCCACTCGAATTTCACCCATTCAGCTGCAATTCCAGAAACAAACACGCAAACATTGAGCTGTCTCTCTTAACCGACCGACCGACACGCAGACACTTGCCTCGTGCAACTACAAAATAGACCCCCCCCCCCCACAAAAAAAAAAATCACTTCTTCTTCGTCATTCTTAGGCATTCATCTTTTTTCGTTCCCTTTCTATACAAAAGCCGAGATCTGATGTTTCTATTCGGAATTTTTCTCGTTCACTCCCAAGTTTCTTTTGTATATACGAGAATAGGGCCTTAATCCAGCTTCAAAAGAAAGAATAGGAAAGGGATTTCCTAATTTACCAAGTTAGATTTTTGTTTTTTAAATAAATCATCTCTTTAAAAGAATCATTTTCAGTAAAAATGTGATTTAATTTTTTTTTACTTTAGCATATGGTCAAGTATTGTAATCGTGCATGAATAAAAGTGTTATTTTTTGAAGTGAAACTTCTTTAGTGACGTATCTGTTTGATTTTGTTTTGTTACAATTAAGGGGAATCGACTCAATAGAGGGGAAATGATTTTTTTAAAAACCCACTAATATTTTATTTATTTATTTATTAAAAACATTGTATCTGTAGGGCCATCTAGCCCCTTTAATGTACAATTTTCGGCCAATTCAATTACAAAAATATAAGTATAATACAAAACAAAAACGGAAAAACCAATATAAAAGCGAGAAAAATTCAAAAGGTAAAACATTTGGTACATAATAATTAATTGAAGCATAAATATTAGAAATACAATATATTTAGAAGGAGAGTAAAAAAATAACAATGCCAACATATAAGTAGGATACAAAAATAGAAATAAAATATATAAGTTAGGTGCTTGCGAAGTTCTGCCTCAAATGCTTCAGGTCGCCCCATCTTCCTTACGTTGAGTGGCAGTGAGTTCCAGACCTTGGTTGCCGTAACCTCAAAGGAGTCCGCCATCATTCTGCTTCTATGTGGTGGACAGACTAGCGCGCGCGCACGTACTGACGGACCACAGGCCAGCGTCCGACCGAGATAGTCAATGACAAATAAAATTTATTAAAATTATGAAATTTAAATTATTTCAATAACATCTACGGCTAAATAAGTTTCACTTCCCCCATGAGCTTATGTGGATGAAGCTCACACATTTTTTAATCGTTTTTTTTCGAAATATCTCAAAAACGGCTGAAACTATTTTCATTAAAAAAATTGAGCAAAACCATGACGATTTGGTCTACAAAAAAGCCCTAATTACTGAGTATTGAAAAAAATTATATTTTACGAGATATTAATTGTTTTGTCAAAATGTCTGTTAGTATACGTACGTTACCAAATTTTGTGTACGCTCTAGCTCAAAAACTAGTGTGAATATCAAAACGCAATTTCACTTGTAGTTTTGGTACATTGAGATTAAGAGCTGATTAGATTTTGGTTGAAATTGAACCAAAAATTAAGGGTGTGGGAGGGGGGTTAATAATTGAAATTATATAGGTTTTTAACTTCAAATTCGGACTTTTCCATATCAAATTCAGGATTTTAAAAATCAAAATCAGACTTTTTCAAATCAAATTCAGAATTTATTAATAAGCAATTGAAAAAATATAAAAAAGTTATAGTTAAGGAAAAGTTTTAATTTAAATTTTGGTGCATTGTAAGATTGCCAACCAATTTTAATCTCATTATCAGTTTTAACCTGTAATCTCCTGATGATGGACTATTAATCCAAAATATATTGAGTTTGTATCTCCTCTTTGAGTTGTATTTCATCCGTGTGAAACTACACACCCTTTACCAAGGGCGGATCCAGGGGGGGGGCGGAGGGGGCGACTGCCCCCCTCATACAGGCCCGTGCCTGGCGGGAGTGCAACACGTGCGTCGCACGCAGAGGCCAAAAAACGGCGGCCAAATCGACAGGGAATTTATAACAATTTTTATTTTAATGAACTTAAAATATGAGATATGAAATTTGTAAAAAAAAAACATTTATTTTTTTTAAAAATTTTAAAATTGAAAATAAAGTTCTATGTGTGTGTGTGGGGGGGGTCTCTGACCCCCCACCCCGCTTGGACAATTCGATCACGACACACTTCGAGATAAAAAGTAGATCTTATATACATCGGCCACCTTATATACATTCTCCCCCCCCCCCCCATAAAAAATTCCTGGATCCGCCCTTGCCCTTTACTTTATTAATTAATCTCATTAGCTAAAACTATACTAAAATGACAATTTATAATCTCAGGAGAGTTTTTCAGGTAAAAAGCTAAAATTTGTCTTCCAACAAAATTTAGTGACGAGGAAAATGCAAAAAAAAGGTAAAAATTTCCATTTTTTGGCGGTTTTTTGCTTATAACTCGAAAACTATCAACTTTTGGTAAATAACCCTCCTATTTAAAAGGAAATTTCATAAAATTTCCTACAAATTTTATTATTGGGGTTTTTTTTTCTCCGACCAACCGTTCGGGCTCAAGCGCAAAATCCAAGTTTTCGATGGGATTGAAAATGTTCACCTTTTTTGCATTTTCTACAATGTTGCGTCTCGAAATTTTAGTGGTAGAACTCAGATTTGGATTCAGCGCCCCAAAAAACTTATTTATGCAAAAAATCAGAGCTACCCCAAAACTTTCCCCATAAAGGTCCATTTGAGCACAATTTGACTGGACTATATCTGGAAATATTTTTGTTTAATGAGAGGTGAATTAGGGTAAGATTTCTACCTTGTAAAAGCAAAAAATTCCTAAAGAGTTGGAGAATAGTTATGAGACCCTTCATTTTTATGATTAATATTTATCATTTTGAGTTCATCCCCCATGTGATAAATTCTACAACCCCTTTAATTGATATTTATTAATCAACAGAATCTCAATCTCTAAATGTATGGATCAAATACTCAAATAGCTTTTATATATAATATTTTATGCCTTCATTGGATATTATCATATATTTTTTTAATCCATATAATCCTCCCCCTGCCTTTTATGATATAGTTCGCTTATACAGTAGAACGACGGGTGGATTATATTCGAAGATATAAACCCTATAATTATAGTCCCACCTGTTCATTTTAACGACAGGTTTTATCTTCCATGTCTCTCAATATTTAAATGCACCCCCCCCCTAACACACTAAATCCAAAACAGCCGGGGGAATAATATCCTTAACAATCTATTCATATTTTATATGTTCAATTTTAATTTTTAAGAGAAAGAAATTATAGGCAAATTTTATTATTACTTTACAAATTACTTATCATAACTATATGGGGAAATATTATAGTCCCGTTTTAGTAAGAACAGGTTCTTACTAGTTAAAATGCGTTTCACTCAATACCTTTGTGGCAACTAGAGTTTACTGATTTTGGTTGAGTTTGGTTCAAAGGTCTAGAATATTCATTTTTGACCTTTCACCTCATTTTGGGTGTTTATTTTCAAAATTTTATAAACAAAAATGTCAAAAATTAGAAGCAAAATTGTAGAGGATGTAATTTTTGACATTTTCTTTAAAAATTTTTGAAAATAAACACCCAAAAAAGGCGGTAAGTCAAAAATGAAGTTTCTAAACCTTTGTACCAAACTCAACCAACACCAGTAAACTCTAGTTGCCACAAAGCTATTCAGTGAAACGCATTTTAATTAGTAAAGAACCAGTTTTTACTAAAAATAGCTATAATACTTATATATGTTGCATGTCAGAGAGAGATTTGTCTTAAGGGTTTGGCTACTGGCCCGGCAAGCTTAGTTAGCGCTTGGGTTCGATTCCTAAGGGGACGAACCTCTCTGATATGCAATGTAAAAATATTTCAACTAATATCTATGATGTCCTTTAAAGTTAAATTCATTTAATAAAAAAATAATGTTTTTGGTAGGCAAGATTAAGTGAAATTGATATTCAAGTTTAATTAAAGTGGTATATTAATATTATTTTTAATTTTTAATTTAGGTAAAAGGGTTGATTTCTACACGTGTGCCCAACCCCTAGCTTCATGACTCATCCCCCCCCCGTTCCATAAAAAGTAACCCCCTCCAAATTTCATGATTTTCAGATTCATGAAAATTACCCCCCCCCCCCGAACGATTTGGATGTGAAATTCACTGGTTGTTTTTGGGGTATACATTTTGATCTGTCACGGTCTCATCTTCGGCCAAGTTATTTTTGATGGGTTTTTTTGTTAATTGAAATATTTATTATTAAATTGCGATATCAGAGGGGATTCATCCCCTCAGGAGTCGAACCTGAGATAATTATACTTAATATTATTAATTAATTAATTATATACTACTATATACCTTATATTCACAGGTAGTTGTCTCGATAAAAATGTATAATTACATATTTAATCAATTTCCATTTGATAATTAATTGTTTTTTTTAATACTATATCCCACTAATTTTTCATTAAAAATATTATTATATATTAAAATTATGGAAATTTATTCATAGAAGTATTTTTCTATTTTCTATAAAATTATTTATTAGATTACCATCAATTTCATTCTCTTAAAAAATCCGACAATTCGAAGGATCGTGCCTCCTTCTTCAGGATTTAAAAGGATCAACGAAAGGACCTCAGTGTATATTAATATTATTTTTAATTGCAATTAAATTCCAAACTTTGTGGCCAGTGATACGTCTTGATAATTGATAGCCTTAGCGGCTGTAAACGTTGGAAAAAATATGAATTAAATTTTTTTTATTTTGACTGGGATTAAAAATCGACCCTTTTACCTGAATTTAAAATTAAAAATAATATTAATATATATCGCTTTTAAGTAAAGCAAAAATTCGCTCGGTGGTACAGGTACTAATACTAACTAAAATGCAATAATTTTCAACTCCCCAGAAATTTTAATGAACCACTCTGCAATCTTTACTCCCCCCCTGTGGGCATCCCTGATTTCTATTAAATAAAAATAAAATAAAAGATTTTTTTTTTATTTCATCCCACATAAACCTTTTTACCTCAATATAAATTAAAAATAAGCTGACGTGTTCTGATATCGCCATCCACTTGACTTTACCATACAAGCAGGCCCCTCACTTACATTAATATTTAATAAAATTACTTACAATCATGTAGGGGAGGGGGGTTAGTTTTTGTATTTTTAGACTCCTAGGGGCACACTGATTATGTATACAAAATTTGGTTGAGTTTGGTAAATTGCCAAGATTTTCATTTTTTGACCCCCCCCCCCCATTTTGGGCGGTTAGTTTTTGCATTTTTAGACTTCTGGGGGTCCACTGATTATGTATACAAATTTTGGATGAGTTTGCTCAAACGGCCTAGATTTTTAATTTTTACCCCTCCACCTCCCATAATTTTGAGTCGATATACACCGAAAATCTAATCAGCTCTTAATCTCAATGGACCAAAACTACGTGTGAAATTTGGTTTCGATATTTAAACTAGTTTTTGAGCTAGCTCGTCCACAAAAATTTGGTAATGCTCAGACTAACCAACAGACATTTTGACAAAACAATTATTATCTCGAAAAATATAATTTTTTCGATAATTACTTATTAGAGCTTTTTTGTAGTGCGAAATGCCATGGTTTCGTTCAATTTTTTTGATCGAAATAGTTTCAGCCGTTTTTGAGATATTTCGAAAAAAGAAGGAAAAAAACCACTTTTTTCATGCACGATTACAATACTTGACCATACCCTGTATGGTAAAGTAATAATACCACTTGAAACTTGTATTTCAATTTTCCTTAATCTTACCTACTAAAAACACCAATTTTTTGCACGACTATTGTACTTGCGTGTTAAGCACAAAAATCACTGTTAAACACCACCAACTCCAATCTAATATAATATTTAAAATGTTTCTCTATAAACCCACACCGCGTTCCCTAAGTTTTAACAATCCAGTATTCGGTTTTCCTCTAAAAAGAGGCGCTTATTCTTTTATTATTCCTCGCACCTCTAATTATACAGATATCTAGACAGGTGTGAAATCTCGACTTATTTGCTCCTACTTTGACAAATGTTTATAGATAGGTGTGCAAACAGGCTTTGTATGTTTCAATACGTGACTGTATGATTCGATTTATGAATTCAAATGCACACCCCATCTCATTGGAACCCTCTGCCTAGTTCTTCCCTGGGCCACAATACACGTCCTCTATGGTTAATTATGAAAACAAAAAAAAAACAAAAAACACAAAAAGACATTGTTTGTATCTCTATCTGTCTGGCTGAATGGGTGTCCGGGGGACCCAAATGGAAATGGGGAGAGACAGACAGCCCGGTGTTGTTGCTTGGCAATGTTGTTGCACCCCAGCTGCTGCTCCAAGCCGCAATTCTTTCTCTACTTTCTTTCAATCGGTCAATTGTGAATGCAATACATTCTGGCATTTGCGACCGTTAGGGCCTCTTGTATCATCTCTTTGGAAAAAGAGGAAGGACCAGGAAGGCTGTGGTGAGGGGGCTGGTGGGGTCGCAAGAAGCCCCTTCGAGGAACTCCTGAGGAAACCCGCATCCTCTTCAAAAGAGCAATTTTATTTTTTGTAGACAATCAATTAACTGGATAAAAAGGTTTTCCTTTTTCTATATATACCTAATTATTAAATAATTTTTTTCGATGGCAGAAAACGACATGCATCATCTGAAAATTAAATAAGAAATATACATAATTGAAAGTAATGAAGGCAGCCCAGAGGTGAAGAGAAAGAAAAATTAATACATATAAAAGAAGGTGTAATTTATTGGAATCCTTCCTCCTTTCCTTTCAAACTGACGTTCTGGAGGATTTTTTCCATCCTTCTTTGTGGGGTCTATAAACCCAATATGACAAAATTATAAAATGGGTTAACATTACATATTCTCAACATAAAATAATATGAATATAAATACAATGTACACAGCCATATTGAATAATAATAGAAAAAAGAAAAGAATTTTATCACTTGCATAATGAATGAAACAAATAAATGTTTTCCTCCACAGTAAGTGTTCAAAATCTTTCATATTTGAAAATTAGTATGTATAGGTGACACAAAAAATTTTTTTTCCTTCTTTTTCTAGTTATGCGCTACAATGAAGCTTTTGAATCTAATAATATATGACCATTCCAAACCCCTCCCGCATACATTAGAGCAGATGCGCACACGAGCGTACTGGGATTAGTGTACAATATTCTTCAAACAATATGGTTGGTTCATATCTCCCAACATACAAAATGTACAATTAGCAACAATCTCACCACTCACACCGTTAATTCTACATCAGAATGCCCATCAACGAATTCCTTATTCAATGCACACAACATACAACGACACATTCACAATTCACAACATATACATTACATTTACATCTCATACTTCATCTCGTCTCATTGATCTGGGTTCATTTATCACAACTCTTTACATATCTATTACAAATATACAATATTTTTTTAATATGCAGAATACAATACATAACCATTGAATAATGAAAATTCACATATAACTCATCATTCATTGACTAATTCTAACTATCACATAATTCCACATAGCAGATATTCAAATCCAAATTATCATCCTGATCTGACAATATGGTGATGGAGAGATTCTTTAGTAAATCATCAAGATTCTCTTAAAATAATTTGTTCATAAAATTTGAACTTGAAAATTGTTAAAATTAAATGAAGTTTTTTATTCCAAGAAGATTGTGTATGGGCTGCATTGCTTCCACTATTTTTATAGATAGAGGAGTCCGTGTTCTCTATTCTCTCAATGGCTGCTTGTTTTGACCAAAGGATTTATTATGATGTACAGCACTGTCTGTTACATCTAACCTATGACCATGCCAGTATTCATCTTTAATTCAACTTGTCTTAATAATGAATATTATTGATCATTTTGTTTTATTGAAAGAGATACTAAACTCCGTCCTACAGAGAAAGCAGAGTCAATTATTTTTAGGTAGTAATATACATAATTCTTCATTTCCAAAATGTGTTTTAAACATTATTATTCATCATAAGTGGGTATCAAAAAAATTCTAGCCCTTGAATTTAAACTAATCCAAATTTTCAGTATGTTGCAAATGCTTTTATCATAAGAGTTTGTTGAAAACGTTGTTTCAATGAATTTTATAAAATCCAGAGTCAGCATTTATAAATTTTAGGAATCCAGGTTATTTTGTATAGTAAACATTAAAATTAAATAGGGTTGAGTTGGTGGTGTTTCACAAGTATAGAAAATTTCAGCACAAAGATTTTTTAGTTTATCATATATTTTGAGCCTTAATCAATCAGAGAACATTGATCAGAAGATAATATGTTGAATGAATGAGAATTTATTTAGCATGATATTGCTTTTATTTATGACTTAGCAAATAAGAAAGAATTATCAGAAGGATGTATGGTTTTTTCTTATATTTACTGATGTTGTTGAGGTTATTCAAAGTTCTAGAATCTTTATTTTTGACTTTCCGTCCGTCAGCATTCATTTTCAAAAATTTTGTATAGAATGTCAAAATTAGAAGAAAAGTTAGAGATGTAATTTTTGACATTTCTGTTTAAAAAAATTGAAAATAATCACCCAAAATGAGGCAAAAAAGATCAAATTAAGATTCTAGACCTGAACCAAACTACAAACCAAGCATCAGTAAAATTTATTACAACAAAAAGGGCTCAATGAAATTCAAAAGCTTTTACCAAAATAACTGCTCATTAAAACGGGATTTACTTCAACATACAATTGAGACCAAGCCTGAAGAAAATTATTCCTGCCTAACGATGCACAAAAACGGGTTTTTGACAACATATAAGACATTCTGTGGGCCCCAAAAGAAACACCACTTGGGAACAGTGTCTCACCTTCACTAGCCCATGTATACAAAATTTAAGTAGTTTTTGCATTTCTAACCTTCATGTTCACAGAATAGGAGCATAAAATTTGTTCATTTTGGCTGAAAGTAATAGAATTCTTGCCTGACACTTCCCCTTTTACATTGAATGATATAATGTTTAAAAATATTTAAAAAAAATTGTGTTCTTCTAAAAAAATATTCATTTTTTTCTATGTTCAATGACTTTTCAAAATGTGATAGATCTTTATGTCCCACCCGGTATTTCCAAAATAAAATTTATTAATCAAATCTTCCTGATTTTGTTCTTTAAAAAACAGAAACTGAAATAACTATTCCCTGTTAGACAATTTTATTTTTTGTTTTTTCTTAAATTCATTCCAATAATGTATGACTTTCTGACTTATGAACAGAAAGAAGTACCATATTTTATATATATATATAATAATTGATCAATGCAAACCTTTCTGATTTCTTCACATTAATATCACCAGTATAAATTATAAAATGAATCCTTCAAGTACCTGAACTGAACACTGGAAGTATGAAGCGAATTTGAACAAACAGAGAATTGAAAGGCATTGAAGGGCGAGCATTCAAAGGATCTGACAGTTGCATAGTCTCAGGTGTAGTACAATGCAATTCGAATAGGTGTGGTCTGCAAACAGAAATTCAAACTGTGGGCTATGGTAGAAACACAACAGTTTGAGGCTAAAACTCATGAATTCACTGCAGATTTTTACTTTACCATACAGGTCATAGCTAATCAAAGAAAAAGTGTTTTTTTCTTTTTTCAAAATATCTAAAAAAATGTCTGAAACTATTTTGATTTAAAAAATTATAGCTTATTCAGAAAAACTCTAATAAGGAACATCGGTGCATCATTTTCTGAGATAATAATTCTTTTTAATTGAAAGCTTGCCACACATTTCCATAGATAGATTGTCTCTCTGCTGATGAAATAATATACACACATATATGAATGAGTACGATATCCGTATATATACATCACTGCTCAGATCACTGAGACTGGCCCACTCACCAGTCCCAACGAGGCGATGCCAGTGGGACAAGAATCGCTTGAGGCATTGAAATTGTGAGCCACTGCTGAGGGTTTTATTAGTTCCTAGCCTCCAGTGAAAAGGACACAAAGAACAATTAAGTTTTTAATATTCATATGAGGAAGACTCATGAAAACATTATAATTAGCAAAGATCATATAAAGACTAAGTCTTGAAATAATTAGCCCTAAACAAATAAGATATATATAATAAGATATATCATCTTGATATATATGTGTGTATGTTTATTTGCATCAAGCAGAGACAACCTTCAAGCCAGAATAATTTTTTGCCAAAATGTCTGTTAGTTTGTTATTATTAGTTGTTTAGTTAGTTATACAGTTAGTTAGTGTTCAGTTATGTTTAGTTAGTCTGGAAGTGTTGTAGCAAATTTTAGACTGAGTTACTAGTCAAAAACTGAAATCTAATGATTGTTAAATTCACATAAATCTTAATTAATAGATTAATATTGACAGATTTTAAGTATATCAATCCCAAAATTAAGGGGTGAGGGGCAAATAAAATGAATGTTAAGCAACTCAACCAGTTCTACATACACTATAACTCAGAAGCCTAAAAATGCAAAAACTAGCCCCCGAAATGGGGGGGGGGCGGAGGGTCAAAAAATGAAAATCTTGGCCATTTACCAAACTCAACCAAACTTTGTATACATAATCAGTGGGTCCCAGGAGTCTAAAAATGCAAAAACTAATCTCTCCCTCCTCTACATGATTATAAATAATTTTATTAAATATTAAATATTAGTGAGGGGCTAGGTTGTATGGTAAAGTCAAGTGGATGGCCATATCAGAACACGTCAGCTTATTTTTAATGGTGATAAGAAGATAAATCAGGTCATTCTGATGCTTTGTCTTGTGTTGCCAACGTTTCATCATTTTTGTTGATTTCTTCAGGGCTCAAATAGTTATCTTCCTCTGCATATTTGTTATTTTTATAATTCTCTCTTAGTTACAATTAGCGAAAAACATATCAAGGCAAGTCATTGACCTTTTCATCAATCAGTTTGAAAGAAGAAGTCAACAAAGTTGATGAAACATTGGCAACAAAATAAAAATTATTTGCAATAAAAATATAGTCCTTATTTTCTGACACCAACTTTAATAATTCAGTCGATGGACCGATAACTAATCAAAATAATTATTTTATAATGTTTTCATCAACGTTAAAAGAAATTTTAAAATATGTGAATTTAAATATTAAACTGCTCAACAAACATTTTTGAATTTTTTTACAACAGGTCAAGCTTTTGATCTATTCACCAAAATAGCCATTTTGGACTATTCTTGAGACGTCATGAGATATGAAACAGCAGTATTTAAAAAACCAAAATAATTTTTTCCTTAATAGAAAAAAGATTCCTGTTTGATTTTCAGTTCAGTGCTTGTTTTTAGCTCAATTAGAACTCGAGTTATAACTACACTGGCTACCAAAAACAAAAAAAAACAAAAAAAAACGAAACACTTAGATTTTGAGAAATGTATTTTAATCCAATGAAATTGAATAAACTTTTAATATGATATATTATCTTTAACCTGTCTTAATAAGTGTAACATAAATTTAAAACATTTATATTTAATGAAAAAAGAAAAAACCGACTCAAAAATTAGATGCAACAAATAAAATACACTAAAAGGTATAAAATAATTATTATCTTATTTAGTTACAACTAAACGACGAAATATTAACACGAAACTACTTTTTGAAGTCGGTGCCAAACATATACCTTTTATGAATCGCACTCGACGGATCTTACTTAGTACGTTTGGAGGATATGCTCGCTCATAGGTATAGTTTGTTTGGTACCGAATTCAAAAAGTAATTTCGTGTAAATATTTCGTCGTTTAGTTGTAACTAAACAAGATAATAATTATTTTATACCTTTTAGTGTATTTTTATTTGTTGCATTTAATTTTTTGAAGTCGGTTTTTATTTTTTCTTAAAAATCTTTATTTTTCTCTTTTTAGTGATGTTATTAATAGTGATTATATCATCAGAACTTGACCAAATTAATATGACACCATCCCTAAGACACCCCTTTCGGATAAAAAAAGAACCATCGAAATCGGTTGATAAACAAAGAGGTTAGGTCTAAACAAACCTAATAAAAAAGGTCTAATACCTATGAAAAAAATCGAAAAAAATGGGACCAATCGGAAGTTAGACTGGACCCAATGCAAAAAAAATTTTCAAAATCGGTTGACAATTGGCGGAGATATGAGGTAACATAGGCACAAAAAAAAAAAAAAAAAAAAAAATTCAGTCGAATAGAGAACCTCCCTCCTTTTTGAAGTCCGTTAAAAATTACAATTTAAATGAAATAAAATCAGATAATTTGATATTTATCGATATTTTTATTTATCGAAATCTAATATCCTTATTCAATCCCTGTTTTTCTTTTGATAATATGCTTGAAATTTGAGTGTCTTTTCGACTAAACACATCCAAATTATGACGCTTAGCATTAGAGATTCTGCGAAAGCCGTTGCGTTAATCGAGGATGGCCGCAGCTACAGATACGTAACCAATGTTTTAAATTTTTGTTACACTTATTAAGAAAGGTTACAAATATATCACATTAAAAGTTTATTCAATTTCATTGCATTAAAGATACATTTCATTATTATTTGAAAATCAAAGAGGAAGCTGTTTTCTATTACGTCAACAAAATATTTTGATTTCAAATATTGCTGTTTAATATTTAACGGCCTTTTTCGTCATTTTGACCCGATAATATCTCAAAACTCTGAGGTGTTGTAAACAATCGGGAAATTCCATGAGAATCAGATGTATATAACTATACTGGAATCCATTGTTAGGTTTACGGGGAGAAATTTTTGTTTAATTTTTGTCGAGCAGTGTAATCGTCTTATAAAACTCTACTGGAATCCATTGTTGGCTTTACGGATACAATTTTTTTTTTTAAATTTTTGTCGAGCAGTGTGATCAGCTTATAAAACTCTACTGGAATCCATTGTTATATTTACGGGGAAAAATTTTTTCTTTAATTTTTGTCGAGCAGTCTAATCAGCTTATAAAACATAGTTTTTAAGGAATTTGGTGTTGGTACTTGGTGAAACATTTTTTAAATTATTGGATAAAAATACTTGGTAGGTTTTCACATTAAGATATAAAAAAATAATGAATTCAATTATTTTTATATCTTAATGTGAAACCTACCAAGTATTTTTATCCAATAAGCTTATAAAACTATTGGAATCCATTGTTAGGTTTAAGGATACAAATTTTTGTTTAATTTTTGTCGAGCAGTGTAATCAGCTTATACTGGAATCCATTGTAGGTTTACGAGGAAAATATTTGTTTGATTTTTGTCGAGCACTATAATCAGCGTATATAACTCTAATGGAATTATTGGATAAAAATACTTGGTAGGTTTCACATTAAGATATAAAAAAACAAAACGAATTTATTTTTAGAGAATCTTTAATCTCGATATATACTGGGTGACTAACCACTCTCAGGAGATAACAGGAGTGGAACTGACCTGAATAAGTCGAAATTGAATACAAGTCAATGGTAAAATTTATTTTTTAAGATAACATTGAGCTGTATTCAAATTTGAAATCCTCTTTTCTCAAAAGGCCATTCAAAATTAATCCAAAGTAGACTTCCTACCTTTTCTCCCTCCACTAATTTTAAATATTTACTCTTTTGTTATCTTAAAAAAATAAATTTTACCATTGACTTGTATTCAATTTCGACTTATTCAGGTCAGTTACTTCCTGTATCTCCTGAAGATGGGTTAGTCACCCGAAATATATATATCGAGATTAAAGATTCTCTAAAAATAAATTCGTTTTATTTTTTTATATCTTAATGTGAAACCTACCAAGTATTTTGTATCCAATAATTTTAAAAAATGTTTCACCAAGTACCAATACCAAATTCCTTAAAAACTAACTCTTAATGGAATCCATTGTTAGGTTTATGGATACAAATATTTGTTTAATTTTTTGTTGAGCAGTGTTATGTGCATGCTGTATATATTTCCTCTTCTAATCCTTCTATTGTCTTTAATTTATAAATAAACTTTCTCTATAATTGCAAGGAATGTCTTAAGTTCTATTTGCTACAATATTCTAACAAGATTAAAGATCACTTTGGGGTTAATAATAATAATATGTGTTCATCAGTAATAGAAGGATAGATCTCTTTGAAGTGCGTTAAGAAGGGGATCAAGTTCAGTCTAATTTGCCCGAATTTGATCTCTCGAGGGGTGAGACAGAGACATTCTAATCTTGCTTGAGGGTTGCTTTCTCTTCTACCCTCTACCCTCTACCCTCTACCTCGACAATTCCTTGGGATTTCAAGTGACTCATTCCCTTTCTGGTTGTGACCTTGCATAGGCGGACAACACTTCATAGAAAGTGTTTTTCAAAGGAACGAAAATGAAAAGGGCGATCTGGGACAGGAGTGGGGTGGGGGAGGGTGTTCGGGAATTTCATCTTTTTAAAAAGAGATCCACCCTTCGAACATTCATTCAAATAACAAGACGCTAATAAGGACGATATATCGAATAACAAATAATCAATTGAAAAACGAAATGGGGACATTTATAAGTCATCTCTCAAGTTATGAAACATGTAGTACACTTTTTAAATAGATGAAAATCTAAAACACTGTTAAATAAGTACCTATAATACTCTACTCGGTAGTCTCGACGACCATTCATTATTTATACTGGGTGAGTTTTTTTATCTTGAGACAGTCTTATAATTCAAAAAGTTTCAAATAAAAGTTTAATTATATCAGGGATGAAACTAAACTACGCTTATTGTTTGTTGATCTAGAAAAAAGCTTTCAAGTTCTCTTTTTAAATGGAAACCTATATGTTTCTGTACATATTCTTAATCTAGAAAAAAAATTAAACAACTTTCATTAGAACTATTTTTTTATACGACATCAAATAAACAAAAATATTAAATCAATTAGATCTCAAAAAAATCCTAATAATTATTTTTAACAATTATTCAACTTAATTATCAAATAAAAATGATCAAATTTTTAATTATTAAATAAATAATTTAATAATTTTGTTACACTGTTCTGAGACATTCCAGAGTATATGAGTGTATCGCTAGTCTTCTGGATGAATTCCAGTTCCAAATTCGTTATTTTGGCCTTTTAAGTTACTTCGTATCTTTAGTTTTTAAGGAATTTGGTGTTGGTACTTGGTGAAACATTTTAAAAATTATTGGATAAAAAATACTTGGTAGGTTAAAACGAATTTATTTTTGGATCGTCTTTAATCTCGAAATATATATTTCGGGTGACTAACCCATCTTCAGGAGAAACAGAAAGTAACTGACCTGGATAAGTCGAATTTGAATACAAGTCAATGGTAAAATTTATTTTTAAGATAACAAAAGGGTAAATATTTAAAATTAAAATATATATATATATCGAGATTAAAGATTCTCCAAAAATAAATTCCTTTTAATTTTTATTTCTTAATGTGAAACCTACCAAGTTATTTTTTATCCAATAAATATAATAATGTTACTGTCATTGAGAGAGGAGACAGAGGAGAACCTCTCATTAGATTTCTTTTATTAAACTTTCAAAACCCCGAAGAAAGAGGGAATAAACCTCCGAAACGTCGGTTTTTGAATAAAAAAAAAAAAGATAGTTTAAATCGAGGGGTGAACCGCGACCTAATATGCTGTACACCTACTTCTATTTGTACTTTCAAATATTTCCAAGTACTTCCAAATATTTCCAAGTACTTTCAAATATCTCCAAGTAGTTCCAAATATTTCCATACTCTTCCAAATATTTCCAAACACTTCCAAATATTTCCAAACACTTCCAAATATTTCCAAACACTTCCAAATATTGCCAAGTACTTCCAAATATTTCCAAGTACTTTCAAATATTTCCAAGTACTTCCAAATATTTCCAAGTACTTTCAAATATCTCCAAGTAGTTCCAAATATTTCCAAGTACTTCCAAATATTTCCAAACACTTCCAAATATTTCCAAGTACTTCCAAATATTTCCAATTACTTTCAAATATTTCCAAGTACTTCCAAATATTTCCAAGTACTTTCAAATATCTCCAAGTAGTTCCAAATATTTCCAAGTACTTCGAAATATTTCCAAACTCTTCCAAATATTTCCAAGTACTTCGAAATATTTCCAAACTCTTCCAAATATTTCCAAACACTTCCAAATATTTCCAAGTACTTTCAAATATCTCCAAGTAGTTCCAAATATTTCCAAACACTTCCAAATATTTCCAAGTACTTTCAAATATCTCCAAGTAGTTCCAAATATTTCCAAGTACTTCCAAATATTTCCAAACTCTTCCAAATATTTCCAAGTACTTCGAAATATTTCCAAACTCTTCCAAATATTTCCAAACACTTCCAAATATTTCCAAGTACTTTCAAATATCTCCAAGTAGTTCCAAATATTTCCAAACACTTCCAAATATTTCCAAGTACTTTCAAATATCTCCAAGTAGTTCCAAATATTTCCAAGTACTTCCAAATATTTCCAAACTCTTCCAAATATTTCCATTTACTTTCAAATATCTCCAAGTACTTTCAAATATTTCCAAGTACTTCCAAATATTTCCAAACACTTCCAAATATTTCCAAACACTTCCAAATATTTCCAAGTACTTTCAAATATCTCCAAGTACTTTCAAATATTTCCAAGTACTTCCAAATATTTCCAAACACTTCCAAATATTTCCAAACACTTCCAAATATTTCCAAACACTTCCAAATATTTCCAAGTACTTTCAAATATCTCCAAGTACTTCCAAATATTTCCAAGTACTTTCAAATATTTCCAAGTACTTCCAAATATTTCCAAGTAGTTTCAAATATCTCCAAGTACTTTCAAATATTTCCAAGTACTTCCAAATATTTCCAAACACTTCCAAATATTTCCAAACACTTCCAAATATTTCCAAGTACTTTCAAATATCTCCAAGTACTTTCAAATATTTCCAAGTACTTCCAAATATTTCCAAACACTTCCAAATATTTCCAAACACTTCCAAATATTTCCAAACACTTCCAAATATTTCCAAGTACTTCCAAATATTTCCAATTACTTTCAAATATTTCCAAGTACTTCCAAATATTTCCAAGTACTTTCAAATATTTCCAAGTAGTTCCAAATATTTCCAAGTACTTCGAAATATTTCCAAACTACTTCCAAATATTTCCAAGTACTTCCAAATATTTCCAAACACTTCCAAATATTTCCAAACACTTCCAAATATTTCCAAGTACTTTCAAATATCTCCAAGTAGTTCCAAATATTTCCAAACACTTCCAAATATTTCCAAGTACTTTCAAATATCTCCAAGTAGTTCCAAATATTTCCAAGTACTTCCAAATATTTCCAAACTCTTCCAAATATTTCCAAGTACTTCGAAATATTTCCAAACTCTTCCAAATATTTCCAAACACTTCCAAATATTTCCAAGTACTTTCAAATATCTCCAAGTACTTCCAAATATTTCCAAACACTTCCAAATATTTCCAAGTACTTCCAAATATCTCCAAGTAGTTCCAAATATTTCCAAGTACTTCCAAATATTTCCAAACTCTTCCAAATATTTCCAATTACTTTCAAATATCTCCAAGTACTTTCAAATATTTCCAAGTACTTCCAAATATTTCCAAGCACTTCCAAATATTTCCAAACACTTCCAAATATTTCCAAGTACTTTCAAATATCTCCAAGTACTTTCAAATATTTCCAAGTACTTCCAAATATTTCCAAACACTTCCAAATATTTCCAAACACTTCCAAATATTTCCAAACACTTCCAAATATTTCCAAGTACTTTCAAATATTTCCAAGTACTTTCAAATATTTCCAAGTACTTCCAAATATTTCCAAGTACTTTCAAATATTTCCAAGTACTTCCAAATATTTCCAAGTACTTTCAAATATCTCCAAGTACTTTCAAATATTTCCAAGTACTTCCAAATATTTCCAAGTACTTCCAAATATCTCCAAGTAGTTCCAAATATTTCCAAGTACTTCGAAATATTTCCAAACTACTTCCAAATATTTCCAAGTACTTCGAAATATTTCCAAACTACTTCCAAATATTTCCAAACACTTCCAAATATTTCCAAGTACTTTCAAATATCTCCAAGTAGTTCCAAATATTTCCAAACACTTCCAAATATTTCCAAGTACTTTCAAATATCTCCAAGTAGTTCCAAATATTTCCAAGTACTTCCAAATATTTCCAAACTCTTCCAAATATTTCCAAGTACTTCGAAATATTTCCAAACTCTTCCAAATATTTCCAAACACTTCCAAATATTTCCAAGTACTTTCAAATATTTCCAAGTAGTTCCAAATATTCCCAAGTACTTCCAAATATTTCCAAACACTTCCAAATATTTCATTTACTTTCAAATATTTCCAAGTGACTTCCAAATATTTCCAAGTACTTCCAAATATTTTCAAACACTTCCAAATATTTCCAAACACTTCCAAATATTTCCAAGTACTTTCAAATATCTCCAAGTACTTTCAAATATTTCCAAGTACTTCCAAATATTTCCAAACACTTCCAAATATTTCCAAACACTTCCAAATATTTCCAAACACTTCCAAATATTTCCAAGTACTTTCAAATATCTCCAAGTACTTTCAAATATTTCCAAGTACTTCCAAATATTTCCAAGTACTTTCAAATATTTCCAAGTACTTCCAAATATTTCCAAGTACTTTCAAATATCTCCAAGTACTTTCAAATATTTCCAAGTACTTCCAAATATTTCCAAACACTTCCAAATATTTCCAAACACTTCCAAATATTTCCAAGTACTTTCAAATATCTCCAAGTACTTTCAAATATTTCCAAGTACTTCCAAATATTTCCAAACACTTCCAAATATTTCCAAACACTTCCAAATATTTCCAAACACTTCCAAATATTTCCAAGTACTTCCAAATATTTCCAAGTACTTTCAAATATTTCCAAGTACTTCCAAATATTTCCAAGTACTTTCAAATATCTCCAAGTAGTTCCAAATATTTCCAAGTACTTCGAAATATTTCCAAACTCTTCCAAATATTTCCAAGTACTTCCAAATATTTCCAAACACTTCCAAATATTTCCAAACACTTCCAAATATTTCCAAGTACTTTCAAATATCTCCAAGTAGTTCCAAATATTTCCAAGCACTTCCAAATATTTCCAAGTACTTTCAAATATTTCCAAGTAGTTCCAAATATTTCCAAGTACTTCCAAATATTTCCAAACACTTCCAAATATTTCCAAGTACTTCCAAATATTTCCAAACACTTCCAAATATTTCCAAACACTTCCAAATATTTCCAAGTACTTTCAAATATCTCCAAGTAGTTTCAAATATTTCCAAACACTTCCAAATATTTCCAAGTACTTTCAAATATCTCCAAGTAGTTCCAAATATTTCCAAGTACTTCCAAATATTTCCAAACTCTTCCAAATATTTCCATTTACTTTCAAATATCTCCAAGTACTTTCAAATATTTCCAAGTACTTCCAAATATTTCCAAACACTTCCAAATATTTCCAAACACTTCCAAATATTTCCAAGTACTTTCAAATATCTCCAAGTACTTTCAAATATTTCCAAGTACTTCCAAATATTTCCAAACACTTCCAAATATTTCCAAACACTTCCAAATATTTCCAAACACTTCCAAATATTTCCAAGTACTTTCAAATATCTCCAAGTACTTTCAAATATTTCCAAGTACTTCCAAATATTTCCAAGTACTTTCAAATATTTCCAAGTACTTCCAAATATTTCCAAGTACTTTCAAATATCTCCAAGTACTTTCCAAATATTTCCAAGTACTTCCAAATATTTCCAAACACTTCCAAATATTTCCAAACACTTCCAAATATTTCCAAGTACTTCCAAATATCTCCAAGTACTTTCAAATATTTCCAAGTACTTCCAAATATTTCCAAACACTTCCAAATATTTCCAAACACTTCCAAATATTTCCAAACACTTCCAAATATTTCCAAGTACTTTCAAATATCTCCAAGTACTTTCAAATATTTCCAAGTACTTCCAAATATTTCCAAGTACTTTCAAATATTTCCAAGTACTTCCAAATATTTCCAAGTACTTTCAAATATCTCCAAGTAGTTCCAAATATTTCCAAGTACTTTCAAAATACTTCCAAAGAGGTGTACACCTACTTCCAATTGCGGATCACCCCTCGGTCTAAATTATCTCTCTTCTTTGACTTTTGGACTGCCTCATCAAAATTCACTCAATTCACTTATCAGTCCATCTCCAAATATTACTGAAATAGTAGGGTTATGTATTTTCCCCAGCTTTTGAGATTACCACCTTTAGGGTTGATAGGTAACTTACCATATTCAATTAACTTCCTTATAATTTGGTAAAAATACTCCTCCCCGTTAAAAAATATACGAGTGATATGAAATTATAAATTCGTATTAATAATAAATAATAATAATTGTTTTCAATGTACATTTTGAAATAAGTGTTTTCCTTTCACCTTTGTTATACAATGCGATGATTAAATATATATATATATTCTAAACGGAGGGATTAGCTAAAGCTTTAAAAAGCCATATTTGACGATCGTAAGAAAGTCGAGACAGTCGTTTTTATTTGAAACCTGTTTCTCTTATTTTATTATGTTATTATTATTATTATTATAGTTGTCTTATCAAAGAAATATGCGAAAGGTCGGCCAGCTGCCATCTCTCTCTGTCTTTCTGTTTGTCTTCCGGAAACATCAGCCAGGTTCCAAGTTCGATTACCTTATAAGCCAACTTGGACGACGCTTGTCCATTTGTCCATGTTCCAATGCTGGCTGGCCAAATTGTCAATCGGCTTGCGGCTTGACTCTTGACAGGACAAATAAAGAATAATAATAATAAAAAACAATAAACTCTGATTATATAAGTAAAACGTTAGACAATTTATATTCATTTCGAGAGGTTTATTAGCGGAGTTAGGAAAGGTTTTTTTTCATTTATCTTACTCTATTTTATATTTTATTCAGCAATAATCGATAAAAATGTCATCGATATATAATATTTTTTAATGATAAATGAAGCAAAGTAATATCAATCACTATACCTCTAAGTAAGAAATCTTATTATATTAAACGAGCAAAAATTGTATATATATATATATATATATATATCCGGTCGGGTTCTCGAAAACGGCTCTAACGATTTGGATGAAATTCATGGGTTTAGGAGGGTTTTGTGTTGGACAATTCGATCTGTCACGTTCTCATCTTCGGCTAAGTTGTTTTTGATGGGTTTTTGTTAATTGAAATAATTATTCACAGGTGGTTGTCTCGATAAAAATGTGTATTTACATTTTTATTCAATTTCCTTTTAATAAATAATTGGTTTTTTAATTTTATATCCCACAATAAGATTATTACACTTATTGTTATATATTAAAAATTGGACAATTTAATTGATTAAAAATCGAGTTTTAAATCCCACAAATATTAATTTGACAATTTAATTGATGAACTCAAAAATTGTTATTTAATTAAGAAAAAGAATTATACCGTATTTATTTATATACCTATATACCTACACATAATCTGTGGACCACTGAAGGCTAGAAATGCAAAAATTGGGTGCGTGGGCGGGGGTGGGGTGCAGTGGATGGGGGGTCCTGGGGGGAGGTACGGAGGTTTGAGGGACGGAGTGGGGGTGTGGGATGGGGTGGAAGGGTGCAGGAGGTGGGGTGAAGTGGTGGGGGTCCGGGAGACAAGGGGGGTTTCGGGGATTAATATATAGCTATTAACTGAAGCAAAAAGTTACCGAGCATCGCTCGGTGGCCCGGTACTCATTATTATAGTGAATTGAATTTACTGTAATTTTAGTTTTGATTCATCCAAAATTTCCAATATAGTACAAGATCGACCTTCACCTAACGAGTTTCGGATGAAATTAACATTTTGATAATATACTGTATTAATAAACAAAACTTAATAGGGTCGACATCCAATTTCCCAGCATATGGTAGCTAATTTTTAAAAAATAAGATAAAATAAAAAAAATATATTAATTAATTAATTCGCAATAAAATTATCTACATTTTCATATAAAACAATAAAGGAAACTCTATAACTACAAAATACTAATTCTAAGTTACCTATTGATACCATGTCTACCTGGACTTATGCAGGGAAAAATGATGGCGACCCAACTTTGGCATTTTATATACATATTTTACTCTCGATTGGTAATATATTTAACTCGATAACTACATTTATGTAATAAAATTAACAGCTTTAATTGAAAAATAGCCATGCAGGGAAATTGATGTCGACCCTATCAAGTTTTGTTGATTAATACATTATAATATCAAAATATTAATTTCATTAGGAAACTCGATAGGTGAAGGTCGACCTAAGTCGGGATATTAGACTAATAGGTACTTGGTATTGTGTTTAGAAAACGTCTGAAGTATGAAAAGAAATATCAAATATTTAAATTGAAAGTTTCTTTTTGCCGAGAGTAGCAGAATTTTTACAAATTAAGGGCCGGTTGTATGTCGCAAAGTAAATGCTTTTTACCACTAACCAAGTGTAGATGGTAAATGGAGGGACTGGGATGGCCAATCAGATGACAGGAACTTTCAGTGCCTGTCATCTGATTAGCCATCCCAGTCCCTCCATTTACCATCTACACTTGGTTAGTGGTAAAAAGTGCGATCTCTGCTGACTACAACTGGCTCCAAAGGAGATAATGTAAAGAGAGTGTGTCTTCTGCTGAAATAATAAATTTGTTATTTTATTTATAACGACTCTATAATTTCGAAGTCTTTGCCTTCTTCATCAATCTATTACAAATGACTCACAGGAATTGATGTGTGAAAGTTTTCACTTGATCACTTTTACACATCAATTCATGTGAATCAACTGTAATAGATTGATGAAGAGGGCAAAGACTTCGAAACTATAGACTCATTATAAATAAATTAAAAAATTTATTATTCCATCAGAAGACACACTCTTTTATATTATCCCCTTTAATTTAAAAAATATTTAATAGTAATAAAGCTGTTGAAGCTTTTATTTTTGTGATTAATTTGATTAAAATTTGAATTTTTAGTGACACATAATTAATTATATAATTATTTATTGAACACGAATAAATAATTATAATTATAATTATTTATTGAACGCGAATAAATAATTATATAATTAATTATGTGTCACGAATAAATAATTATAATTATTTATTGAACACAAATAAATAATTATATAATTAATTATGTGTCACTAAAATTTCAAATTTTAAAAATATAAAAGTTCAAATTTTCGATAGTAGCAGATTTTAAAATTTATAAGTATTTCTAGTATATTTATCAGAAGACGTTGTCATCTACTAAATTTAAGTTCTCATGGATAAATTTGATTAAGTGCCAGAAGGGTTGATTTCATCCGTTGGGGAATTAAACCTGGATGCCAATAATACTAATAGTATTCTGAGCCAAATGAAGATCATGAAGAAATTTAATAAAATTCGAAAAAATCAACAATTTTTATTTAAGTTTTATGTCATGGCTACACTAGACCGAGAAATTTTACAAATGAATATTAAAGGTTTACTTTAAGGGAGATATTTAGAGTGATGTATAAATGATGTCCATCTTATTCAGCTTCAAATCCTAAGGAAAAATGATTTTCAAGCATAATTTATTTCTGCCTGTCTATCTATTGGATTCCAATATCAACGATAACTCAATAACGCAAGTCAGTAGAATGTTTATCTTGCTGCCAAAATGTCTATTTCCGAAATGAAGAACTAGATTAGATTTAAGTTTGCCTCGAAAGCGTAGAATAATCATTGAATTAAAATTTTATTACGATTTTTTATTTCGGCGAAAATGAATACATAAATATCTCAGGATTGGAAGAAGGCAGTCCAGAAATAAATAAGAGACTACCTTTGAAGAAGGAGGGAAGATCCTCCGAAACGTTAGTTTCAAAATAATATTAATATAAATATATATTAATATTCCAAAGAAAATCTTAAAACGTATGAATACATAAAAGTTGTAAATTTCAAGTTTACAACAATCGTAGACACACTAATAAGATTCCGTTTCACTTTCGATGGAACCCTAAAGAAAGTCCAATGGATTTTACTGGGATTAGAAATACATTTCTGGAGATGTCATTCCAATACTTTTTACTTATCTCTTTTTCTCTCCCTATACTCTATGTCAGTGATTCTCAACCTGGGTTCTGCGGAATCCCAGGGTTCCACAAAGGTAGGTTAGGGGTTCCCGCGGCTAGAGGTCAATAAAAGAAAAAATTTGAAAAACAAAAATAGTAGTTAGTAGTATCACCCCTGAAAAAATTATTCATATAAACAAAAAAAAAATACTTAATTACCTTATAGTCAAATAAAAGCATTGAGTCGCCTTTAGAGTTTAATGCAAACAAGACTCAAATTTGTCTAATTTCTAGGCGCGAAAATAAAAATTTCCCTGATATTTACTTCAATGAAAATGTGTGACAGCCTATCCATGTTGGGCGTCTCTGTCGCATCAGACCTGTCTTGGAATGAACACATCTCCTCTGTGGTGAAATCTGCAGCAAGGAAGATTGGCTACTTATTCAGGTCCAAGCGATTTTTCAAGCTCCCACAACTTCTCACCATCTACAAGGCCCAAATCCACCCCTGTCTCAAATACGGCTCTCATCTATGGAGAGGAGCCTCAAAATATTCTCTTGCTACCCTGGATGCAATTCAGAAATGAGCCGTCAGGCTAATTGGACGATTCTACCCTCACCGACTCCCTTGACTCGCTGGCTCATCGAAGAAATGTCTCTGCCCTTTCCCTTTTCTATAGATACTATCACGGCAGGTGCTCTGATGAGATAAAATCAATAATTCCCCCCAAAGCATGTTTTGCACGTAGCACGCGTTTTGCCGACTCCCAACACTCTTTCGCGGTCAAATTAGAAAAGTGCCGGACCACTTCATTCGCCAATACATATATCCCCATGACTTCAAGGAACTGGAACTCTCTCCCAGCCTCCATCTTTCCCACCACTTATAATATTCAAACCTTCAAAACCCGAGTGCATAAACACCTACATCTCCACCCTCTCACTATTTTTAATGATATTGATGTGAGAAGGAGATGACACCAGAAGGTGCATCCCCTAAAGGCCTGTATGGGATGGCCCCTCCATCGTGAAAAGAACAGATTAGAAGGAAAGAAGCCGGGATCACGAGCCAAATCTCAGAAAGTTAGATACAATCCAATATCCAATTTACTAAGTTTTTAGGGGTTTCGAGCAGTGGTAACTTAATCAACTTTCCCTTCTCTTCGGTAATGCAAGGGTCTTTCGAGATACATAGGGGCTGCATCTTTAATGGTGCACCCCTTCTTGCATTCGATTGCATTAAAAAAAAGAGTGTAAACCTGCGATGAACATCACTATTATTGTCTCACTGATACCATTTTTGTTGCTCTAAAGTTCCTTAATTTTCTTATAATACAACGATTACGTTACATTATTAATAAAATGAAAACATCATTTAAATTGTTTTAATATTATTTTGTTATTATTGACTTTTGAAATAATATTGCTTTTCAAATAGATGAGAATATTATTTATGACTATACAATATATATTGAAGGAGACAATAAAAGAGTGTGTCTTCTGCTGGAATTTTAAATTTTATTTATTTATAACGAGACTATAGTTTCGAGGATTTGCCCTCTCATCAGTCTATTACGATTGATTCACAGGAATTAATTTATTTATTCATAAATTAATTCCTGTGAATCAATTGAAATAGACTGATGAAGAGGGTAAAGCCCTCGAAACTATAGTCTCGTTATAAATAACTTGTCCGATCCGAAAAGGGTATATATATCATCGCCTTAGAGAGCAAACCTGCTAACTGACAACAATGAAATTTTGCAGGGAAGAGAAAAAACAAACAAATATTATTTTTTATTAATTTAATTCATTAATATTGTTGTTAAGGAAAGAAACAATTTTTCACATTGTTTTCTACAACTTACTCTCGTAATTTTAAGTAGCAGTTTTACTTGGACGATGCTGCATCTCTTTTTTTCGAAAGGTATTAATAATATGTCCTATATGATAATAAAATAATTTTTAAGAAAAAATAAAAACCGACTTCAAAAAATTAAATGCAACAAATAAAATACACTAAAAGGTATAAAATAATTATTATCTTATTTAGTTACAACTAAACGACGAAATATTAACATGAAATTACTTTTTGAAGTCGGTGCCAAACAAACTATACCTATAAGCGAGCGTACCCGCCAAACGTACTAAGTAAGATCCGTCGAGTGCGATTCATAAAAGGTATATGTTTGGCACCGACTTCAAAAAGTAATTTCATGTTAATATTTCGTCGTTTAGTTGTAACTAAATAAGATAATAATTATTTTATACCTTTTAGTGTATTTTATTTGTTGCATTTAATTTTTTGAAGTCGGTTTTTATTTTTTTCTTAAAAATTATTTTTATTTTTCTCTTTTAGTGATGTTATTAATAGTGATCATATCATCAGAACTTGATCAAATTAATATGGCACCATCCCCAAGACACCCCTATCGGATAAAAAAAGAACCATCGAAATCGGTTCATAAACAAAGAGGTTAGGTCTAAACAAACCTAATAAAAAAGGTCTAATACCTATGAAAAAAAAACGAAAAAAAAATGGGACCAATCGGAAGCTAGACTGGACCCAATGGAAAAAAAATTTTCAAAATCGGTTGACAATTGGCGGAGATATGAGGTAACATAGGCACAAAAAAAAAAAAAAAAAAAAATTCAATCGAATAGAGAACCTCCTCCTTTTTGAAGTCGGTTAAAAAATGGATTTAGCAGGTTTACACTCTAAGGCGACGATATGGGTATCCGAATGACATTACCAAAAAAAATTAAAAAAAAATATTATTCAAGAAAATAAAAATGTTAGGTATTGTAATTTAAAATGCACGTTTTTTGTACCTAGTCTCCTCCGAAATCTAGCAAATTTTTAAAATGTGGAAACACTGCCATCGACGGCGCTATGTTATATTTGGAAGCTATAAAAGTGGCATGATTGATATTTTGACGAAAAATTTAAAAATCTCATATTTTAGTGCTAAGGGGGTTCCTCAGAAATAAATATAAGTGCTCTAGGGTTCCTCGCTCTACAAAAGGTTGAGAAACACTGATCTATATGTTATAAAGCTCTTATGGTTGTGACCGTATTCAGCCGAATGAACCCGAAAACAAACAGGAATACTCTAAATTATTAATATTTTTATTAATCGAATGTTTTCTACATTTGATTCAATCGCGAATCTAATGTAAGGAATTTTTGTCAAATATTTAGTGAAAATAATATTTGAACTTATATATTTCTAACCTGAAATAATGATCTAAAATAAATTCACTTGGTGATCCATCCGAATGTCTAGCGGGCTATACGCGAAATGACGTTGGATTGTAGCTAAGTGGATCACATCTTTTTCTCTCTTGGTCCAGACTTAATACTCCGCAGACTCCAATAGCGTAATCCGCAGTAGTCTCGCGATAAATATATTTTTCAAATAAGCGCGGTCAAAAACAATTCTCATTGATATAGCAATTATTCTTTGTTATATTAATTATAAAAATTTAATATTTTTATGACAAACCTCCCGCAGATTGGGCAGCTGGTTTTATATTTATTCTTGTTGTAGATATATTCATTCACAAGAGAGTTAAGTATAGAAATAATGTGGTGTGTTATATATATATACTAGTTTGTTTTAAATTTTGAGTTCATGTAAAAAGTTTTTTAGTGACTAATCAAAATATGTATTTAGTTCTAGTTGTGTCTATAAAGAATGCTTATTAGCCAGTTAAATGAACCCTCTTGAAGTCTAGAGGGAGGGAAGGAAGCTGTAGTTTGTTAAATACACGCAGCTGGTTCACCAGATGGATCATCGAAAGAGGAAAGGTGCACTGAGTAATGAATAATAGCAACAGACATGGATTCAAACATCGGTCGGGTTGACGATGTAATCCCTATGAATACACCATTCTTATTCTTATGAAAATTTATCTCCCTTTGCAATCCCCATGAAAAATATTCTCGAATGTTTACTCTAAATCAGAAAAAACACATAAAGGTAGCCTTTACCGTATACTTATATTTAGTTGCAACGAAATTTTCTCTGGAGAGAGAAGGACTGGTAGAAATTTTAATTGAATGTAATGGAAGGCAGCCCAGAGGTAGTGAGGAAAGAAAAATTAACACATATCAAATAAGATGTTATTTATTGGAATCCTTCCTCCTTTCCTTTCAAACCGACGTTTCGGAGGATTTTTACCTTCTTCCATTGACCCTTTGAAACCCTGAAGAAGGAAGGAAAAATCCTCCGAAACGTCGGTTTGAAAGGAAAGGAGGAAGGATTCCAATAAATAACATCTTATTTGATATGTGTTAATTTTTTATTTCATCACTACCCCTGGGCTGCCTTCCATTACTTATATTTATTATTTAAAAAAATGTTATCATATTGGAATTATAAGACTCAAAAAGAGCATGCCATTTCACATACTATTTCACTTATCTTATTAAACGAGCAAAAATTGTATATAGAGTATATATATCCAATCGGGTTCTCGAAAACGGCTCTAACAATTTGGATGAAATTCTCGGGTTAGGAGGGTTTTGTGTTGGCGATTCGATCTGTCACGGTCTCATCTTCGGCTAAGTTGTTTTTGATGGGTTTTTGTTAATTGAAATAATTATTCACAGGTGGTTGTCTCGATAAAAATGTATATTTACATTTTTTATTCAATTTCCTTTTAATTGTTAATTGGTTTTTTAATTTTAAATTCCACTAATAGATCAATACAAATATTATTATATAATATTAAAAGTTAGAAAATTTAATTGAAGAATGAATTGGATGGATTAATTTCCACAATATGGTATTGGAATAATTATCGGAAAAGAGGTTTTTTTTCTTTAATTAGTTTTTCCTCTTACTAAAAACAAGGACTAAAGATGATCAAGAAATAATCTCCGGAGTCGAAGCAAAAATACAATGTATACATTAATTCATGTAAAATAATTGGTTTAATAAATTGATTGAAGAAAATTTAATTGAGGATTGGATGACAGACAATGGAATTGAAATAATGATCGGAAAAGAGGCTTTTTTATTTAATTAGTTTTTTCCTCTTATTAAAAACAAGGACTAAAAAGATGATCAAGGACACTCGATGGTGGAGAAGTAATCTCCGGAGTCGAAGCTAAAATTCAATGTATGAAAATTTAATTGATTAAAAGCCGAATTTTAAATCCCTCAAGCTTATTTTTCTGTATTAGAATTAGGCAATTTAATTGTTGAACTCACCAATTGTGAGCCAGGTCTAAAAAAATATTATACGGCACTTGTTTATAATACGCTATACATATATATACAGGCACCTGTGGGCCTACCAAGCGGCTGAAATGCAAAAGTCTGAGTGAGGGGGGCGGGGCGAGGGTGGGGTTCGGGAGCGAGGGGGGATCGGGATTATTATTGAAGCGTTTACCTGAAGCGAAATGTTGCCGAGCATCGCTCGGGGACCGGAAGTACTTCTTTTTTAAATGAAAAAGCAAAAATTCATAATTAGTCCATTAAAGGGCAAATTTCTGAGAAAATGGCATGTAACAGAAAGTAACTCCCGGTAAAGATTTCATTGCTGGAATATCTTTATTGGAACTCTCGATATTGCTACCCTAAGTTTTCCCCTTCAAATCTGTGTCTCTGGAATGTTCTTCTACGGGCCTCAGAATCATCAAAATTTCTGAGTCTTTTCAGTTTCGATTGAATAACCCTAAAACCGCTTATCAAATCAAAAAAGAGATTCATTAGGTAAATTAAATTTAATTATGCGTAAAATGATAACAATTTCCTCCATTTAGGTTCAGTAGAACCAGTTCTAGCTCCTGTCAAAAACAGCTCCGCGATTACTTTTGAATATCCCTAAAGCTCGTACTTTTTTCGATTTTTCCCCATTTTGACCATGAAGGAGCACGTTTTCGACAAAGATGACTCTATACATTTGTAAACTAGATTAAATTTGCTACAATTTAAATAAAGTTTCATTCTAATTGGATAATGGTAACATGAGGTTGAAGTTTTGAAAAAATGCAATTTTTTTCAAAAAATCTCAGTTTTTCCTTCATAAAATGAAAACCACTCATCCTAGAAACTTGATTCTATCTCATTCTCTAGGAAATTTTGTTGACTTGAACGTTTACTTGGACCATTTTTTGATAAAATCTTATATTTATAGATATCCAGCATTTTCCATGACGCTTTTGAGGATTCGGATCATATCCTGTCCGGAAAATGTAGAATATCTATAAATCTAAGAGTTTTATCAAAAATGTGGTCCTAAGTAAACGTTCAAGTAAATAAAATTTCCTAGAGAATGAGATAGGAATCAAGTTTCTAGGATGAGTGGTTTTCATTTTATGAAGGAAAAACTGCGATTTTTTGCAAAAACTTTCAACCTCATAGGTTACCATTATCCAATTAAGATGAAACTTTATTTAAATTGTAGCAAATTTAATCTAGTTTAAAAATGTATAGAGTGGTCTTTATCGAAAACGTGCTCCTTCATGGTCAAAATGGGAAAAAATCGAAAAAAGTACGAGTTTTAGGGATATTCAAAAGTGATCCCGGGGGCTGTTTTTTGACAGGCGCTAGTACCGGTTCTACTGAACCTAAATAGATGAAATTTTCATCATTTTACGCATAATTTAAAGAGCATTAATTTATCTAATAAATATCTTTTTGATTTGATAAGCCGTTTTAGAGTTATTCAAGTAAAACTGAAAAAACTCAGAAATTTTCTCATTTTGAGGCGCGTAGAAAAATTTCCACAACATAGATTTGGAGGAAAACTTAAGATAATAATATTGGAGTACCAATAAAGGTATTCCAGCAATAAAATCTTTACCAGGGGTTATTTCTTGTTAAAATCGTAATTTGGCTAGACTAAGTTTGGGACTAGTAAAAAAGGAGCTGTCTGTACTTTGGTTTTTTTTTTGTAGTGCACATCCCGCTAACAGTTCATTACAAATTTATTATATTTATATTAATTGTTTTTTCACTAATTTGTTTTGTTTACAATATTTTATTGATTTTTTATTTGTATTGTTGAAAAAGTAAATAAAGCAAAATGTACATGTTTATGCCCGCAATGCAGAAAGCGGAAGAGGCTTGAAAAAATGAAATTTGTTCATTTTTTAACCGACTTCAAAAAAGGAGGAGGTTCTCTATTCGACTGATTTTTTTTTTTTTTTTTTGTGCCTATGTTACCTCATATCTCCGCCAATTGTCAACGGATTTTGAAAAAATATTTTGCATTGGGCCCAGTCTAGCTTCCAATTGGTCCCATTTTTTTTCGTTTTTTTTTTTATAGGTATTAGACCTTTTTTATTAGGTTTGTTTAGACCTAACCTCTTTGTTTATGAACCGATTTCGATGGGTCTTTTTTTATCCGAAAGGGGGTGTCTTAGGGATGGTGTCATATTAATTTGGTCAAGTTCTGATGATATGATCACTATTAATAACATCACTAAAAAGAGAAAAATAAAAAAAATTTTAAGAAAAAATAAAAACCGACTTCAAAAAATTAAATGCAACAAATAAAATACACTAAAAGGTATAAAATAATTATTATCTTATTTAGTTACAACTAAACGACGAAATATTAACATGAAATTACTTTTTCAAGTCGGTGCCAAACATATACCTTTTTATGAATCGCACTCGACGGATCTTACTTAGTACGTTTGGCGGGTACGCTCGCTTATAGGTATAGTTTGTTTGGTACCGACTTCAAAAGTAATTTCATGTTAATATTTCGTCGTTTAGTTGTAACTAAATAAGATAATAATTATTTTATACCTTTTAGTGTATTTTATTTGTTGCATTTAATTTTTGAAGTCGGTTTTTATTTTTTCTTAAAAATTATTTTAGTACATTTTGACAAAGATAAGAACAGCGCCCACAGGCTAGGTGTGCCCGGAGCGAACGACAGTAGTGTATAAAATGCGTAATAATAACCAACAAGATTTAAATTTATTAAAATTATTGGATAAAAAATGTTGTTCTGATTTTGAGGGGCGTAGAAAAATTTCCACAACATAGATTTGGGGGAGAACTTAGGATAGTAATATTGGAGTACCAATAAAGGTATTCCATCAATAAAATCTTTACCGGGGATTATTTCTTGTTAAAATCGTAATTTGCCTAGACTAAATGCGAAAAATTAATAAAAAAAATTTAATCCAAAGAAAAGTCAATTTCGAGTTTGTTGAATGAACATCCCATTTGTGGATTTACTTTTTAATTTGAAATTTGAACATTTAGGCAGCAGAAACAACACTCAATGAATAATAATAGAGAGAGAGAGAGAATGCGTAAGCTTAAAAAGATTTAAGAGGAGGAAATTACGATGGCTGATTCAACTTTTCATGGGTAACCATTTGGAATCGATTCCCGCTGCATTCGACTGGCAAAACTTTCTAGAATAACTTGGTGGATGGAGAAGAAGAAATTCAAGATTTTAATTTCCACTCACCTTCCGGAATTCTCTTTGTTTGAACTTATATCGTAATAGGCAATGTGTATTGGTAGTCCATGAAGACAACTTACAGAAGAGATTCTGCTTTTGTATTTCTGTAGAAAAAATAGATATGGACAGATGAACAAAATGCATGGAATCTGAGAGAGCAAATGAAAAACAAAAAATGAGCCTTTATTTGAGAAATAAGCTGACGTGTTCTGATGTGGCCATCCACTTGACTTTAACATACAACCTGACCCCTCACTTATATTTAATATTTAATAAAATTATTTGTAATCATGTAGGGGGGGGGGTTACTTTTTGCATTTTTAGACTCTTGGGGGCCCACTGATTATGTATACAAAATTTGGTTGACTTTGGTACAAGAGCCTATATTCTCATTTTTTGACCCTCGCCCCCCCCCCATTTCGGTCGATTAGTTTTTGCATTTTTAGACGTCTTGGGTCCCACTAATTATGTATACAAAATTTGGTTGAGTTTGGTTAAATGGCCAAGATTTTCATTTTTTGACCCCCTCCCCCTCCATTTCGGGCGGTTAGTTTTTGCATTTTTAGACTTCTTGGGTTCCACTGATTATGTATACAAAATTTGGTTTAGTTTGGTAAATGGCCAAGATTTTCATTTTTTGACCCCCCCCCCCCCCATTTCGGGCGGTTAGTTTTTGCATTTTTAGACTTCTTGGGTTCCACTGATTATGTATACAAAATTTGGTTGAGTTTGGTAAATGGCCAAGATTTTCATTTTTTGACCCCCCCCCCCCCATTTTGGGCGGTTAGTTTTTGCATTTTTAGACTTCTTGGGTTCCACTGATTATGTATACAAAATTTGGTTGAGTTTGCTCAAACGGCCTAGATTTTTAATTTTTAACCCCCACCTCCACCCCCCTTAATTTTGGGTCAATATGCACCAAAATTTAATCAGCTCTTAATCTCAATGGACCAAAACTACGTGTGAAATTTGGTTTCGATATTCACACTAGTTTTTGAGCTAGCTCGTACACAAATTTGGTAACGCACAGACTAACTAACGACATTTTGACACAACAATTATTATCTCGAAAAATATAATTTTTTCGATGTTCTACTTATTAGAGCTTTTTTGTAGACCGAAATGCCATGGTTTTGCTCAATTTTTTAAATCAGAAATAGTTTCAGCCATTTTTTAGATATTTTGAAAAAAAAGAAGGAAAAAAAACACTTTTTTCATGCACGATTACAATACTTGACCATACCCTGTATGGTAAAGTAAAAGGTGTGGGAGCCACATCCACATAAGCTCACGGGTGAAGTGAAACTTTAATTTTAAAACCCACTAATAGTTCATGATAAATAAAATCAGGAAATTTAAATTATTCAATTTAAAATCAGAACTTGTCTCTTATTTCCCCTCTATTGAGTCATTCCCCCTTTATTGTAACTAAACAATTCAAACAGATACGTCGCTAAAGAAGTTTCACTTCAAAAATATTCATCAAATTATGGAATCATTATGGTTCTTTGTGATAGTTAATAATGTAAAATATGATATGGGGGGGGGGGGGGGCTAATTCATACACACACATATATATCTCTGTGTGTGTGTGAATTATTTATATACTGTATATATGGAAATAAAATCATTTTTTTTTTTGTTTTAATTTATATTTAGAATTTTGATTAATAGCCCAGGCAAATTAGACCGAAAAAAGGCCGCGCTGGCCAATAACAGTATGCACAAGATGGAAATAATTTTAACCGACGTGAGGCATCCAAAATAAGAGATATATGAATTTGTGACGGTTTCTGGCTCGTGTTAAATTTTGAGGGCCTAAAAAACCACGAAAATTTTCACTCTAACCAAAATAAAAGAGCACAAAATTTCACGTATAATAACCTACTTAAAGTTGAAATCGGTTCACGCCGTTTAGCCATATTTGATCGTCAAAGATAGGCAATTTTTAGCGGCAATTGGGCACTGGTTACCATTGTCCAATTAAGATGAAACTTTTTGCCAATCTCATTTTTTCTACCTAATTAGCACCGAAATTCGAAGAGTGGTTTATTGTGACCACCTAATAAGCATAATTCACTTTTCCGCCAAGTTGTAAAAAATTGTCTATATTTGACGATCGATTGTGGCTAAACGGCTCAACCGATTTAAGTTACTTAAGTACGTTATTAGATGCGAAATTTTATGCTCTTTCATTTTGGTAACAGGGAAATTTTCTGTAGGACGCATGGTTTTCAAGTTATAAGCAAAAGTCAGTGGTATTTAGGCCCTCAAAAATTTAGCACGAGCCAGAAACAGTCACAAATTCATATATCTCTTATTTGGCATGCCTTTATTAAAATTATTTCCATCTTGTGAATATTTATTGGCCAGTAGAAGTCCAATTTGCCTGGGCTATAAAAGGTATCAAATATTTTTTTCATTTTTGTTTTTACTTTCATTTTTTTCCTTGCCCTGGGGCGGGGCTTGAGCCCCCTTAGCCCCCCCCACCCTCCCGTGGTAGCGCCACTGCATATCTGTATATTTTTTTTTTTTTTTTTTTTTTTTTTTAATGCAATCGAATGCAAGAAGGGGTGCACCAGTAAAGATGGAGCCCCTATGGATCTCGAAAGACCCTTGCATTACCGAAGAGAAGGGAAAGTTGATTAAGTGAGAGGGTGTAGACGTAGGTGTCTATGCACCCCGGTTTTGAAGGTTTGAAGATCATAGGTGCTGGGAAAGATAGAGGCTGGGAGAGAGTTCCAGTTCCTTGAAGTCATGGGGATATATGAATTCGCGAATGAAGTGGTCCGGCACTTTTCTAATTTGACCGCGAAAGAGTGTTGGGAGTCGGCAAAACGTGTGCTGCGTGCAAAGCAACAATATTTCGAAGTTTCTCAGTTGATAAAAATTAAAATTCGTGTAAATGTTCTCAAAACTTATAAATTAAATTAAAATTTTTCGAATATCTAATCAAAAACTCTTAAAATCTTTATACATGAAAGTTTGATGATGAATATCTTTTGAACGCTTAATTTAATCGCCAAAATTTAAGACACCTTTTTTATAGAGCAGTTAATTTCCTACAAAAATTTAAATTGCGAATTTTATAATAGCCATTTATTGTCGAGTTATAAAATTCATAAACAAAAATGAAATTTGTCTTAAAATAATCAAACTTAAAACTTCAATATCTTTCAAATGGTGAGGTTTACGGAAAAAATATAAGATACCTTTTTTGTAGAGCATTAAATTTCATACGAAATTCTTGAAGAAGATTTTTCTGTACAATCAATTAATGATGAGGTATGAATTTTTTTCTATTGGACTGAGAAAAAAATAAAAAACTGCGATACGGAGGATCTTCTTATTGAAATTAAGAGCTCATATTAAGAAAGAATTTTTTAAGGTGACTAGCAACCCATTTTTCCGTGTCACTTGTAAAAAAAAATAATGGATTTTTTTGACCCACCCTAATACTATATAATATTCGTCTAGATTAATTTGTAACAACGCTTAGAGAAATTTCTCTAAAAAAATTACGCTCTTGCCTAGAATCGAACCGACGAACTCTTGAACTATGGCCTGTTGGCTCTAGCGAGATGTTTTAAGAGGATGTTTTATTAGCCATAAAAAATATGTACAATTTATTGCAAAGTTACTTCTAACAATCCAAAAGAAGCATAGTATTTTGACTTCTAAATACAATGAAAAAAGAAAAGGGCCATTTTTTAAATGGATCCCCAGTAGAGATTTTTTTACATGAAGAGTAGTTTTTTCTGTAACTTTAATTTTACAATTAGTTATTTTTTTTTGTAGCTTTACTACATCTGTGTATAATTAAATCTTTTGCAGGAAAAAGGCTTTGAGAAAAAACCCGGCTATACAGCACTGGCATCTAGCGATTATCATTAACGGTCAGACATTAATATTTCTATCTTGATTTCTCTTACTAAAACTAGATATTTTTGATTTAGACTTTGTGTCGAGATAATATTGTATTCATTTGAACTCGAATGAAAATGAAAAAACACCCAATTGATTTTAAATTAAAAAACATTAAATATGTATTAATTAACGCAGGCAAATTTGAAATATAATTGTCAGCTAGGATTTTAAACTGACAGCTCCAATAGATTTTCATTAATCCAGGCAAAATTTGAAACATAATTTTAATTTCTGCACTCGAATCTTGAGATGAACAGACTCCAACTCATTTTTGCACTCAGAAACATTAAATATATTTTTTGTAATTAAATAAATTAATTGAACCGCGTAAATTTGAATAATCTCGCATGATTCAGCCTGGCGAGTTCTTTGCGATTCATAAAATCCGATTTTCAATATTTTTGTTTTGAAAAGGAAAAATGAAATTGGAAATTTAAACTCAAAAACTAATAAGAGGCGCAAACTTTCTAAGAGACGATGTATTTTCGGAAGCCTACTGGGTATACATTTGGGAGTGTGGTTTTTTTAAGAGGAATAAAATTTTTGGACCGAGACGGCTGCCCGCGAGGCTGTTCAGCCTGGAGGGCCGAGCTTCGAGGGCGCGCCGAAGGCACGCACGAAAAGCTTTCGCATACATACATATCTTTTACTTCTCCTATACATTATTCTATGTTAGAATCATTTATTGAAAAATAAGCTTTTGTTTTTTATAAATAGACTTCTTACAATAGTCAGAGATATTCAAAAAAATATTTTGTTTCCTAGACTATCTACATTTGAAAAACAATTTTTAAGTGTGTGTTTTTTTTACATGAACATATTTTTATCTTCTAAACAATAACAAATCAGAAAAACAACGATATCATTGAATAGAGGATGTGTCATTGAATGGGCATCCCCAAGAGGGCGGGAAAGAGTGGCTGACTGTATGTCCCAAGAGTTATAAAGCGCGGACAAGGGCGGAGGGATAATTCATCGAAAAGATCTCGAACCCCGTACACTCTGCTTATCCCTTGGGCTGAACCACCCAGCTTTGTTCCTATTCTTTCATTTAACAAACAAAAAATATATATAAATGTATACGTATTGAGGAACGAACTGCCCTGGAGAGTGATATCGGCCTCCATTCTTTAAATCAATAAACTACCCCCTCTCTATATATATGTAGATATTTTTATTGAAAAAATAATAATATATTCTATATAAAAGATGTCGGTAACAAATCTAGCTTTTTTTGATTTTCAAGGATTTAGAAATTCTATTGTAGATTATTTTCTGAATTTCCTAAATCTATAATCCATTGAATATTAAACGAGATTTATGGCCAAGAGGATAATTTGTAAAGAATATTGATTATTCCATTATCTGTTGATATCCATATCTAACGTAGTCTAACATAATTTTATTGGTGGAAGTGGTCGCGTGAATAAATATTACAGTAAATTAGTTTTAAAAAAAGAAATTTACAGAATGGAATTAGAATATGACAGGTGTGTTATAAATAACACATTTTTCACTCTTTTTACTTTACCATACGGGAGACCCTTTGTATCACTCATATTTGGAGTGGTTCAAAAAATTTAATTTTTAGTAGAGATAAAAATTAAATATTAGTACTAATAGTACTATTAGAATAAATTAAAATTTCTTTAAAAGTAAAACTTTATTATAAGTAAAATCGTAACTTTAATATATGGGTTGCATTTGAGCAGTTTGTTTACTTTGTTCTTAGGTTCAAATGAAAAAGACAAATTGCCAAATATAGAAAAAGAATGGGTTTATAGTTTGAAATGCAAAGATTGTGACGCGGTCTACGTAGGGAAAACAGAGAGGAATCTGAAAATTCGATTAAATGAACATATCAGGGATTTTAGAAATAAGAAAAAGGAAAACTCATTAGCGGAACATTTAAATTCAAACAATCACTCTTTCCCAGAAGGCACAGGAATTAGATTAATAAAAGGAGAAAGAAACCCAAAATTAATTAGCGCAATTGAATCGTTAGAAATTTTGAAATCATTCAATAAAAATTCAGAACTTTGTTTGAACAGCCAAATTGAATTATCAAATAGCAATTTGCTTAGGATGTTTGCTAACAAAACATACCATTTTAGATAAAAGAAAAAAGAAAAACAAACCCCCCCCTTCCATTGTCAGCCTGTCCCTTTGTCAAACAAAGAAAAATGGAAACATATGTTTATATTTGAGTGTGAACCAGAAGAATGTTTTTAATTCTAAGCTGACCACCAGTGAAGGAACATCAAATTTTCAATATCCATACGATATTGACTCCATGAAAAACAACATTTATAATTAAAAAAGACTGATGATGAAGACCAAGTCTTCGAAACTATAGTCTCAAACAAATAAATAATATATACATATACAGATATATCATCTCGATATATATGTGTGTATGTTTATTTGCATCAAGCAGAGGACAACCTCTTTGTTTCTCTTTGTTTACTTTGTATCAGCTTCATACAAAATTTCAACTTTCCAACCCAAACGGCCGTTCACACTCATAAAATTGCTAAATTATTAAAAGTGCCTTGAGCACCGAGCGATACTCGGTAACTTTTTGCCTCTAAATAAGTTAAGTTTCAAATTTCAAGCCTTTGCGACTTACCGTAAGACGATATATGAATGATTAAAATATTTATTTTACGACGCACTCCTAATTTACACACCCTTCATTTATTTATATCGGATTAAAATCTATACACGACTAATAACTTATGACACTTGAAAAGTACACCAATTTTTCAAAAAATTGTTAGTGCCGTTTTTGAGAAAATCAAATAAAACAAAAAATCTTTCATGTAAATGTCCACTTCCGGTTTTCCGATTTCAATGATTGATTTATTGCGCCACGCAGAGGGGGGCAGCCCTTTACAAAAAGAAAACAGATTTTTTTACAGATTAGAGTGCAACTTCTCATCAGCCGTCCAAATAATAATGCCAGATGTTGTGGCTATTTGTGATTAAAGTACATATACGGGCGACTATGACACAACTCTAGAACCGAGGCCAGAGTGTTGGGAGCGCAAAAAGCGCCCCACAACTGTGCAATGCTATTAATAAAGAAACAAATAAATATTACAAACAAAAAAACAAAAAAAATATATATAAATAAAATTTAACATTAAATGCTAAGAAATTATTAAAATTAGTTTAAAATGGACTGGCCACTGCAGAAAGGTCATTTGTCGAAGATGGCCAGCCCAGCAATGCACATAAATCTAAAGTTATATTTTATTCAATTAGGGCCGGGCCCCGTCCTGAAAGCCCGCCTCATGAAACTGGAAAAGTTAATAAGCTTGCTGTACCCCTTCTCGCCTATATCGAGCTTAAGTTTCGAATTTCGTAGTCTCTGAGATTTATGGTTGCGAAACGCAGGGGCGGTGACATTCTTACGTACGTAAACATCAACTTCCGGTACTTCTATTTTAGCCAAAATCTTGTTACTACTTCTTGTAGCCTCCAGGTAGCTTAGTTTCAAATTTCAAGGCTCTGCCACTTTCCGAAGACGAGATATGAACGATTAAAATATTTATTTTGCGACATGACTAATTTACACGCCCATCCTTTAATTCAATCGGATTAAAAATTTATACACGACTAATAACTCATGAGACTTGATAAGTACACCAATTTTTAACGAAATCGTTAGAGTCGTTTTTGAGAAACCGATTGTATATATAGTTTACGAGGTGTTTCAGGCGTGCCTTCGGCACGCCCTCTACAGCTCGGCCCTCCGGACAGGTGGCCCTGGCGGGCAGCGTCTCGGCATGTGATTATTAGGTCTGTAATATATATTTGTAATATTTTGCCCCCTCTTTCGCCCCCACGCACTCATTTTGGCTATTGATTTTTACAGCATACATTTTATATAGTCTTAAAAACTAACATTACAAAATTTGATCTATATCGGAGAGAGTATTAATTTTTTGCCCCCACTCACATTTTGGGAGGTTGAAATTATTTTTTAGATATTTGCAAATAAATAACTCTCAGTTTTCTAAAGAGTAAATGTACAAAAAAGCTAAAAATTTCTATATTTTGCCCCCCCCCCCTTTTCGCCCCCATACAGTCAATTTTGATAGTTGATTTTTACAGGAATAGTTTCTTAAAGTAATAAAGAATAACTCTACAAAATTTGATCAAGATAGGAGAGAGTTTTAATTTTTGCCCCCACTCACATTTTGGATAGTTGGGAGTCGAATTTCAAAAAATCCTGAAATTACTTTTTAGATATTTGTATTTAGAATTTTATTAAGTAAAAATCAAGTAGATATCTTATCGTTCTTAATTGAAAATGCATAATTAGTGTAAACACATTGCAAAGATATTTTGCCTCTTTTGACCCCTTTAGGGGTCGAATTTCAAAAAATCCTGAAATTACTTTTTAGATATTATAATTTAGTATTTTTATAAGTAAAAAGCAAGTAGATATTTTATCGTCCTTAAGAGATATCGCATAATCAGTGAAAACACACTTTGCCCCCTTTGACCCCCTTAGGGGTCGAATTTCGAAAAATCCTTTCATAGTGAGCCCCTATGTTATAGATGTAATATCCTCTCCAAATTTCATGTTTCTATGTCCAGTGGTTCTGGCTGTTTTCATGATGAGTGAGTGAGTGAGTGAGTGAGTGAGTGTATCGAAAAGAATTTTATATATATAGATAAAAGAATTGTCATTTAATAATATAAAATAAAATTTTTAAAAATCATTCCAAAGAGTTTTATCTTTTTCCTCCAGTTTATTAATAAATTAAATCAAAATTGAAATTGTTATTATTTTAGATCGGTTAAGTAGGTGAGATCGGTCTTTAAAATTCTTTTACTTGAAATTTTACCAAATATAGTAATAATTCCATTTAAAACACACATCATAAATCAAATACCAGATTATTTATAGAGAAAGATGGACATGGTTTATCAATTTATTTTTCACATTTTCTTCTTGCCTTTAGTAGAGAGAGAATATTGGATTCTACTTTTTCATTAAAAAAAGTCATTAAAAACCTCTCACATTCATCAATTTAGCACCTCGTTTTACCTGTCGATTACAACAAAACCAGAGAGAAAAGAGTAAAAAAAAATGTTTCCACAAGACAACACATCGACGTTAATTAACTAGCTACCAATAAGCACTTGATGATGCTTTTCCACTTGAAATTGAAAGGGAATATATACAAAAGAAATAATAAATAGAGAAAGAAACATAATTTTCACTTTACATTACATGTGTTTCTTTTTTACAAATACATATTACAAATCTACTTGAGTGGATTGGAAAAAAGTACTTGCACGAACACCGTGTCAGTGTGCTCCATATTAACAATATTTTGTACATAAAGAATAGGCTTTTTCCGCAGGATCATAATCCACTTTTGAACAATGAACAGTCTGTCCTGTTGTCTCCCAAAATCTTTGAGCGTGTTCTATACAACGCTTCAAAAAAATTGAGCCACCAATAAAAACTTTGTTAAATAAGAAATTATTTTTAAAATTTTTACAAATAACAATATAATTTGTTCTATTAACTCTTAAACTATCATATTCAATAAATATGGGTGATAATTTTTGAATTTCATAGTAAAAATAAGTAAAATTAAATTAAAAGATACAATTACAAATTATCCTACTTTCTCAATATCACTTTAAATTTAAATAAAGTTTTAATAAAAGATCAAATTCCATTTGAAATATCAAAAAAATGAATCATTTTGAATTAAGCATCATTGATAGAGAGATAAAATATACAAAATGGATATTTCTGAAGTTCAAGCAGCTCAAATTATTTGCCTAATTAATCAAGGTCTAAGTCAACGACAAGTGGCAAGTACACTGTCAATAAACAATAATTTCAGTAATGTATGGTTACTTGTGAAAAAATTAGAAATGATTTACTATTTAATAAAGTTTTTATTGGTGGCTCGATTTTTTTGCGCTGTAGTGTATATTCGGAAGTTTGTTTGAACTATCGAAAATAAAAACAGTACAATGCGCATGCACGGGTCTTACAAATTTTTAGTTTTAAAGCTTTAAATTGAGAAAGTTTTATGTCATGTCATTAGCTTTTATTAAATAAATTACCTCTCATTTTCGGAATTTTATAAGAAAATTAAGTTTTACTTTTGAAGAAATTTTAATTTATTCTAATAGTATATTATATAGAGAGCTCGAATATAATATTAAAATTTTAAATTTGAACCCACCTTCCCCACTTAATTTTGGGTCGATTTGGACCAAATATCTAATTGGCTCTTAATCTCAATGCACCAAAACTACGTGTGAAATTTGATTTTGATATTCAAGCTAGTTTTTGAGCTAGCTTTAATAACGCACGTACTAACAGAAATTTTGACAAAACAGTTATTAATTAACTTGAAAAATATAATTTTTCCGATGTTCACTTATTAGTGCTTTTTTGTTGACCGAAATGCCATGGTTTTGCCCAATTTTTTTAATCAAAATAATTTAAACCGTTCTTGAGATATTTCGAAAAAACGAAGCAAAAAAAGACTTTTTTCATGCACGATTACAATACTTGACCATACTCCTGAATATAGATAAGAGTAAATATATATTTATTTACTCTTATCCATACCCTGTATGGTAAAGTAATAAGGTGACGTGTTCTGATGTGGCCATCCACTTGACTTTAGCATACAACCTGGTCCCTCACTTATATTTAATATTTAATAAAATTATTTATAATCATGTAGGGCAGGGGGGTTAGTTTTTGCATTTTTAGACTCCTGGGGGCCCACTGATTATGTATACAAAATTTGGTTAAGTTTGGTAAATGGTCAAGATTTTCATTTTTTGACCCTAACCCTCCCTTTTGGGCGGTTAGTTTTTGCATTTTTAAACTTCTGTGGGTCCCACTGATTAGGTATACAAAATTTGGTTGAGTTTTGCTCAAATAGCCTAGATTTTTAATTTTGAACCCCCTCCTCCACCGCCCTTAATTTTTTGTCGATATGCACCAAAATCTAATCAGCTTTTAATCTCAATGGGCCAAAACTACGTGTGAAATTTCGTTTCGATATTCACACTAGTTTTTGAGCTAGCTCGTCCACAATATTTGGTAACGGACAGACTAACTAAGACATTTTGACAAAACAATTATTATCTCGAAAAATATAATTTTTTCGAATGTTCACTTATTAGTGACTTTTTTGTAGACCGAAATGCCATGGTTTTGCTCAATTCTTTTAATCAAAATAGTTTAAGCCGTTTTCGAGATATTTTGAAAAAAAGAAGGAAAAAAAACACTTTTTTCATGCACGATTACAATAATTGATTATACACTGAATGGTTAAGTACAAATAAACAGGTTTTGTGGCCGTTGGTTTACGCATCAAAATTAACAAGATGTTTATCATCAAATAAAAATTTCAAATGATATGGATTCTGCCTTGAAAAATGCATCACTCACTTCCGATATTCAATCTTTTCTAGGAAGTATCATATATAACATATATTATTGTTTTGTTTTTATTATCTCCCTGTTGGAGTGTACTTTTAGTATTTGTTTGACAGAGCCATAAAATGTAGAAAAACGCTTAAAAGCTCTGATTGGCGTGCTTTGTTGAAATGCATTTCCCGAAGAGTCATCTTGTTTTGGAAGTCGGTCATGAATCAGCACTGGAATGGAATTCAGCTCTCCATCTCTTTCTATTTTACTCACCAAATGATAGTTCGATTTTTCTCTTTGTCTGCCTTTTGCCTTTATTTTGTTGTAGCCTTTTTTTTAGAAAACGTGATCTATCACTGAAAATGTCACAAGTTGAATGACAATATGCTCGTATAAAATATTTTGATATTTATATTTCTTTTGTACCGAAAATAATTAAACAAAAGTTATACAGGGTGTCCCGTATCACAACGCTAAACCATGATCAGGGGTTAAGGCAATTTACGACGGTCCAGAACGTACATTTTTTTTACTTTACCATACAGGGTATGGTCAAGTATTGTAATCGTGCATGAAAAAAGTGTGTTTTTCGCTTCTGTTTTATCGAACTATCTCAAAAACGGCTGAAACTATTTCTATTTAAAAAATTAAATCGAAACCATGGCATTTTCGGCTCCGGTTGTCTGGTTGTCCGTTAGTCTGTGCGTTATCATGATATTTGTGGACAAGCTACCTCAAAAACTAGTGTGAATATCGACACCAAATTTCACAAGTGGTGGTCCGTTGAGATTAAGAGCTGATTAGATTTTGATGACATATCGACGCAAAATTAAGGGAGATGGAGGAGGTTAATAATGAAAAAAATATGATCTTTTACCAAACTCAACCAAATTTTGTATACATAATGAGTGGGACCCGAGAAGTCCAAAAATCAAAAATTAACCGCCCAAAAGACCTCGGCTATATAAGGGAATGAGCCATGGGTGCTCAATCAAAAATTCGGACTGAAATTCGATAAATTTTTGATAAATTTTCACCTGATTTGTGAATGAATGTGTTTATTGGTTTGTTTGTCACCCCAATATAACCTTAATTAGACTTTAATTATTAAAATATCTCTCTTGAAAAAAATTAGAATTTTATTTTTCTAAAAATTTTTAATACTTTTTCCCTGAAATTTTTACCCTTTTCGGACCTCGGCTATATAAGGGCATGAGCCATGGGTGCTCAATCAAAAATTCGGACTCGAAATTTGATAAATTTTTGATAAATTTTCACCTGATTTGTGAATGAATGTGTTTATTGGTTTGTTTGTCACCCCAATATAACCTTAAATTATCCTTAAATATCTCTCTTGAAAAAAATTAGAATTTTATTTTTCTCAAAATTTTTAATACTTTTTCCCTGAAATTTTTACCCTTTTCGGACCTCGGCTATATAAGGGCATGAGCCATGGGTGCTCAATCAAAAATTCGGACTCGAAACTTGATAAATTTTGATAAATTTTCACCTCATTTGTGAATGAATGTGTTTATTGGTTTGTTTGTCACCCCAATATAACCTTAATTATCCTTAAATATCTCTCTTGAAAAAAATTAGAATTTTATTTTTCTCAAAATTTTTAATACATTTTCCCTGAAATTTTTACCCTTTTCGGACCTCGGCTATATAAGGGCATGAGCCATGGGTGCTCAATCAAAAATTCGGACACGAAATTTGATAAATTTTCACCTCATTTGTGAATGAATGTGTTTATTGGTTTGTTTGTCACCCCAATATAACCTTAATTATCCTTAAATATCTCTCTTGAAAAAAATTAGAATTTTATTTTTCTCAAAATTTTTAATACATTTTCCCTGAAATTTTTACCCTTTTCGGACCTCGGCTATATAAGGGCATGAGCCATGGGTGCTCAATCAAAAATTCGGACTCGAAATTTGATAAATTTTTGATAAATTTTCACCTGATTTGTGAATGAATGTGTTTATTGGTTTGTTTGTCACCCCAATATAACCTTAATTATCCTTAAATATCTCTCTTGAAAAAAATTAGAATTTTATTTTTCTCAAAATTTTTAATACATTTTCCCTGAAATTTTTACCCTTTTCGGACCTCGGCTATATAAGGGCATGAGCCATGGGTGCTCAATCAAAAATTCGGACTCGAAATTTGATAAATTTTTGATAAATTTTCACCTGATTTGTGAATGAATGTGTTTATTGGTTTGTTTGTCACCCCAATATAACCTTAATTATCCTTAAATATCTCTCTTGAAAAAAATTAGAATTTTATTTTTCTCAAAATTTTTAATACTTTTTCCCTGAAATTTTTACCCTTTTCGGACCTCGGCTATATAAGGGCATGAGCCATGGGTGCTCAATCAAAAATTCGGACTCGAAATTTGATAAATTTTTGATAAATTTTCACCTGATTTGTGAATGAATGTGTTTATTGGTTTGTTTGTCACCCCAATATAACCTTAATTATCCTTAAATATCTCTCTTGAAAAAAATTAGAATTTTATTTTTCTCAAAATTTTTAATACATTTTCCCTGAAATTTTTACCCTTTTCGGACCTCGGCTATATAAGGGCATGAGCCATGGGTGCTCAATCAAAAATTCGGACTCGAAATTTGATAAATTTTTGATAAATTTTCACCTGATTTGTGAATGAATGTGTTTATTGGTTTGTTTGTCACCCCAATATAACCTTAATTATCCTTAAATATCTCTCTTGAAAAAAATTAGAATTTTATTTTTCTCAAAATTTTTAATACATTTTCCCTGAAATTTTTACCCTTTTCGGACCTCGGCTATATAAGGGCATGAGCCATGGGTGCTCAATCAAAAATTCGGACTCGAAATTTGATAAATTTTTGATAAATTTTCACCTGATTTGTGAATGAATGTGTTTATTGGTTTGTTTGTCACCCCAATATAACCTTAATTATCCTTAAATATCTCTCTTGAAAAAAATTAGAATTTTATTTTTCTCAAAATTTTTAATACATTTTCCCTGAAATTTTTACCCTTTTCGGACCTCGGCTATATAAGGGCATGAGCCATGGGTGCTCAATCAAAAATTCGGACTCGAAATTTGATAAAGTGCTCGTATTTTTTGATAAATTTTCACCTGATTTGTGAATGAATGTGTTTATTGGTTTGTTTGTCACCCCAATATAACCTTAATTATCCTTAAATATCTCTCTTGAAAAAAATTAGAATTTTATTTTTCTCAAAATTTTTAATACTTTTTCCCTGAAATTTTTACCCTTTTCGGACCTCGGCTATATAAGGGCATGAGCCATGGGTGCTCAATCAAAAATTGGGACTCGAAATTTGATAAATTTTTGATAAATTTTCACCTGATTTGTGAATGAATGTGTTTATTGGTTTGTTTGTCACCCCAATATAACCTTAATTATCCTTAAATATCTCTCTTGAAAAAAATTAGAATTTTATTTTTCTCAAAATTTTTAATACTTTTTCCCTGAAATTTTTACCCTTTTCGGACCTCGGCTATATAAGGGCATGAGCCATGGGTGCTCAATCAAAAATTCGGACTCGAAATTTGATAAATTTTTGATAAATTTTCACCTGATTTGTGAATGAATGTGTTTATTGGTTTGTTTGTCACCCCAATATAACCTTAATTATCCTTAAATATCTCTCTTGAAAAAAATTAGAATTTTATTTTTCTCAAAATTTTTAATACTTTTTCCCTGAAATTTTTACCCTTTTCGGACCTCGGCTATATAAGGGCATGAGCCATGGGTGCTCAATCAAAAATTCGGACTCGAAATTTGATAAATTTTTGATAAATTTTCACCTGATTTGTGAATGAATGTGTTTATTGGTTTGTTTGTCACCCCAATATAACCTTAATTATCCTTAAATATCTCTCTTGAAAAAAATTAGAATTTTATTTTTCTCAAAATTTTTAATACTTTTTCCCTGAAATTTTTACCCTTTTCGGACCTCGGCTATATAAGGGCATGAGCCATGGGTGCTCAATCAAAAATTGGGACTCGAAATTTGATAAATTTTTGATAAATTTTCACCTGATTTGTGAATGAATGTGTTTATTGGTTTGTTTGTCACCCCAATATAACCTTAATTATCCTTAAATATCTCTCTTGAAAAAAATTAGAATTTTATTTTTCTCAAAATTTTTAATACTTTTTCCCTGAAATTTTTACCCTTTTCGGACCTCGGCTATATAAGGGCATGAGCCATGGGTGCTCAATCAAAAATTCGGACTCGAAATTTGATAAATTTTTGATAAATTTTCACCTGATTTGTGAATGAATGTGTTTATTGGTTTGTTTGTCACCCCAATATAACCTTAATTATCCTTAAATATCTCTCTTGAAAAAAATTAGAATTTTATTTTTCTCAAAATTTTTAATACTTTTTCCCTGAAATTTTTACCCTTTTCGGACCTCGGCTATATAAGGGCATGAGCCATGGGTGCTCAATCAAAAATTCGGACTCGAAATTTGATAAATTTTTGATAAATTTTCACCTGATTTGTGAATGAATGTGTTTATTGGTTTGTTTGTCACCCCAATATAACCTTAATTAGGCTCCAATTATTAAAATATCTCTCTTGAAAAAAATTAGAATTTTATTTTTCTCAAAATTTTTAATACTTTTTCCCTGAAATTTTTACCCTTTTCGGACCTCGGCTATATAAGGGCATGAGCCATGGGTGCTCAATCAAAAATTCGGACTCGAAATTTGATAAATTTTTGATAAATTTTCACCTGATTTGTGAATGAATGTGTTTATTGGTTTGTTTGTCACCCCAATATAACCTTAATTAGGCTTTAATTATTAAAATATCTCTCTTGGAATTTTATTTTTCTCAAAATTTTTAATACTTTTTCCCTGAAATTTTTACCCTTTTCGGACCTCGGCTATATAAGGGCATGAGCCATGGGTGCTCAATCAAAAATTCGGACTCGAAATTTGATAAATTCTTGATAAATTTTCACCTGATTTGTGAATGAATGTGTTTATTGGTTTGTTTGTCACCCCAATATAACCTTAATTAGGCTTTAATTATTAAAATATCTTTCTTGAAAAAAATTAGAATTTTATTTTTCTCAAAATTTTTAATACTTTTTCCCTGAAATTTTTACCCTTTTCGGACCTCGGCTATATAAGGGCATGAGCCATGGGTGCTCAATCAAAAATTCGGACTCGAAATTTGATAAATTCTTGATAAATTTTCACCTGATTTGTGAATGAATGTGTTTATTGGTTTGTTTGTCACCCCAATATAACCTTAATAAGGTTTTAATTATTAAAATATCTCTCTTGAAAAAAATTAGAATTTTATTTTTCTCAAAATTTTTAATACTTTTTCCCTGAAATTTTTACCCTTTTCGGACCTCGGCTATATAAGGGCATGAGCCATGGGTGCTCAATCAAAAATTCGGACTCGAAATTTGATAAATTCTTGATAAATTTTCACCTGATTTGTGAATGAATGTGTTTATTGGTTTGTTTGTCACCCCAATATAACCTTAATTAGGTTTTAATTATTAAAATATCTCTCTTGAAAAAAATTAGAATTTTTATTTTTCTCAAAATTTTTAATACTTTTTCCCTGAAATTTTTAACCTTTTCGGACCTCGGCTATATAAGGGCATGAGCCATGGGAGCTCAATCAAAAATTCAGACTCGAAATTTGATAAATTCTTGATAAATTTTCACCTGATTTGTGAATGAATGTGTTTATTGGTTTGTTTGTCACCCCAATATAACCTTAATAAGGTTTTAATTATTAAAATATCTCTCTTGAAAAAAATTAGAATTTTATTTTCCTCAAAATTTTTAATACTTTTTCCCTGAAATTTTTACCCTTTTCGGACCTCGGCTATATAAGGGCATGAGCCATGGGTGCTCAATCAAAAATTCGGACTCGAAATTTGATAAATTCTTGATAAATTTTCACCTGATTTGTGAATGAATGTGTTTATTGGTTTGTTTGTCACCCCAATATAACCTTAATAAGGTTTTAATTATTAAAATATCTCTCTTGAAAAAAATTAGAATTTTATTTTTCCTCAAAATTTTTAATACTTTTTCCCTGAAATTTTTACCCTTTTCGGACCTCGGCTATATAAGGGCATGAGCCATGGGTGCTCAATCAAAAATTCGGACTCGAAATTTGATAAATTCTTGATAAATTTTCACCTGATTTGTGAATGAATGTGTTTATTGGTTTGTTTGTCACCCCAATATAACCTTAATTAGGCTTTAATTATTAAAATATCTCTCTTGAAAAAAATTAGAATTTTATTTTTCCTCAAAATTTTTAATACTTTTTCCCTGAAATTTTTACCCTTTTCGGACCTCGGCTATATAAGGGCATGAGCCATGGGTGCTCAATCAAAAATTCGGACTCGAAATTTGATAAATTCTTGATAAATTTTCACCTGATTTGTGAATGAATGTGTTTATTGGTTTGTTTGTCACCCCAATATAACCTTAATTAGGCTTTAATTATTAAAATATCTCTCTTGAAAAAAATTAGAATTTTATTTTCCTCAAAATTTTTAATACTTTTTCCCTGAAATTTTTACCCTTTTCGGACCTCGGCTATATAAGGGCATGAGCCATGGGTGCTCAATCAAAAATTCGGACTCGAAATTTGATAAATTCTTGATAAATTTTCACCTGATTTGTGAATGAATGTGTTTATTGGTTTGTTTGTCACCCCAATATAACCTTAATTAGACTTTAATTATTAAAATATCTCTCGTGGAATTTTATTTTTCTAAAAATTTTTAATACTTTTTCCCTGAAATTTTTAACCTTTTCGGACCTCGGCTATATAAGGGCATGAGCCATGGGAGCTCAATCAAAAATTCAGACTCGAAATTTGATAAATTCTTGATAAATTTTCACCTGATTTGTGAATGAATGTGTTTATTGGTTTGTTTGTCACCCCAATATAACCTTAATAAGGTTTTAATTATTAAAATATCTCTCTTGAAAAAAATTAGAATTTTATTTTTCTAAAAATTTTTAATACTTTTTCCCTGAAATTTTTAACCTTTTCGGACCTCGGCTATATAAGGGCATGAGCCATGGGAGCTCAATCAAAAATTCAGACTCGAAATTTGATAAATTCTTGATAAATTTTCACCTGATTTGTGAATGAATGTGTTTATTGGTTTGTTTGTCACCCCAATATAACCTTAATAAGGTTTTAATTATTAAAATATCTCTCTTGAAAAAAATTAGAATTTTATTTTCCTCAAAATTTTTAATACTTTTTCCCTGAAATTTTTACCCTTTTCGGACCTCGGCTATATAAGGGCATGAGCCATGGGTGCTCAATCAAAAATTCGGACTCGAAATTTGATAAATTCTTGATAAATTTTCACCTGATTTGTGAATGAATGTGTTTATTGGTTTGTTTGTCACCCCAATATAACCTTAATTAGACTTTAATTATTAAAATATCTCTCGTGGAATTTTATTTTTCTAAAAATTTTTAATACTTTTTCCCTGAAATTTTTAACCTTTTCGGACCTCGGCTATATAAGGGCATGAGCCATGGGTGCTCAATCAAAAATTCGGACTCGAAATTTGATAAATTCTTGATAAATTTTCACCTGATTTGTGAATGAATGTGTTTATTGGTTTGTTTGTCACCCCAATATAACCTTAATTAGGCTTTAATTATTAAAATATCTCTCTTGAAAAAAATTAGAATTTTATTTTTCCTCAAAATTTTTAATACTTTTTCCCTGAAATTTTTAACCTTTTCGGACCTCGGCTATATAAGGGCATGAGCCATGGGAGCTCAATCAAAAATTCGGACTCGAAATTTGATAAATTCTTGATAAATTTTCACCTGATTTGTGAATGAATGTGTTTATTGGTTTGTTTGCCACCCCAATATAACCTTAATTAGGCTTTAATTATTAAAATATCTCTCTTGAAAAAAATTAGAATTTTATTTTCCTCAAAATTTTTAATACTTTTTCCCTGAAATTTTTACCCTTTTCGGACCTCGGCTATATAAGGGCATGAGCCATGGGTGCTCAATCGAAAATTCGGACTCGAAATTTGATAAATTTTTGATAAATTTTCACCTGATTTGTGAATGAATGTGTTTATTGGTTTGTTTGTCACCCCAATATAACCTTAATTAGGCTTTAATTATTAAAATATCTCTCTTGAAAAAAATTAGAATTTTATTTTCCTCAAAATTTTTAATACTTTTTCCCTGAAATTTTTACCCTTTTCGGACCTCGGCTATATAAGGGCATGAGCCATGGGAGCTCAATCAAAAATTCGGACTCGAAATTTGATAAATTCTTGATAAATTTTCACCTGATTTGTGAATGAATGTGTTTATTGGTTTGTTTGTCACCCCAATATAACCTTAATTAGGCTTTAATTATTAAAATATCTCTCGTGGAATTTTATTTTTCTAAAAATTTTTAATACTTTTTCGCTGAAATTTTTAACTTTTTCGGACCTCAGGTATATAAGGGCATGAGCCATGGGAGCTCAATCAAAAATTCAGACTCGAAATTTGATAAATTCTTGATAAATTTTCACCTGATTTGTGAATGAATGTGTTTATTGGTTTGTTTGTCACCCCAATATAACCTTAATTAGGCTTTAATTATTAAAATATCTCTCTTGAAAAAAATTAGAATTTTATTTTCCTCAAAATTTTTAATACTTTTTCGCTGAAATTTTTAACCTTTTCGGACCTCGGCTATATAAGGGCATGAGCCATGGGTGCTCAATCAAAAATTCAGACTCGAAATTTGATAAATTTTTGATAAATTTTCACCTGATTTGTGAATGAATGTGTTTATTGGTTTGTTTGTCACCCCAATATAACCTTAATTAGACTTTAATTATTAAAATATCTCTCTTGAAAAAAATTAGAATTTTATTTTCCTCAAAATTTTTAATACTTTTTCCCTGAAATTTTTAACCTTTTCGGACCTCGGCTATATAAGGGCATGAGCCATGGGTGCTCAATCAAAAATTCAGACTCGAAATTTGATAAATTTTTGATAAATTTTCACCTGATTTGTGAATGAATGTGTTTATTGGTTTGTTTGTCACCCCAATATAACCTTAATTAGACTTTAATTATTAAAATATCTCTCTTGAAAAATTAGAATTTTATTTTCCTCAAAATTTTTAATACTTTTTCCCTGAAATTTTTAACCTTTTCGGACCTCGGCTATATAAGGGCATGAGCCATGGGTGCTCAATCAAAAATTCGGACTCGAAATTTGATAAATTTTTGATAAATTTTCACCTGATTTGTGAATGAATGTGTTTATTGGTTTGTTTGTCACCCCAATATAACCTTAATTAGGCTTTAATTATTAAAATATCTATCTCGAATAATTAGAATTAAAATTTACTCAAAATTTTTAATACTTTTTCGCAGAAATTTTTAACCTTTTCGGACCTCGGCTATATAAGGGCATGAGCCATGGGTGCTCAATCAAAAATTCGGACTCGAAATTTGATAAATTTTTGATAAATTTTCACCTGATTTGTGAATGAATGTGTTTATTGGTTTGTTTGTCACCCCAATATAACCTTAATTAGACTTTAATTATTAAAATATCTCTCTGGATTAATTAGAATTAAAATTTCCTCAAAATTTTTAATACTTTTTCCCTTAAATTTTTAACCTTTTCGGACCTCGGCTATATAAGGGCATGAGCCATGGGTGCTCAATCAAAAATTCAGACTCGAAATTTGATAAATTTTTGATAAATTTTCACCTGATTTGTGAATGAATGTGTTTATTGGTTTGTTTGTCACCCCAATATAACCTTAATTAGGCTTTAATTATTAAAATATCTATCTTGAATAATTAGAATTTTATTTTCCTCAAAATTTTTAATACTTTTTCCCTGAAATTTTTAACCTTTTCGGACCTCGGCTATATAAGGGCATGAGCCATGGGTGCTCAATCAAAAATTGGGACTCGAAATTTGATAAATTTTTGATAAATTTTCACCTGATTTGTGAAGGAATGTGTTTATTGGTTTGTTTGTCACCCCAATATAACCTTAATTAGACTTTAATTATTAAAATATCTCTTGAAAAAAATTAGAATTTTATTTTCCTCAAAATTTTTAATACATTTTCCCTGGAATTTTTAACATTTTCAGACCTCGGCTATATAAGGGAATGAGCCATGGGTGCTCAATCAAAAATTGGGACTCGAAATTTGATAAAGTGCTCGTATTTTTTGATAAATTTTCACCTGATTTGTGAATGAATGTGTTTATTGGTTTGTTTGTCACCCCAATATAACCTTAATTAGACTTTAATTATTAAAATATCTCTCTGGATTAATTAGAATTAAAATTTCCTCAAAATTTTTAATACTTTTTCCCTTAAATTTTTAACATTTTCAGACCTCGGCTATATAAGGGAAAGAGCCATGGGTGCTCAATCAAAAATTCGGACTCGAAATTTGATAAATTTTTGATAAATTTTCACCTGATTTGTGAATGAATGTGTTTATTGGTTTGTTTGTCACCCCAATATAACCTTAATTAGACTTTAATTATTAAAATATCTCTCTGGATTAATTAGAATTAAAATTTCCTCAAAATTTTTAATACTTTTTCCCTTAAATTTTTAACCTTTTCGGACCTCGGCTATATAAGGGCATGAGCCATGGGTGCTCAATCAAAAATTGGGACTCGAAATTTGATAAAGTGCTCGTATTTTTTGATAAATTTTCACCTGATTTGTGAATGAATGTGTTTATTGGTTTGTTTGTCACCCCAATATAACCTTAATTAGACATTAATTATTAAAATATCTCTCTTGAATAATTAGAATTTTATTTTCCTCAAAATTTTTAATACTTTTTCCTTGAAATTTTTAACCTTTTCGAACCTCGGCTATATAAGGGAATGAGCCTTGGTCGATCCGCAGTCCATGAAAGACTCGAAATTGATCATATCGGTGAATTTTTCATAAATTTTTTCTTATTAGTGGAAGAATGTAACTGTTTGTTCATTTTGTCAACCCAAGTGATTTTTAATTTCATTATACTAAGATAAAAATTGCCTCTGATTAATTAGCATTACATTAAAATCAAAATTTTGTTTAGTTTTCCCAGAATAAAACAATCTAATCCAAATAAAGGATTACTATTTGAAAGTATAGTCTCGCATATGAGCCGTTTTTTTTTTTTGAATGTGTTGTAAGTTCATTCTTTGTTATTTCGAGATATTTTTGTATTTATTTTTTTATAAATACATAGATTTCGACATTTTTTCTGACGAATTCGTGAGGATATTGTACTCCATTAACTGGGATATTATAACTATGAAAAAAAGACATATATCTATCTCTAACTAAAACTGACATTAATTCATTTTTTCAAAATTGGACTTGCACCACTTTCAAAGAAAACGGCTCATATTTGAATTAGAATGAACTTAGTGTAGGACTAGTTAGGAGTTTGTGTAAGGAAATGTATAAAAAGATAATATAAATTAGCATTTCTCAATTTTATTTGAAAATATAATATTAATTACAGACCAAAAGTCACAGTGATACATTCATAGATAAATACATAGATACATACTTACATGTGAAACTAATATAAGAGAGTGTACAAATGTTTAAATAATTTAACATTCAAATAAATATATTTTTATTATTTTAATAATAATTAGACTAATATTACATAGAGTTTAAAACCAATAGATTAAAATTTTTGACATTAAACGGCAAAGTCATAACATTTTTTACTCAATACAATAAATTATTGAAATCTTAATAAATGAACATTTCCATCATTCTTGAAATAACATATAATCGCAGTAGTATGAAAGAATGAATATTATTTAAAGATAAATAAAAATATCCGTGAATTGGTTTTAAAATTAATTATTATTAAGTAATCAATTATTTTTACTAGGTAATCATAAGATCGAATACAATATGTAAAAATATTATAATGGAAAGTTAGATAATGCACATATATTTTCTATCAAATATCACCAACAAATCAGGCTTCGAAGGTAAGTCATATCACCTGCGAGATTGTTTTAGAATTATTTTCGACCACTCAAGGTAAAATTAGACTTCTGATTTTGCAGATGTCTTCAAATAATGATAGAGTATAATTAATTGACTCTATTATCATTGGAGGACTTTTGATATTTAATAACATTAAAACACTCATATGTTTTTAATTGCAGAATATTATAGTTGTATTTTATTTATACTATATATTCTGTAATTTAAAAAAATAAATCGACAGATGAGTGTTTTGATGTTTTAAAAATTTAAAACAACATATTATATATATTGCATGTACCATAGATATATTTATAGTATTATTTAATAAAACAATAAATATATATATATATATATATTAATATATATATATATATATTAATATATATATATATATTACTAGGATATATATATATATATAACACTAGGATATATATATATATAATACTAGGATATATATAACACTAGGATATATATATATATATAATACTAGGATATATATATAACACTAGGTTATATATATAATACTAGGATATTATATATATATATAAAATACTAGGATATTATATATATATAAAATACTAAACAATCATTAATAACCTTAAAATACCAATTTAAACACTTGAAGTGCAAAATATCCATCCCAAACCCCGACCAACCATCCCCTGCGAAAAAATTACTTATATGGCAGAGTCTCCCCTCCAACTGGCCAGCCGCCGAAGGCCATGCCGAGCAGGCGGAACGCCCCAGAGACCCCCAGGTGAGGTGGCCCGGATGGAGAGGGTGCACCCCTCCTGCGGCGCTCGAGCAGCTGTGCTTGCTTCGGCCGGCTGAGGCGCGGAGGTAAGCGGAATGGACTGGTACTCAATGGATATGTGCCTTAGGAATGGTATTTTTGAAATAAAAAAGGGGGTTCTTTTAAAAATAAAAATTTTTTGACATCTTTTTTTCTTTACATACTATTATACAAATTAAATAATATATATTATACAAACTATTATACAATTTAAATCATATATATTATTACATACTATTATACAAATTAAATCATATGTATATTTAGAATAATTCATTTTCATGAAGATGAACATCGAGCAAGTAGATTGATCCGGATATTGATCTGTAAAGAAAAAATACCAGTTATTTAACTAATTAATTCTCTAATACAGCCGAGGTCCCAAAGGGTTAAATATTTCATGATAAGAGTATTAAAAATTATGATGAAATTGTAATTCTAATTATTCAGGAGATATTTTAATAATTAAAGTCTAATTGAGGTTCTATTAGGGTGACAAACAAACCTATAGACAGATTCATTCACTAATCAGGTGAAAATTTATCAAAAAATACGAGCACTTTATCAATTTCAAGTCCAAATTTTGATTGAACACCCATGGCACATTCCCTTATATAGCCGAGGTCCGAAAGGGTTAAATATTTCATCCCAAACCCCGACCAACCATCCCCTGCGAAAAAATTACTTATATAATCGAGTTTCCCCTCCAAGTGGCCAATATCCATCCCAAACTCCGACCAACCATCCTTGTGAGAAAAAATTACTTATATAGCCCAGTCTCGCCTCCACGTGGCCAGCCGCCGAAGGCCGCCGAAAACAGGCGGAACGCCCAGAGTCCCCCTGGTGAGGTGGCCCGGGTGGAGGGGTCACCCCTCCTGCTGCCCTCCGCTGACTTTCGGCCGGCTGAGGCGCCGGGAGTAAGCGGAATGGACGGGCAGTCAATGGATATTTTAGGAATGGTATTTTGAAATGAAAAGGGGTTGTTTTAAAAATAAAATTTATTTGACATCTTTTTTTCTTTACATACTATTATACAAATTAAATAATATATATTATACAAACTATTATGCAAATTCAATCATATACATTATTACATAATATTATACAAATTAAATCATATTTAGAATAATTCATTTTCTTGAAGATAGAAAGACCGAGCAAATGGAAGTTGATCCGGATATTGATCTGTAAAAGAAAAATACCAGTTTTTTAACTAACTATTAATGAAATATTATAATTTATAAAATATATTAATTTTACATCTTTTTCAGATTTGGACAACTGCGTCGCCATTGACTAAATCAACAAAATGAAATATATTTAATATGTAAAAAAAAATTATGTACTTTAAATTATTTAATATAACTTGATTTGGATTTTAATAAAAAAAAAAGAATATTATTTTTGCTGTTTTTATTTGAATATTTATTATATTTATTTAAATATAATAAATCTACTAATCTACCTTCATATTTTTATCCTATCCTTAATTTCTTTCAATCAGATTATCTTTACTTTTTTATTTGAATAATCATTTAAAAATAAATATAAAATCATTGAGATGCAAATTAAATTACCTATAAATTTATATAATTTTAATTATTTGTAAGAGACTATAGTTTCAGGAACCTGCCGCTTCATGTAATATTTTAACTTTTCACTTTATAACTAGTTTTAAAAAATGTTGAAATAATTAAAATTAATTAGACTATTTCAAATCA
>JALMQS010000030.1:15217872-15691550 GCA_024734495.1 Forficula auricularia | reverse complement strand
AAAGATTTAAATAGATATGTTTATATTGCATGTAGGAGGGTCTTGTCCCCTCGGGAGTCGAACCCAAGCACTAGTACGCAAGTACGCTAGTAATCATCATAACAAATACCAATCATTTCTAAAAAACAATTTGAAAAAGTTTATTTGAAGTCCAAACGTTTCGGGAGAAGTTCTGGCTTTATCAATGAACATTTTAACAAATTATAAAAAAATAATTTAAGGAAGGAATATAAAGCAACTATTTTTGATATTATATTATATTCCATTCTTAAAAGAAGTATTTTTTCAAATTTGTTAAAATTTCCATTGATAAAGGGAGAATTTCTCCCGAAACATTTGTAATTCAAATAAAAAAGTTTACCCGAGAGGCAACCATAAAGTCGAAATTCCTTCCGATATAATATACTTATAAGAATAAAAAAATATGTTTACTATCTTATATCAAGTCCGAATTTTTTTTGAACGATCGATTATATAGCCTGAGGTAAAAAAGGGTTAAATATTTCGGGGGCAAAAGTATTAAAAAATTATGAGACTTTATAAAAATTCTGCTACTCTCGGCAAAAAAAAACTTTCAATTAGATGCATAATTTGATTATCACTTAAAAAGAAATATTAAAAAAAGACGGAATTCAAAAGGCCAATAAATATATATTATCAAAGATGTTAATGATATTGTTGAATTAATTAAAATGAATTCAAATATTTTGTTGAAGCATTATATTCATTTTGGTTGGAAATATATTTATTATGTAAAAAAAATTATGTACTTTAAATTATTTAATATAACTTGATTTGGATTTTAATAAAAAAAAAGAATATTATTTTTGCTGTTTTTATTTGAATATTTATTATATTTATTTAAATATAATAAATCTACCCCAATCTACCTTCATATTTTTATCCTATCCCTAATTTCTTTCAATCAGATTATCTCTACTTTTTTATTTGAATAATCATTTAAATATAAATATAAAATCATTGAGATGCAAATTAACAAGTACCTATAAATTTATATAATTTTAATTATTTGTAAGAGACTATAGTTTCGAGAACCTACCCTTCATGTAATATTTTAACTTTTCAATTTATAAATAGTTTTAAAAAATGTTGAAATAATTAAAATTAATTAAACTATTTCAAATCAGGATGAATTCAAAGAAAAAAATTCTAGAATACCTATCTTTTTTTAAATAGAGAAATCTCTAACAGAATGCAAAACGCATGTTTTAACCCTTAATTCTAGAATAGCAACACAAACGTTTGTGAATTGACCATCTTAATATAACAACAAAACCAATTTACTAACATCCAATCGGGTAAATAAACCCATGAGAAATAACAGAATATTATTTATTAATAAAAATAATAATGATGATGAAGGTCAAAACTTCGAAATTATAATCTCTAACAAAAAATAATATTACGAACATGAATTTAGGTCATTTATCAAAGATTTAAATAGATATGTTTATATTGCATGTAGGAGGGTCTTGTCCCCTCGGGAGTCGAACCCAAGCACTAATACGCAAGTACGCTAGTAATCATCATAACAAATACCAATCATTTCTAAATAACAATCTGTTCTGGCTTTATCAATGATCATTTTAACAAATTTAAAAAATAATTTAAGAAAGGAATATAAAGCAACTATTTTTGATATTATATTATACTCCATTCTTAAAGAAAGTATTTTTCAAATTTGTAAAATTTACATTGATAAAGGGAGAATTTCTCCCGAAACATTTGTAATTCAAATAAAAAAGTTATACCCGGGAGACAAACATAAAGTCGAAATTCTTTCCGACATAATATACTTATAAGAATAAAAAAATATGGTGATATATCAAGTCGGATTTTTTGAACGATCGATTATATAGCCCGAGGTACAAAAGGGTTAAATATTTCGGGAGCAAAAGTATTAAAAAATATGAGACTTTATAAGAAATTCTGCTACTCTCGGGAAAAAGAAACCTTTCAATTAGATCATAATTTGATTATCACTTAAAAAGAAATATTAAAAAAAGTACGGAATTCAAAAAGGCCAATCAATATATATTATCAAAGATGTTAATGATATTGTTGAATTAATTAAAATGAATTCAAATATTTTGTTGAAGCATTATATTCATTTTGGTTGTAGAAAGAAATAATTTTGATAATAAATAACGATTCTTTGGTGATATATTTTTGGCTTTTTATTATAAGAAAGAAAAAAGTCTGACTCACCTCCAGAGCTCCAGCTCCATCGATGACAAGTCTCCAAATTGGTGTCTCCTCTCGACGATATCTTATGAAAATGGACAAAAGGGAAATTAAAACTGATTGATTTCACCATTAGTAATTTTTAAAACTTTAAAGAGAAATAAAATGGTAAATATTTAAAATAAAATAAAAAAACAATAGTTTAAAAATTAAAATTAGAATATTTTCAAACTAAAAAACAAGAAAAATGAAATATACTATAAAGTGAACCTAAAATAACGAAAATATTTTTTTTTCTGGCGCCGAAATTGGGGGGGGGGGTTAAAAAATAAAAATCTAGCCCTTTGTTCTAAACTCAACCAATAGCGTATGGTAAAAGTCAAGTGGCTGGCAACATCAGAACGTGTCAATATATTTTATAATTAGAATTATAATCAAATAAAAAATAGTAAATAAATAAATAACTTACCAGTTGCGGAGACGGGAAGAAACGGTCAATTCAGGAAGGCTTCAATAATGTTTTGCTGGTATCGAGGCCCCGATTTCATCTGAAAAATAGAAACAAACCCATAGACACATTCAATCACTAATCAGGTGAAAATTTATCAAAAAATACGAGCACTTTATAAAATAGAAATCCGAATTTTTGATTAAAAACCCATGGCTCATTCGCTTATATACCCTGTGGTCCGATAGGGTTAAATATTTAAGGGGAAAAGTATTAAAAATTTTAAGGAAAATTTAATTTGAATTATTCAAGTGTAGATATTTTAATAATTAAATTCTAATCAAGATACTAATGAGAGGTCAAACAAACCAATAGACACACTCAATCACTAATGAGGTGAAAATTTATTAAAAAATACGACCACTTTATAAAATTCAAGTCAAAATTTTTGATTAAAAACCAATGGCTCATTCGCTTATATACCCTGTGGTCCGATAGGATTAAATATTTAAGGGGAAAAGTATTAAAAATTTTGAAGAAAATGTAATTTGAATTATTGAAGAGTAGATATTTTAATAATTAGAGGCTAATCAAGATATAATTTGGAGTGTCAAACAAAACAATAGACACATTCAATCACTAATCAGGTGAAAATTTACAATAAAAATACGAGCACTTTATAAAATTCAAATAAATTTTTGAATAAATACCCATGGCGCATTCGCTTATATACCCTGTGGTCCGATAGGGTTAAATATTTAAAGGTAAAAGTATTAAAAATTTTGAGGAAAATTTAAATTATTAAGGGGTAGATATTTTAATACTTAAAGTCTATACAAGATTCTATTTGGGGTGTCAAACAATGCGTCGCTTGCTCCTGGTATCGGGTTTTTGCGCGGGATTTTTAAAATTACTTTTTGATCTTTTGATGGAAATCTATGGTCATGTTATTGTTAATGATCATACATTTCTATTTTTTTACTTGTTTATTATTTGTTAAATTGTTGTAATTAATTTGTATTGAGGTGTTTATTAATGTATTGTAGCTAGATTGTATTGATGTTTGGAGGACCTAGCCACCGAGGACTTGTGCCTCTAAGCAGGTCGAGAAATAAAGATTTATTTATTTATTTATTTATTTATTTATTTAAACAAACCAATAGACACATTCAATCAATAATCAGGTGAAAATTTATCATAAAATAAGAACACTTTATAAAATTCAAGTGAGAATTTTTGATTAAACACCCATGGCTCATTCGCTTATATACCCTGTGGTCCGATAGGGTTAAATATTTAATGGAAAAAGTATTAAAAATTTTAAGGAAAATTTAATTTGAATTATTCAAGGGTGGATATTTTAATAATTAAAGTCTAATCATGATTCTATTGGGGTGTGAAACAAACCAATAGACACATTCAATCACCAATCAGGTGAAAATTTATCAAAAAATACGAGCACTTTATAAAATTCAAGTCAAAATTTTTGATTAAAAACCCATGGCTCATTCGCTTATATACCCTGTGGTCCGATAGGGTTAAATATTTAAGGGGAAAAGTATTAAAAATTTTGAGGAAAATTTAATTTGAATTATTCAAGGGTAGATATTTTAATAATTAAAGTCTAATCAAGATACTAATTGAGAGTGTCAAACAAACCAATAGACCCCTGTTCAGTCACTAATGAGGTGAAAATTTATTAAAAAATACGACCACTTTATAAAATTCAAGTCAAAATTTTTGATTAAAATCCCATGGCTCATTCGTTTATATACACTGTGGTCAGATAGGGTTAAATATTTAAGGGGAAAAGGTTTAAAAATTTTGAGGAGAATTTAATTTGAATTATTCAAGGGTAGATATTTTAATAATTAAATTCTAATCAGGATACTAATGAGAGGTCAAACAAACCAATAGACACATTCAATCACTAATCAGGTGAAAATTTATTAAAAAATACGACCATTTTATAAAATTCAAGTCATTAATTTTCGATTGAAAACCCAAGGCTCATTCGCTTATATACCCTGTGGTCAGATAGGGTTAAATATTTAAGGGGAGAAGTATTAAAAATTTTGAGGAAAATTTAATTTGAATTATTCAAGGGTAGATATTTTAATAATTAAATTCTAATCAAGATACTAATGAGAGGTCAAATAAACCAATAGACCCCCTGTTCAGTCACTAATGAGGTGAAAATTTATTAAAATATACGACCACTTTATAAAATTCAAGTCAAAATTTTTGATTAAAAACCCATGGCTCATTCGCTTATATACCCTGTGGTCCGATAGGGTTAAATATTTAAAGGGAAAAGTATTAAAAATTTTAAAAAATTAAATTATTCACGGGTAGATATTTTAATAATTATAGTCTAATCAAGATTCTATTGTTGTGTCAAACAAACCAAAAGAGACATTCAATCACTAATCAGGTGAAAATTTATTAAAAAATACGAGCATTTTATAAAAATTGTCGATATTATCAATTTCGAGCATTTGAATTGAGTGGGGATCAATCCAGGAACATTCAATTTATGGTATACTCTTGACAGACGAAAGGATTATGTTATTCTTGGGGAAAACTATTGAAATTTTGATTTAAATCTAATTCTAATTATGCAATGGAGATATTAAATTAGTATGATTAAATTAAAAAATAATTTTCGGTTCAAACAAACAAACAAACATAGATTCCTCCCTTAATTAATAAGAAGAAAAGTAATCAACAACTCACCTAAGTTATCAATTTCGAGCCGTTTGATGGCTAGGAATCGAAACAAGTATTCTGTATTCATACCCTTGAAACCTGAAAAGGATAATTTAATATTAGGAAAACTATATACAATACGATTTTAATCTAAAAGTTAATTAATCATTCAATGGCAATAAAATTAACAAAAAAAAAAAAAAACACCGATTAGATCATTTTAAGGTCCCAACTGCTCTGAATTTATGAACCCCGAAAGTTTAATTTATTTATTTTTTAAAAATATAAAATTGGGGCTTTAATGTAACTATAATTATTTGAAGCCAATATTTAATTATTTATAGTGAAATGAAATATCAATTTTGCTGTCAAACATTAGATTATTCCACTTATAAGAACGAATTCTATCAAAAAACTAAGCGATTATATCAATTTCATGTCTCCGAGTTTGCTGTGAATCGACCCTTTGAAATCGGAAAGGCTTAATCTATTTTTTGAGAAAAGTAGTGTATATAAAATTTTGACTTGAATGTAATTCTATTTATTCAGAGGCAATAATTGTCAATTAAAATTTAATTAGGAATCAATCGGTGTTTTAAACAAACAAACAGACACATTCTTCCATTAATAAAAATAAATCAAATAACTTATCAAATTTTTAACTTTTGTGTTGTGATATGACTGAGCTATGAGCGAGGTGCTCTGAATTTGTTTATACCCCTGAGGCCGGAAATGCCTAAGTTTTTTTAGATAAATCCTTTTAAAAATATTCAATTTAATATATTTTTAATAATCAGTGGCCATAAATAGTCAATTAAATTTTTATTAAGAATCTATAGGTGTGGTAAACAAATAGACACGTTCTTCCACTAATAAGAAGAAATTATATCAAAAAAACTTAACGAACTGCTTGACATACACTGCCTCATCTCCCTATCTCTCTCCCTCTTATATAAACCTATTGACTCCCCATACCCCCTTACATACCCCACTCTCCCTATCCACCGTTACAAACCCCCTTGCTGTCCCTATCTCCCAGTGTATAGGAAAATATTAAATTATTATTTTACTTTACCATATGGTCAAGTATTGTAATCGTGAATAAAAAAAGTGTTTTTTTGCTTCATTTTTTTCGAAATATCTCAAAAACGGCTGAAACTATTTTGATTATAAAAATTGGGTGACACCATGGAATTTCTATCCACAAAAAATCTCTAATAAGCGAAAATCGAAAAAATTATATTTTTCGAGATAATTATTGTTTTGTCAAAATGTCTGTTATTCAGTGCGTTAACAAATTTATGTGGACTAGCTAGCTCCAAAAGTAGTGTGAATATAAAACGTAATTTCACATGTGGTTTTGGGGCATTGAGATTAAGAGCTGATTATATTTTGGTGCATATCGACATAAAATTAAAGGAGGAAGGGGGGGTGTAGTTTAAAAATTAAAATTAGAATATTTTCAAACTAAAAAACAAGAAAAATGAAATATACTATAAAGTGAACCTAAAATAACGAAAATATTTTTTTTTCTGGCGCCGAAATTGGGGGGGGGGGGGGGTTAAAAAATAAAAATCTAGGCCTTTGTTCTAAACTCAACCAATAGCGTATGGTAAAGTCAAGTGGCTGGCAACATCAGAACGTGTCAATATATTTATAATTAGAATTATAATCAAATAAAAAATAGTAAATAAATAAATAACTTACCAGTTGCGGAGACGGGAAGAAACGGTCAATTCAGGAAGGCTTCAATAATGTTTTGCTGGTATCGAGGCCCCGATTTCATCTGAAAAATAGAAATAAACCCATAGACACATTCAATCACTAATCAGGTGAAAATTTATCAAAAAATACGAGCACTTTATAAAATAGAAATCCGAATTTTTGATTAAAAACCCATGGCTCATTCGCTTATATACCCTGTGGTCCGATAGGGTTAAATATTTAAGGGGAAAAGTATTAAAAATTTTGAGGAAAATTTAATTTGAATTATTCAAGTGTAGATATTTTAATAATTAAATTCTAATCAAGATACTAATGAGAGGTCAAACAAACCAATAGACACACTCAATCACTAATGAGGTGAAAATTTATTAAAAAATACGACCACTTTATAAAATTCAAGTCAAAATTTTTGATTAAAAACCCATGGCTCATTCGCTTATATACCCTGTGGTCCGATAGGGTTAAATATTTAAGGGGAAAAGTATTAAAAATTTTGAAGAAAATGTAATTTGAATTATTGAAGAGTAGATATTTTAATAATTAGAGGCTAATCAAGATATAATTTGGAGTGTCAAACAAAACAATAGACACATTCAATCACTAATCAGGTGAAAATTTACAATAAAAATACGAGCACTTTATAAAATTCAAATAAATTTTTGAATAAATACCCATGGCTCATTCGCTTATATACCCTGTGGTCCGATAGGGTTAAATATTTAAAGTAAAAATATTAAAAATTTTGAGGAATATTTAAATTATTAAGGGGTAGATATTTTAATACTTAAAGTCTATACAAGATTCTATTTGGGGTGTCAAACAATGCGTCGCTTGCTCCTGGTATCGGGTTTTTGCGCGGGATTTTTAAATTACTTTTTGTCTTTTGATGGAAATCTATGGTCATGTTATTGTTAATGATCATACATTTCTATTTTTTTACTTGTTTATTATTTGTTAAATTGTTGTAATTAATTTGTATTGATGTTTATTAATGTATTGTAGCTAGATTGTATTGATGTTTGGAGGACCTAGCCACCGAGGACACTTTATAAAATTCAAGTCAATATTTTTGATTAAAAACCCATGGCTCATTTGCTAATATACCCTGTGGTCCGATAGGGTTAAATATTTAAGGGAAAAGTATTAAAAATTTTGAGGAAAATTTATTAATTATTAAAGAGGTAGATATTTTAATACTTAAAGTCTATTCAAGATTCTATTTGGGGTGTCAAACAAACCAATAGACCCCCTGTTCAGTCATTAATGAGGTGAAAATTTATTAAAAAATACGACCACTTTATAAAATTCAAGTCAAAATTTTTGATTAAAATCCCATGGCTCATTCGTTTATATACACTGTGGTCAGATAGGGTTAAATATTTAAGGGGAAAAGTATTAAAAATTTTGAGGAAAATTTAATTTGAATTATTCAAGGGTAGATATTTTAATAATTAAATTCTAATCAAGATACTAATGAGAGTGTCAAACAAACCAATAGACACATTCAATCACTAATCAGGTGAAAATTTATTAAAAAATACGAGCTACTTTATAAAATTCAAGTCATTAATTTTCGATTAGAACACCCATGGCTCATTCGCTTATATACACCTGTGGTCCGATAGGGTTAAATATTTAAGGAGAAGTATTAAAAATTTTGAGGAAAATTTAATTTGAATTATTCAAACAAACCAATAGACACACTCAATCACTAATGAGGTGAAAATTTATTAAAAAATACGACCACTTTATAAAATTCAAGTCAAAATTTTGATTAAAAACCCATGGCTCATTTGCTTATATACCCTGTGGTCAGATAGGGTTAAATATTTATGGGGAAAAGTATTAAAAATTTTGAGGAAAATTTAATTTGAATTATTCAAAGCAAACCAATAGACACACTATTCAATCACTAATGAGGTGAAAATTTATTAAAAAATACGACCACTTTATAAAATTCAAGTCAAAATTTTTGATTAAAAACCCATGGCTCATTCGCTTATATACCCTGTGGTCAGATAGGGTTAAATATTTAAGGGGAAAAGTATTAAAAATTTTGAGGAAAATTTAATTTGAATTATTCAAGGGTAGATATTTTAATAATTAAATTCTAATCAAGATACTAATGAGAGGTCAAACAAACCAATAGACACATTCAATCACTAATGAGGTGAAAATTTATTAAAAAATACGACCACTTTATAAAATTCAAGTCAAAATTTTTGATTAAAAACCCATGGCTCATTTGCTTATATACCCTGTGGTCAGATAGGGTTAAATATTTAAGGGGAAAAGTATTAAAAATTTTGAGGAAAATTTAATTTGAATTATTCAAGGGTAGATATTTTAATAATTAAATTCTAATCAAGATACTAATGAGAGGTCAAACAAACCAATATACCCCCTGTTCAGTCACTAATGAGGTGAAAATTTATTAAAATATACGACCACTTTATAAAATTCAAGTCAAAATTTTTGATTAAAAACCCATGGCTCATTCGCTTATATACCCTGTGGTCCGATAGGGTTAAATATTTAAAGGGAAAAGTATTAAAAATTTTAAAAATTAAATTATTCACGGGTAGATATTTTAATAATTATAGTCTAATCAAGATTCTATTGTTGTGTCAAACAAACCAAAAGAGACATTCAATCACTAATCAGGTGAAAATTTATTAAAAAATACGAGCATTTTATAAAAATTGTCGATATTATCAATTTCGAGCATTTGAATTGAGTGGGGATCAATCCAGGAACATTCAATTTATGGTATACTCTTGACAGACGAAAGGATTATGTTATTCTTGGGGAAAACTATTGAAATTTTTATTTAAATCTAATTCTAATTATGCAATGGAGATATTAAATTAGTATGATTAAATTAAAAAATAATTTTCGCTTCAAACAAACAAACAAACATAGATTCCTCCCTTAATTAATAAGAAGAAAAGTAATCAACAACTCACCTAAGTTATCAATTTCGAGCCGTTTGATGGCTAGGAATCGAAACAAGTATTCTGTATTCATACCCTTGAAACCTGAAAAGGATAATTTAATATTAGGAAAACTATATACAATACGATTTTAATCTAAAGTTAATTAATCATTCAATGGCAATAAAATTAAAAAAAAAAAAAAAAAAACACCGATTAGATCATTTTAAGGTCCCAACTGCTCTGAATTTATGAACCCCGAAGGTTTAATTTATTTATTTTTTAAAAATATAAAATTGGGGCTTTAATGTAACTATAATTATTTGAAGCCAATATTTAATTATTTATAGTGAAATGAAATATCAATTTTGCTGTCAAACATTAGATTATTCCACTTATAAGAACGAATTCTATCAAAAAACTAAGCGATTATATCAATTTCATGTCTCCGAGTTTGCTGTGAATCGACCCTTTGAAATCGGAAAGGCTTAATCTATTTTTGAGAAAAGTAGTGTATATAAAATTTTGACTTGAATGTAATTCTATTTATTCAGAGGCAATAATTGTCAATTAAAATTTAATTAGGAATCAATCGGTGTTTTAAACAAACAAACAGACACATTCTTCCATTAATAAAAATAAATCAAATAACTTATCAAATTTTTAACTTTTGTGTTGTGATATGACTGAGCTATGAGCGAGGTGCTCTGAATTTGTTTATACCCCTGAGGCCGGAAATGCCTAAGTTTTTTTAGATAAATCCTTTTAAAAATATTCAATTTAATATATTTTTAATAATCAGTGGCCATAAATAGTCAATTAAATTTTTATTAAGAATCTATAGGTGTGGTAAACAAATAGACACGTTCTTCCACTAATAAGAAGAAATTATATCAAAAAAACTTAACGAACTGCTTGACATACACTGCCTCATCTCCCTATCTCTCTCCCTCTTATATACACCTATTGACTGCCCCTACCCCCTTACATACGCCACTCTCCCTATCCACCGTTACAAGCCCCCTTGCTGTCCCTATCTCCCAGTGTATAGGAAAATATTAAATTATTATTTTACTTTACCATATGGTCAAGTATTGTAATCGTGAATAAAAAAATTGTTTTTTTGCTTCATTTTTTTCGAAATATCTCAAAAACGGCTTAAACTATTTTGATTATAAAAATTGGGGGACACCATGGAATTTCTGTCCACAAAAATTCTCTAATAATCGAAGATCGAAAAAATTATATTTTTCGAGATAATTATTGTTTTGTCAAAATGTCTGTTAGTCAGTGCGTTAACAAATTTTTGTGGACTAGCTAGCTCCAAAAGTAGTGTGAATATAAAACCTAATTTCACATGTAGTTTTGGGGCATTGAGATTAAGAGCTGATTAGATTTTGGTGCATATTGACATAATATTAAAGGAGGAAGGGAGGGGGTTAAAAATTAAAATTAGAATATTTTCAAACTAAAAAACAAGAAAAATGAAATATACTATAAAGTGAAAATAAAATAACGAAAATATTTTTTTTGGAAATTGGGGGGGGGGGGGGAGTTAAAAAATAAAAATCTAGGCCCTTGTACTAAACTCAACCAATAGCGTATGGTAAAGTCAAGTGGCTGGCAACATCAGAACGTGTCAATATGTTTATAATTACGAAATATAATCAAATAAAAAATAGTAAATAAATAAATAACTTACCAGTTGCGGAGACGGGAAGAACCGGTCAATTCAGGAAGGCTTCAATTATGTTTTGCTGGTATCGAGGCCCCGATTTCATCTGAAAAAATAGAAAAATACACTTTAATATAATACTTATAATATTCAATAATAATTACATATAAATATTTTTCTATTATATATTTCGTTACCAATGTAAACTGAAGATTGGGCTCGTCGCACCAAATATAATTATATTGAGTGGTGTTCATAAGAAATATTTATTTAATTTGTGAACCTACATAGTAATTTATTTTTAATTTTTTTATTAAATATGTTTCACATTGAACCTAGCCCATTCTCCCCGAGAAGAAAATTAATAAATTATCAATTATAAGCGTAAGAAAAATAAACTGCAACGGATCGTTGCTAAACTTTATCCAAATTCATTTGAAATATTAATATGCTTATTCCTTAATTATTAATCAGATATCACTTGCTATTTGCAGTTCATGTTGACTTTAAGTAAAAAATAATGATCGATTCTCATTTAATAGTCGAGGAATAACCATTCTACATTGAATTTTGACGTTTCTGTTATTATTGGTAACCATTGCTGAAGACATGGAGGAATCGAGTTAAAATCAAAAATAGTGATCGATTCTCAACTAATACTTGAGGAATAACAATTCTACATTAGGTTTTTGACGCTTCGATTATTATTGGTAACCATTGCTGAAGACATGGAGGAAACTGCTTAAAATCAAAAATAACGATCGATTCTTATCTAATACTAGCGGAACAACCTTATTGCATTCCATTTTTGATGTTTTGACTATTAATGGCAACCTCTACTGATAACGTGGAAGAATCGACTTAAAATCAAAAAGACTAAATTCATTTATGGCAAACAACTCAAGCTTGAGATTTACCTGAGGACCCTTTGAAGTCCCGTTTGGCGCGAGAGCGATTACAATACTTTACCCATGCTTCGCAGTGGATAAAGTAAAAAAAATATTCACTCCATATGGGAATAATTTTCATGATAGGTAATTTGAAATTATTGAAATCGAATTGAAATTTTCAAAAATAATTAATATATTCTTTTGATGTTGTGAAAACAAAAAATATTTTTTCGACAATAACGAGCTCTAAAAAATTAAAATTATTACATGCCTCCTTCATTGACCCTTTGAACCATGAGAAGAAGGAGGTACGATCTTCCGAAAAGTCGGTTCAAAAGTTGTAAAAAGAAAATGTTCCAATAAATATTCATTTATTAAGAATCATCTTTTTAATTATTCCTGGACTGGATTCCATTCAATCCTCAGTTTTATATCTATCCGCCCGTCTCCGAGGGAAAACATCTAATATATTAATCATTAAATTATAAGAAATAGAAAAAATAATTATATCCTCTTACGGAGAAAAAATCTACACCTTCAGGACAAATGAGGCTCCTTCCCAGAGGGTCATGAATTTATAGTATAGCATCTATGAAACATAGGCCTAGACGATTCTACTAATTTTTAATTGAATTTTGAATGGAAATAATTCAATAAAGAGGAGGCAATCACTCAAATAACCACATTTTAATTAAAAACTATTATCCTACTGAAAAATAAACTTATTATGCAACTATTATTTAACTAGAAATAAATTCAATTAAAAAATCATCGATCTATCGTCGATCAAGTCTTTAGAATCAATGAGGCTTTAGCCCTGGGTGTCTTGAATATATAGGATCTATGAAAAGGATTGTAATAATTTTCATTTAAATTTTGACTTTAAACAATTCCAAAAACTGGGATCAATCACTCAGATAGCTGTAATATAATTAAAAACTAACCCTGCTAAGAAAGGATCTTATAGACACATAATTATTTAACTAGAAATAAATCTAAGCTTTTGATCAAGTCTTCATGTCAAATGAGGCTCCTTTCAAAAGAGTCTTGAATATATAGCATCTATGGACATAGGCCTAGGTGATTCTACTAATTTTCCTTTGCGTTTTGACTAAACAATTCCAAAAAGTGGGGTCAATCACTCAAATAATGACAAAATAATTAAAAACTAATCCTACACACACAATTATCATACTAGAAATAATTTTAGGTTAAAAATCAAAGATCTCTCTTCGATCAAGACTACAGAGTCAATAAGGCTTTTGCCCCTTAGTGTCTTGAATATATAGATGTGCTTTCCGTTTTCCATAATGGTCTAACGTGGCATCGACAGTGAATCACTCTGTATAGGATCTAAGGAAAATAGGCTTCTATTAATTTACCTTTGAATTTTGACTTTAAACAATTCCAAAAAGTGGGGTCAATCACTCAAATAATGGCAATATAACTAAAAACTAATCCTGCTAACAAAGGAACTTTTATACGCCCAATAATATAACTAGAAATAAGTTTACGCTAAAAATCAAAGATCTACTTCTTTGATCAAGTCTTCAGGACAAATGAGGCTCTTGCTCAAAGTGTCTTGAATATATAGGAAAACGAAGCCTTAAGCCTAAGGATTATAATAGCTTTCATTTGAATTTTCAATTGAAAATATAACATAAAGCTCACTTGAATAGCTATGAGATAAGTAATAACTAACCCTGATTAAATAGAAACATTTATAAAGTCAATTAATCAACTAGAAATAAATTTAAGCCTTCAGAGTCCATGAGGTTCTTGCCCTGAGTGTCTTGAATATGTAGGATCTATAGAAAATAGGCTTAATCGAATCTACTCATTTTCCAATGATTTTTGAATTTAAACAATTCCAGAAAGTGGGGCCAATCTCTCAAATAACCACAAAATAATCACAAACTAATCCTGCTAACAAAGAAACTTATATACAAACAATTATTTAGCTAGAAAAAAACTTTAAAATAAAAATAAAATATCTATAGTCGATCAAGTCTTCAGAGCAAATGAGGGTCTTACCCAGAGTGTCTTGAATATATAGCAACTAGGAAAACGAAGCTTAATGAGTATCTAATTTTCTTTTGAAAATATGTCAAAAAGCTCACTTAAATAATCATGACATATTTAAAAACTAATCTTGAATAAAAAGAAATATTTATAAAGAGAATTATTAACTAGAAATAAATTTAATCTAAAAATTATCCATCTAAAGTCGATCAAATCTTCAGAGTCAATGAGGCTCTTGTCCTGAGTATCTTGAATATATAGAATCAATGGAAAATATGTTTAAACGATTCTACTAATTTTCCAATGAATTTTGACTTTAAAAAATTCCAAAAGTGGGGTCATTCACTCAAATAAGTAATAGAACTAACAAATAAACTTATATACACACAATTGTTCAACTAGCTAAGCTAAAAATCAAAGATCTATAGTCGATAAAAATTTCAGAGTAAATGAGTCTACTTCTCACAGAGACTTGATTAGATAGCACTCTAGGAAAACGAGGCTAAAGTGTTAAAGTAGTTTAAATATGAATTTTTACTTGACAAATATATAAAAAAAACCTCCCTTAAATAACCCCGTGATAATTAAAAACTAATCTTGATTAAAAAGAAACATTTACAAACACAATTATTAATCTAGAAATAAATTTAAGCAACAAATCAAAGATCTATATCTATGATCACGTCTTCAGGACAAATGAGGCTCCTTTCCAGAGTGTCTTGAATATATAGCATCTATGAAACATAGGCCTAGGCGGTTAACCATTTTTTTTTTTTAATTTTTAAAATTGTCTCCGGATACCAGGAGCGAACAGGAGTGTTCTTTGCTTCCCACCAATTTAATTTTCATCGACTTTGTGTGAACAAAAATTTTGTCGATCTCAAAAGTACGTGAAATGAAAAATATCAACAAGCAGCAGTCGATCGAGTTTCATTTCACGAATCATCGTTTCTTTTCATATGGTTTTTTGAACAATTTTTCTTACTCTAGTTTTCGAATAGATCATTGAATATATATTTTTAATATGTATAATTTGGGGTCGCAATGAAGGCAGTATTACAGCGAGCCAATTCGAGCATTAAAATCATTGCGTTAACCATTTATTTTTTTTAAATTTTTAAAATTGTTTCCGGATACCAGGAGCGAACAGGAGTGTTCTTTGCTTCCCGCCAATTTAATTTTCATCCACTTTGTGTTAACAAAAATTTTGTCGATCTCAAAAGTATGTGAAATGAAAAATATCAACAAGCAGCAGTCGATCGAGTTTCATTTCACGAATCATCGTTTCTTTTCATATGGTTTTTTGAACAATTTTTCTTACTCTAGTTTTCGAATAGATTATTGAATATATATTTTTAATATGTATAATTTGGGCTCTCAATGAAGCCTGTATTACAGCGAGCCAATTCCAGCATTCATATCATTGCGTTAACCATTTATTTATTTTAAATTTTTTAAATTGTCTCCGGTTACCAGGAGTGAACAAGAAGGTTCTTTGCTGATAAGGGAATAAGTGGATATCGACGAGGCAGTCCAAAAAAAGATGAAGATAATTTACACTATCTTTTTATTCATAAAATCGACGTTTCGGACACTCCTGAAGATGGCCTTGAGTACACAACTAACTTACAATGAAATCTTACGTCTATACGGGAAGAAGGCATCAGTGACCTTTAAGAATATCAACAATAGTTTAAAAAAACTTTCTAAATTAAAAAAAAAAAAATTGTGATGATCTTGTTTGTAATGATGGCCAAATCCCATTTTAATTAATTACAGACCCTGAAGAAGGGGGAATAGCCTCCGAAACGGCGGTTTGATGAATATAAAGATAGTGTAAATTATCTTCGTCTTTTTTTGGACTGCCTCATCGATATCCACTTAATTCACATATCAGTCCATCTTCAAAAATTACTCCAATTTGATTAGTAATTTTATAATTCTAGCAGAGCTACCAAAAAATACTTTAATATATTTTGTGTGAAACATTTGTATGTTTTTATATGAATAACTATTATTTCATATTTACAAAGAGAAACAAAGAGGTTGTCCTCTGCTTGATGCAAATAAACATATACACATATATATCAAGATGATATATCTGTATATATATTATTTATTTGTTTGAGACTATAGTTTCGAAGACTTGGTCTTCATCATCAGTCTTTCTTCAATTATAAATGTTTTTTCATGGAGTCAATATCATATGGATATTGACTCCATGAAAAACATTTATAATTGAAGAAAGACTGATGATCAAGACCAAGTCTTCGAAACTATAGTCTCAAACAAATAAATAATATATATACAGATATATCATTTTGATATATATGTGTATATGTTTATTTGCATCAAGCAGAGGACAACCTCTTTGTCTTCTTGTGAATTAACAACTCTGCTAATCTCGGCAAAACAAAAACTTTTCAATTTCATATTTAAATATATTCATTTTAAATCAAAAATCAAAGTTATATACCTAATATTGAAACAAAAATGTTAGTGGCTCTTTAAAAACTGGGAAATTTTGTAAATTGTAACTTTTGGCTCTTCCGTCTCAAAAGGTTGCCGACCTCTGGCCTAGGCGATTCTACTAATTTTGCTTTGAATTTTGAATGGAAATTATACAAAAAATGAAGGAAATCACTCAAATAACTACACTAAAATTAAAAACTATTCCTACTAAGAAAGAAACTTATTATGAAAATATTTTTAAACTAGAAATGAATTTAACCTAAAAATTATGCATCTATAGTAGATCACGTCTTCAGAGTCAATGATTTTCAATTGAATTTTGACTTTAAACAATCCCAAAAACTGAGGGCAATCATTCAAATAATGACAAAATAATTAAAAACTAATCCTGATTTCAAAAAAACTTATAGACACACAATTCAGCAGGAAATAAATGTAAGCAAAAAATCAAAGAATTATACTCGATAAATGAAACATAGGCCTAGGCGATTCTACTAATTTTCTTTTGAATTTTGAATGGAAACTATTCAAAAAATTGAAGGCAATCACTCAAATAAACACACTATAATTAAAAACTATTATCCTACTGAAAAAGAAACATATTATAGTGTTCAACTATTAAGAATATAGAAATAAATCAATCGAAAACTATCGATTTATAGTCGATCAGGTCTTCAGTCAATAAGGCTCTTGCAATGAGTGTCTTGGTTATACATAATATAGCACCTAGAAAACCTAGGCTTAACGAATATAGTAATTTTCACTTGAAAATATATTAAAAAAAATGTCCTTCAAATAACTACGAGATTATTACAATTTAATCTTGATTAAAAACGAACTTTTATAAAGACAATTATTCAACTAGAAATAATTTTAGCAAAAATCCAAGATCTATAGTCGATCACGTTTTTAGAGCTCTTGCCTTGAATGTCTTGAATATAATTAGGATCTATGAAAAATAGGCCTAATCGATTCTACCAATTTTCCATTGAATTTTGACTTTAAAAAATCCCAAAAAGTGGGAGCAATGACTCAAATAACTACCCTTTAATTAAAAACTAATCCAGCTTACAAAGTACCTTTTATACACACAAACTAGAAATAAATTCAATCTAAAAATCATAGATCTATAGTCGACCACGTCTTCAGAGTCAATTTGGTTCTTGTTTTGGGTGTCTTGAATATATAGGATCTATGGAAAATAGGCTTAAGCGATTGTAATAATTTTCCATTGAATTTTGATTTTTTAAACAATTTCAAAAAGTGGGGGCAATCACTCAAATAGCTTCAATATAATTAAAAACTAACCCTGCTAAGAAAGGAACTTATAGACACACAATTATTGAACTAGAAATAAATTTAAGCAAAAAATCAAAGATTTATAGTCGATTAAGTCTTCAAAGTCAATTAGGCTTCTTACCAGAGGGTCTTTAATATATAGCTAACTATCTGCAAGGCCCGAAAAAATCAAAGATATACACCTTTGATCAAGTCTTCAGGACAAATGAGACTCCTTCCAAGAGAGTCTTAAATATATAGGATCTATGGAACATAGGTCTAGGCGATATATTCTACTAATTTTTATTTGAATTTTGACTTTAAAAAATTACAAATGTGGGGCGATCATTCAAATAATCACAACATAATTAAAAAATAATTCTGATTACAACGAGACTTATAGAGACACAATTATTGAACAAGAAATAAATCTAACCAAAAAATAAAAAACTATAATAGATCACGTCTTCATGGCAAATGAGGGTCCTTCCCTGATTGTCTTGAATATAGATCTATGGAAACTAGTTTTAACAATTATTCTACTAATTTTCCTTTGAATTTTGACTATCAAAAATTCCAAAAAGTGGGGCTAATTACTCAAATAACTACAAAAACATATCGTGCTAAAAAATAAACCTATTTAGAGATAATTATTTAACTAGAAAATTATTACATGCCTCCTTCATTGACCCTATGTACCATGAGGAAGAGGAGGGACGATCTTCCGAAAAGTCGGTTCAAAAGTTGTAAAAAGATAACATCCTTTTTTTCAAAGTCGGTTAAAAACTTTCCAATAAATATTCTTTTAATGGGAATCATCTTTGTATTTATTTATTCCTGGACTGCCTTCCATTCCATCCTCAGTTTTATATTTATCAGCCCGTTTCCGAGGCAAAACATCTAATATTTAAGGTTTAAATTATAAGAAATAGAAAAAATAATTATATCCTCTTAGCGAGAAAAGATCTACACTTTCAGGACAAATGAGGCTCCTTCCCAGAGGGTCTTGAATATAAAGCATCTATGGAAAATAGGCCTACGCGATTCTACTAATTTTCCTTTGAATTTTGAATGGAAATTGTTCAAAAAAGAGGAGGGAATCACTCAAATAACCACACTATAATTAAAAACTATTATCCTACTGAGAAAGAAACTTATTATTCAACTGGAAATAAATTCAATTGAAAAATCATCGATCTATAGTCGATCAAGTCTTCGGAGTCAATGAGGCTCTTGGCCTGAGTGTTTTGAATATAGAGGGTGGTGACTTGGCCGACGCAGCATAGCGATTACAATGTTAATTTTTGAATGTGAATTTATTTGCTCCCCTAATTATTTTAGAGTTAAAGTTCTTATAGGTTTTTTGTAGAGAATAAAATACTGAATCCGAACATATTTTTGTTTTCAAATTTTGAAATTTCGGAACCGTAATAATCAACATTATAAATAATTGTATTTTTACAAAAATCACTGAGGCCAAGGAATTATTAAAACAAACAAGGCATTTTCAATTGATGTTTCTATTTGACGTTTAATAGTGATGTCTTTAGTGATTATTTTAGAGCATAATTAGAATACAAAAAACTGAGCAGAATTAAAATTCTAAAAGATAATTACATCAGATTTTGTCTAATTCATAATTTAAAAGTCCAAAAAAACGATTTTAAAATGTAGATATTTATTTAAAAAATTTAAATTCAAAACTTTTATTGTTGTCGATTGTTTAAGTTTTATTGTTTATACTAGTCTCAAAATGGATTCATATTGGTGAACAAATCTATGATTATAAAACAAAACTTAGCTTTTTAAAGTCAGTTCTTATTACAATGTATTCATTACAAGAAAAAGTTGAAATAATTAAGTATTTTTATGCTGGAAATAGTGCTCGGCAAATGAGTTCCTTGTTTAGCGTTAAATATCCGAATCGGCCAATTCCAGCTGATACAACAGTTGACAGAATAGTTCAAAAATTTGAAACTACAGGCACTGTACTAAATAATTGTAAGTGTAATAAAGACGCACAGAATGTACGTGAAAACGAGGAAAATGAGAACACCTTCAATGTTTTGGCTGCAGTAACGGGAGATCATTACATTACATAACAGCAACATTATTACGGTTCTGAAATTTCAAAATTTGAAAACAAAAATATGTTCGGATTCAGTAATTTTTTCTCTACAAAAAACCTATAAGAACTTTAGCTCGAAAATAATTAGGGGAGCAAATAAATAACATTCAAAAATTAACATTGTAATCGCTATGCTGCGTCGGCCAAGTCACCACCCTGTATAGGATCTATGGAAAATAGGCTTAAGTGATTGTAATAATTTTCCATTGAATTTTGATTTTGTAAACAATTTCAAAAAGTGGGGGCAATCACTCAATTAACTGCAATATAATTAAAATCTAATCCTGTTAACAAAGAAACTTATAGATACACAATTGTTGAGCTAGAAATAACTTTAGGAATAAAATTAAAGGTCCACACCTATGATCAAGTCTTCAGGTCAAATGTGGCTCCTTCACAGAGAGTCTTGAATATATAGGATGTATAAAACATAGGCCTAGGCGATTCTACTAATTTTTTTTGAATTTTGACTATAAACAACCAAAAAAAATCGGGTCAATCACTTAAATAATGACAAAATAATTAAAAACTAATCCTGCTAACAAAGAAACTTATACAAACACAATTATTGAACTACAAATAAATTTAAGAAAAAAATCAAAGATCTATAGTCGATTACGTCTTCAGAGTCAATGAGCCTTCTTACCAGAGGGTCTTTAATATATAGCTAACTATCTGCAAGGCCCGCCTTCGGCGGCCCTCTTGCTAGCCCAGGGGACACGCCCCCCTGGACCCCCAACCGACGAACCCCCCACAGAAAAAAACACCCAGCACCCCCCCCCCCCGCACCATGCACCCGTGCCCTCCCCCAAACCCCTTCTGGGGTGAAAATATCAAAACGTTCTATAGCTAAAAACATAAGTTAGAAGACATCTGATGTAAATATGAAATTTCATAATAATCCCTTAAGCCGTTTTTACGTGATTTTGAACCCTCTTTCAAAAGGGAGATTGATACAAAGGGGTGACCCTTATCAACTTTATGGAGAATTTCAAAGGGGAAAAAATATTAATTTTCCAAAAACTAAACTTATTTTAAATAGTAAATTTAAATTCTTTCTTGATATATTTGTTTTATACCATGAGTTGTATTTTTGAAAAGAATTCATCTATTTTTAAAAAAAAAGATATTCAAATCTTCGGGTTAACTATTTTAAATAATTATTTTAAACCCACTAATAGTTCATGACAAATACAATATTGTGATATTAGGAAATTTATATTTTTATTTTTGAAACTCACTACGGAGTCCAGTGGGCGTAGCCCCTGGCCATAAAGATGCCCGCCGAAAGCGGGCTTCGCAGCTGGGGTATATATTATATATTATTTTAGTAACGAAATTCCTGGCTATGCACTTGTCCAAATCTAAATTGTTAAAGTTATTTTGACACACCCTGTGTTTATTAAAAAGGAATAAAAATGGATTTTCAAGACATGAAAACTAATATAATAGATTGTAATTGAGAGGTTTAACCATCCCTTAACCCCCCCCCCACCACCACACCCCATCCCATTTAGATTAGCATAATATTTCACAAATATATTCACCTATAAAAATATTTATACTCTGTCTATAAAAGTTGATATTACAAGTAGAAAGATATTAAATATGAGCAAGATAGAGAGATATAGAGGATAGAAATAGACTATATAACAATATTGATATTGGACTGGATAAAATATATCTATATATTATTATCGATTTTATTTATTATTGGTTATAAAAACTGTCGCAAATAATTTTTTTTTTAATAGTTTATTGGTTTTTATATCAATCAAAAGAGAAATTTATTAAATGAATATTGAGGAGATAGAGGTATATGAATTATTTATTCTATAGTTCGTTAAAATTATTATTTATTTTATAACCGTGAGCGTAGAGCCTCTAGCTTTGTATCCATCGAGTGAATGTATGTCTGAATAGAGTTAATGTAGTAACAATAAAATATATTTCGCTTTTATGTTCTATTATTTTAAGGGAAAATTGAAATAATTGACAAACTATGTATTGTTTTGAAGGTATATAAAATAAACTAGTAAACACGACCAATGGGTTTCACATTTTACGATATATTTATAAAATAACACAATTTATAAAGTTTGTCATAGCATTGTAACTGGTAGACTAAATAAATATAATAAAAACTTTAAAATTACTGGAAATATATATTTATTTTTCTTGAAATTAAATAGTTGTTTTAAACAAGGGCTCTCGTTCGCGGTTGCTATGAATGCGGCCCAACATAAATAATTCCTTGAAACTAAAGAGCGCGAAGAGTCTCTCTTTCTGGGAAAAAATTACCTTAAAAAGTTTCGATAAATTACGTCAAACAGTAAGGGGGGAGAAGGCATCTCAGATTTGTGACAAAATGTGACAGGAAGGGTCTGGGGATCTTGAAAAATTCTGATGTCACAAAAATTAAAAAATTTTAAGATTATTATTCCAAGCTGAAAATATTAGTAAAATAAATTTAATCAAAAATTGTAATCAAGCAATTTTTTAGCAAAAACACTTAAATTTACTACAATTATTAAATTATAGGGCAGGGGTGGCCACTAACCTTAACTTTGGGAGCCGCAAATTTATAAAACTGTTTCAAAGCGAGGCACATTATTTGGAGATTAATTAATGGTTTATTAAAAAAAAAGACACATTTTTTTATCTTATAAAATATAAATGAAGTAACATATATTTTTTGCTCTACTTACTTATAATATATCCAAATTACAAATTAATTTAATTATTGTATTATTATTTTTTTAATTTAATTATTATACAGCATAAAGATCTACCACATTTTGAAGAGATATAAAAAATGAAAAAAATTAACTAGAAAAAAACTAAATATATTTTTGAAAAGAAAATAAATGAAATTTTTTTTTAAATGTATTTTAAACATTATCAGACAAAAAAAGGGGGGGGGTAAAAAAAATTCTAGCCCTTTTGACCAAACTCAATCAAATTTTGTATACATATTCTGTGGGCCTCAAAAAGGTTAGAAATGAAAAAACTAACCAAATTTTGTATACTTAGTTTGGTCGAAAGGGCTAGAATTTTCATTTTTGGCCCTCCCTCCATTTTGGGTGAATAGTTTTTGTATTTCTAGCCTTTTTTGGAGCCCACCGAATGTGTACACAAAATTTGGTTGAGTTTGGTCGAAAGGGCTAGAATTTTCATTTTTGACCCCCCTTTTTTGTCTGATAATGTTTAAAATACATTAAAAAATATATTCAGTTTCTTTTTAGTTAAATTTTTTCATTTTATTATACCTCTTTAAAATGTGGTAGATCTTTATGTCCCCCCTGTACTTTTTAAAATCAGTATTATTCAAGAGGGTTCAAGAGCCGCACGAGTTTGACTGAAGAGCCGCATGAGGCTAGCGAGCCACGTTGTGGCCACCTCTGATATAGGGTATATATGTGATAGTGTGACGTCACAATACAGTAGGGGCTCAATGAAAATGTGACAGAATGTGACACAGGTGGAGGGGTCCTAAAAAATTTGAAATTCGTGAGACATAATTTATAGATGGCTCCTAAATGGTCTTCAAAAAGTCTGTTTTGAGCAAAACAAGTATCTAAAAACTCTGTAATTTGTATTAGATAAATATTAGATATGAAGGAGTAAGATTAAAGGTTAATTATATCGATACTTATTATAATCGGTTTTCACAAAGAGAAACAAAGAGGTTGTCCTCTGCTTGATGCAAATTAACATACGCACATAATATATCGAAATTATAAATCTGTATATATATCATTTATTTGTTTGATATACAAATATATAATTTCGATATATATATATATAGTGTGTATGTTTATTTGCATCAAGCAGAGGACAACCTCTTTGTTTCTCTTTTTGTGAATCAACAACTCTGCTACTCTTGGCAAAATAAAAACTTTTCAAATAATCGGTTTTCTTTTATATTTGAAATTTAACTTCTGTAAAGTATTGTACGATTTTTGCATGAAGATCAAAATAAAATGATTTAAAAGCTAAGAGTTTAATAGAAAGCTGGGATAAGAATCTAGTGATCGAAAATTCATGAATTTATGTTGTAAGGTCAGGTGGGGTAACTGGGCCAGCTTCTTTTGTTTTTCCCAAGGATAGTACTCCATATTTTTTGGCTATAACTAAGCTTCCTCTCAATTTATAGATCTCGTGACTATATCAATTGAAAGATGAAATTTTCTTCAAATAATCATGATACTTTCAACTTTTGATTATTCAAAATTTTGGAATTATCTTAAGTTGAATGTAAAGTTTTGCGGTTGGCCCAGTTAAACGCGTTGTGGGGTAATTGGACCAGCCTAGCCTATTTGCTGTTTTTTTAATTTTTAACATCTTTTGGGCAGTTGGACATGTTCCCCTATCCCTCAAGGCCCTGGCCGTAGCTAGAATTAGTCTCATTTGTATATGGATTAAAAATAATCAAAGATGTAAGCGATTCGGGGTAATTGGGCCCTGACTAGGCTGGCCCAGTTGCACCAAGACCTCTATTTTTTTTATTCTAAGTTTAAACGCCAAGTATAATTTTTCATATCCATTTTTATTACAGAAAATACAAAAAAAGTATCATAATTCAAACAACTAAACAAAATATTTTCATTTTACCCCTTGAAATAAAGTTAAATAAGTTCCTTATGCTTAAGAAAGCCTTAATTAAGTACTTACTCAAGTCTCAATATTTTCAAGGAATTGGGTAAGGCAACTAGGTAAGAAGTAAGCACATAACTAGGTAAATAAGTAAATAAGTAATTAACTTAACTAAGTACTTAAGTATAAAATAAACTTAAAGAACTTTCTCCTAATTCAGGAACACTGAAAATTTTCCACCAATATGAAAAAGTGAATTGCGCTAAAAAAATGCGGTAAAATTAAAAAGCTCTGGGGTTACAGGACCCCTGGCCCAGTTGCCCCCGGCCCCAGTTACCCCATCTGACCTTATATATGTTTGTGTTAATAAATATACTAGTATTTAGTGTCTCTTATTAAAGATTTCTATTAGATTATTCATCCACCAAAGTGAAGAATTGTTAATTCATTAAGAAAATCAATATGAGTTTGTTTGATTTGATAGGTTTTTTCTTAATTATAGCGATTATTTCCAGGTGTGTCAATAAAAATTTATATATTTATGTCAAAAACGACTAAAATGTTTTTATTAAACAGACATGATTATCAATCAAAACAAAACAAGGAGCATTTTTTTTTCTGGGTTCGAGACCGCAATTAACCTAAATTCATAATCCGACTTGAGGCAACCGACTAAAAATCTGATCCCTACATAGAAGACATAATTTAATAATACTATCGTAAATTGGCTGATGGCTAGAAGGTCCGTAAAACCAAAAAAACCTAGATCCGCCTCTGACTACATCCATCGGTTGATTTTTGGAGTATATGATATGTTAGAAAGCTATCGGGGAACAATACATTTGATTCACCGAGCGCCTTTAGCACTTGATGATTTCGCAATATCTTTTTATCTATTTTCGCTACAAAATAAACAAAGTGTTCTGTTAAAATTTCAGGATTTATGAAGTGTTACGTCGTAGAAAAAATTTGGGAAATACGTCCTATAGTCAGTGATAAATTAGTCGGTTTACCCTCACCAGCGAACTTTCGTAACTGTTTATTATAAAAAAATAATTTGCTCCCAAAAAGCATGATGTAAAGAATTTTTATTATTATTATTATTAATTAATTTTAAAAGAGTGGAGGTAAAATGAGAATGAAGCGAGTAAAATAATTAATTTAATTAAGTTGGCAATTCGAAATTAAATCAGTCATGTGGTGGTAGTAATAGTAGTAGTAGTAGAATAGCTATCGGGTGAGGATTGACTTATTATTCTATATTCTGAAAAACATTTTCTTTTCGATATTGATGATTATTATCAAATTCTTAACAAATTTATATTAAAACAAAAAAAATACTATTTTATCAAATATTATCTACTTTTATACAGGACGCAAAGGCTTTTATTTTTGCGTAAAAATAATTATTTATGGAATCAAATTTGAAAATATTTGAACTCAAATTAGAATGAATAATATAGTATATTAAATTTTCAACTATTTAGTATAATATTTGAGAAATTATTAAATAGAAATTTTGTGTATAGGAAAATATTCAACTTTTATTTTTATAATTAGAATTATTATAATAAAATGAGAAATAGTAGATAAATAAATAACTTACCAGTTGAAGAGACGGGAAGAACTGCTTAAGGTAGTTGTTCCGCCAAATGCGTTTTCGTAGGATTTTTCTGAAATTTAGATATATTATTATTGAAATACTTGTGCATCGATTGGTGGCAAAACGAAATTGATGAACAATACAGTTCCGGAGATATTTAATTTCAAAAATCGATTTTTTCGGGCTCTTTAGCATTGCACTATACGGGATATCGGAAAGTTTACATACATATTTAATTATAATTAAGAAACCCTTCGTACAATTTTTATAAAAAACTAAACCAACATTAAACAATAACCAATACATATTTTAAGACAAGTTCATTCATAGTTACAACACAGTTTCTGAGATAATAAGGAATAAATAATGAAAAATGTATATAAAAAAATTCTCACTAAAAACATTTTGGCAACAGCGCATTTATTAAACCAGCGAAAGAGGGAGTAAAAAGTAGAAAGCGCGCGTGCGCTAGATTTTTTCAAAATTATAATTTTCATAAGATGTAACGTAGGCGTTGATTACATTTGTTAAAAAATAACAAAACGATATTTTTAGAAATTTTTGAAAATATTATTATTTTTATTATTATTAGTTCACTCTTTAAAGTATATAAGTTTAATTTTTTTTCTGGATAAGGGTATGGCTAATCATTTTTTACTTTACCATACAGGGTGTATGGTCAAGTATTGTGATCGTGCATGAAATAAGCGTTTTTTTCTTCTTTTTTTCGAAATAATAATTGTTTTCTCAAAATGTCTGCTAGTCTGTTAGTTAGTCTGTGCGTTACCAAATTTTTGTGGACGAGCTAGCTCAAAAACTAGTGTGAATATCGAAACCAAATTTCACACGTAGTTTTGGTCCATTGACATTAAGAGCTGGTTAGATTTTCATCAACAATATTTTTTAATAAAATATCTTTCTGACAGTGACAACAGGTTAGGTTATTCGCCAACTCGCCCACTTCAATTATTCGGGTACATTAGCACTCTTAGTACACATTTTTTTTCGTTTTTTTCCCTCATTCATTACCGCAACAGCTTTTAATCGTTTATTTAGAACTTTTTGATTAATAAATCGACCTTTAAAATGTATTTTATCATTCATTTTATCTGTCATTTTAATGTCATGTATAAAAATATTCAATCTCTTTCAATGTTGCCAAATTTCTCAAACGAGCACGGGATTGGCTAGATTTGGTACAAAAACAGCAAAAAGTGTTGGCCTTATGAACTATGAATCCTTATTGACTGTTCTATATACTTGAGCATTAACTTTTTGCTGGTATTGTCGCGAAACAACTACCTTAAGTCAGGGATAAATTATGTTCTACTGGTAGTGAGGCAGCCGTTTCATCTGAAAAAATGGAAAAAATACACTTTAATATAAAATTTAATTTTCAATAATAATTATATATAAATATTTTTTTATTTTCTATTTAGTTATCGAAGTAAATTCATGAAGATGGGAAAGCTCGTCGCCCGAAATTATATATTGAGTCTTGCTCATTTGCAATATTTATTTTATTTTTGTGAAACCTACCTAGGAATTTATTTTTAATTTCATTAAATATGATTCACATTGAACCTAGCACATTCTCCCTGAAGAAAATGAATAAATTATCATTTATAAGAGTAAAATAAAAAAAATAAATAATAATATTCACTCCGTATGAGAATAAGAAAAGTGTGTTTACTACACTGAAGGGCAAAAAAATAAATCCACCAATAAATTTTTTATTAAATAGTAGATCATTTTTAATTTTATTACAAGTAATTATACATATTTAAATTATTGCTTATTGCAACTGTAATTACCACTTGTTGTTGACTTAGCCCTTGATTAATTAGGCACACAATTTGAACTGCTTGAACTTCAGAAATATCCATTTTGTATATTTTATCTTTCTATCAATGGTGATTAATTCGAAATTATTCATTTTATTGATATTTCAAATGTAATTTGATCTTTTATTAAAACTTTATTTAAAATAAAGTAATATTGAAAAAGTATGATAATTTGTAATTGTATCTTTTAATTTAATTTCACTTATTTTTTTTTATAAAATTCAAAAATTATCAACAATATTTATTGAATATGTTAGTCTAAGAGTTAATAGAACAAATTATATGAATATTTGTAAAAAATTTTAAAATAATCTGCTATTTAATAAAGTTTTTATTAGTGGGTCGTTTTTTTTCACCGTAGTGTAAATAGTCGGTCAGAAAAAAGTCGGATTTCCCCCCACTAGTGAACTTTTTTCGTAAGTGTTGACTACAAAAAAATAAATATGTGTGAGCCTCATCCACAAAAGCTCACGGTGGAAGTGAAACTTCTGTAGCCGTAGATGTTATTGATACAATTTAAATTTCCTAATTTTAATAAATTTTATTTGTCATGAATTACTAGCGGGTTTTAAAAAAATTATTTCCCCTCTATTTAGTTATTTCCTCTTTATTATAACAAAAAAAAATCAAACAGATACGTCGCTAAAGAAGTTTCACTTTAAAAAATATTTTGCTCTAAAAAGCATGTTATAAAGAATTTTTTTTATTATTGTAAATTAATTTCGAATGAGTGGGGGTAAAATGAGAATGAAGCGAGTAAAAGAATTAATTTAATTAAGTTGGCAATTCGAAATTAAATCAGTCAAGTGGTGGTAGTAGTAGGAGTAGTAGTAGAATAGCTAGCTAGCGGGTGAGGATTGACTTATTACTTTCGTCCACTTAATAGCCTTCTGGCCATTCTATTGTAATCGAAGAATGGAGAAAATGAGTTCAACTTTGTCGTTTAATTAAACGAATGTGTCGCTGCTGAGCGCGTTTTATCTCCCGCCACTACACCCTGCTTTTTGCCCCCCCTTTTTTAGACCCTCTCACCCCCCTCCATAACACAATGTCTTGTACTGGGTGGTTTTTGTCCTTCGGGTTTATCTCTTGGCCAGCCATATGTATACACGTGTTGTTGATCAATTCACTTTTTGGTTTTGATAAAGTGGATAAAACTTGGTTGGCTGCGAGAGGTGAAATTAATTAAACGTTAGCGGTTGAATGCATTTATTAGCCAACTCCCCCCCCCTTCTAGGAGAAAGATTTGTTTTATTCCAAGTTGTCAGCCAAGCGAAGAGCTACAGAAATGGGAAGAGGTTTTGCCCAGGGGTGGGGGGTATGGGGGTGGTTTTGGGGGTGATGTATAGTGGACGGCATTGTTTTAAACAAAAGGGGGAAGAACAGGAGGCCATTCCATAGATATCACCATCAGCAGAGTTGAAACAAAACCATCTCATTTGAGGAGGGTGCATACTTTTAGCTAAAACTATTTTGGCTACTGTATTTGAATTAGGTTCATCTACAAATGGATTTTGATTAAATTGCCTTCGCTTGGGTAATAATTCTATCCGGGAGGAGGAAAAAAATAAATAAACAAATATACGAAAAAATAAAATAGAAAAACTTATTTAAATACAGAATTAGATTAAAGCCCTTAAGAAATTATTAATTAAGATAAGTTTTAAAAAGTTAATTTTTATTATATAGGGGTGCCCACTGGGGGGGGGGGTTAAGAGGAAGAGTGCGTCATTGAAATTTCTGGGGGAGGAGGTTGAAAAATATCGCATTATACTATTATTATTATATATATACTAAAAATAAAAAAGGTCAATTGTTATAACTTCAGGTGCAAAAAGTTCTTCTTATTCTTTAGAAGTGAATAAAATGGGGGTACTTTCCATGAAATTGGGGGTAAATGAGCCATGAAGCTAGAAGGGAATGAAGATTTTGCGTGAATTCAATAATATTAGGTTCGCCCAGAAGGCAAGCTATTCCACATTAGGGTTATTAAATACATTCTTGCTTACTCGTCACAATATAAGGAGGGTATTTCTAAACTTTTAATTTTCAGATTTTAACAATAGTACCGGATCACTGAATAATTAGATGCTAGCCTTATTTAGAAATCTATATCTAAGTAATGATGAATCAATTTTAATGATACGGAATCAATTAATAAAGAGTTTCAAAATAAATATTCAAAAGTTTTTGGACCTGGGTTGGGTTGTACAAAAGCTAAAATTGAAAAGATTTTGTTTTACCGGAGAGTAGCAGAGTTGTTGAATCATAGAGAAACAAAGAGGTTGTCCTTTGCTTGGACGCAAATAAAAATACGCACATATATACTGGGTGAGTTTTTTATCTTGAGACAGTCTTATAACTCAAAAACAGTTCATTATATGAAAAAAGTCTCAAATAAAAGTTTATTTATATCAAGGGGGAAACTAAACTACGCTATTATTTGTCGAAGTAGAACAAGCTTTCAAGGGTATTTCAAGGTCAACTTCAGATTTTTAAATAGAACCCTATATATTTCTTTACAGATCCTTAATTTTCAAAAAAAAAACTGAACAACTTTCATAAGAACTATTTTTTTATCCGACATCAAATAAACAAAATGATTAAATCAATTAATCTCAAAAAAAATTATAATAATTATTTTTAACAATTATTCAACTTAATTATCAAAAAATAATGATCAAATATTTAATTATTAAATAAATAATTTAATGATAATTAATATTTTAATAATTTTTCGACATTGGTCTGTGATATTCCATAGTGTATTGCAAGTCTTCTGGATTAATTCTAGTTCCAATTTCGTTATTTTGACCTTTTTAAGTTTCTTCATAGCCTTTACATTTGTTGTTTTTTTTAAACAAATTTACAACACGATGAAATGAAGCTTGTGAGGATGTATTCCTATCAGGAAAACGCTCGCCATCCATTTCAATGGCAACACCATAACACTTCTTCCACATTCACCATAAATTAAGACCATTTCAATTCTGTCTTCAACAAAAAATCCTCCATTTTTATTATAGTAATACAAAATAACTATCTACTGGATTGACAAGAGAAATAAACCTTTTTAAACTCAAGACTTTCAAATAGATCTATTAAATAGAAAATAATCTCTTAAATCTGTGTACTAGGTATAATTAAGTTTTAATTTCATTATTAACACTTATTTTCAATGTTGTGACTTTTCGATTTAATAAATATTTATTTAATAATTAATTATTTAATCATTATTTTTGATAATTAAGTTGAATAATTGTTAAAAATAATTATTAGAATTTTTTGAGATCTAATTGATTGCATGTATTTTGTTTAATTGATGTCATATAAAAAAATAGTTCTAATGAAAGTTGTTCAGTTTTTTTGTAGATTCAGAATATGTACAGAAACATATAGGCTTCCATTTAAAAAACAAAAGTTGACCTCGAAATACCCTTGAAAGCTTGATCTAGGTCAACAAACAATAGCGTGAGTTTAGTTTCCCCCTGATATAAATAAACTTTTATTTGAAACTTTTTTTCATATAATGCACTGTTTTCGAGTTATAAGACTGTCTCAAGATAAAAAAACTCACCTCGGTATATATACATATATATCAAATATAAATATGTATATATATATATATATATATATATATATATATATATATATATATATATATATATATATTAGGGCGTCCTAGAGGCTATAAGGCCAAAAAAAATTTTCCCAGTTTGAGCAACGCATACCCTTTTTTTTATTCTATTTGACCCTAATAACTAAAATAATAAATATTACTGAAATCAGATAGTGATAACCCGTGCCGACTTGATGTCAAACTTTGAATATAAAAGTTTGTATGGAAAGTATATGGGGATATTATTACTTGATATTAATTTTGTAAATAAAACACTGGTACTTTTATTATTGTAGGATATTTATTATGTTTTATATATATTAATCATTTAAAGGACATTATTCATTAAATTTTCTTTTTAAGGTTTGTTTTTTACAGTCAGGATATACTTTTCTGTGTTCTTGTACGCAACGTAATAAATATTGCTTTTGTTCCTCATCAACTGTGATTAAGCCATGGAAGTCTTGCATCAACTTAACAGCTCGTTCAGCCGTATCATTAACTGCTTTCAGTTTCTGCACCTTCATTTTTGCGTGTTGGAACGAATCATTAGTTGGCCAGGAAGAAGGACACTCAAGGAGAAAACTGTCATCAATTTTGAGTCGTCCGAAGAAGGATCTGCTGTTAATAGAAACAAAGTCTTCGATGTTTTTTTCTGAAACAAAAATAAAACAATAGGTTATCTACAATTTAATCAATAAAAACCGCCAAACCGAACTATGTAATATTTATAATTATCAGACTAACCGTAGAGAGGACCGCTAAGTTCTTTTCTCGATGGAATGTAGCGTTTATTGTGGACTAATGAATTTTCTTTGGCCAAATTAGCAACCATTTTGACTTTACTTTCTTGGTTAACATCATCATCAAATAGAGACAAGACAGACACTTCCTCTGTCAAATACCACAAATGCTGGTGAAACTTCTGTATAGCCGCTTTTGATATAGTTTCGTCGACCGTTTCGTATGCTTTCATAGCCTTCAAAAAGCACAAGTCCTGGTAGGGCGCTTTTACCGCTAAAGTGCATTGCAGCCAAGGCTTGACATAGGATGTCGCGATAAACAAACAGACGTCTAATAGAGCTGTTTTATCCTTATTTGACATTCTGAATTGGGAGCTAAATAACGATATTTTAAATGAATAAATAGCTCTCGCCATCCATCTAGCATGGTGCATGGCGCCTGGAGGCCGAACTTTAAGTTTATTATCTGTATCTCCGCCAAGAAATATTATGGACAGCTCTATTAACTCTCGATAGTCATCTCTAATGATTTCTTTAGTCAATTCAGTTCTGTAATACTCTAAAAGTTCATCAATTTCAGAAACGTTCAGGCGTGAGAGCGTTTCTTTGTAGCTTTGTATCTTCTCTAAATTGATATTTTTCCAGTTTGCTCGGAAATTTTTGAATAATGGGATATCAGGGCATGTAGTGATATTGCTAATTTTGGACTCGAACACAGCTTTTAGTACCAATTCGTAGATGTGATGGCGGCAAGCGAAAATCAACATTTCTCTATTCAATTTCTGTTCGAGAAGCACACATGCACCATTAAATCGGCCTGTGTTTGAAGCAGTAGTATCACAACAAAGTATCTGTACTTTATCTTCAAGATTCCAGTCAACAATAGCATTCCAAACTGCCTGTGCCTGCTCGCTTCCCGTTGAGCTGTCTAATTTTGGCACAGCAATAAGTTGTTCTTTATTATCGTATGTAATAACTATTGGTAGACGTTCCTCTTTACATTTGCGTACATCTAAAGCCGGCAACAGTTTTCCATCCCAGTGAACAATTACAGTATCTGGTACATCGTTTTGAAAATTAAGTTTTATAGCTTCCGCGCGCTGTTTTCGCTTTTCTGTACGAATCCTTTGGATGGACGACTTGCTTATAGGAAATTCGTCAGTGTTATGGCCAAGTGCCTCAATAGTTGCTTCAATAATAAAGACAGAATCTCTCATACTTAACTGACATCTGTCTAATGCTGCCACCAGTTTCGGAGTAATGAAATTTTTGTTCACAGAAGTTTTAATAGTATCAGGTTGTTTGTTCTCAACTGGAATGGGCAAATGTTCTTGTAACTCTGTTATTTCAGAATTAGAAGATGAATTTTCTGGTAATGGTTCATGAGAAGACGTGGGGGGTGTTATGGATGCCAAATATGTAGCTCGTCGCTTTTGCTCCTGAATATTTCTAAGACTTACCCTTTCCTCCATTTCTGTCAATTTTTTGTCCACTCCAGCTAAGTGACCGGGTCGACCTGGTTCTCTCTGCCTTTGTAAGAAGACCCTATCTTCATTTATCTTTATTAAATGAAGCGCATTGGCATGTGCAATATCAAACAAATTATTGATATTTGTAACAAACTCTTGCCGACGCTGCTCAAACACCTCTTGTGTTTTATTTGCATTTTTTTGTAAATTTCTCCAAACTTGGTATAAGGCTACTAATTTCTTAACACAGTTAGGTAAAGATTTGGTCGGTATACGTGCCTTTTCCCAATAAATAATGCACTCACGAATAGTAAGATTTGCACTTGCATTGACACTCAAGTTCACTTTGCGAATATTATAAAATAATACAGCCAGCACTTGTCCATTAGAGGGAAGTTTTGAACCTGTAATTTGATGTCTTACGTGCCCGACCAAATATATTTCCTTTTTAGAACTGCGTAACTCCACCGACATGTTGACACAACGAAAACAATGCGTTCACTAACAAAAACAAACACGATATAACAAGCACGTTAATACTTAGTCTGAGCGCGCCGTGCTGCGCAAGCGCTGACAACTTTCGATGCAAGTCGGCACGGGTTGCCGTGATTCAATTTACATGAAATTTTATTTACAAGTGTTTTAACATCATTGTAACAAAATAAGAGGGTATGCGTCGAAAAAAAACTTTAATTTTTTTGGGGACACCCTAATATATATATATATATATATTATTTATTTGTTTGAGAATATAGTTTCGAAGCCTTGGCATTCATTATCAGTCTTTTTTTAAGTATAAATATTATTTCTCATAGCATAGCGTGGATCTTGAAAAACATGTTTCTCTTTATGACAAAAGTTACAGCTAAATATTACATTTATACGCTGAATCCAAACCCATTTTTAGACCGGTGCCTTTATGCAGCTATAGAAGTTTTAGATAAAGCCGAGGGGTTAACCGCGACCTAATATAGTGTACACCTACTTCCACTTCCACTTTCATTTCCAGTAGAAGACAATAGATGAAGGGGCAATATCTAATGAATTCCAAAATAATTCCACATAATCCGAAAGACGGTGTACACCTAATTCCAATCGCGGTTCACCCTCGAATAAAGCGTTTAATCGTTTAGTGGATCTTAAAATAATTTCACCGATTTCTTATTCTGAATGGGCCGCCCAATAGTAAGTAGTTATCAGAAAATTTAATGGGCTCTTTACAAATTTGCGCTGATTTTTCGACGGGTTTGAACGATTGCTTACAATTTACATCAACATCTATTTACCCGAAGAAATATTTTCTACTTTAATTGGTGAATATTTTTTTCAAAGATAGAATTGGCAGAAGCATATCTTCAGGTAGAATAGTCAATAGTTTAACTATTAACACACATTTGCGGGTTATTCCAATATAATAGATTGCCTTTTGGAATTAAATTTTCCATAAGATCATAGATACAATGATTACTGTAATCGATGACGTAGTGGAGTATTTAGACGATTTATTAGTAGTCAGCAAAAATGTTCAAGAACATACTTTAAATAAAATTTTTTGACTCTAAAGGGGCCCATACACTGTCAAACAAATTGCGCAACGTTGCGTTGCGCATCGTTTGCAGAGGCCATCACATTGCCAGAGAAATTGCGCAACAAAGCGATGCACAACGCTGCGTTGCACAAGTGAACCTTTCACCAAGAAAAGAGGCAGACAACTGAAAAATATTGCGTTACTCGACCATATACAACACAACGCGTTGCGCAAAAGATTTCAAAATTTTTTGAAACTTGTCATACATTTGCGCAACGCATCAAACACTCTCATACACTGTCAAACAATTGCACAAAAGCCTGTGTTGCGCAATTTGTTTGACAGTGTAAGGCCCCTTAATTCAGGAATTTGGATTTAAAATTAAATTTAAGCAAATGTGACCCATTAAATATTTATAGTAGATAAATTTTGACATAACAGTTTTGTGTAATGATAAATCAAGTATAAGTTCAAGTGGGCTTTCTCCAGTAATTTTAATCTATAAAGAACCAAAAACAAAGAGTCACTAATATTCTGACATTCATAATACATTAAGTTTTTCTTTCTTCTTTCACTCTTATCATTTTTAACATCAATCAAAATTTGTTTGAATTTTCTTATTTACAAGTACTACCTAGACACCTAGAGTAATACTTGTCTATCTGTCTGTTCTTTGAGAGTAGAAGGAAAGAATGAAAGTTAAGTAGATAAGGTAAAAAGGAACAAGAAAGACAGTTCACGTCAAAAAGAATTAATTAAAACTTCTATTTTACATTTAAATCATTTATTTATATTTTCTCTTAGATTTTCATCTGTATATTTTAAAATAAAGTTAACGTATTCTAAAACAAGTAATGCAATATTCCAGAACTAATAAAATCAACCACCCTCTAAAAATCAACAGAAATTTTCGCCCTCATTTAAATGCACACAAAGACGGAATTTTCCGCTTTCAGGCCGTCCATTGAACACAAATTTCAAAAAATAATTGGCACATTCACAAAAACAATTTTTCTTTCTTTTCTTTTTAACAATTACATTACATATAAAACAGAAATAACATAAATAGAATGAGGAAACACTCAAATTTGAGATTTCTTTATGTAAGGATCAAAAGAAAAAATATTCTATTCTGGTTTTAAAATCAAAGTTGCCTCATTCTATTTTTGTGATTTCTGTTTTATATCTAATGTAATCTATGTATATAAAATTCTTTGCCCGATACACTCACTCACTCACTCACTCATCATCAAAACAGCCAGAACCACTGGACATAGAAACATGAAATTTGGAGAGGGTATTACAGCTATGACATAAGGGCTCACTAAGAAAGGATTTTGAAATTCAACCCCTAAGGGAGTCAAAAGGGGCAAATTGTGTTTTCACTGATTATGCGATATCTCTTAAGGACGATAAAATATCTACTTACTTTTTACTTATAAAAATACTAAATTAAAATATCTAAAAAATAATTTCAGGATTTTTTGAAATTCGACCCCTAAAGGGTCAAAAGGGGCAAAATATCATTTGCAATGTGTTTACACTAATTATGCATTTTCAATTAAGAACGATAAGATATCTACTTGATTTTTACTTAATAAAATTCTAAATACAAATATCTAAAAAGTAATTTCAGGATTTTTTGAAATTCGACTCCCAACTATCCAAAATGTGAGTTGGGGCAAAAATTAAAACTCTCTCCGATCTTGATCAAATTTTGTAGTTATTCTTTATTACTATAAGAAACTATTCCTGTAAAAATCAACTATCAAAATTGACTGTATGGGGGCGAAAGGGGTGGGGGGGGGGAATATAGAAATTTTTAGCTTTTTTGTACATTTACTCTTTAGAAAACTGAGAGTTATCTTATTTGCAAATATCTAAAAAATCATTTCAACTTCCCAAAATGTGAGTGGGGGCAAAAAATTAATACTCTCTCCGATATAGATCAAATTTTGTAATGTTAGTTTTTAAGACTATATAAAATGTATGCTGTAAGAATCAATAGCCAAAATGAGTTCGTGGGGCGAAAGTGGGGGCAAAATATTACAAATATATATTATAGACCTAATAATCAAATGCCGAGACGCTGCCCGCTAGGCCACCTGGTCAGAGTGGCCGAGCTGTAGAGGGCGTGCCGAAGGCAGCTCGTTGTTAATATAAAAAGAAAAGAAAGAAAAATTGTTTATCTGTCGAAAATATTTTTTGATTTGTGTTCTGATGGTCTTCAATGGTAACGAAGATAACACGAAAATTTAGACGAATGTGTAGCATGACTATTTGAAGCCCTGAAAAAGTCGGCAAAGTCGACGAAACATTGCCTGAAAAAATAAAAAGTCACATATTTTCCTATTATAAACTTTCAAATTAATACTTTATTATTATTGCCGATATGTTTATTTGCAATAAGCATAAAATTCATTGATTTCTTCTTTCAAATACTTATCTTAAAAAAAAAAGAAGTGATTTCGTTTCTCGATTAATTTTTTTTTGTTCAATAGCGAAGTAATAGCCGAAATCTGATTTATGCCTTAAAAAAGGTTATAAACCTTTTTAATTATATATTAGAATGGATTCTCATTCTTTTTTTTTATTCTTTCGCCGTTATTTCTCTGCCCCGATCTAAATCATCCTTTAAAAAGAATTATTAATAATTTAAAGAACTTGTGCGAATGAATAGACGATGGGGTGGGTTTTAAGGGATGCAGGGGGATGGAATGGGGGGTAAAATAGAAGTGAGGTGGCAAAATGAAATGAGTTTGCGCCCTGAGGGCTGGCTGGCTGGCTGGCTGTGCACAGTCCAAAGGGATCGGGCGTTAATCATTATTTTAAAGAAAGCCCTCGTTAACGGTAACGCTCGCTTAACGCAAAGAGAGGCGTGATCGAGGGCTCGCGTTCGTTGTTGCATCAAAGGCGGATGCAAAGCGGACGTACAAAGCAAACCTCCGTCTAATCGGTTGCCCGAAAAAGAGAAGAGCGGGGGTGCGGGGGTGTGGGGGGTGGAGTGCGTGCATTCAATATCAGAGCCGTATTGTTCCTTTAAGTGCCCCCTTCAACCCCCCACCCACACCCCACTTGCTCAATGTTTCTTACAACGCGTTTTCTACTATACTTTGGTTGAATAGGAAAACAGAAAAGAAAGAAAAAGTGTTTTGATTATGTTTTCAATATTGCTCAAGTAGGGGGATTATTTTTATCTAGAGTTATTATTGAATATTCAATCAAATGAAGACAAACAAACACATGTCAGTATCAACTCTACGCTAATCCATCTCAATCATTATATTCAGAGTTGGGCAAAATACTTAAAAATAAAATAATGTGGCCATCCACCAATATACCGGCCCCCTCTCTTATATTTAATATTTAATAAAATAATTTATAATTAGATCATTCGTATCCATAGTAAATTTATAACAGGAATAGTAGGGAATTGGAAAAGTCAAAAACACAGAGTTTTTATTAGGTGGTCCAGACGTTTCGTCAATTTATTTTGACTTCCTCAGTGGCTAGAATGATGAAACCAGGAAAATTAGAAAAAAATAAATTGACACGTTCTGATGTGGCCATCCAATTGACTTTACCATACACTTCTGGTTGAGTTTGGTACAAGGGACTAGATTTTCGCTCTTTGACCCTACAACTCCGCCCCCTAATTTCAGGAGATTTAGACTTCTGGGGGCCCACTGATTATGTATACAAAATTTGGTTGAGTTTGGTACAGTTGAGATAAAATCAATAATTTCCCCCAAAGCATGCTTTGCACGCAGCACACGTTTTGCCGACTCCCAACACTCTTTCGCGGTCAAATTGGAAAAGTGCCGGACCACTTCATTCGCGAATACATATATCCCCATGGCTTCAAGGAACTGGAACTCTTTCCCAGCCTCTATCTTTCCCAGCACCTATGATCTTCAAACCTTCAAAACCAGGGTGCATAGACACCTACGTCTACACCCTCTCACTTAATCAACTTTCCCTTCTCTTCGGTAATGCAAGGGTCTTTCGAGATCCATAGGGGATACATCTTTACTGGTGCACCCCTTCTTGCATTCGATTGCATTAAATAAAAAAAAAAAAAAAGGGGCATATATTTACATTTTTTGACCTCCCATTTTAGGTGGTTTGTTTTTGCATTTTTAGTGTTGTGGGGGCCCACTAATTATGTATACGACCGTGATACGATAATCACCCCTTTCTTGTCTGATAACCTAAATTTTGCCAGCGACACACCATCAAAATGCTAGTTAATAATAAGAAATAAAGGGCACTGAGGAATATATCGCCCGGCTCGGGATGGCTAAAACCGGCCCTGAAGATAAACATAAATATCTACCAAGATCTAAGATTTCAAAATCTGTTTCATTTTCGTTTTTTATATAAATTATTATTGAAGGAGACAATAAAAGAGTGTGTCTTCTGCTGGAATTATAAATTTTATATATTTATAACGAGACTATAGCTTCGGAACACAAAAGAGTTTTTAAAGGGGGTTCGGAGCATAGTGCATTTGCAGACCATTTAATCTCCAAGAAACATTGTTTTCCAGATGAATCAAATATTAAATTAATTAGATCAGAATTAGATTCCTTTAAAAATTAGTATTTTCGAATCGTTAGAAATTTTAAAATCATACAATAATTCACCAAAAAATTCTTAAATCGGAAAATAGAAATTCCCGAAAGCTTTATTTTAAAAATAGCCGCTAAAATATAAACTTCACGAACGCCACCTACAGCCAAAATAATAAAACAAGTATAAATTTCAATTCTTAACTTGCCCACCCTGAATAATTTCTTAACCTAACCACATGAAAGATTTTAACCTTTCATTCATAAATTAATTCCTGTGAATCCATTGTAATAGACTGACGAAGAGGGCAAAGCCCTCGAAACTAGTAGTCTCGTTATAAATAAATGAAATTTATAATTTCAGCAGAAGACACACTTTTTTTTATTGTCTCCTTCAATATATAAAAATTCATGCTACTCTCGGCAAAAAAACTTTCAATTTAAATTATTATTATTATTATTATTATTATAGTTTTCTGACACATTCTAATACAATATAATTATTTTTTCCCCTATAGAAATGAAGAGTGATTACGAAAATAAATGAAAGAGGGAGAGACAAAAAAGAAGTAATGAATAAATACATGTAAAAAAAAGAATGAGGAAGAAAGATGGTATATTAACCTTAAATAGACTGAATAACTGAGTTTAAATTTGTTTTGCGCCCCCTCACCCTTAATTTGAGAGCAACTTTCTTCTCATTCTCTTGTTCATTCCCACTCTTTTTTTTTTTTTTTTTTTTTGTTAATTATTTATTCTTCCCTATCTCCACTCCTTCACATTCCAGAGTCTATATATATATATATATATCTACCTGCAATCTGACGATGGAACAACAAACATGATTTTTTTCCTCTTGTTTTTCTTTTTTAATGAATTAAGGTTTTTTTTCTTTTTAGACAATTCTTCATTTATTACTTTTTCTTTTTTTTTCTAAATGTTCTTCATCTTGTTCGCTTTACATTTATGTAATAATATTAGATGGGTGAAAATTACAATTCATTATTCGTTACTTGTCTTTTTGCTGCATTTAGATAATATTGTATTATAAATAAAGAAAAATCAATGAGATTTTCTAGACAATCACAAGAGAAAGTCATCTATTAGATCCGATGAAATGGATTATTTTTAATTAAATGTCAGAAGGGTGTTTTTCACCCACTCGGTGCTAGTGACAGCAATCCGGGCCATTTGGCTACCTTGTGAGGAGTGAGCCCTCTGACATGTAAAAATGTGTTAAATGTTTTTTTTTTGATAATGGGGACCCTTACCTACTTTTATACTTTTTTGAACGGTGTAAAAAGTAATTATTTTAAAGATATTTTAATGAAATTATATCCATTCATCTCTATATTAAATAATAAGCAGACGTGTTCTGATGTGGCCATCCACTTGACTTTACCATACAACCTTGTCCCTCACTTATATTTAATATTTAATAAAATTATTTATAATCATGTAGGGGTGGGGGGTTAGTTTTTGAATTTTTAGATTGCTGTGGGCCCACTGATTATGTATACAAAATTTGGTTGAGTTTGGTAGAAGGGCCTATATTTTCATTTTTTGACCCCCCCCTCCATTTTGGGCGGTTAGTTTTTGCATTTTTAGAATTCTGGGGACCCACTGATTATGTATACAAAATTTGGTTGAAAGGTTGAGTTTGGTAAATGGCAAAGATTTTTATTTTTTGACCCTCCACCCCACCTCCGCTCCCATTTTGGGCGGTTAGATTTTGCATTTTTAGACTTCTGGGGGTCTACTGATTATGTATACAAAATTTGGTTAAGTTTGCTCAAACGACCTAGATTTTTAATTTTTAACCCCCCTCGACTACCCTTAATTTTGGGTCGATATGCACCAAAATCTAATCAGCTCTTAATCTCAATGGACCAAAACTAAGTTTGAAATTTGGTTTTGATATTCACACTAGTTTTTGAGCTAGCTCGTCCACAAATTTGGTAACGCACAGACTAACTAACTAACAGACATTTTGACAAAACAATTATTATCTCAAAAAATATAATTTTTTCGATGTTCACTTATTGGAGCTTTTTGTAGAGGAAAATGCCATGGCTTAGCTCAATTTCAATCAAAATAGTTTCAGCCGTTTTTGAGATATTTCGAAAAAAAGAAGGAAAAAACACTTTTTTCATGCACGATTACAATACTTGACCATACCCAGTATGGTAAAGTAATAATTAAAATAATAGTAAAATTTTCGGCAAATTAAATTTTATTTTTTCTATCAAAATCCATAAAATGTTGAAAAGGGGACCCTTGTATATCACTTCAGGATTTTTGGAGTGGTTCAAAAATTTAATTTTTAGAAGAGATATAAAAATAAATATTATATTCAATTATATTAGAGATTATTAAAATTAAATAAATTTTATAAATTAAAGGTTTTTTTAGCCACATACAATAAATAAATACAGTAATTTTAATCAATTATTATTACTTATTTGAATGATTTACCAGACAGTTTCGGTCACCCCTGGTTAACCATCTTTAGTAGTACTGAAAATTGAAACAATTTATAAGATTTTTTATTTATACAATTACACAAAATAAAAACTATATAATTCTCACATTTTATAGATACAATTTCGTTCAAGATTTGAATTTGATATTCTTCATAAATAACTCATTCTAAATTTATTATAACATGGATATTTCAATAACTTTTCAATTAATAAATACTTTATAAACACTTGTCATTGATTTTAGAATCTGATCTGAAGCAATGACAAGATTTCATAAAATATTTTTTTATTTGAAAATTATTGAAATACCCATGTTAATTAATTGAGAATGAGTTATTTATGAAGACTGTCAAATTCCAAATCTTGAACAAATTTGTATTTATGAATGTGAAATTTTATGGTTTTTATTGTATAAAAATCTTATAAAACGTTTTAATTTTCAGTAAGTACCTACTACTAAAAATAAGTACAACTCAGGGTTGACCGAAACCGAGGGGTGAACCGCGATTGGAATTAGGTGTAAACCGTCTTTGGAATTATTTGAAATTATTTTGGAATTCATTAGATAATCTATTGAATTCTATTATCTTCTACTTGGAAATGAAAGTGGAAGCGGAAGTAGGTGTACACGATTTTAGGTCGCGGTTCACCCCTCGGCCGAAACTGTCTGATAAATCAATCAAATAAATAATAATAATTGATTAAAAATTTCTCGAATTCTATAGATATATTTTATGTGACTAAAAACTTTTAATTTATATAAAATCACTTAAGTTTTGGAAGACTCTTTAAATTAAATAAATAAATAAATAAATAATAGAAATTCATCTCTTGATAGGGACCTTTATTTGTTTTTTTGATTTTTTTTCCATTTTTTTTTGCGGTCAGATTGATGATGATTTACTTGGTTTCAGAATAAATGTTAAAATAATATGTTTTTGGCTGCTTTTTTGTTTAAATTTGTAATATTATAAATGTTGTTGTTCTAAAAAGAAGGGTATTTTGATTGAAGAGGTAGGCGGAGGGGGCCCTTTGTATCATTTCAAGATTTTTGGAGTGGTTCATAAATTTAATTTTTAGAAGAGATATAAAAATAAATTTTTTTTGCAACGAAATTTTTTCTGGAGAGGACGGACAGATAGAAACTTTAATTGAATGTAATGGAAGGCAGCCCAGAGGTAGTGAGGAAAGAAAAAATTAACACATATCAAATAAGGCGTAATTTATTGGAATCTTCTCCTTTCCTCAAACCGACGTTTCGGAGGATTTTTCGAAATTTTTTGAACACTAGTGTGAGAGAAGAAGGAAACATTTTATTTGTTTCATTCATTGACCCTTTGAAACCCTAAAGAAGGAGGGAAAAATCCTCTGAAACGTCGGTTTGAAAGGAAAGGAGGAAGGATTCCAATAAATTACACCTTATTTTATGTGTATTTTTTCTTTTCCTCACTACCTCTGGGCTGCCTTCCATTACATTCAATTATAAAAATAAATATTATATTCAATTATATTAGAGATTGTGAAAAAATAAAGCAAAATTAATTTATAAATTAAATAAATTTTATAAATTAAAGATTTTTTAGCCACATAAAATAAATAAATACAGTAATTTTAATCAATTATTATTATTTATTTGAATGATTTACCATGACAGTTTCGGTCACACCTGGTTGACCATCTTTTAGTAGTACTGAAAATTGAAACAATTTATAAGATTTTTATACAATTACACAAAATAATAAAATTTTACTTAGGGAAAGTGGTGTAGGTTTTAGAGAAACATGATATTAATTAATAAAGTAAAGGGAGTGTAATTACAGTGAATGAATAATAAAAACCATACAATTTCAGATTTATAGATACGAATTTGTTCAAGATTTGAAATTAGTTGCAGAGTGTCAAATTCCAAATCTTGAACGAAATTGTATTTATGAATGTGAAATTTTATGGTTTTTATTTTGAGTAATTGTATAAAAGATCTTTAAAATGTTTCAATTTTCACTAAGTACCTACTATAGTTTTTAAGGAATTTGATGTTGGTACTTGGTGAAACATTTTTTATCCATTAATTTTAAGTACCTACTACTAAACAAGTTGACCGAAACTGGTTGAATATCTTTAGTAGTAGGTACTTACTGAAAATTGAAACATTTTAAAAGATCTTTATACAATTACACAAAATAAAAACCTATCAAATTTCACATTCATAAATACTATTTCGTTCAAGATTTGGAATTTTGACACTCTGCATAAATATCTCATTCTCAATTTATTAACATGGGTATTTCAATCATTTTCAAATAGATAAATAATTTATAAACACTTTCAGATCATATTCTAAAATCAGTGACAAGTGCTTATAAAGTATTTATTTATTGAAAGTTATTGAAATATCCATGTTATAATAAATTGAGAATGAGAATGAATTTATGCGGAGAGACAAATTCCAAATTTTGAACGAATTCGTATCTATAAATGTTAAATTTGTGTGTTTTTTATTATTCACATTCACTGTGAAACTACACTCCCTACTTTATTAATTAATATCATGTTTCACCTAAAACCTACACAACTTGGAATCTGAGCTCTTTTGGTTGCAGCAGCCACAACCATTAAAAGCCCCAATTCTGACCTCTTTTTTCTAATCCTGATAAACTCACTCTTAAATTTTCCGCCAATATTTGAATGAACCAACTAACGTTAGTAAAATTTTATTATTTTGTGTAATTGTATAAAAAAATCTTATAAATTGTTTCAATTTTCAGTACTACAGATGGTCAGCCAGGGTGACCGAAACTGTCTGGTAAATTACTCAAATAATAATAATAATTGATTAAAATTATTGTATTTATAGAATTATTTTATGTGACTAAACAAAAACTTTAATTTATAAAATTACTTAAATTTTGGAAGACTTATAAATTAAATAAATAATGGAAATTCATCTCTTGATAGGGACCTCATTTGCTTTTTTGTTGTTTTTTTTCATTTTTTGTGGTCAGATTGATGATGATTTACTTGGTTTCAGAATAAATGTTAAAATAATATGTTTTTGGTTGCCTTTTTTGTTTAAATTTGTAATATTATAAATGTTGTTGATCTAAAAGGAAGGGTACTTTGATTGAAGAGGTAAGGGGGGGGGCCCTTTTGTATCATTTCAGGATTTTTGGAGTGGTTCATAAATTTAATTTTTAGAAGAGATATAAAAATAAATATTATATTTAATTATATTAGAGATTATGAAAAATAAAGCAAAATTAATTAATAAATTAAAGGTTTTTTAGCCACATAAAATAAATAAATACAGTTTTAATCAATTATTATTTTTTATTTGAATGATTTACCAGACAGTTACGGTCACCCGTGGTTGATCATCTTTAGTAGTACTGGAAATTGAAACATTTTATAAGATTTTTTATACAATTACACAAAATAAAAACCATAAAATTTCACATTTATACATACAATTTCGTTCAAGATTCGAAATTTGCCACTCTGCATATATAATTTTTGGGCAATTGTATAAAAACCTTATAAATTGTTTAATTTTCAGAACTACTTAAGATGTTCAACCAGGGTAACCAAAAATTTCTGCAAATCAATCAAATAAATAATAATAATTGATTTAAATGATTGTATTTATTTATTTTATGTGAATAAAAAAACCTTTAATTTATAAAATTTAAATTTACTCAAGTTTTGGAAGAATCTTATAAATTAAATAAATAATGGAAATTCATCTCTTGATAGGGACCTTATTTGTTTTTTTGTTTTTTTTTTATACATTTGTTTGTGGTCAGATTGATGATGATTTACTTGGTTTCAGAATAAATGTTAAAATAATATGTTTTTGGTTGCTTTTTTTGTTTAAATTTGTAATATTATAAATGTTGTTGTTCTAAAAGGAAGGGTACTTTGATTGATCGACTTATATATATATATATATATATATATATATATATATTATAAGTATTATTTTTTTTATCATTCTAACAAAAATATTGAATGTAAAACTAAACGGAATGAGTGAACAAGTGTCAGGGGTGTGATGGATGGCGGCGAGCAGCAGATGGGCTCGTCAAGTGGAAAAACCGGCAAAAGACGACAACCCGGGTATGTTAAATAACAACAGCAACAACAACAGCAGCAGCAGAAAGTCAACAGCATGACGTGTATCCATTAAGATTAAACAACGCAACCGAGAGATAAAATTACTTCAAGTGATTGATATTCTGCTGCTCTCTGGCTCTCAATTTGACTCGGTCTTGACGATTGGCAATTGCAGATGTACGTAGTATGTAGGCCAGAAGGGTGTCTGTCTGTCTGTCCGTCCTAAGATTGGATGATGGCTGGAATTGCTCAAAGTGTTGTCTTGGCTGACTCACACTGGAGAGACGAAGACTTAATCGCGCTCGTTAACCCCGAAAAGGGTACAAAGTACCCAAGAACACGGGTCCAGCACCATGTCCACCATCATTGTCGTAATCGACTTTCTATCTCACTCTTTCTTTTTTCAAGCCATTCAATTTAAGTACGAAAAGAAAAAAATTAAACGAAAAAGATTACATTTGTTCAACCAATTATATGCTAGTTAAGTGATTTTATCGAGAAATATATTGGTAAATAATTTGGTCACATTAGGGTTGTGTAGGGTTCACCTTTCGGTAACACCTATTATCCATTCAATTTCAGGGCGATAAATGCAACCTATTTTGTAATAACCCAGTCAAACGCGTCGTTGCTAGTTAATTATTTCCTTTAGTTAAAAGTAATATATTTATATTATTTTTAATTTCAAATTCAGGTAAAAACGTAACATTTCCATTTTTTCAGGAACAGTCTTTTAGTTTACCATACAGGGTATGTTCAAGTATTGTAATAGTGATGCAAAATTCAGGTGTGTGCTTAAGACCACACGACTGAAGTGATAACTTATATGCCATTTCTAATTCTAATATTATAAAATTATTAAATTAAGTGGATATTGATGAGGCAGTCCAAAAAAAGAAGAAGATAATTTACACTATCTTTTTATTCATAAAACCGACGTTTCGGAGGCTATTCCCTCCTTCTTCAGGGTTTTGAAAAGTCAGTGAAGGAAATCCAATGCGGCATAATAATAATATTTAATATATAATACATAATATTTTCAGCCGTTTTTGAGATATTTCGAAAAAAACGAAGAAAAATAAAAATGAATTAAAATTAAAAATAAATATAAATATACACGGAGGTTCCTTCGTTGACCTTTGTAAGCCCTGAAGAAAGTGGGACAATCTTTCAAATCGCCGGTTTTTTTTAGAGGATCGAGATGACATTCTAACAAATTCTTTTTTTCGGAATTTGTGGTTTTCATTATCATATGGGTCTACCTTTATATCATTTCAGCATTGAGTTCTACCACTCCTACTTCAAAAGAAATACCTCTAATTAATTAAATTTTCTAATTTAGTAAATACAAAATAATATTTTTAGTAAACTTTTAGAGGATTTTAAAGTTCAAAAAAACAGACAATTAACTTAATTAATAAACAGAAAAAAAATTTAATTATACATTTTTATTGACACAACCAGCTGTGAGTATTAATTTAAGGTAGTTGTTCCGCCAAATGCATTTTCTTAGGATTTTTTTGAAATTTAGACAAATTATTATTTAAATAATTCTGCATCGATTGGTCGCAAAACGAAATTTTTGAACAATATAATTCCTGAGGTATTAAATTTCAAAAATAGAGTTTTTCAGGCTCTTTAACATTGCACTATACGGGATATCGGAAAATTTACATACATATTTAATTATAATTAAGAAACCCTTCTTACCATTTTTATAAAAAACTAAATTAACATTAAACAATAACCAATTCATATTTTAAGACAAATTTGATTCATAGTTACAACACAGTTTCTGAGATAATAAGGAAAAAATAATGAAAAATATATAAAAAAATTTACACTAAAAACAATTTGGCAACAGCGCATTTATTTAACCAGCGAAAGATGTATAAAGCGCGCATGCGCTAGATTTTTTCAAAATTTTAATTTCCATAAGGTGTAACATAGACGTTGATTATATTTGTTAAAAAATAACAAAACGATTTTTATAGAAATTTTTAGCATTTAAAATGTATATTATCTGTCATTTTAATATAAAAATATTCAATCTCTTACAATGGTGCCAGATTTGTCAAACGAGCACGGATTGGCTAGAATCGGTACATAAACAGCAAAAAGTTTTGGGCTTATATGAATCCTTATTGTCTGTTCTATATACTCTAGTATTGTCGCGAAACAACTACCTTAATTGAAAAAAAAACTTATCAAATTAAAGTTTTGTGAAAAAGCGACCCTCAGAGATCCATTTGTCGATCTATAAACCTTTAATCCGTGATTTTCAACAAAATTGTAAAGTCGTTTTCGAGAAATCCCTATGTATGGTATAAGAATTGCTGATTTAATAGTATAAGATATATGTATAATAATAGATTACTATATAAAAAATACTAATAATTTGTAATCTATTAAGGAGTCTTAGATTGAAGTTCACTATGAGAGAAATTATTAAAGTGAATAATAAGAAAGTCTTATGAAATATTTCAATTTTATCTTATTCCTATTATGAAGTCTGTCTAATTTTAAAAGAAGACATTATCTCTCATTTATATGTCAACTTCAAATCTTCCATTCTTTCCTTCTTTCGACTCTTTCTAAATTTCAATTTCAATTATTTTCTTTACCATTTTATTCATTTATTTTTTTGTTAATTGACAGGTTTAATTTCCTTTTCATTTAGTTGTTTATCTTCGAAATATATTTCTGATAAAAGCAAAATAAAATAAATAATTAAAAATTTGAAATAGGTAGCACTTCGAAATGAACAAGACATCTCCTCTCGCTTGTCTTAAAATTATTATTATATGGAAGTGAATATTGTCATATTGTTTTATAATTTAAATGACAGTTTTAAGATAAAATATATATATGTATATAAGTTCATTGAGGTTTCCGAGGATGGGTTCTATATTAGAGGTTTTTCAGGTTTCTCCGCGTGAATTTTTGAGGTTTTCTCGACCTTTCGGCTCTTGGAGCCAGACTGAGACCACGGAAACAACACACCTCCTCTCTTGAAATTGGTTGCAATAGAGGACCCGAAACGTTGAGAAAACCTCAAATATATATATATATATATATCTGGCCTATGTCCAAAATAGCAACTGTTCAGGAGAGCCAATTGAAGTTTCAGATTAAGAAACACTATGGGAGAAGATAGACTAAATGTATGGCGATTTTATATATAGAGAGGAATATTATGAATAAAATTAATAGAGATAAAAAATTGATGAATTTGCAAAAATAAAGCAAGAAGAAAGTTTATATAAATAAACTGACGTGTTCTGATGTGGCCATCCACTTGACTTTACCATACAACCTGGCCCTCATTTATATTTAATATTTAATAAAATTATTTATAATCATGTAGGGAGGGGGGTTAGTTTTTCCATTTGTAGACTACTGGGGTCCCACTGATTATATATACAAAATTTGGTTGAGTTTGATAAATGGCCAAGAATTTTATCTTTTGACCTCCCCCCCCCGTTTTGGGCGGTTAGTTCTTGAATTTTTAGACTTCTGGGGGTCCACTGATTATGTATACAAAGTTTTCTCAAATGCCCTAGATTTTTAATTTTTAACCCCCCTCCACCCCTCTTAATTTTGGGTCGATATGCATCAAAATCTAATCAGCTCTTAATCTCAATGCACCAAAACTATGTGTGAAAATTGGTTTTGATATTCACACTAGTTTATGAGCTAGCTCGTCCACAAAAATTTGGTAACGCACAGACAACAAGACTAACAGACATTTTGACAAAACAATTATTATCTCAAAAAATATAATTTTTTCGATGTTGACTTATTTGGGCTTTTTTGTAGAGCGAAATGCCATGGTTTTGCTTAATTTTTTTAATCAAAATAGTTTCAGCCGTTTTTGAGATATTTTGGAAAAAAGAAGAAAAAAACACTTTTTTCATGCAGGATTACAATACTTGACCATACCCTGTATTTTACCGCTTAGGGACCCCATGTGACTTGATCCGCCACTGTTTAAACGTCATTTTGATCCTTTTAAAAAACCAACTATATACCATACTCAGCTGCGGGCCCGCCTTCGGCGGCCCTCTTGCTAGCCAGGAGGCACTCCCCTTGGACCCCAACCCACGAACCCCACTCTCAAATTTCATAATAATTCCTTCAGCCGTTTTTATGTGAATCGTGAGCAACTTTTCGGAAACGACGGAAACACATACAGACAGACACACAGGAATTTTGTTGATGGTTTTTTCGTTTATAACTTTGCTTGAAACAGGTGCAACCAAAATTTGGCGTGATTTGGAGCAATGTATAGACAAAACCTTAATCTATATATTATAAAATTCTTTGCCCGATACAGTCACTCACTCACCCACTCACTCATCATCAAAACAGCCAGAACCACTGGACATAGAAAGATGAAATTTGTTGAGGATATTACATCTATGACATAGGGGATCACTAACAAAGGATTTTTCGAAATTCGACCTCTAAGGGGGTCAAAAGGGGCAAAGTGTGTTTTCACTGATTATGCGATATCTCTTAAGGACAATAAAATATCTACTTGATTTTTACTTATAAAAATACTAAATTAAAATATCTAAAAACTAATTTCAGGATTTTTTGAAATTCGACCTGTAAAGAGGTCAAAGGGGCAAAATATCTTTGCAATGTGTTTACACTAATTATGCATTTTCAATTAAGAACGATAAGATATCTACTTGATTTTTACTTAATAAAATTCTAAATACAAATATCTAAAAAGTCATTTCAGGATTTTTTTGAAATTCGACTCCCAACTATCCAAAATGTGAGTGGGGGCAAAAATTAAAACTCTCTCCTATCTTGATCAAATTTTGTAGAGTTATTCTTTATTACTTTAAGAAACTATTCCTGTAAAAATCAACTATCAAAATTGACTGTATGGGGGCGAAGGGGGAGGGGGCAAAATATAGAAATTTTTAGCTTTTTTGTACATTTACTCTTTAGAAAACTGAGAGTTATTTATTTGCAAATATCCAAAAAATAATTTCAAGATATTTTGTAATCCTACCCCCCTTCAACTATCCAAAATGTGAGTGGGGGCAAAAATTAAAACTCTCTCCGATATAGATCAAATTTTGTAATGTTAGTTTTTAAGACTATATAAAATGTATGCTGTAAAAATCAATAGCCAAAATGAGTGTGTGTGGGCGAAAGAGGGGGCAAAATATTACAAATATATATTAGAGACCTAATAATCACATGCTGAGACGCTGCCCGCCAGGGCCACCTGCCCGGACGACCGAGCTGTAGAGGCCGTGCCGAAGGCATAACTCTTATTTGGGATGCCTATCGATGAATAAAATTATCTCCAGCTTGTGCATATTTATTGGACAGCGAGGCCTATTTTGCCTGGACTAATAATATTATTAGAGCAGACTTGCAAGTTTATCCACATTTTATCCACACCATTGATTGTTTATTACCGCCATTTCATCTATTATTTTAAATTTAATTCTATTCATAATTCATAATTAAAAAAAAAACGTTGATTTAATGTATTAAAATCCATCATGTGTGTTTGTTGGGTTATCTAGAGTGTAATTTGTTTTCATTTCGGCATAAACTAATTGAGAATCGAAAAACACACAAATTGAATTTCAATAGTATTTAAAATAATAGAGCAATTAATCATTTATGATTAAAGCATAACATTCTCCATCCATCCTATCCACCACCACCCCCAGTTATATCACGCTATTACTAACATAATTTTTTATATAGCTACGTAGAGAATATTGATATACTAGTTAAATACTAGCCAATGCATGTTCGGAAAATTTAATAATAAAAATGACTTTATGAAAACAAAGTACCTGGCAAACAGAGCGTTGATAGGTAATTTTTTGCTTTAGTTAAAAGCGATATATTAATATTACTTTTAATTTTAAATTCGGATAAAAAGATCGATTTTTATTTTCAGCCAGAATTAAATAAAATTTAATTTAATGTTATTTGACCCGATGGGGTCCATCATCAAGGCATTGTTGTACACAGAGTTTTGAACTTAAGATAGTTGTTCCGCCTAATGGGTTTTCTTAGGATTTTTTTGAAATTTAGAAAGATTATTATTTAAATCATTCTGTATCGATTGGTGGCAAAACGAAATTTATTAACAATATAGTTCCGGAGATATTAAATTCCAAAGATAGAGTTTTTCAGACTCTTATACATTGCACTATACGGGTTATCCGAAAGTTTACATACATATTTAATTATAATTGAGAAACCATTCTTACCATTTTTATAAAAAACTAAACACACATTAAACAATAACCATTACATATTTTAAGACAATTTTGATTCATAATTACAACACAGTTTCTGAGATAATAATGAATAAATAATGAAAAATGTTTAATCAGCGAAAGATGTATAAAGCGCGCATGCGCTAGATTTTTTCAAAATTATAATTTTCATAAGGTGTAACGTAAGCGTTGATTACATTTGTTAAAAAATAACAAAACGATTTTTATAGAAATAAATCGACGTTTAAAATGTATTTTATCTTTCATTTTAATATAAAAATATTCAATCTCTTACAATGGTGCCAGATTTGTCAAACGAGCACGGGATTGGCTAGAATCGGTACATAAACAGCAACAAGTTTTGGGCTTGTGAATCCTTATTGTCTGTTCTATATACTCTAGCATTAACTTTTTGCTTGTATTGTTGCGGAACAGCTACCTATATTGAAATTAAAAATAATATTAATTTTGAAATTAATTAAATTAATTGAACCGCGTAAATTTGAATAATTTCCATGATTCAGCCTGCGAATTTTTTGCAGTTCATAAATCATTTCATTATTTTTGTTTTGAAAAGGAAAAATGAATAATATTAATATAGTGTATGTTTTTTGACTAACGAAAAATTATTTTTTAAAACTATGATATAAATAAAGGATGGGTACAATAAAGAAAATTCTAAGATGAGTGGAAAAAATCTTACCTGTAAGATGCGTGGGTGGGAGCGTAATCGCGAGCTCTTGCTGGAGAGAGTCGTTTTTGGATTAGAGGGGTTCACATTTGCAGTCGCAAGACCCCAAGAAGCATAGTCTGATAGTGGGAAGTGGACCTTGGACCCTGCAACACAGAGAAATAGTGTTATTATACAAAGTACCTAATAATTAAGGCCTATTACGTACCGGCGACTGTGACTTTCTATAGTTTAAATGAGTGTTTACGCACGACGCGACCGTCAAACAAGAAAGTCACAGTCGCCGGCGACTCAGTCGACAGTGGGTAATAGCCTAACTCAATCGGATAGTTATAGGCCTATTACGCACTGTCGACTGGTCAACACTGTGACTTTCAATAGTTTAAATGAGTGTTTACGCACGACGCCACCGGCAACCAAGTACGTAAACACTCATTTAAACTATAGAAAGTCACATTCGCCGGCGACCAGTCGACAGTGCGTTATAGGCCTATAACTATCCGATTGAGCTATTTAGGGCTATTACGCACTGTCGACTGGTCGCCGGCGACTGTGGTGCGTAAACACTCATTTAAACTGTGCAAAGTCACAGTTGCCGGCGACCAGTCGACAGTGCGTAAGAGCCCTAAATAGCTCACTAGGATAGTTGTAGGACAGTGCGTAATAGCCCTAAATAGCTCAATAGGATAGTTATAGGCCTATTACGCACTGTCGACTGGTCGCCTGAATTCAAGCTTTGCCTGCCTGTTGGGCGTGGCTGATAATATATTTTAAATACAAAATTTCGAATATCCATATGTATTTGAGTTTATTATATACAGGATACAGGGTATCCCATATCACAATGATAAACCGTGAACAGGGTATTAATGTCTATAATAGCCAAAGTTCAATCAAGATGAGACATAATTGATTAACCCCTTAATAAATAACCACTATCAAAATATGTTTTTAAATTAGATAATTTTGCCAAAAAATACAAATAAGTACTAAGTATTGTACCATTTTGAATTCTTGACTAAATGGGCAAATTTTTTAAATAACTTGCCATGCTAAGATACTAGATTTTTTTTACATTAAAGGTGATTCAAAGTTAGCTGATCAAAATTTTTTAAAACTTAAATCCGGCAAAAATGTTTTTTTTTCTCCAAAAGTATAGTACTTATGGTTTTATTTTGAATTCTGGCCATAGCTGGATTATTCAGGATTTCGTAACAAAAATTATAATAATAAAATATGTAAATTCGTACCAACGGCATCTCATTGTTTAGTGCAGGGTAGCGATTTTCTCCATTTTCAAAAAAATGCCTATAACTCGAAAACTATGAGAATTTTTTTTAAATAAGCTGACATGTTCTGATGTGGCCATCCACTTGACTTTACCACACAACCTGGCCCCTAAAATTATTTATAATCATGTAGGGGGGGGGGTAGTTTTTGCATTTTTAGACTTCTGGGGTCCCACTGATTATATATACAAAACTTGTGTGACTTGCTCAAACGGGCTACATTTTTAATTTTTACCCCCCCTCCACCCCTCTTAATTTTGGGTCGATATGCACCAAAATATAAACAGCTCTTAATCTCAATGGACCAAAACTACGTGTGAAATTTGGTTTCGATATTCAGACTAGTTTTTGAGCTAGCTCGTCCACAAAAATTTGGTAACGCATAAACTAACAGACAACCAGACTAACTAACAGACATTTTGACAAAACAATTATTATCTCGAAAAATATAATTTTTTTCGATGTTCACTTATTATAGTTTTTTTGTAGAGCGAAATGCCATGGCTGCGCTTAATTTTTTTAATCAAAATAGTTTTAGCCGTTTTTGAGATATTTCGAAAAAAAGAAGGAAAAAATACACCCTTTTCATGCATGATTACAATACTTAACCATACCCTGTATGGTAAAATAAAAATGAAAAAGAAAGGTCAATTGAAATCTTAGATCTTGGTAGATATTTATGTTTATATTCAAGGCCGAACATATGGGTATTTGAGCTCAAAACGGGCCCAAAAGTCGATTTGGCAAAATCTCTCATATCAAAAAACTATTTACTACTTGAAATACTTGAATAGTTGCCAGATAACGACTTAGCCATTTTTTGTCCCCCAGTGGCACCTGGGAGTAGTTATCTATATTTTTTTTAATTAAAATAGTTTCAGCCCTTTTTGAGATATTTCGAAAAAAAAGAAGGAAAAACAAAACACTTTTTTCATGCACGATTACAATACCTGACCATACCCCGTATGATAAAGTAAAAATTTTATGTTCACGGTTTATTGTTGTGATATGGGACACCCTGTATATAAGACTTCTAAATTTCAATTCGTTTTACCCTAAAAATAACTTAAATTTTTTTATCTCGTTTTTTTTTCAAATAAATAAATAAATAGATAAATTTAATGATTTATTAATTATTCATTGTCATTTCTACTAATATTAATAAACTTTTTATTTAGTTTCTAATTTCATTTGTATCTTTTTTTATAGCTAAGTTAATATTGGGGAAGAGATGAGTAAAAATAAACATATAGAGAAACGTATATACATATATAGGAAAAGGAGAATGAACTACCAAGGGAAAGGCCTGAAGCAGGTGAGTGGGGGTGTAGGGGTGGGGGTAAAGAGTAGAAGTGGATGAAATGAATGAAAATCCATTTCGAAGTTTGATCTCGGTGAATCAGAAATCGGTGCATATTGAATAACACAGACACACACACACACATACATACAAATGGACCTGGAGTAGTATTTCTGGAAATGGAAGTTCCATGTTCCTCAGGGCCACCTACCAATTGAAATTTTAAATAATCACATTATATACCTTTTCTCCCCTCTTTGTCCACGAATAATAATAAAAAAAATATATTTATAGAAAGTTACTTTCACGTTTTAAAGTTAGCAACATAAAAATGACGAGCTAATTAAATATTACCCATCCAGCGTGAAGTATTATTATATAGGTACTCTGATAAATTCAAAAAAAAAAAAAATGTATGAAAACTTTTTTAAACTCGGTATACTCTCTCTTCAAATTTTGCATATGGTCATGGGAGGAGTGAACTATTTATATCTAGACATACGGTAGTGTGTCAGCCAAGTTCGGAAATGAACGGGCGAGTCACTGGGGGCCATGTGTCTTTATATTTACACGAAGTATTTAGAGCTACTTTCGACCCCCCCCCCCCCCCCAATAACTCAAAAACTATTAAAACTACAGACTTGGAATTTTTGCGTGTCTAATAAGGCCCACTGGCTCACCTAGAATCCCACATTTCATGAATTTGGACCGTGCGGAGTGCATGGTGGCGACAACTGAATCGATCGCAGCGATCGTCGTGGACAAATTCTCGTTAAATAATGCTCACGTTCAGGGCAAGGGCGGATCCAGGGGGAGGTGGCGACCGCCCCCCCCCCATACAGGCCCGTGCCTGGCGGGAGTGCAACACCTGCGTCGCACGCAGAGGCCAAAAAACGGCGGCCAAATCGACAGGGAATTTATAACAATTTTTTTTTTTGATTTTTATTTTAATGAACTTAAAATATGAGATATGAAATTTGTAAAAAAATTTGTTAAAATTGAAAATAAAGTTCTATGAGTGTGTGTGTGGGGGGGGGCGTCTCGACCCCCCGCTTGGACAATTCGATCGCGACACACTTTCTAGATAAAAAGTAGATCTTATATATACATCGGTCACTGTTATATACATTCTCACCCCCATAAAAAATTCCTGGATCCGCCTTTGGTCTCAGGTAAACAAATAAAAAGTAATATTAAAAATGGTGCATAATAGCTCCTATGTTTAATTGTTAGGGAGAAATAGTGACTGGAAATTTTATACGTTTCCAGTTGCTAGTTGGAAATTAGAAAAATAATTTTTATAAAAAAAATAATAAAATCGACTTCAAAAAAATTAAATGCAACAAATAAAATAATAATAACTTAAAAATCAAATAAAAACACTAAAAGGTATAAAATAATTATCTTATATAGTTACAACTAAACCACGAAATATTAACATGAAATTACTTTTTGAAGTCGGTGCCAAGCAAACTATACCTATAAGCGAGCGTACCCGACAAACGTACTAAGTAAGATCCGCAGAGTTCGATTCATAAAATGTATATGTTTGGCACCGGCTTCAAATTGTAATTTCCGGTTAATATTTCGTCGTTTGGTTGTAACTAAATAAGATAATTACTTTATACTTTTTAGTGTATTTTACTTGATTTTTAAGTTATATTTATTATTGGATAAAAATACTTGGTAGGCTTCACATCTCGAGAGATTAAAGATTCTCTAAAAATAAATTCGTTTTATTTTTTTATATCTTAATGTGAAACCTACCAAGTATTTGTATCCAATAATTTTAAAAATGTTTCACCAAGTACCAACACCAAATTCCTTAAAAACTAAGTTATTATTGTTTTATTTGTTGCATTTAGTTTTTTTGAAGTCGGTTTTATTTTTTTTATAAAAATTATTTTTATTTTTCTCTTTTTAGTGATGTTATTAATGGTGACTTAATATAATACCTTGCATGCATCTCGTAAGAGAAAGCGTCGGGCGAATGAATCAGAAAATGATAATAAAATTCAATTCATAAATATAGAAATTCTCTCGAAACGTTTTCGGGTTTTACATGAATGTTTTAAGATTTTTTTATAAAAGATTTTATTTATTATAATTTGATGATATGATTTATTATAACTGATCATATCTTCAGAACTTGACTAAATTAATATGGTACCACCCCTAAGATATCCTCTTTCCAATAAAAAAAGAATCATTAAAATCGGTTGATAGACAAAGAAGTTATGCCTGAACAAACATATCAAAAAAGGTCCAATACCAATGAAAAAAAAACGGGACCAATCGGAAAGTAGACTGAACCCAAAGCAAAAAAATCATCAAAATCGGTTCACAATTGACGAAGATATGAGGTAACATAGACACAACAAAAAAAATCAGTCGAATGGAGAACCTCCTCCTTTTTTAAGTCGGTTAAAAAAGAGAAAAAATGGATAAATGCAGTTAATCTTTATTTCCAAGCAAAAAGATAACAACACCAAAAGAAAATCAATTAAAAACCCTTTGTTATTTTCAAGTCAGAGACCTCACAAGTCAGCATTTCATTTCTGCTTTTCCAAAGTCCGTTACAGTATCGCCGAGTAATCTTATTCCAATAATAAACTTTACTACTTTTAACACTTTTCATACTAACTTTTATGTTTCAATATATTTTATTCACTACCGGTATTGCACTTTTCCTTTGAGGATCTTAAAAATTGATTTATTAATGCAAAATAAATTAATTTTATAAACATTTAGCATCTCTTCCCGGCTCTAGAGCATGATTTAATGCAGCCGTCAGATGTCGTTTTTGTCGCGCACCCTGACAATAAACCTATTAAAGTCTGAAAAATGCCCTTTTTAACACTGGCTGACTGACTCACTCACATATCAAAAACCTAGAGTACTTCCACTGATCATAGAATGCTGAAATTTGGCAAGTTTGGGTTACAATTAAAGGGAAAAAATCTAAAAAAGGAAACTTTCCCTTCTTCAGGACCTAAAATGAAGGCGTGAAATGTATAGACTTAATTAATAAATAGTGAAAATACAATAAAGCTAGAATGCTGAAATTTGGTATACTAGTAAAGCTTGGCATATTAATAAAGGAGAAAACTCAGAAACTTTCCCTTCTTTAGGACATAAAATGAAGAGGTAAAATATAACTGCTATGTATTCATAAGCTTTTAAAAAATTAATGATATCTAACCAAAAACATAAATGTGAAAAAGGGGCGAAGTTCGGTAGAAACGAGGTTCGAGGTTGTCGGCTTCGCGACAAAAGAGTTGAAATTTTAACGGGTACTAAGTTCCATAGCAGTTCCTTAAATCCTACGCGCTTAAACTGGATACTAATCGAACAAACGCATTCGCCAATTCATTTATCCCTATGACATCTAGAGACTGAAACTCCCTTCCCCCCGACAGTCTTTCCAGCAACTTATAACCTTCAATCTTTCAAGACCAGCATCCACAGATACCTTCGACTGCTACCCAATCCCTAAATCTCCCCTTATCTTCACGTTACAAGGGTCCACCACGGACTAAAGAGATTGTACCTTCTTGGTGCAACTTCTTGTATCAATATCATTATAAAAAACAAAAAAAGCTAAAGGAATGTACAACGTTCTTCAATTGATTTAAAAGAAAATTTGTTACGTTACAAATTATATGCTTATTTGTAAAAAATTTTAAAATAATTTGCCATTTAATGAAGTTTTTATTAATGAGAGTTTATTAATGGGAATTAAAGACAAGTTTTTGGTGTGATATTTTTATTTTTCACCAACGTTTCAATCAACTTTGCCGACTTCTTCAGGTTTCAAATAGTTACATCAGACATTCGTCTAAAATACATAATTTTCTTTATCTCAGTTACCAATGACCTTCAGAAATTTTAAAATTGAAAAATCTCGATACATTCCATAAATAATAATAACTAATTGCATTTATGTGAATGAGCCGATTTTTTTTTGAATTTTCGATGGACACTATTAACAGACATAAAGAAAAAGTTATGTACATTAGGCGAACGTGTGATTGAACTATTTCAAACTCTGTAAAGAAGCCGGCAAAAACTCAGAAATGTAGGTGAAAAATAGAATTCTGAGTGTGTCAAGCTTATGCACGACTGGAAGCAGAAACTTCTAGTATTCCTCTCTCTTTTCATTTCATTCTCTCTTTTTTTCTCTCTTAGGTTAGTTTGAAGATTATAGGTTAAATAATTCAACGACGAAGCATAGATTTACTCTTTCTAATATTTTCTTATACATGAATGAATTTCGATTTATGTACAGTTCCAAAAATTTTCAATTTATTTACAATTATCCAATACTATTTACAATTATTACAATTCAATAATGACCTATTGCTTTGTTCCCAATTGTTTTTATTCAATTTATATTACTTTTCTAAAATATCATGTATTTTTTGTATTATTTTTTTAAATAAAGTTTAGAAATTAAGAATTTATGGAAAATATTTAATCCAAACAATATATATTATTGTAATTCTATTATAATTTATGTCTTATTTATTTATTTATTTTCCAGATTTGATTAACTATCTAAGCGAAATAGAAGTTTGGGCTGAAGCCATCTAAAGTGAGATTTTTTAATAAGAATATCTTATCGAAAAATGTCAATTTAGATGGTTTCAGCACTAATTTCTATTCTTGTGCTATTTAATTAAATTATTTGTAATGATAAGAAACATTTTTTGCAACGAAATTTTCTGGAGAGAGACGGACTGGTAGAAACTTTAATTGAATGTAATGAAAGGCAGCCCAGAGGTAGTGAGGAAAGAAAAATTAACACATATAAAATAAGGTGTAATTTATTGGAATCCTTCCTCCTTTCCTTTCAAACCGATCGTTTCGGAGGATTTTTCCTCCTTTCTTTAGGGGTTTCAAAGGTGTCAATGAGTGAAACAACATAATAATGTTTCCTTCTTCTCTCCACAGTAGTGTTCAAAAACTTTCTTCATTTTTAACAAAGGCATTAGAAAAACAATTTTTTTTCCTCCTTTTTCTTAATTAGATGTAAATTACACCTTATTTTATATGTGTTATTTTTTTCTTTCCCTCACTACCTCTGGGCTGCCTTCCATTACATCTCAATTATAAGAAATATATTTTAAATTTCCCACTTCTATGTACGTGTGCATCTGGTGAGCGGTGGTGGCGGTCCCCAGAAGGGGGGTGATTACCGCCACCTAGCTATGGCGGCTTTTCGTCACGGCCATGAGCCGGTTTTACTCCCTTCGTCGAGAATCCATGACGCGCGTAAAGAAGTTTCACTTCAAAAAAATCACACAAAAAACTTGTCCTTAATTCCCATTAATAAACTCTCATTCATACACATTATTGACGGATATGATAATAATAAATAAAGTTGTAGGGAAGTAAGGACAATTTTTTTTATGCAATACTTTATTTTATGCCAACGTTTCGTCAACTTTGTTGACTTTCAGGGCTCAAATAATTAACTTTCTTGCATATTTATCATTTTATAGATATTCTTTCTTAGCACACATGTCAAGGCCAGTCATCAATTTGATATGTGTGCCAGTTATTACTTGCACACATGGCAAATTGATGACTGGCCTTGACATGTGTGCTAAGAAGGAATATCTATAACATCATAAATATGCAAGGAAGTTAATTATTTGAGCTCCTGAGGAAGTCAACAAAGTTGACGAAACGTTGGCAAAAAATAAAAATTATTTGCATAAAAGAAAGTGTCCTTATTTCCATACAACAACTTTATTAATTTAATAGATGGACATAAATAATCAAAATGATAATAATAAAGTTTCGATTTTTGTAATTATTAATGAACATGATTTAGTACAAGTGGAAATATTCCTGTATTATATCTATCAGCCTGTCTCCGAGAACAATATTCTAATAGAGCAAATTTAACAATTTAATACTAGTAAAATAAAATGTTAAATAATATGAAAAATATTTTGCTAAGGGATTATCTAAAACAATGGCAACATTGTCGGATCTAATCGGTGATCGATGATGCATAAACAGAGTATCCAATAGAAACCTATCCTATCCATTCAAGTCGCTCTTAGCTAAGCGGATTTTCAATCCGGGACGGATGACGTTGCTCTGACATAGGGGGTGGTGGTTGAAATCATCGATTAAATTCAATTTGAATTCTGACCACCTTGCAAACGCCACACAGAGCAAGCAATCCGATTTTTCGTTTCATGTTTGGAATAATAGACTCAAAATAGAGATTAGTGAGTCATGTAATGATAGGGCCGGAGACACCAGCAGACCTAATATAGGGATCGCCGCCTACCCTTTGCATTAGAGATGGAATTAACCCCCCGGTAAGTGGGGGAGGGGGTTAATGAAAAAGACATCAGGCTAAATGATATAGTAGGAAATGAACGATCCGCCCCCTCTTAAAGTCAAATTTCCCTTTTACATTAGAGATTGCACTAAGATCAGCTCAAAGCTAATATCAATTGAGAAATGAATGGTTCAATATTAGAAAATTAAAATTATACAGGAAAAGGGAAATTAGAAAAAATTATAATCGAAATAAAATAAAAAAGATGGCAAATTAATTTACTAAAATGATTCGGGGTTGATGTGGGGCTTACTGAGTTGGGAAATGTTAACCTGTTGTTACATTATAAATATTTACGAAAAATAACAGTGATCGACAAAAATTTGTATCCGTAAACCTAACAAAGGATTCCAGTAGAGGTTTATACGCTGAATATCATCCAATTTCCCGATTTTTAACAACAGGTCAGAGTTTTGAGATATTATCGGTCAAAACGAGGAAAAAGGCCATTTTGATCTTATTTCCGAGTCCCATTAGATATTGAACAGCAATATTTGATATCAAAATATTTTGTTGGCGTAATAGAAAACAGCTTCTTCTTTGGTTTTCAAATTATCACTTGTTTGTAGCTCAATTAGAACTCGAGTTATAGCTGAAAAACTAAGACCATATGTTTTTATTTATGTTGTTAGATGGAGTTCGTGGCTATGATGGAACTATATTAGATGAAGGAGGAGGTATCAGCCAAAGTTGGATGCGCTGGTTTCAATAAAACACCCTGAATAAAACTATTATTATTATTAGATAGTGGTACTATGATGTTTATTTTATTTCAAATGAGGCAATATGGTTTGTTACTCTCATCTTTAACAACTAGTGTTGGAATTTTATTGAATTGCAGAGAGAATGTAAAATTAATTTTACCGTACTATTGAAAAACTGAGAGTGAGTGGACTGATTTTTGTTTCTTGATTGAATTGCAATTGTAAAGTTTTATGTGCTTGTACTTTTTAGACTGATGATGGCTTGAGAGTGTCAGCCGAAACTGTCTCCCAATTTAAAATAAAAAATTGATAAGAACATAGAAGATTTTGGGTTTTCTTAAGTCTTTTTTCTCCTTACGAGAACCTGATAACTGTTCTCAGGGTTTTAATTGCCTCATTTGAAATCAAATAAATATTATTATTATCATTTCTTTCCATAATTTGTATTAATTTGAAAGTTTATAATAGGAAAATAAGAACAAGATTTTATGTGTGACTTTTTATTTATCAGCCAACGTTTCGTCGACTTTTCCAACTTCTTCGTGGCTTCAATGCATAACTATTTGAAGCCCTGAAGAAGTCGGCAAAGTCGATGAAACTTTGACTGATAAATAAAAAAGTCACACATAAAATCTTGTTCTTATTTTCCTATTATAAACCTGAATAAAACGTTCCGACCTGAATTTATTTGGCCATCTTCAGTTAACTCCCAATTCACTGAAGATGCCCAAATAAATTCAGACCGAAACGTTTTATTCAGGGTGTTTTATTGAACTCAGCGCATCCAAATTTGGCGGTATATATATATATTTGAAGGCATTATAAAAATTTCAAACACTGCTAAGGAGAGAGGAAGGAAGTATCTTGTTTGTTTCCTTCATTGACCTTTTGAAATCCTGAGGAAGGAGGGAAGAATCCCCCAAAAACGTCGGTTTAAAAGGAAAGGAAGAAAGAAAGAAAGGAATGACAATCCAATAAATACACCTTATTTGGAAATGGGATACTTTTTTATTTCTTCCCTACCACCTGAGCTGCCTTCCATTATTTTCAGCTGAAAATTCTACCAGTCTGTCTCTCTCCAAAGAGAAAATTTCGTTCAAATAAAATATAAATAAGTAAATGGCTATTCTTACCTTAAGGGATGCTGTGGATCGCATCTGTAGCAAACCCATGGCCGTATGGTCTAAGCAGACAACCTCTCTCCTCAACGTTCAAGAGACATCTGAAAAGAAATAAATAAAATTAATATCTATATGAATAAATTCGCGTTACCTTTTCGCATTCTTATCATTATCGAATGGCTTTTTTTATTTTTAAAAAAATGTATACTAAAAGTACAATACTATCATTTTCAATGAATTCTCTTATTTTCTACAGACATATGGGTGACTTGTCAATATCTATCCAATACAGGTTGTATTTATAAAAAATGTAATTTATAATGATGCATCATTCGTATCCATATTAAAAGAAATCGCAGGAAATTGGATAAATTAAAACAAAGAGTTTTTATTAAGTGAGACAGACATTTCCTCAATTTATTTTAAATTTCTCAGTTTCTCATTTTATCACTCTTTGTCAAAAACAGTTTTTCTATAAAACAAAACATCATATTATATTCATTGATCTTTCTTTAGCACATTCTTGGCTCACAATCAAGGGCGGATCCAGGGGGGGGGGCGGAGGGGGCGACTCCCCCTCATAGAGGCCAAAAAACGGCGGCCAAATCGACAGGGAATTTATAACAATTTTTTTTATTTTAAAGAATTTAAAATATGAGATATGAAATTTGTAAAAAAAAATTTTAAATTGAAAATAAAGTTCTATGTGTGTGTGTGGGGGGCGTCTCTGCCCCCCCCCCCCCCGCTTGGAAAATTCCTGGATCTGCCCTTGCTCACAATTATCTTGGAAACAACTTTTTCTTTAACAAAAATTTGTCGTCGATTTATATAAAGATAACAATATCGTCGCGTTAGAGTGTAAACCTGCTAGTTCACAACAAAGATTTTTTTTTTTTTGTGGCTTTTCGGCCTTTCTAGCCATAAGCCCAATTACGATACTAGCTATATTTTTAAAATTTGTCTCTACCCCCGGGGGTCAGATTTTAGCTGGCTGCCTCGAGTCGGATTCGAACCCGGGTCCCCTGGTTAGCTCGCTGTCACGCTACCGCCTAGCCCCCCCCCCCCCCACAAAGAAATTTTACAGGGCAGAGAAAAAACAAACAAAATTTAACATTGTTGTTATGGAAAAAACTATTTTTCACATTAATTTTAGGTAGCAGTTTTACTTGGACTATGCTGCATTTCTTTTTCTTTCGAACGGTATTAATATGTCATATATGATAAAAAATGGAGTTAGCAGGTTTACACTCTAAGCCGACGATATGTAATGTAGAAACTAAATATCAATGTCATCGCCCCTATTGGACAAATTTTTATTGTTCAAGAAAAAGTCCAAAATTATTGTGAGCCAGAATGTGCTAAAGAAAGATCAAAGAATATGATATGGTGTTTTGACTTATAGAAAAACTGTTTTTGACAAAGAGTGATAAAATGAGAAACTGAGAAAGTCAAAATAAATTGACGAAACGTCTGGCCAACTTGATAAAAACTCTTTGTTTTAATTTATCCAATTCCCTGCGATTCCTTTTATGTAATTTATAACATTACCAGCTGTAAAGTCCGCATCTTGCACTTGGCATTTTTCGAACACTGCTGAAGTAGAGAAGAAGGAAGTATCTTGTATGTTTCCCTCATTGACCCCTTTTAAACTCTGAAGAAGGAGGGAAGATTCTCTGAAACGTCGGTTTTTGAGTGGGAAAAAAAATATATTTTATTCCAGAGAATTTTTTTCATTATCTTTAGGCTGCCTTCCATCACTTCTCACATAAAATAATAATAATTATTATTATATTAATTTGTTATTTTACCAAGAGTATCAGTTACAAGTCATATTAACGGGCCACAACAGTTTAATTTCTTTATAATTTAAAAATCAGTAAATTTCTGGAATTTTTATTTATTTATTTATTTTTTAATTTTCAATTAAATCTAATTTGAGCATTTTTTTCGGAATAATAAATATATTGAGAGTGAATATGAATTTTTATTTAGTATTTACAATCCTATAAAAATTTTTAAGAAAAAAATAAAAACCGACTTCAAAAAATTAAGTGAAACAAATATAAAAATACACTAAAAGGTATAAAATAATTATTATCTTATTTAGTTACAACTAAACGACGAAATATTAACACGAAATTACTTTTTAAAGTCGGTGCCAAACAAACTATACCTATAAGCGAGCGTACCCGCCAAACGTACTAAGTAAGATCCGTCGAGTGCGATTCATAAAAGGTATATGTTTGGCACCAACTTCAAAAAGTAATTTCGTGTTAATATTTCGTCGTTTAGTTGTAACTAAATAAGATAATAATTATTTTATACCTTTTAGTGTATTTTTATATTTGTTTCACTTAATTTTTTGAAGTCGGTTTTTATTTTTTCTTAAAAATTTTTATTTTTCTCTTTTAGTGATGTTATTAATAGTGATTATATCATCAGAACTTGACCAAATTAATATGACACCATCCCTAAGACACCCCTTTCGGATAAAAAAAGAACCATCGAAATCGGTTCATAAACAAAGAGGTTAGATCTAAACAAACCTAAACAAACCTAATAAAAAAGGTCTAATACCTATGAAAAAATCGAAAAAAAATGGGACCAATCGGAAGCTAGACTGGACCCAATGCAAAAAAAATTTTCAAAATCGGTTGACAATTGGCGGAGATATGAGGTAACATAGGCACAAAAAAAAAAAAAAAAAAAAAAAAAAAAAAAAAAAAAAAAAATTCAATCGAATAGAGAACCTCCTCCTTTTTTGAAGTCGGTTAAAAAGAAGGGACAAAGAAATTCTCCCTTATTCTGAAGAATTTCATTGCTTCGGAAACGTCTGATAAATAAGAATGGATAGTAAAAAATACTGAAAAGTTGTTGTTTCAAATTTCATTTACCTTTGTCTATAAAATTGAATATATAGGTAATAGAGATCATAAATATTTGTTATTTAATTTGTATAAAGCTCAGTATTCTCTAATGGGTGTTTGATTTATTCTGAGTTCTTCTTCTTGGGGCATCCCTTCTCCCTATTCTTGGGAACCCTCGACCACAAAACCGCCTTTTTAAATTTATTAAAATAGCCGAATAAACAAAGAGAGATCAGGGCAGGCACCTTGAGGGCTTGGCGGTGTCTTGCAAGTGGCAGGCATTCGGGGTGCACGATTTATCGGGGAAGCAAGGGTTGAGCCGATGGTTTAGGGGTTGTTGCCTGCTGCCCCCGGCTCTTCTTTGGCCACAGGTGTTGGATTCGACTGGTATCAATTACCGGAAGGAAGTCGATGCCAGCGCACCCTATTTTCTTGTAACGCTGCACTCTCTCAGGGGCGAGGAGCGTCCTTTAACTAGTTGCTACACAGACTTCCCATTTGCCCGGGGCAATTCCCAAATGCGACATTAACCCTTTCCGAAAGAGCTGCATGCCAAAAACAGGCGCTTATTTTAAATATAACCAAGAAATAACGAAATATCAGAGACACCTTTTCATTAAATATCTCCCGCCGTTCCTGAATTCCCTAAGGAAAAGCGAAAACAAATAAAGAAGCAAAAACAGTACCCTTAAAATTTTATTAAATAATAGTCTAGATGATAATAAATTAATGGTGTTTTTGTTTTTAAAAGTGCATTTAAAATTTGAACATTGACATAATTGAAAAGATTTTTAGATAATTTAGTTTATTTTCAACTTTACTTGATGGAAGATAATGAAAAAATGCTCTCGAATAAAATAGATTTATTGGACAGTTATTTTTTTCCCACTAAAAAACCAACCTTTTCGGAGAATACCTCAACAGAGGCATCAATAGAATTTTTTCCCATTAATTATAGATAAATGGCATTGCAACTTAATTGACGGAATGGTAGAACTCAATGCTGAATTGAGGACATGCCCAAAGATAATGGAAAACACAAATTTCGAATAAAAGAATTTATAGTCATACGGATCGTAGAGAGTTGGATAAAATATTTTAAATTAAACGCAGAGTTTTTAAATTAAATGTGCATATTTAATTTAAAAACTCTGCATTTAATTTGAAGTTCCTGGAGCACCGAGCGATACTCTGTAACTTTTTGCACAATGTTTCAAACTATATAGTGAGTATATAGGTTCTCAAAATCTATATAGGCGCTATATAGTTACTATATAGTTTGAAACATTGTGCTACTAGGGATAGCTTAAATTTCAAGTTTCAAATCTTACCGAAGACAAGATATGAACGATTAAAATATTTATTTTGCGACATTACTAATTTACACCCCTTCCTTTATTTGAATCAGATTAAAATTTATACACGACTAATAACTCTTGAGACTTGATAAGTTTACCAATTTTTAGCGAAATCGTTAGAGCTGTTTTCGAGAATCCAATTCTATATATACAAGAATTACTCGCTTAATATAATAAGATAAGATAAGATATCTTATCCAACTCCCTAATGACCCTTATTAGAAATTGTATTATGGATACGAACGATATAAATTTATAGTCATTTCCTCATAAAAAATCCGACGATTCGGAGGATCGTCTCTCCTTCTTAAGGACTTAAATGGTCAACGTAGAAACCTACTTGCATATTAATATTATTTTTAATTGCGTTTAATTTCAAAACTTTGTGCATAAAGATGCCTTGATGATGGCAGGAGTGGATCGAAACGTTGAAAAAATATATTTTCATTTTATTCAATTCTGGCTGAGAATAAAATTCGACCATTTCACCTGAATTTCAATTTTAAAATAATATTAATATATTGCTTTTAACTAAAGCCACTTACTACGTAATACGATATAAAGAATATTCTAGGAAAGCTGCCCGCCTGTATCTATGCAAGCCGAAAGACGCCTCTGGATTGTACTAGCCTACCCTACAGGCGTCCTTGTTAAATGAATATTTTTTATAAAGTTGACAATTTGAAGGCCATCCCCCATGAGCTAATTTCCTATTTTTCTATTTAACAGTGGTGGAGCCAGGAATGGGTTGGGAGAGCGCTCACCAGGCATCCCGGTCAGAGTGTCATTTTGTCCCGGTTATTCGAAAAAAAAATTAAAAATTTCCGAATATATACACCAAGTCAAGAAGGGAAACTTCGAAAAATGGTAATTGAGCAACACGATTTAAAATAACAAAGAATTTTTCAAGAAAGTTCACGATAACGATAAATCATAACTATTTAATAATAATAAGCTATTTTCAGTACAGATTAATTAAAAATTACTACATAATTGTTTTTTGTTAAGTACTCCATTAATTAAATTTTTTGAATCTTAAGTACTCAGCTGAATGTTTTGTCTCTTTCTAAAATCAACGAAAACTTACTTACCTATTCTGGCAAACTCACGAAATTATCCCGGTTTGACAAAAAAACATTATTATAGGTGTATACATAATTATGTATATTATAGGTGGCCCAAAAAAAACGAATGTTTTTTTATTTTTTATTTCGCATGAAAATCTGTTAATTTAACATGTTTTTTAAATCTTCACCAAAAATCAGCTCGATTAAAAGTTTTTAAGAGTTTGCTCAAGATTTTCAAATATTTCCAAAATGATAGAAAATTGAATTTTTTTTCTCATCATGTTATTATTGCCTACGTTGAAAATGATAAATATTCTGAAAATTTCAAGTCAATATATCAATAGATATAAGTCGTTCAAGATTTTTTCAATTTTTAAAGTATGTAGTGTACTTTAGATATTTTCGAGTAAATATAAATATATTATTAACATTTTTTTTCTTTTTTTCTTGTTGTTGACATCTTAACGAATAGAAATGAAGCACGAGACGGGAAGAAAAAACATAAAAAACAATTATTACTAGTGGACTTTAATAATTTTTTTTTAATATTTATCGTATTTATCTACTGGTCACTCAAAAACTTCTAAAGTACACTACATACTTTAAAAATTAAAAAAAACTTGAGCGACCTCTATAAATTCAATATCGACTTGAAATTTTCAGAATATTTTTAATTTTCAACGTAGGCAATAATGAATTTTCTACTATTTTAGAAATTTTTAAAAATCTTGACCGATCATCTCTTAAAATTTTAATCGAGCTGATTTTACGTGAGCATTTTAAATTGACATATTTTCATGTGAAATAAAAAATAAAAAAATATTCGTTTTTTTTTTGGGCACCCCTAATGTAAAGGTATATTTATTTGCATTTACCAGAGGACAACTTCATTGATTTCTTTTGATGAAACAATAAAAATAATAGCTTAAAAAGTCATACTAAAAAGAGACGAAAGGGCGATTTTAAATTAAATATTGTTTTCATTTTCCCAGAAATATCCAACCAAGTCTCTGAAAACTTTTTTTTTTAAATAAATTTAAAAATTCTTGTAAAAGTCCCATTACAATTTCGAGACATCGAGGGTGACGATACGGTATGCAGATTTTATGTATATATACTGGAAGGGGTGCAGAGAAGAGGCAGCCATGTGGCTGGCTGGTATCCGCCCTCGAGCTATCCGCCCGACGAATATAAAAGAAATAATGAGTTTAAATTCGGTGCCGGCAATTGGCTCCTGTTTAGTTGTTGAGTGTGCGGCCGCCGTCAAGGGGTGGTTTCGCCGAGTGAATTCAAGGGTAGTTCTGCATGAGGTGTGAATCAGTGCGGGTAAACAAATGAAATGAGCCCCGGGTCTTAATAGGAGCCAGCTCCCGTTGATAGGTCCCACAGGAAATCACCAGAGAGACAGGAGGGCTGTGTCTTCAACCCTCGAGGCGCAATTTCACCCTCCCCACCCCTGACTTTTGAGTTTTGTCCTCGTTGTCTGCACTGACTACACTACTTGGTGTTCATTTCGTGTGCACTAGCAGAGCACACACACCTCTAACCGAAATGTCTCTCCTTATGATAAATAATTTCTCCCTAAGAGATACCCCGAAATAAAGATAGAGTGGATGCAACTCTTGTTGTTCATCCGACTGTCCTTGAGAAAAGAAAAAAAAATCGATTAATGTAAAAAATAAATAAATAAATAAAAAGAATACGAAACAAATCTTTACTTTCCAAGAGGGTGATTTTATGAAAATTTATCGTTTTCAGAAAAGAAATGTTACACTGTTGAAGAGAAAAATATTTAATTGAATAGAATTTGTTTGAACAATAATAGAGTTGTTGATTTATAAAGAGAAATCACTGCGGTTGTCCTCTGTTTCGTGTAAACATTTGTTTGTACAATGACCTGCTTGTTATTAGGGATAAAATGAATTTACATAAATCTAATCGGGTATTTAAATCATCATCAATCAACTCTTTTTCTTGTCCACTGCTCAACATATGCCTCCAGTTTCTCTTTTGCAGCATGAGAAAAACAGATAAAATATATAAAAATATATAAAATATTTCTAATTAAAAAGACTGATAATGAAAGTCAAATCTTCAAAACTATAGATTCAAACAAATAAATAATAATAATAACCTGACCATCAATGCCTCCAAATTTCATATCAAAATTTATTATTTTTATAAATAAAAATAGGGCATCAGCACTTTTGAATGCAATTTAAAAAAAACAAAACTTTATTTCAAATAATAATAATAATAATTTATTTGATTCTGCCTTTCCTTTCCCTATTTAAGTTTAAGGCCTACAAGTATCAACTTTTATGTTTCTATCACATTTTAAATTTTCAAGCTTTATATTTATTTTAATGAATTTAATATATTGGGAAATATTTACAAATAAATTATATATACCTATTAAGATATTTATATTTAACTAGCTGCAAGGTCCGCCTTCGGCGGCCCTTATCAGCAGGGGGCACGCCCCCTGGACCCCCAACCTACGAACCCCACCCAGCACCTCCCGCCCCTCGCACCCGTGCACAACCACCGCCCCCCCCCCACCACCCCGCACCCCAGCCCCCGCACCACCCCACTACGCCTCTGGACCCTCATCTGAACCCCCCACTCCACCCTGCACCACCCCACCCCAACCATCCTACGGACCCCACCACCGCGCCCTCCACCACGCACCACTAATCCGCGCCCCACCCGCACCGCCCGCACCCACCCCGGACCCCACCCCGCACCACCCCACTACGCCTCTGGACCCTCACTTGATCCCCCCTCATTATGCCTCTGGACCTTCACCTAAACCCTCCACTCCACCCTGCACCCCTCACCCCGTGCCCCCCCCCCCCCGCACTCAGTTTTTTCATTTTTAGCCTTCTAGTGACCCATAGATTCTATATACAAAATTTGGTTATTAAGGGTAAGAATTTTCATTTTTGGGTGGTAAGTTTTTACATTTCTAGCCTTCTAGTGACCTACAGATTATATATATAAAATTTGGTTGAGTTTGGCCCAAGAGCAAGAATTTTCATATTTTGACCCCCCCCCTCCCTTTTTGGGTGGTTTTTTGGGGGGAATTTTTTTAAACAAAAGTTGTCAGAAATCATATCCTCGTATCATCATATCCTCTACAACTTTGCCCATTTTAAAATTTGCCGTAGAGTTAATAGTTTAGGAGTTATTTGATAATTTTCATTCGTGCGCCTCCCCAAACCCCCTTCTGGGGTCAAAATATCAAAACGTTATATAGCTAAAAGCGTAAGTAAGACATCTGATCTAAATATGAAATTTCATAATAATCCCTTCAGCTGTTTTTACGTGAATCGTGAGCAAATTTTCGCGGAACCCACGGAAACATACATACAGACAGACAGACATACAGACAGACAGACAGACAGGAATTTTGTTGAGGGTGTTTTCTTTCATAACTTTGCTTGAAACGTGTGCAACCAAAATTTGGCGTGATTTGGAGCAATGTACAGACAAAACATTAATTTTATATATAAAGATACTAGCTGCGAAGCCAACCTTTGGCGGCTAGCCAAAGACCTCCAAAAATAGACCTATTATAAACCAAAATTGAATGTTAAACCTAAAAAACCCAAGAAGATAGAGCACTTTAAAAATTTCCAAAACTTACCCCGAAATGACTATATCTCCATTTCAGATGCAAATAGAGCAAAATACTCAAATATGTTTTTTTTTTTTTTTTTTTTGTATTTTAATACTTCACCTTTCTGAGCTTAAGCCATATCGATCTCTTTTCTGGTTTAAGAGATCTTGAAAAACTCCGGAAAGACATTTTGAGTCGAATTTTTAAAGATGTAAAATTAGTAAAAGAATCAGTAAAATTATTTGAGTACGTAAAAGAATAATATTGATTTGAAATCTAAGAAAGTATTGCAACATTAAATTGTTAATCGCACTAGAACGACTTTAAATAATAATAATAATAAAAAATATTCAGGAAAATAATTATTTTAAACGAAAAATCCTGGAAATGATTGCAATTAAAAATCTCTTATCGCGCGCAGAAAATTACAGATCCGATGTGATGGACCTGAGTATTTGCTGGGATGGCATAATTAATAATTTAAAACTCATGTGACGAATTTAATTAAAAAAAAAAATGAATAATATGTAAATATATTAATGACGTTTCGAACTATGTTTTTAAAAGGAAAAAAAACAAAAAAAAGAACTTTGTATATAATTTTGTTAAATTTTGGGACTGATGATGACCATATTTATAAATGTGTAAATAATTGTAATATAAAAAGAAAAAACCAACAATTATACCGATATGCGCAACGATATTCTGCGCATCCAATGATTGGTGGGGACATGTTATACATTCATTCATTTATATATATCATCAGGAGTTTACAAGTTAATACTATTAACTTGTAAACTCCTGATGATGGACTAATAATCCGAAATATATTGAGTTTGTATAAACCTCTTTGAGTTTTATTTCATTCACTGTGAAACTACACACCCTTTACTCTATTAATTAACATCATGTTTCACCTAAAACCTACACCACTTTCCATAAGTAAAAAATATATATATATATCTCATTAACATATTAATCATCAATTGCTTTTTACTTTATTTCTATTCGAGATGAAAAATTTTTATAATGTTTTTTTGGCATTGTCAAAGGAGACAGGAAGTAATTATGATTTGAACTACTTTCATTGACTTTTTATTGTAAGTAGATTTACGATTATTATTTTTGTTTTGTGTATATTATTTTGTTTTATATTATGAATGACATGTGAAAATCCCAATACTAATCAATGTTCGTCCTCCCCTCAATTATATAGACCCTGAAGAAGGAGAGAACAAATCTCCGAAACGTCGGTTTAACAAATAAATGTAAAATAATAAAACCTCTATAGTTTTATTTTTTACAACCACCGTGGACTGCTTTCATCAACATCCAATTGCATATTTATACCAGTCCGTCTCCTAAAGAAAAACTCTATCATTAAAAAATATTGTTTTAAGCAAAATTATTTAATTATTTCCCCCAAAACGATATACATATAAGAAAATATTTACACTTTTTCCGTATCAAAAACAAAAAAATAAATAACAACTTTTCAGTATTTTTTACTCTCCCTTTTTATTTAACAGACGTTTCCGAACCAGTGAACTTCTTCAGAATAAGGGTGACTTTCTTTGTCCCTTCTTTTAGGATTGTAAATACTAAATAAAAATTCATATTCAATTTCAATATAATTATTATTCCGAAAAAAATGCTCAAATTAGAATAATATATTGCTTGGAAATCTATTTCTTTATTCCAGTGCTTTATCTTTATTCTTATGTAAAATATACCTATTTACATTTTTATGTTGATTTTACATTTTTTCCTCATCTTTAGACGAGACTGGTCTGTAATATTTAACAACAGTGAATTTGATCGATTATTTATTTATATATCTCTTATATATCTTTGAATATCAGTTTATAAATGTTAAATTAAATTGAAAATTTTTTGCCGAGAGTAGCAGAATTTTTATAAATTAAAGGAGACAATAAAAGAGTGTGTCTTCTGCTGGAATTATAAATTTTTAATTTATTTATAACGAGAATATAGTTTTGAGAGCTTTGCCCACTTCATCAGTATATTACAATTGATTCACAGGAATTAATACACATACATTAATGCCTGTGAATCAATTATAATAGACTGAAGAAGTGGGCAAATCTCTCAAAACTATATTCTCATTATAAATAAATTAAAAATTTATAATTCCTGCAGAAGACACACTCTTTTATTGTCTCCTTCAATTTATAAATGTTGTTTATAAAAATACTTTAAATAATTTTATTAGATTAATAATAATTAAACTTATGATTCGAGAGAGCAAAAAAAATCCTTTCGCCTTTTTTAAATTTTGAGACTTTACAATTTTTTTTTACTTATACCTATATACCGATCTAAAAAAAAAACACATTTGAAGATTAAAAAAAGCCTTTTTCGGACTTTGTTGAAGTTCCAAGACTTTTTTGTGGAAAAGCGAACGGTTTGTATCGGGCAGCATTCATTATAAAGCGCTGGACACCCCTGCTTAGGATCGGCTCAAGGCACGATGCGAGTGATGCATAACTTCAAGGCGCTCCCGTAAAGGGGCGCCTTACAAGATTATCTTTTAAAATAAAATTTATAATACGAGAAAATTCGTTTTGTTTTATGTATACTACTTAGTACTTATCTAATGTTTTATGTTATTAATTACATTATATTGTACCAGCTGCAAAGCCCGCCTTTGGCGGGCATCTTGTTGGCCAGAGGGTTACGTCCCCTGAACTCTGAAAGTGGGGTTTAAAATTATAATTTCCTAATTTTAGTAAATATTATTTGTCTTGAACTATTAGAGAGTTTTAAAATTAAAAAAACACTTATTCGGCGTCGTCGCGCAAGTCGATTACAATAAGTATAGATAAATGTATCAGATAGATGGATACTAGGTACTCTATAAAGATTTATATTAAAATATTAATAACAATCTTCAGAAGGATTGTAGGGAGTTGGACAGAATTTAAATCAAAAGCAAAGTTTTTAATTAAATAAGCCAAACGTTTCGTCACTGATTCGTGACTTCCTCAGTGGCTGAAATCGTTTAAAACAAGACAATTAGACACCATTTATTTAATCATTTCATGTTTTTTACAGTAGTAGTTATATAACCGTTTTTTACCTCATTTGATAAACTTATTTGTCATGAGTTCTAACTATAAGAAAAATTATTTCTAAAAATGTTTTTTCTTATAGTTAGAACTCATTACAAATAAGCTTATCAAATGAGGTAAAAAACTGTTATATACTACCTACCTACTACTGTAAAAAACATGAAATGATAAATAAAAGGTGTCTAATTGTCTTGTTTTCCCTATTTCAACCACTGAGGAAGTCACGAATCAGTGACGAAACGTTTGGCCTATTTAATTAAAAATTTGCGTTTGATTTAAATTCTTAGTCAAACTCCATACGATCCTTTAAAAGATTTTATTATGGATGCGAACAATGAAATAATTATAATTTGATTATTTTTATTACCTGAAAAATAGTCACTAATGTCTTCAAATAAATATGGAGGGGGGAGCTATATAAACTAAATTCGCAACAAGGAAGCGACTATTCTAGGTCCGGCCCTGCCTCGGCTACAGATAAACTCACATATATTTATACCAGTGTTGCAGCGAGCTTTTTATTCAAATGTACTATTCATTTTAGTAAAATGTACTGTAATGGGTTAAAAAATCGAGCCACTTTCTTATTTTTGTATATTAACTTATATAAAATATAAAAAGGAGAACAGGAAATACAAATGGTTACTCAAAATAATAAAAACATTTTTTGAAGAATTTATTTCATCAATTAATGACTCAAATAAAAACTCATCTTGTTATTAAATCAATCATTAGTATTTAATATTAATCTCAACTCAGAGTTAATATTTTCGTAATCAGACTCATGAATGATATTAGGAAATTTTTTGATTAATCGAAACAACTCTTTTTTCAGAGTATTTATTTAACGTATCTATGTAATTGATTAAATAGTTCACTATCGAAAGTAAATCGCAGTCGGGGATTTCACTTTATTCAGATTCTAACGCACTAACGCTACCTACATATTGATGAAGTTATCAAGTTTGTAACGCTGCAATATAAAGATAAGAGTAAATAGATATTTTATTAATATGGATTTACTATGAGTTAGTGGATCTTGGGTCACACATTAAAATTAAAAAATTAAAAGATATAAAAAATTTTTCTTTTTCAATATACATATTGAAAAAGAAAATTTTTTTATATCTTTTTTAATTTTTTAATTTTAATGTGAAATAAGTGACCCAGTATCCTTAACTCATAGTAAATCCATATTAAATAAAATATCTATTTACTCTTATCTTTATTAAAGATGTTTTACCTTGCACCAACACCACAATCTCTACTGATTACGCTGCAATATGTTATAAGGGAAAATGAGAATTAGAGAACATTTAGAGATAACTTTGTCTAGCATCATCTATCCTTACTTTATATTGATACTAGTTGCAAGGCTCGCCTTCGACGGCCCTCTTGCTAGGCAGGGGGCATGCCCCCTGGACCCCCAGCCCTCGCCCCCCACTCCCCCCCCCCGAAACCCACCCTGCACCATGCCCAATCCCCGCCCCCACACCAACACCCCAACACTCCATTCCGCACCCTAACACACTAATCCCCTTCGCCCAAACCCCCGCCCCCAAAACCACTCCAGCACCTCCACCCCCGCACCATGCACCCGTTCCCAACCCCCGCCTCCACACCACCACCCGCACCCCGTCCACCTCCAGAGCCATAGTCGATGCCCCCAGAAGTACCTCCAACTCCCAAATACAAAAAGACACACCAATCCCCACAGTAACAGAGAAATAAGACTATACAGCCACAAGTACTTGAACAACCAAAAGCCAGGAAGGGGGAAAAAAACCTCCCTTTAAAAAAAAATAAATAAAATAAAGTACTTGAACAAATTAAATGACCACCCAAATGACTACACTAAACAGCTGATGACAACAACAATCCCAAAAAGACTTAGGCCTGTTATGTGTCGGTTGGTAAACTCTTTTTAAACTAATTTCGAATTTCGCGGAGTAGATTCGCGAGCAAATCTACTAAACGGAATTTTTAACAAATTATAAATAAATTTGTTTTTCAAGTATATTTATACAAATATAGAAATTATCAAATTAATCAAATTAATCTTTAAGATTAGAATATTTTTTACAAAGCGAAGTATTCTCAAAATTTCGCTTTGTAAAAATATCTTTTAATTTCTTAAAGATTAATTTGATTAACTCTTTAAACGTTGACAAAGGATAAAATCTTATAATTCACCTTAGCCGGCGGGATGGCCAATCAGATGACATGGACTTTCATCTGATTGACCATCCCGTAAGGCACAAGGTGAATTATAAGGTTTTGCCCTTTGTCAACGTTTAAAAAGAGTTTACCAACCGACATACAACTGTCCCTTAAGAGACACAGACCAAATGATATCCCTCGACGCTTCATTTGATCATGCCAGATATACCTCTGTAAATATTGTAAATAATTATTATTCTAAATAGTTTCAAGTCAAAAAACTTATATTATTCTTCTTCTCGAGTGCCATACCCGAAACGGGTGTCGGCGCCTCTCCACACATGCTGAGTGTGTTTAGTTGTTTTACACAGATATACGGGACCTCAGTTTTTAACGCCGGTTCCGAACGGCTAATTTGGAGAGGTTACTAGGCAATTATACCTCTTGGTAGGTTGCCATTACTTTCCAAGAGGATATATTAATATTATTATGTAAATAGTCTCAAGTCAAAAAATAAATATATATATATATATATATGGTATTATATGTATTACTTTCATTCTGAAACTTTTTGGGTCCAGGCACGTTATAAATTTGCATGAAGCTAAAAAATTTATTTTTATTTTTGACAAGGCTTGGTTCGATCACATATGTGTACCGCATTTTGTGTATAATTCTTAATTAACTGAAGATGGCCAAATAAATTCAGGCCGAAACGTTTTATTAAAGGTGTTTTATTGAACCCAGCGATTCCATCTTTGGCTGATACCTCCTCCTTCATCTAATACATAAACTTATATATTTTCTTAATGTTTTTGTAAATAGTTTCGAACCAAAGAAGCATATGTTTATATTTTTATTTTATCTTTATTTTTGTTTTGTTTTTTTATATAATTTCAAGTCATAAAACTTATATTTAATTTTTATTGTATAAATGTAGTCATCCGGAGAAATTGAAAGTTCAATGGAACTTTTATAATTAAAGTTATAATCCTTTTTTCATGCCATTATTTTTTTTTATCAAATACATGTGCTTATTGCCCCTTGAGGCCTGTGGTAAAATGGAGAAATTAAAAATAAATAAAAGTACTACCTTTGAGATATTTTTATGGAATGTACCTTAGGGTGGTTTTTTTTCGAAAACGCTTTAGTGAGGAAAAGTTGCCTATTGTAATAAGAAGAAAAACGGAATAAATAAAAATTAAAATCGGTTAACATCTTCCGATCGCGAATCAAACTTTAAACTTTTTGAAAAATTGCAAAAATCACGATATTTTTTTATTATTTTTTATTAGTGAAAGTTTTTAAAAGAAACACACTCTGGTGTTTTATGCTTGTTTTATGGTTTAAATAACTCTAAATAAATTCTGATCAATAATATACTTATTTTCTTTCGCGTAACATCTTAGAAAAAATAGAATTTTAAAGTATATTATTGATCAGAATTTAATTTATTTAGGTTTTTATGCCGTTTTTCTTCTTATTACAATAGGTAACTTTTCGCACTAAAGCGCTTTTGAAAAAAAATCAGTTTTTTCGACCCACCCTAATGTACCTACTAGAAAATAAATTATTTTAATGTTAATGTACTATTGTGTACTTTTCAAGCAAAAATGAATTGTAAATAATACATTTTTTGTCATCATAATATTCTTATTTTTAAGTGGAGAATGACGCATTATTTATTTATTTATTTTTGTCTCTAGGCAAGCATTATTCAGAGAGAGCATATGCTAGTACTATGTATAATTCCCATTTAAAGAAGTTTCATCTAAAAATTTCCTCTCTATTTCTTGTTATAAAAACAGAAATAAGTAGACTTGTGTGTCTTATTTACATGCACTAAGTGCATTCAAGTTAAATGAAGGGTTGCCGAATGGGGTGGGGGGGGAGGGTGGAGGGGTCAAAAAGCACTTCAACTATTGAGTAAAGAATATTTCCAACTAGGTTACAAGCTCTGAAATGTATAATTAATTGTTCATTTTAGGAAAATGTTTATTCGACCAAGTAATAGGTTGTGTGTGGGTGTGTGGAAAAATTTTAAATTAGCAATTTTAATATAAATGGATTGTTTAAAATTAAATACAAATGTATTTTTTTTGTTTTAAAATTATTGAAAATCAACTGGTGTGTGTGATTGAATACTTATAATTACAACAGGGGTGTCCACAGGGGGAGGGGTTAAGGAGGCAGAGTGTGTCATCGAAATTTTGGGGTCATATATATATATATATATATATATATATATATATATATATATACCTGGAGCCACCGAGCGATGCACGGGTAACCAAATTAAAAAAATACAAATATATAGTAAACGCCCCCTGAAATAGGCTTCGATTGCGGAGATTACTTCCCCATTATCGACTGTACTTGAATCTTTTTAGCTTGAGATAATATTTTTAGTCCGTGTTTTTAATAAGAGGAATTTTAATCAATTAAATTGGCAAATTCTAATATATATCAATATTTGGTATAAAATATTAGTGGGTTTTAATAAAAACCAATTAAAAATAAAAGATAATTGAAAAAAATGTAAACAAACTTTTTTATTGAGATTTTATATTATATTATTATATTACTTTAATTAAGAAAAGATCAATCAAGATGAAATTTGTCGAAGTCCAGACCTAGCCAGATCGCTTTCTCATCCTCAAACCTTGTTAATAGAATTTGTTTCATCAAAATCGGTAGAGCCGTTTTCAAAATAGAACAAGATAGATACAAATATATAAACAAATATTTATATACAATTTTTGCTCGTTTATTAAGAGTAGATAGATAGATAGTTATTAGCTGCGAAGCTCGCCTTCGGCGGATAGTTTGTTACCTATAGGGCGTGATTGAAAATTTTAGATTTTAATTTATATTTTTAAACTCCCAAGTATTTATGAGGCATTTCACGCCAAATTTTTAGAAAAATTTTAATTTTTGATTTCCTTCATTTTTTGACATTTTTTAGTACCTGGTAAATTTTTGAAATTTTTTTGATCACCGGTTTAAAAGATAACAAATTTCAGTTTTTCGGTGATAACTTCTTCAAAAATGGTCCAAATTCAAATTTTTTTATTTAAGTTTTTGTTTTTTTACATGCTTTTTAGAAAAAAATACAAAAAATTATTTAAACTGTTTTTATATGCAATTTTAGAGTTTGAAAATTCTAATCTTGTTTTTTGAAACTGTATGTACACTTCCGATTTTTTTGATAATTTTAAATTTTAAACTTCTATCCATTCTACAAATTTTAAGACCATGTTGATAGTGGTCCTATGATAATTATTATTATTATTTTTATTTTCGTTTTTTAATTTGATTTTCTTTCAAAAAACTAAAATACTAATTAATTATTTTATACCCCTGTAAACTATAAAAATCAATTCAAAATAACTAAAAAAGAGAACTCAATACCAAAAATTGGTTTTAATAATTATGATTAATAGCGAATAAAAAAATAATAAATATCATAGAACTACTATATACTCGGTCTTAAAATTTGTATTATAGAATGAATAGAAGATTAAAATAAAAAATTATTAAAAAATTCGAAGAGTACATTACAGTTTCAAAAACAAGATTATAATGTTCAAACTCAAAAAATTGCATATAAAAACACTTTAAATAATTTTTTGTATTTTTTTTTCTAAAAAGTGTGTAAAAAAACAAAAATTAAAATGAAAAAAAATGTATTTGGACCATTTTTGAAGAAGTTATGAACGAAAAACAGAAATTCGATATCTTTTAAATCGGTGATCAAAAAAATTTCAAAATTTACCAGGAAGAGTTTTTTGATAAATACTTAAAAAATGTCAAAAAATGAAGGAAATCGAAAATTAAAATGTTTTATACGGTCCGATTTATATATAGGTATATGCCACCGAGCTTTGCTCAGTAACTTTTTGCTTCAGTTAAAAGCTATATATTAATATTATTTTTAATTTAAAATTCTGATAAAAATACAAATATATATAGTACACGCCCCCTGGAATCTTCCCCCGATCTCCCAACCAATTATTTATTAGAAGGAAATTGAATAAAAATGTAATTATACATTTTTATCAAGACAACTCACCTGTGAATAATTATTTCAGTTATCAAAAAACCCATCAAAAATAATTTAGACGAAGATGAGACTGTGACAGATAGATTTGTCAACCCAAAAACCGCTTAACCAGTGAATTTCATCAAAATCCGTAGAGCCGTTTTCAAAGTTAAAAAAATACAAATATATAAACAATTTTTGCTCGTTTAATAAGAGTAGATTAAGCACAGACAATCACCTCTGACCTCCATTCGATCTCTTTAACTAGAGAGATCATCAGGCCGTCGTAAGCCGATTATTATTAAGTATAGATATTTATTTATTTTTAATAAAAGAGATTGATTTTTTTATTTTTAATTCACTAATATCATAACTAAAAAAAAATGAATAAATAAATAGATAATAATAAATTTTATTAGAATATAAAATTCAATTGATTTCCCCTTTATTATATTTTACGGATATCGACATGTATATATATAGAAATATAAGTTGATCTGAAAAGACGAAGGCTATATTTATTATTATATTGCCCCCGCCCCCCACACCCTCTCTCTTTCTGTTCCATTAAAATAAAACACTTTGAAGTGAGCGAATGTTCAATTTTGCTGGGTCGGACCCAGACCCCAACCGACAGATATTATATGTTATTTTAACTACGGCTATCTATGGCCTGGATAAAACCAAGGATCCGCACACAGGCACAATAACGTTAAAAGCAATTTTATTGTTGGCTAATAACAGTTTCTCATGTGGAAGGGAGAAAACGGGGGAAAAAAACTGGGAAGCTGTCCGATTCCCGTAGGATGAAAAAGAAGAGCTGGCTTGGCTGGGAGTGTGGACTGTTCTCGATAACCGCGGGCAGGCCAGGCCAGATGGCAAAAAAGGGATAGGGAGAGAGCCCTATGGATCAGCATCAGCCAGAAAGGATCCATCCACCCCCAGATAGGGAAGAAACCACCCCCCAGAAAGACTTGATGAGAAGTGAGACTCGCAAGCTGCTAATAAATATTACGTTCTATGGCTTTTATCAATTTCTGTTTTTCAACTCTTTTTTTAGAGAAATTACTTTTCAATTTTATTATTCGGTAAAATCAAAAGAATCGATTAAAGATATGTTCAGGGTTCTGGTCAAAAGTTAATATGGATCCTATTTAATTGAAAATATACATTTTGCCAAAAAGTATCAGAGTTGTTGATTCATAATAAGTAGAGACCGGATTCCTATGCAATTGCATATTTTGTTTGCCGACACATACAACCCTGGGGATCTATTATCTGATACCAGTGATGGCGAACCTTTTGAGTTTGGTGTGCCAAAATTCAGAAAAAACCTGACTTAACTCGGCTGATGTGTCACATCTAGAAATATTAATAATTTGCTCATAGTTGCAGCCCTAGTAAAAAAACAAAAATCAACAAAACAAACATATTTTTTATATATTTATTTATTCAAAAACAAAACCTAATTATTCTTTAATTTAGTGACTTAGTGAATTAATTGCAACCTCCTTTGAATCTTTTGAGCGAAGACCGTCCGTAAAATTATCCAATGAACTATCGTAGTCTAGGTAAAGTACTTTAAAATATAATTTTACAAAAAATTTTATATGACCATTTTTGTGGTCCTCAAGGTACTCAATTACAATATTAAATTTCATCAAAATTGGTTAAGTCATTTTCAAGATATTTAGAAAAAACTAAAAAAGTACCGAAATAAAGTACTAATGTTTGTGGGCCAATATGTACCAAAAACTAATCAGCGCTTCATTTTGTTAAAATAATGTTAGGTTTTCATTTTCATTTCAATTGGTGCAACGGTGTGGAAAAATCGTGGACGAAAAAAACGATAACATACATCCATCCGCTACGCACTTCCAAAAAATGGCACTTTTTGGCCTCTCGACGAGACCCCAGGTAATTTTTGTCAAAATCGTCACGTGCTAAAATTCAATCTAATTGAATACTACAATTTGTGACCTTAATTGAGTTCATGGGTTCCGTAGTCTTTGCGAGGACCCTTTGAAGTCCCGCTTGGCGCGAGACCGATTACAATACTTTACCCATGCTTCGCATTGGTTAATGTAAAAAAAAAGAAAAGTTGAAAAGCCTACCTTTGTTCCAGCGATGACGGATGAGTAGCAGATGGAGAAAGCCAGGTTTAGCCAGTTGGTTTGTCCAAGAATTGGAGAATACTCGAAAAGAACGCGAACATATCTGAAATGATAAAATTTAATATTATATCATGCAATATAAATTTATAATTAATAATAGAGAAATCAACTGACTTGTTGAGTGAGCGCTGTAATGTTTGCCATGAGGCTGACTAAATGATTGCTGCTAGTGTGCTAGTGTCAACTGACCCGTTAGGCCCGATAAGCCAGCAGCTTGGCCGAATTATCTATTTCTTTGAATTCTTTTTCTGAAAATAAAAAAAATATCAACATTATTTTAAATTATTTATCGACACATGAAATAAACTAATAGTTACATAGGTATAGGTACTCAATTTTGTTTAATTTTAAAATTATCTATATAATATATAAAAACAATTGTTAGACAGTACCTGTGGCGTAGCAAGGTGAACATGTGGGAGAAAAAGCAACTAATATTCAATGACTGTTGATTATATTGTCCAATTTTACAAATAAAACATCTCTATTCTCTATATTATATAACTATAACATCTCTATATATTAATATATTCATCTATATAGCTTAGAATATTAATCAAATTTAGGGAACGCGGTGTTGTTTTATAGTGAAACATTATTAACCACCAACTCCAACCTAATTTAACTTAGAATATTAGATTTAAGGCGTGTCTTATTTGAAATTTTGAGTAGACAAATTTATTAATTTTAAATATATTAATATATACTTTTAATTTTTGGAAATAATTCATACCGCGAAAATTAATTTTTTTTTTTGAATTTAAGAAAAATATAAATTCTTAAAATTTTAGTAGACAAATTAATTTTAAAATATATATATATATATATATGTATATATATTTAATCAATTTATAATATGTTTTAATGAGATACGTAGTTTAATGGGGATAATGAGTTTAATTCTTAATTTATTACTGCGCGGGTCATTTGAAATTTTAGTAGATAAATTAATTTTAAAATTATTATATATAATTAATTTAGAGACACTTTTTAGATAAATTTAAATATTGAAATGTATTATTAAAAAGAAATAGGCTTCCAACCGATCAGAGAACTTCGAGAGAAATGGTTGCATGCTCTAATATAGTATTTACACAGCATTTAATGATATTTTTTTCATCTTTCTTTGATCAATATTCATTATTCAAAAAAATATTTTTTTCTGAAACATATAATTGCGGACAGCTAATCATCACATCTCGAGACGCTGCCACCAGGGCCACAAGCCGGAGGGCCGAGCGGTGCCGGGCATGCCGTAGGTACATATATTGGTATAGCAGTGGGTGGTGGTGACTTTTCAACCCTGGAATTCTGAGCAAAAACATTTTTTTTTAAATTCTATTTTATTCATTTGAGAATTTCATCGATAATAATAATCAGATCAATTTTTCGATATTTTTGAAATTTATAATTAAGATTGTTTTCAATTAATATTTAAGGATAGAGCGAATAGTCTAACTTCCCTTTGTCTATTTCTAGTGATTGTTTAAATTTGTTGATAGATTAAAACAAACGATTTTTTGAAAAATTCGAAAAAAGTACTTGAAAATTTTGTAGTATTTCTTACTTAAAAGAATAAAGTATTATAAAGATATGTTACCTTTACAGTCTCGTGTCTGAACCTAGAATACTGTGACCCCATAGGAACAGAATACACTTACGTACACTTCCGCACAAGTAAAATTATACTCGCGAAATATTTCGAAGGAATAAGGATTTGTGAAAACACGGATTGAAGTTAGTTGGGATTAGGGATAGGACATGATTCTCTTGATAAAATAATCATGAGCTCACGTGGTGAGGGTGGCCAGGCCCCGAAGTAGGTCTGTACTTTTTTTACCTATAACAGCAAAGAAGTACCTACCTACCCGTTACCCAGATATTAATATTTTATTCACGTTCGCCAATTAATTAAATAAAATTATATTTAATGGTTTCTGTAAGTACATGCATTTAATTAACATAAGGGATGAAGTTAATTGAAAAGCTTTTTTGTTTTGCCGAGAGTAGCAGAGTTGTTGATTCACAAAGAGAAACAAAGAGGTTGTCCTCCATCTCGATATATATGTGTGTATGTTTATTTGCATCAAGCAGACGACAACCTCTTTATTTCTCTTTGTGTATAAGGGATGAAGGGTTGTTTATTAGTGCGGGTTGGAGACAGGTGAGAAGGTGGATGATGGTGGAGAGGCTATATTGTAGTACTCACAGTCGATGTTTCATTCGCCACTGCCTGACACATACTGACGATCTCCCTATCTTTCTCCCCATTATATACCCCTCGCCATGTTCCCATTGTCCCTAATTCCCCCCTCCTTACACTCACAGTCGATGTTTCACCGGCCACTGCCTGACACATACTGACCATCTCCCTTTCTCTCTTCCCCTTATATAGCCCCAGCCATATACCATTGTCCCTATCTCCCCCTTATTTACCCCCTCCTTACTCTCCCTATCTCCCCCTTCATTATATATCCCTCACTGTCCCTATCTCTCTCACTAGATTTTTACTTTCCTCTACTGATTTTTTATCTGTGTTTAGTGAATACCATTCGACTTTATCTCACCTCTAACGATGACCTCAAAGTAAAATTCAAAAGTGGTTACCAAGAGTTCTGGCCTCAAAAAACAATACCAGTTCTCTACCCTGGATTGTGGGGAATAGTACTAAACTTTTTAATTCCATTTCATTCGTCTTATATGGCTGACCGTGGATTCAGTGCGTAGTTTTATGTTTATCTTATTATTTTTTTATAAATGCGTCACGACTTTAGCGCCAACCGACGAATAAAATGAAAGCTTTGAGGGATGATTTATTAAACGTCCAATAAAAAGGGTCACGCTGACGCCCCTCTAGGCTCTGCGCACTCTTTTACCTATGATATATACTAAGTCCAATATTTACCCCGATTCTCCCAAATTTTTTGTATAAATAAACACAAGAGAGCGCTACCTTCGGAGTAGTGCTGCCTCTATGTTTAACGCATGGTCTCTATTTATAGTATGTTTATTTTTGAAATTATAATAACAATTTTATTAAACAATTGGTTGTCGTTTCATTAATGTCTGCTTTATAATTTTAATAGATAATTAAACAGATAAATTAGGTACAGATAATATGCAATAATATTTTAATATATTATATAAAATTAAGAATTATGGCCTAGGGGGGCCTTTGATCCAAAAAAGTTGAGAATCATTGAAATACTATATACTAGGGTTTCTCATTTCCTGGTAAATACAAATACCTGGGAAACGAGAATATTTAGAAGATATTCCCAGGATCCCCGGAAAAACCGGGTTTTTAATATTTACTAATTAATATAACTTTTTTAATAAAAAAAAAAAAAACAATTAAAATATTCATTTATTTTTTTATTTTATTAGGGTAGTTGATCCACCATATGGGTTTTCTTAGGATTTATTTGAAATTTAGACAGATTATTTTTTAAGTATTTCTGCATCGATTGGTAGCAAAACGAAATTTATAAACAATATAGTTCCGGAAATATTAAATTCCAAAGATAGAGTTTTTCAGACTCTTATACATTGCACTATATGGGATATCAGAAAGTATACATACACATTTAATTATAATTAAGAAACTCTTCTTATCATTTTTATAGAAAACTAAACCATCATTAAACAATAGATAACTAATACATTTTTTATGAAAATTTTAATTCATAGTTACAAAACAGTTTCTGAGATAATAATTAATATATAATAAAAAATTTATCATGAAAATTTGTACTAAAAACAAGATGGCAACAACGCATTTATTTAAATAAAAAAGTGGGTTAACTTTAGTACTTTTTTGACGTTTTTTCGCTCAGTCATTGTCGCAACAGCTTTTAATACCTTATTAAGAATGTTTTGTTTTATAAATATTCCTTTATAATATACTTTATCTGACATTGACGTTGAGTTCTTAAAATAGTTGTTTTTAACTAACGCGTGAGCCCGAACGGTTGATCGAAGAAAAAACCTAAATGATGAGATTTATAGAAAATTCTATGAACTTTCATTTTGAATAGGAAGGTTATTTACGAAAAGTTGATAGTTTTTGAGTTATAAGCAACAAACAGCCAAAAAATGAGATTTTTTTTATCTTTTTTTTTTCATTTTTGACATAGTTCCATCTAAAATTTTGTTAGCAAACCTGAAATTCGGATTCAGCACACCCAAAAAATATAAAGCGTCGAAGAAATTACAACTACCCAAAACATTCCGGGTAAAAATACAATTTAACTGGACTATATGTTTTAATAAAAACATATTCCCACTAAATATTTTGTTTGTGGTTTGACCCCCCCCCCCCCACTATGAAAATTTTCTGGGTACGGCACTGCGCGTGACGGAGGTGAGTAACATTTTGTACTTCATTCATTGACCTTTTTAAAACCGTGAAGAAGGAGGGAAAAAAACTTCCGAAACATCGGCTTTTGAAAAATAAGCTGACGTGTTCTGATGTGGCCATCCACTTGACTTTACCATACAACCTGGCCCCTAAAACTATTTATAATCATGTAGGGAGGGTTGGTTTTTGCATTTTTAGACCTCTGGGGCCCAATGATTATGCATACAAAATTTGTTTGAGTTTAGTACAAGGGCCTAGATTTTGATTCTTTGACCCTACACTCCCCCCCCCACTTTGGGATGTTAGTTTTTGAATTTTTAGACTTCTCGGGTCCCTCTGATTATGTATACGAAATTTGGTTGAGTTTGGTACAAGAGCCTATATTTTTAACCCCCCCCCCTCCCTCAACCCCCCTTAATTTTGAGTCGATATGCACCAAAATCTAATCAACTCTTAATCTCAATGGACCAAAACTACGTGTGAAATTTGGTTTCGATATTCACACTAGAGTTTTTGAGCTAGCTCGTCCACAAAAATTTGATAACGCACAGACTAACGGACATCCAGACGGATAGACTAACAGACATTTTGACAAAACAATTATTATCTCAAAAAATATAATTTTTACGATGTTCACTTATTAGAGCTTTTTTGTAGAACGAAATGCCAAGGTTTCGCTCAATTTTTCTAATCAAAATAGTTTCAGCCGTTTTTGAGATATTTCGAAAAAAAGAAGGAAAAAAAACACTTTTTTCATGCACGATTTCAATACTTGACCATACTCTGTATGGTAAAGTAATATTACTTAGGGGCTATACATAAATTACGTCACACGGTAAGAGGGATTTTTTAGATTGGATGGTAAAGTAAAAGATAAAGAAAGAAAAGACCTTTTTCTAATTAAATTACATTTTTTTAGATATAATTTCTCTTGTTTTGAATCTGGACTGCCACATGGCCATTTGGATGAACATCCAAATCCTCAATTTAAATTATTTTTTTAAAGCCCACTGGGGATTCAAGGGGGCTTAGCCTTCTGGCCAACAAGATGACCGCCAAAGGCGGACTTCGCAGCTGGTTACTTATAAAAGAAAAAAAATCAAAAAAACCAAGACCTATATAGTTTAATTAATCTATAAAAGGAAGAGATCGAATTTGTAGTTCGAATTCATATGTAATTAAAAATTCATTAAATATAGGAAACTGAAATTCGGCATTATATTATAATTTGAGGGCAGTAATAAAGCGAAAATAAACTAAATGAATAATTAAAAAAAAAAAAAAAACTGGCTATGTATATCATTTGATAAAACAGAATTCGTTATATTATTCGTGATTATTGATTGATGAATGTTAATCTAATTAATTATAAAGCTTTTAAAAGCAACTCGCTGACAAATATAATTAATTACTCTCGCATGATACAGCCAAATGGTTAACATTATATATTATGTACATGTATAGATATATAATTTATTCTCGAAAAAAAAATATATAAATATTTAAAAAATGAAAACTTTTTAATGATTTGGTACAATTTTCACAAATTATATGGCAATTGTTGACAGTGAATTGTTTAAATTAGGAAGCTAAAATTTGGCATAAAGGTTCAGTTTATTAATACATTAATGCATGTAAAATAAGTATGACCTCATTAGCTACAATTGTTTGAGTAAAGGTAAAACGATTCGATATTTTTTATGATATTCAACATTATTTAATCAAAATTTCAGAAGTTAGCTAAATATTACTTTAAAATATTTAAATCTTAATTTAGAAAAATTTGGAAGTCTTCTGAATCTAACTAAATTCAAATATATACCCATGCTATACAGGGTGTTTCGTATTACAAAGATAAACAGGGGTTAGGCCAGGTTATGACGAATTCAATACTAATATACCATACATATAAAAATTAATTGTATATGAAAATGTGAAGTTTCACAGGAATAAAATAAAACAGTTTTCATAACAAATTCAATAATTTCCAGCTATTCGCCCATCTTCAGGAGTTATATTAAACTAACTGGTTTAGATAGTAGATACACCCACACCACCCCTTATTCGATCTTAAATAAATTTATGTACTATCTAAACCAGTTAGTTTGTGTAACTTCTAAAAATGGGCAAATACCCGGAAATATATTGAGTTTTTTATAAAAACTGTTTTATTGTATTCCTGTGAAACCACAGATTTTATTATATAATTTATATACAGGGTGATTCACGGTCTATTGCACGTTAGACATTTAGCACCTTACATTTTCTTACCTGTTCTATCAATCTAAAATATTTTAAGCATTGCGACGTTTCGGCTTCCATGGAAAAGTCGTAGCAACTTTATATTTTTTAATGGAGCACCCCGTATATTAACACGTTTTTAGAACCGCCCTTTTATTAAAATACTTTTTTGTTAGTATTGTCTTATACCTATCTCAATCGGTTTTCGAGATAAAAAATAATTTGATCTAAATATGGTCCAAAACATGGAATAAATTAGTGCTTCCAATTCATGAAAAGTTGATATTTTGGTGGTAGTTTAGATAGACCCGGAGTATTTAATTTACGCCGAGAAATCGACTCCATATTATACAGGGCGTGTTAAAATTACTATTATTTCCTTTATTCATAAAAGGAGTCAAAAATTCATTTTTTTCAAATGAGGCCCACTGTACATAGAATAGAATAAGTAGAGTGTATGTGGTATCAGAATTTTTTCTTAGTCAAGTATTTGAATTCAAAGTTTACTGCTATCTTTATAATATTCAAGATTTATCCTACTTTATTTTGTTATTCTTTTCCCCCTATACAATTTAATCTCTCTCTCTTTTTATATTTTGAACATTCGAAATTTTAAATCCGCCTTTATAGTTGAGCCGTCTTTTATGCACCCCCTGGATATCTATCTACCTCTCCAAGGTGTTACCACGCAACAGCTTTGTTTTATTTTCTCTTCTCTTTTGTTCTTATTCTCTTCTTTTATTTTAATTCTGCCCCTAATCTGGCTCGGATTCTATTAATATATATGTATACATGTTATAAATGAAAAAATTTCCTTCTTTCAAACAAACCAAGGATGGTTAAAAATGGGGGGATAAATAAAAATCATAAGGTCAAAGGCGATTAGAACTCGCATATCATGTGTTATGTAACTTTTGGAAGGTTTAGAGAGGCAGAGTGGTTGATTCATAAAGAAAAATCAATGAGGTTGTCCTCTGTTTCGTGAAAATAAACATAATTTAGAGTATACCTAAAAAATTATAAAGGGTTGGAACACAAGGTCCTTTACATAAACTCCTGATGATGGGATAAAAAACCCGAAATATATAAATTATAGAGTATCCATTAAACGCAAACTTTATTTTAATATTTATTTTGAAAAACACCACTAATTCCAACCCTGTATAATTTTCTAAATATGTTTCACTATAAACCTACAAAATCGAAAAGTACCTACATACAGTTTCAAAAACAAGATTACAATTTTTAAATTCAAAAATCGCATATAAAAACACTTTAAATAATTGTTTTGTATTTTTTTCTAAAATGTATGTAAAAAAAAAATTAAAAAAAAAAAATGAATTTGAATCATTTTTGAAGAAGTTATGAGCAAAAAACCGAAATTCGATATCTTTTTAACCGGTGATCAAAAAAATTTCAAAATTTTCCAGAAATAGTTTTTTGATGGGTACTAAAAAAATGTCAAAAAATAAAGAAAATCAAAAATTAATTTTTTCGCCTCAAATATTTATTGGTCTATTTATTTATATAAAGCAGAGAGAGTAACACTTTATTTGATTTAATCTAATATTAAAAATATACTACGTTGCAAAAAAATCGACCCACTAATAAAAACTTTATTATTTTAAAAATTTTTACAAATATTGATATAATTTGTTCCATTAACTCTTAAACTAACATATTCAATAAATATTGTTGATAATTTTTTTTATAAAATAAAAAAATAATAAGTAAAATTAAATTAAAAGATACAATTACAAATTTTGATTCTTTTTCAATATATTACTTTAATTTAAATAAAATTTAAATAAAAGATCAAATTCCATTTCAAATATAAATAAAATGAATAATTTTGAATTAAGAATCATTCATAGAAATATATAAAATATATAAAATGGATATTTCTGAAGTTCAAGAAGTTCAAATTGTGTTCCTAATTAATCAAGGGCTAAGTCAACAACAAGTGCCAATTACCCTAGCAATAAGCTATAATTTCAATAATGTATGATTTCTTGTAAAAAAATTAAAAATGATTTACTCTTTAATAAAGTTTTTATTGGTGGGTCAATTTTTTTGCACTTCAGTGTAATTTAAATAAAAAAATATTAAAAATAGTATTTAATTTTAATAATAGTAATATAAAAGGTAAATTGAATTAGCCATTTCGAGGAAGTTTTATATTTAAATGCAATAGTAGCTAAGTTTATTTCCATCTAATCATTCATTCTTAGACAAGCATTTATTGAGTTCTGAAATAGAATAAATTTTTTCTATTTTTTTACTTAGTGATGGCGCGTACTAAAGTGATGGCAAGAAAATCGACAGGTATCAAGCGGATGCCGATGACCCCACGGAAGCCGATCGTGATGGGGCCAAAACCACGCAGATTCCGGCCCGGGACTGTAGCGCTTCGGGATATCCGACGTTACCAAAAAAGCACCGAATTGTTGATCTCTAAACTGCCTTTCCAGCGACTTGTACGGGAAATCGCTCAGGAATTCAAAAATGAAGTACGCTTCCAGGCCACCTCGATCCAGGCGCTCCAGGAAGCAGCCGAGGCCTATCTGGTAGGTCTCTTTGAGGAAACCAATCTTTGCGCTATCCACGCACATCGATGTACCATTATGACGAAAGACATTCAGTTGGCCAGAAGAATTCGAGGAACGAAGGGTAGATTCTAGCCAAAATTGGTACCCAACTAACTAACTACATATTTACAATGACTGTATGAAAAACAACAACGATTATATATTTTTAAGGAATATTTTTGAGGATGTATTTTGATTCTTTTGAAATGGTTATTATTCTTTCTTTGGAATAAAACATAACTTAGGAAGATTAATAACCATTTAAAAAGAATAAAAACAAACATCCTCAAAAAATTACTCAAAAATTTGAAAAAAAATCTAATCTTTTAAATATTCATTTTTCTAACTTTTTAATTAAATGACGAATGGCCCTTTTTAAGGGCTCCTTAAAAATTTCTTATTTTAAAAAAGCATTTTAATTATATTATTTTTTTTTACTTTACCAAACAGGATATGGTCAAGTATTGTAATCGTCCATGAAAAAAGTGGTTTTTTGCTTAATTTTTTTCAAAATATCTAAAAAACGGCTGAAACTATTTTGATTAAAAAAATTGGGCAAAACCATGGCATTTCGGTCTACAAATAAGGTCTAATAAGTGAACATCGAAAAAATTATATTTTTCGAAATAATAACTGTTTTTTCAAAATGTCTGTTATTCTGTGCGTTATCAAATTTTGTGTACAAGCTAGCTCAAAAAACTAGTGTTAATATTAAAACCAAATTTCACACGTAGTTTTGGTGAATTGAGATTAAGAGCTGATGATTTGGTGCATATCGACCCAAAATTAAAGAGGGGGGGGTTAAAAATAATAATTATAATATTTTCAAACTAAAAATACAAGAAAAACGAAATATATTATAAAATATAATAACAAAATATTTTTTTTCTGGCGCTAAAATTAAGGGGGCGGTTAAAAAATTAAAATCTAGGCCATTTGACCAAACTCAAACCAAATTTTGTATACATAATGGGACCCCAGAACACTAAAAATGCAAAAACAAACCGCCCAAAATGGGGGGGGGGAGACGAAAAAATGAAAATCTAGGCCCTTGGACTAAACTCAACCAGAAGTGTATGGTAAAGTCAAGTGGATGGCCACATCAGAACGTGTCAATTTTCTTAATTTTTCAAAATAATAATTTAAAAGTTATTCGTTTGTAAATTGATCAGCTTACTATTACAACAAAATAAATTTAAATTAATCAAATCGGGGGGTGTTTGAACCCACAATAAATAACAGATAGAATATTCTAATTAAAAAGACTGATGATAAAGGTCATACCTTATAATCCATGATTTTCTAACACATAAACTATATATAGGTTCTATATAGGTACATACAGGGTATCCCGTATAATAATTAAATAATTAAAACATGTCAGGCAAAAATATTTTTTTCTCCAAAACTATAATACTTATTGTTTTATTTTGAATTCTGGTCAATAGCAGGTTTATTCAGGATTTCGTAACAAAAATTGGAATAATAAAATATGTAAATTGTAGCCACAGTATCTCGATATTTAGGGCAGGATAGTGATTTTCACCATTTTCAAAAAAGCCTATAACTTTAAAATTATGACACTTTTATTAAAAAAATTTTTTAGGTTCTGGACCATCATAAACTGGACTATCCCTGTTAATTTCGGTATGATAAGGGACACTTTGTATGTATTTAAATACGATTCTTTGATAAAAATGTTTATTAAATATCCAAACGTTTAGGGAAAATGCTCTACTTATCAATGGAAATTTAGAAAAATAGTTGCTTTAAAAAGAAATTTAATTAATTAATGAAAATTTAAAGCAACTATTTTTCTAAATTTTCATCGATAAGGGAAAAAACGTTTGGACTTATAATACTTTTATTAAAAATCAAGACATTTCGGGAGAAATTAATTATCCCTTTACCAAAGGAAATTTAGAAAAATAGTTGCTCTAAAATTAATTTTAATGAAAAATTGAAAAATCCAGAAACGTTTGGATATTTAATAAACGTATTATAAATCCAAACTTTTCTTATCAATGGAAATTTAGAAAAATAGTTGCTTTAAAAAAGAAATATAATTAATTAAATTTAATTAAAATTAATAAATGAAAAATTAAAAGAACTATTTTTCTAAATTTCCATTGATAAGGGATGAAAAGTTTCGATTTATAATAAGCGCTTTGAGATTGTTTTTATGAAAGAATTTTTATTTATTTATTAGGAAAAACAATAAATTATTTAAATAAATAAATATATATATTAATAGAAATTTAGATTTTTATTCCAAATATAGCTTTTCTAAGTATTTATATAGTAGGTATGTAAGAAATAATTTCAAAGTGAAAACCTGGCGTAATTAATCAAACACATTAGGTGAATTTACCATTTACTTTTCCCCCTCTTCTATCAATAAAATGCAAATATAATAATTCATTAACGATTCATTCACTACCTTGTACTATTTGGCAATTTGAAATTCAAAATTTGGCAAGAAGATAAGTTTTAGTGCATATACTAGTAAGATGTTTTACAGTTATGAATTTTAGAGACTGGTTCGAATTTACGACGACATATAAATTCAATCTTTGAAGACCTGAAACCACGGGTACCTTCAACTCCGACCCAATCCCTGAAATTTCTTCCCCTTCTTTTTTTAATAATACAGAGGATCACTCCGGACTACAGGGGTTGTACCTTTATAATGCAACATCTTCTCACATCGGTATATATCATTATATAAAAAAGTTTTTTTTTTGAAATTCAAATTTTATAGGGATTTAACTTTGAAATCACACTTTGTTTTATTATATTGGTGCTTATCCTAAACCATGGACTCCCAAAGTGAGGGGTGCACCTTCTAGAGGGGCGATAGTGGGTTCCAAAATTTACAAAATTTATGTGCTGGTCGGAAAAAGTATGAAAACCTATGTTCTAAGCCAGGGGTTCCCAACCTTTTTGCACCTGCGTACCACTTGACTTTTTGATAAATTTTGGCATACCACCAGAACTAAATATTTTAATAAACGTATAATATTTACTCTTCTAAAAGTGTTCAAAGGCTTTTGAATTAAATTCCTGAGAAAACTTCATATTTAATGGTTAGATATTTGTTTATTTATAACATGCTTATAATAAAGGAGAATTAAAATGTTATTATTAATTTACAGTTTTATTTATTACCCATAGGTCTAAAAACATACAAATAAAAAATTAGTACAAACTCAGCAAAAAATTAATCATCATACAAAATATACTTTTATAGTTCTTTAGTGCGAAACTTGTTGCTGTTTGTCTGTGATTAAAATATTAGGAGTAATGGAACTTATCTTCACTCTTAAGTCTTTTTCAACTCTTATTCTGCTTCCATGTTTATTTTTTATGTACAAGAGTTCAGAAAATCCACTCTCCCACAAGTAACTCGTAACAAATGGCATAAAAAATAGCAGAGCTTGCGGGAAGATCAAAAAGGTACACTTTTGGATAATCTTCAAAGAAATACTTCTTAAAGCTTTTTTGAAGGCCTTCCAAGTGGAACAATAGATACAGAAGCTATTAATAGCATGTTGCTCACATGTACCACCTGAAACGTTCCCGCGTACCACAGGTTGGGAACCCCTGTTCTAAGCTATTAGGTCTAGAAAATTAAAAAATTTTATTTGGGGGTTTCGTTTAAGAAGTAAAACACTTATTGAGAAGAATTTTTACTAGATTTGGTGCAAAAAAAAAAAATCTTTTGGAAAAACTTCAATTTTCACAAAAATATTAGAGCAGGAAAATAAATTTATTTAATTATGTATACTAATTTATTTTGTATTATTTTATTTATTTATTTTTATGTACAATTTTTCATTATTTCATCCATTCCATATAATTAAAAAAATTGTCTTAATACTTATGAATATTTTTTATTTTACTTAATACATGTTTCGGGCTTTAGATAGTTTAGTACATTTTAAATTTTAAAAATCATTTGCCGTTATATGGTATATATTTTGAATTTTTCCTCTTTATGGTAAATTGTCTAAAATTGTACATAAAAGCGGCTAAATTTAGGCCCATAGAATATCTGAAATAAATAAATAAATAATTTTTTAAAAATTCTCTTCTCAAATATTGTAAAATCATATTATTCCTTATATATTAATGATTAAAATAATGATATTTTAATTTTAAAACCCACTAATAGTTCATGACAAATAAAATGTATTAAAATTAGAAAATTTAAATTATTATTTTTAAAAACCCACTGAGCAGTCTAGGGGGCGTAGACAGGAAGATGCCCGTCGAAGGCGGGTTTCGCAGCTGGTATGAATTATAATTAATAAAGAGAATTTTGAAAAATTATATTAGGGCAAAAAATAAGTATATTATTTTTCAATTTAAACGGGGCCCGTTATAAAACCCGGGCCCGGGGGTGAATCCGCCTCTCGTCAGGCCTGATAATACGAACAACTTTTTAAAAAGTTAAATTTCACAGTCATGCTTTTCCACGATTACACACTAACCCTTAGAAATAACAAGCCATCAAGTTTCTAAATCTTTTCAAACAAACTTAGTTAAATTTTTTCACATTATATTGAATTTTTACAAACTTAATTGACAGAAGAAAAACATGTAATTTATAATGAATTACCTACCTGAAATTTCAAAAAAAATTCTAAAAAAGTTCCAACTTGTCAACAAGCGTGAATCAAAAAGTTGACGTCATTTCCACTTAAAAACTCAAGTTCTCTTTGATTTTTTGTTTCTTTTCCCTTTCCCTATGCCTGTCCGTCAAAGAGCATGCAAAATAAATGAGAAGACAAGTGCAAAAACATGTATTTAGAGACTTTATGAATGTTTAATCGAATCTTATATAGCTCAAATATCCAGCCGAGTACAACTCTGACGTCATTCATTCACTTGAAACAAGAAGCCGGCCCTTTTTGGTTGACTTTATGTACATACATACATATATATTATGTACATATGACTTTAGTTTTGTCAAAGACAACTTCTCAGGGGTGAAAATAACTCAAAGTGAAACATAAAAATACTTTTAAACAAAAACCAATTACTTTGAAGAAATGTATCCAGACATACACACACACACACACACGTGTGATTTTAAATATTTTTCACAGAAGTTTCCCTACTTAAGAAAAAAGTTTTCTTTTGAAAGAAAATACATTTACATCTACTCATATTGTGAGAACAGCTTTTGATATGAGTTTGAGGTTAACATATAAGTTAATAATAATAAATTCAAATTATTTTACCTATATTTAAATTTATTTGAAGGATATCACTTACCCTTGCTCGCGGGTCAGCAAACTGCGACTCTCTGGGTATATAAATGTGTAGATCTGAAATAGAAAATAAAAGTATTAGTTTTATTTATAAAAATTTGCATTTCGTGATCTCAGGTCCATACATTTTATGTTAGGAATTATTTTCTAGCTAATATTTTATTAAATATAAATTCAGGAACCAAATTACTGGTGGGTGATGACAATTTGAAATTTTGTCTTAAAAAAAAAAAGACTACCTACACCTTTTCCAATTTTATTTGAGAAAATATCAAGTTAATTTTAGAAAGCCGTAAATGTATTTCAAAAATCTCAATTAAATTTAGAAAACAAATATATTTTATTAATATGATATATATATATATATATATATATATATATATATATATATATATATGTTAAAGTTAGATGAACGCGAAAGTTAAAATTTTTTATCCGGTCACTGGCCTATTTTGGTGCAATTGGGACCAGATTCGTTTTGATATTGAACCAAGAGTTGAAAAAAAGATACAGGTCTCAGTCTCATGTATGATGCGACATCCCATTTAAGCGATGGATCCACTGAAAATCCATTCAAAAAGGGGGGCAGGAGGGTCAAAATATGAAAATTCTTGCTCTTGGACCAAACTCAACCAAATTTTATATACATAATCTGTGGGTCACTAGAAGCCTAGAAATGCAAAAACTAACCACCCAAATGGGGGGAGGGGTCAAAAAATGAAAATTTTTACTCTTAGAGCCAAATTAACCAAATTTTGTATATAATCTGTGGGTCACTAGAAGGCTAGAAATTCAAAAACTGGGTGCGGGGGTGGGTGCGCGGGTGGGGTGGAATTAACAAATCTATTTTAAAAAGAGAAATAATTTAATTTTTAGGACAAATTCTAAGATTTTAGTAGAAATAGGGGAGATGTGAGTTGATTGCCCGGAAGGCATGTTAGTTCTCAGGTTCGACTCCTGGGGGGATGAATCCCCTCTGATATCATAATTTAATAATATTTCTAATAAAATCTTAGAATTTGTCCTAAAAATTAAATTCTTTCATAATTAATTATAATTATTTATTGAACAAGAACAAATAATAGAATACAACTACGACGTTTCGATTGACTTTATTCTGCGTTAGTTAACCTAAAATCAGACTGGGTGATCATATACTTGAGAACCGAACGCAGAATAAGTCAATCGAAACGTCTTAGTTGTAGTGTATTATTTGTTCAATAAATAATTATAATTAATTATGTGTAATTTCACTAAAAATTCAAAATTTTAATTATCTTACGAATATTAAATAATCTGCTGTAAAATACCATATTTAATCCACTAGATAAAAAATAATGAAAAATTCTGCGTTTATCGATGAATTATACGAAAAGGAGAGGCAAATAAAATAAAATTTTAAAAATTGATTGATTGATTGATCTTTATTATTAGCCTTCTCGGCTATTTTTTTTACATTTATAGTTTTACATTTATATTTTTACATATAGTTTGACATATTAATTTACAATTTTAGGTACAAATAATATAATTCTTCACATTAACAGTTTCAATATAATAGGACATATTAATAAAAAATATGATGTATAGCTACAATAGCTAATAAAGATTATTATCTTTGTAAAATGTATTCTTTTAATTTTCGTTTAAATATTATAAGACTGTCACATTGTTTTAACTCTGTTGGAATGTCATTATACATTTTTATGCCTTCATAAAATAAACTTTTTTGCGCACTTTTCGTTCTTCGAAATTGTATCATAATATTGTCTGCTTGCCTCGTTCGACCCCCCACTAATACTATTTTATTTCCTAATTCTATGGGCAGCATTCCCTTTATAATTTTAAAAATAAAAATACAAACATTATAGTACAACCTTTGCCTTATAGACATAAATTGCAATACTTGTAGCATTTCTTCCACCCTAGTATACCTATTACACTGTATTATTACTCTCATAGCTCGATTTTGCATTATCTGCAGCTTCGACAGCTGAGTCTCTCCCATTCCCACTAACAACGTCGCACAATATTCAAAATGTGGCGCTATAATTGATTTATAGACTATACATCTAGTATAGTCAGATATGCTATTTCCTATTCTGTTTAAGAAACTAATTTTTTCCCTATTTTCTTTAGCATGTAGTCGCAGTGATCATCAAATTTAAGTTCACTATCGATAATAACACCTAGATACTTTATCTTTTCCACGCGTTCTATTTCTGTGCCATCTAAACCTTTTAGTATTGTGTTTTTCCTCAGTTCTTTTCGCACACTTTTAATTAACATATATTTCGTCTTGGTAGCATTCATTTTCAAGTCCATTATTATTCATCCACTTTTCAATAATGTGTAATACTTCATTGAAGGGTTATGTTTGCGTGAGAGATTCCCTGGTTGAAATGTCACTGCCCCCTACTGATATATATATGTTAACATTTAAATGAAAGCGAAAGTTAAAACTTTTATCCGGTCACTGACCTATTTTGGTGCACTTGGGACCAGACTCGTTTTGATAGTGAACCAAGAGTTGAAAAAAGATACAGGACCCAGCCGGGTATGATCCGACATCTTCTGCGTTAAGCCCGCAAATGCCTTCTCCATTTAGGCGATGGATCCCCTGACTAGATCCTATAATCAAATCTTATATATATTCAACTCTCTAGTTCAATCGCGTTTTTCTTCTATTTTCCTAATAGTATGGTTGTTATAAATTTACTACAATTCTCATCTGTCTGATTCTTTGGGGAATCGAAACAGATGAATTTTGTTCAGTTTTTCAATAATAAATTTTATTTAGAATGTTGTATGTTAACATTTAAATGAAAGCGAAAGTTAAAACCTAAATGGAGAAGGCATTTGCGGGCTTAACGCAGAAGATGTCGGATCATACCCGGCTGGGTCCTGTATCTTTTTTTCAACTCTTGGTTCACTATCAAAACGAGTCTGGTCCCAAGTGCACCAAAATAGGGCAGTGACCGGATAAAAGTTTTAACTTTCGCTTTCATTTAAATGTTAACATATAAACATTCTAAATAAAATTTATTATTGAAAAACTGAACAAAATTCATCTGTTTCGATTCCCCAAAGAATCAGACAGATGAGAATTGTAGTAAATTTACATATACATATATGTATATATATATATATATAATTCGAGGGGTGAACCGCGACCTGATATGCTGTGCACCTACTTCCACTTCCACTTTTATTTCCAAATAGTTCCAAATATTTCCAAATAATTCAAGTAATTCCAAATATAATTCCAAATTTTCCAAATAATCCCAAAATAATTTCAAATAATTCCAAAGAGGTGTACGCCTAATTCCAATCGCGGATCAGCCCTCGATATAATTATATAAAATTTGAATTGGGCTTCGCGCCTGTCCTGACTATCTGTAAAATTTGCAGAAAGCGTACCGAGTCTTGAAAAAAATGTTCACTTTTTTCTCCAACTTCTTGTATCGTTTGAATAAAATGATGAAGGATGAATATAAAAATAAAAACATTCTTTATTCACCTTTCGATATGGATTAATGAAATAATAAACATCGCCTGCTCACTAGATGTTTGATAGGTGGAAAAAGAGAGGGGTGGGGGTTGGAAGAGGTTTAGGGGTGGGTTTCGGGCCACGGGTGGATTATTATTCATTTCCATTCCAAATGTCAACGCATATTTACAAAAACAGATGTTGTAATTATTTTTGTTTCAATTATCTCTGGTGGTGGAAAATATTAAAAAAAAAATCGAAATTGATGTGGATTAAAATGTGAAATTGCGAGAGAGGGGTGGGGGTGAAATAGGGGAAGAGAGCGAGGGGGGAGGGTGTATATTTGATGGAAAGTCATTTTACTTTCACTTTTATTAAATAAGTGAAGTATTGGAATAGCAATGGATTTTTTGAATCAATAGCCTAAGGAGAAATCAATGAGGTTGTTCTCTGTTTGATGCAAATAAATATAGACCCATTTATATATATTTCTATTTTGATTATAGTTTCAAAGGTTTGACAATCATCATCACTCTTTTTTCTTTATCCAATGCCAAGCATGGGTAAAGTATTGTAATCGGTCTAGCGGCAAAAGGTCCTCAGGTAAAGACTACGGAACCCTATGGTCTCAATTAAAGTCACAAATTGTAGTATTCAATTAGGTTGAATTTTAGCACGTGACGGTTTTGCCAAAAATTACATGGGGTCTCGTCGAGAGGCTAAAAAGTGCGATTTTTTCATTTAGTGCGTGCGGTTGTATGAATGTATGTATGGATGGATTGATGGATGTTATCGTTTTTTCCGTCCACGATTTTTTCCACACCGTTGCACCAATTGAAATGAAATTGAAAACCTACAATTATTTTAAGAAAATGAAGCGCTGATTAGTTTTCGGTATCTACATATCGGTCCACAAACATTACTACTTTATTTCAGTACTTTTTAGTTTTTTCTAAATATCTTGAAAATGACTTAACCAATTTTTTTAATATAAATATTAAATTCGTTATTTCTTATGGGTTCAAATTCTCGATTGTATTGAATTTACATGCATTCGTATTGATAAATAATAATAGTTAGCTGATCACTTCACACTATTAAAGAAGTAGGTTAAAAAAAACTGATATCTCACAAGAGCTTGTCATCTACTAGATGGAATGAAATATTTTTAATAATATGTCAAAAGGGTTGTTTTCCTCTCAAAATATTAATTTAATTAATTTCTAACTATGTATATTAGTTCGTACGTCCGAGAGACAGGCGAAGTCTATAGTCTGAGATTCACTCAAAAATACAAGAAAAAAATACAACTTGCTCATTGTGTTGAAAAATGTCTAGAACTGGTGAAAAACAATTTCAACCATGATTTTGATTTTTCTGCCTGTGTGTCAGGATTCAGAAACCCTCGTTAACTTCAGAACGTTGAGTCTTAGAAAGTTCGTTCTTGTGTTAAAATATTTGTATTTCCAATGCGATGGATGAACTGATTAGATTTTAGACTTTCTAGCTTTAGAACTTCTGGTTCAAAAATGCAGAAAACATAATTTTTTAATGATTTTATTGAGATTTTAAGGCGTTGTTATAATGTAGGGTATAGACATAAATGACCAATTTATTTTATAGGTATTTACGTAATATCTACTCTTATTAAACGAGCAAAAATTGTTTATATATATATTTATTTATATATATATATATATATATTTGAATATATATTTGTATCTTAGTTCTATTTTGAAAACGACTCTATACCGATTTTGATGAAACAAAATCTATTAACAAGTTTTGAGGATGAGAAAAAGATCTGGCTAGGTCTGGACCTCGACAAATTTCATCTTAATTGATCTTTTCTTAATTAAAGTAATTATTGATAGATGAAAATCTCAATAAAAAAGTTTGTTTACATTTTTTTCAATTATCTTTTATTTTTAATATTAAAACATTAAACCATTAAATATATAGACACGCCCTCTGCTACTCTCCACACAGATTGAAGTGAGGCCAACATCGCCTACAGATGACGTCATTTCTCGCATAAATATTTTGGTTATATTTACTTAATATTAATTTGCGATTATTGGAATCCAAAAATAAATAATCTAAACTACGATAAATTTATCTCAATGTATAATAATTCCTATAGTGGTTATGCTATTTCTGGGTGTTCCTACCTACAGATGACGTCAAGTTCTCTAGATGTTGGCCTCACCAAATCGACACCAGGGCGTGTCTATATATTTCATGGTCTAAGTTTAAAACCCACTAATAAGTTATAGCAAATATTAATATATTATATATTAAAATTAGGAATTTTTTGTTTGTTTTTAATTAACAGGTTTCTAAATCATAACAAAACAGGTGTGTTATAAAGTGGTTCAAGTGGCTTTTTTTATATAACTTGGAAACAAATCTTATTTAATTTTATGTTTTTATTTCAGATCCTATACGATTATTTTTTATTATTATTTTCCTATTTATTTTTTTATAATGTTTATCATTATGAACGAATGTAGGTAATTGGTGTACGAGTAAACAAATATACACATAATATGTAGACCATTAGAAAGCTAGAAATGCAAAAACTGGGTGCGGGGTGGGGTGATTGTGGGAGGTGCAGGAGGTGGGGTGCAGTTGTGGGGGATCCGGGGGTGGGAGGCGTGGTTGGGGTGGGGTGGGGCGGAGTGGGGGTGTAGTGGTGGGGATCAGGGGTTACCGTGCATCGCTCGTTGGCTCCAGGTACTATTATTAATTACTTATAAAGACGTATTTGACATAAATATTTTTTCACTTTTTGTTATTTAATAAATGTGTTGATGAATGATCCTTTCAATAGAGTCTAATTGAGGAAAATTAGTAAAAAGGGCGCAGATAGATTGATCTCTCTTCCTTTAGAGCTAAGGCATTGCAAGAATGCCAAATACAAGTTCAAAACTGTTTCAGACTAGTAGAGAATCATTTAAGAATTTCTATTATTCCAGGGCACTTATTGCGCATTATTGAATTTTGTACTTGAACCAAAAACTTTCCCCATTATAAAGAAAACCACATGCGTAGCCCGCCTTGGGCCGACATTTTAATGGTCAGGGTGCTAAAATCCCTCTAAACTCAAAATTTTAATTTAAATTTCCTAATTTTAATAAATTTTATTTGTCATGAACTATTGGTGGGTTTTAAAATTAAAAAATCTCGTCGGCGTCGTCGCGCAAGCTGATTATAATAAAATATTGATATTCAATTGACTTGACTAAAATTCAGAAAAAAAAGTAAAAAAGCAATTATTTAGTGCGGCTCTCACTGGCGGGCGAAAATTTTGAATTTATTATTCTAGATAAAAACAAAATAAATCGAAATCAATATCAAATTTCTATATTTATCACCATTAAAATTATTAATTAATTCTGCGAAAGTGCAAATAGCGTATGATTTTTACTTTTTCTTCTAATTTTAATATTTTTTTTTATTAATATATTTATTTATGGGGGGGGAAGACTTGGGGTTTGTACTAAATACGCCAAAGTTGTTTATTTATTATTATTTTTCTTAGCCAATTCCAATTTAATGAAGATTGGAATTAAAGCCCGATGAGTGAGCCATTTATCGACTTGCCTAGAATGCTATCAATCACAAGATGAACGGACATACCCCTCCCTACCCCTTCCTAATCAACCCTCTCATCCATCCCTTCTACTAATACTAATAATGTTATCAACACAACAGCATTAATCTATATATATGTAGAATGAAAAAGAGATTAAAAATAAATTTTAGAACATTTTATATACCTATACATACACAGTGATGATGTTTCTAATGATAAAGATACAATTGATTATAGAAAAAATGAAAGTAGATTGTTATCTGGACAGGTGGTCGCCACAGAGGCATATTTAAATTCTATACCTAGGGACACAGAGCAAGAAATTAAGTTTTCATAATAAATAAATGGATTGTTCAAATTTTATTGATTATTTTTTATTATTTTTTTTAATAAAACAAAAGATTTTAATTGTTAACCCTAGTTTTTGTTTTTTAAGCGTTCCGTTCAATAAACGTACGGAACTCTATTAATGTCGAAATAATATCTACTTGTCTGTCAGAGGATTGTAGATCTTAATAATTATAGGGTAAAAACTTGGAATTTAGAAGTTATAGATATATATGAGAGGCGACTGTGCGTCGGTGGTTAGAGTGGCGGGCCGCTGGCCTGAAATACACTGGTTCAAGACTGAGTCTCGGCAGATATTTGTAGTCGCCTCTCTTGGAAAGCAATGGCAACCTACCAAGAGTATAATTGCCTAGCAACCTCTCCAAACTAGTCGTTCAGAACCGGTGTTAAAAAGTAGAATCCGTATATCTGTGTAAAAATAGCTATAAACACTCAGCACATGTATATGTGGAGAGGAGCCGAAACGTCAGGAGACCTGATATGGCACTAAGGCCCGGTTGTATGTCGCAAGTAAATGCTTTTACCACTAACCAAGGTAGATGGCAAATGGAGCCAGTGGGATGGCCAATCAGATGACAGGCACATTCAGTGGCTGTCATCTGATTGGCCATCCCAGTGGCTCCATTTACCATCTACCTTGGTTAGTGGTAAAAAGCATTTACTTTGCGACATACAACCGGGCCTTAAAGAAGAAGATATATATGGGGACTACCCTTTACAGGAAGTGCCATTTTGACGTCTATGTAATTTCGCACTGGAAATCTCTATATGGCTGAATTTTCTTTCCATAATACTGGTCCATAAGCTTAACTAAATTACCAAATTTCATATTTCTATTGCTTATACCGTCCAAGTTACAAGAAGTCAAAGATAGGCCTCATCGTACCTCACTTACTGACTGATTCATCAAAATTCTAGAGTAATTTCGCTGAAATTTGGCATACTAATAGGGTTTGGGGTATAATTAAAAATAAAAATCGAAATAACGAAACTTTTCCTTCTTCAGAATCTAAAATGAAGGGCAGAAATTTATTGACTTAATTAATATATGTACTTATTTGTTAAGAGAGAATATAGTAGGTTCTTGGTGGAACATATTTTAATAAAGTAAAGAAAATTTAAAAAATATAAAAAACTAGGTAGGGTTCACAAAATAATATACCTATATATATTTGTGAACCCTGCCTAGTATTTTATATTTTTTTTTTAATTTTCTTTACTTTAATAATTAATATATATTGAAAATACAATGGCCTAAGTAGAATTCTTAAAATTGGCATTTCGGTAAAGTTTGGTACATTTTAATTAAGTGTGAAATCGCAAAGCCTAAACATTCCCTTCTACAAGACATAAATAAGCAGTTAACTTACAAAAAGAAGTGAAATCTCAGCAAAAACATTTGTTCGAAAGTTCGCTTGGGTGAAATTTAGAGGCAAATTTAAATGCATATTAGGGTGAATTTTGAATCTTTGAGTAAAATAAATATTACGTTTATGTCAGAAGGATTCGCACATCACAGAGTAGCCAAATGGCCCGGTTCCCTGTTATTGGTTCGATTTCCGAAGTGATAAAAAACAGCCCTTCTAAATTGTAATTAGAAATAATCAATTGCATCTTAATTAATAAATCACACCCTCTTGTGATTCTCTTACAAAATTTAAATTTATTTCTATCGGCAACATGAACGCTCTCAAATAAAAGTAAGTATCTCTAAAATGAGGCCTTAGTAGTTTGAATTGTCAACCGAAAACCCCTAATCCATGATTTTCTTAGAAATCGTTAGAGGAGTTTTCAAGTGACCGATTATATATATAAATATATACCACCAGAGCTCTCTAAAGACAGGTATTCGCAGCCTTCATCTTTGATCCATTCCGATTGCCAGTTGAATGTTTACACATGTATGTATTAAAGTGCTCCTAATATTGTTCATCATCATTGAGTATACAGTCCTAAGACTGGTTTGATGCAACAATCCGTCTCCACTCGACTCTGTCCCCCGCCAGCTGTTTGACCTCTCTACATGTCTGGCATCCCATATCCCCAAATATTTGGTTGAAATATTCTAATCTGGGTCTTCCCCTTCCCCTTTTCTTTCCCACCTCCCCTCCAAGATATCCCTAAGCAGTCCCCCATGTCTCAGTGTGTGCCCCATAATCTGACCTCTTCTCTTCTTCAGACTCTTCCACAAGGTTCTTCTTTCTCCGATTCTTCCAAGAACTTCTTCATTTGTAATTTTATCCATCCATTTGATATTCATCATTCTTCTGTAGCACCACATTTCGAAAGCCTCTAATCTCTTTCTCTCCTCTTCTCTAATTGTCCAGGTTTCACACCCGTACATGGCTATGCTCCATACATATGTCTTCAATAGCAACTTCCTGTTTTCTAAGCTGATTGAGGAGGAGCATAGTAGTTTTTGCTTTGAATTAAACCCCATTTTTGCTTGGGCAATTCTTGATTTAATTTCGTTTTCGCTCCTCCCATCCCATGTTATTTTACTTCCTAGGTAGCGGAATTCCTTAACTCCTTCTAGGTTTTCTTGGTTAATTTTGATGCATTCCTGTCTCGTTTGTTCTTTTTTTGTACATACTAGGACCTTGGTTTTATTCTTGTTTATTTTCATTTTGATTTCTTCTATTAGGATTTGGTTAATTCCATTCAAGGCGTCCTCTAATTCTTTTTATTGCTTCCTAGAAGGGCAATGTCATCGGCAAATCTTAACATAGCGATCTTTTGACCTTGGATTTCGATACCTGTATCAATTTTGTCTTTGAATTCTTTAATCGCTTCTTCTATGTATAAGTTGAAAATCATGGGGGATAGCACACATCCTTGTCTTATACCTTTTTTTATTTTGGCTTCTCTTTGCTAATCTCCAATATATATTATTACCGTCTAATATTGTTATAATATAAAATTAAATAGTATTGTGTTGTTTGTTATTTATAAACATTATTTTATATACAGTGTTAATGCAACATCATCGTTGATAGTTTTCAAACAGGCACTGAAATTTTGATCTTCAGTTAATAATGTGATTACAATTAGATGGATTGAAATATAATTTAAAATTCGGTTGAGTATTCGGATTTTTTCTTATAATAAAAGCGGAGAGAAAGAGATTAGAGGCTTTCGAAATGTGGTGCTACAGAAGAATGATGAATATCAAATGGATGGATAAAATTACAAATGAAGAAGTTCTTGGAAGAATCGGAGAAAAAAGAACCTTGTGGAAGAGTCTGAAGAGAGAAGAGTCAGATGATGGGGCACGCATGAGACATGGGGAACGCTTGGGGATGGTGGGAAGGGGGAAGAGGAAGACCGGATTAAATATTTCAGACTAACCGAAATATTGGGGATATGGGATGCTAGCACATTTAGAGAGGTCAAACAGCTTAGCGAGACAGAGTCGAGTGGAAGACGGATTGTTGCATCAAACCAGTCTTAGGACTGTATACTCGATGATGATGATGATTCTTATAATAATCAAATATACATATAACAAAGCACTTTGAATACATTTACAATGCCATATTACAGCTAAACATTATTTTAGACCAAATATGGCGGCTGCGAATATTCACCTTTATAGGAGACTTAATACCACTGCCAATGCGAGATTCTCGTCGTATTTATCATCTCTAATTATTAACGTTTGTTTTCTCTCTCATACTTATGTTGCTTGCAAGGTAATATAAAAAGATCTAACATATTATCACTAAAAGAAAAAACAATATTTTCATCTGCCTGTCTAAAATTGAAAAGAAAACATTATGATCCATTTATATGATTAGAGCAAAAATAATATTATTTTAATTCGATATTTATCTTAGTCATGGCTTTATATATACCTATACACTATACACAGGGAAAAAGGTATAAATATTTTAACGAAATAATATTAACATTTGTAGTATTATGGGAAAAGAAAAGTAAGCCGGCCAAGAGTGATGAGACTTAGTTTTATTTTATGAGATTTTTACAGTGATATTTTTTAAGAAATCAATGAGAGTGTCCTCTGCTTGATAAACATAAACATATAATACTTATTAAAAAAATATATTGATTGATTTCTTGTATTAAATAAATTCACTTTTATAAAAACAATCTCAAAACTATCTATCTCTTGTTCACGGTTTATCGTTGTGATAAGTATATACCTACATTAAGCGATAGAAACATCATAGTTATATTTTATATTTATTGTTGTGTTATTAATTATGTGTGATTTTAATAAAAATGTTACATTCCGTCAGTTTTTTTGAAAGAAAATGAATTTCTTTTATTATATACCAATTGTAGTATAATTAATTGAATTTGTGGCGTTTGTATGTCAAGCAGACGTTTCTCTTGTTCAGTGAGAGAGGAGAGAAAGGGCGTACTGAATGACAGAAGCAGCCTCGATAGGATAAACGCTGTTTGCCAAGTGTCTGTAATGTCTGTGCTCTGTCTGTGTGTCAAAGTGGAAAAGCACTGATACAACCAACAGGACTACAACGGCAACGGCAACGGCATGGCATATGTGCCCTACAGGCAGACAGCCACCCACCCAGGCAAGCTGCCCTTTCTATCTTCTATTCAAATTATATAGATATACAAGGTGTAACGAAATTGTGGGACGCTAATTCAGAAGAGTATTTTACTTATCAGATGGAGCCTAAAAAGCCCAGAAGACTAGAAATCCAAAAACTAATCATCCAAAATGGGGGAGGGTTGAAAATTGAAATTCTAGGCCTTTCGTGCAAGCTCAACTAAATTTTGTATACCTACATAATCTGTGGGCCACTAAAAAACTAGAGAAGTAAAAAGTTTGGAGGTAAAATATTTTTTCCGCCTTTAATTGATTTTCCAATTACTTCTCATTAAAAAAAAAAAAAAGATTTTCTAATTTTTTTAAAATTGTTTTTCTAATTTATAAAAAAACAATTGATTTTCCAATTAGGGGCCGATCATAAATTACGTGACCCAGTAAGGAGGAAGGGCATCTCAGATTTGTGACAAAATGTGACATGGGGACCCGGGGATCTTAAAAATTGTGATGTCACAAAAGTCAAATTAAAAAATAAAATAAAATAAAACTTTGAAAATATATTAAAATCCAAAAAGTTTTTTTATGCCGAGAGTAGCAGAATTTTTATAAATTGAAGGAGAGAATAAAATAGTGTGTCTTCTGTTGGAATGATAAATAAATTAAACATTTATAATTCCAGCAGAAGACACACTATTTTATTGTTTCCTTCAATATATTAAATCTCTTTACTTGGGTTTAATTTTATACAAAAAAATTAAATTATTAAATTATAGGAGTATAAAAGTGATAGTGTGACGTCACAATAGAAGGGGGTCAATGAAAATGTGACACAGGTCGAGGGGGCGTCTAAAAATCTTGAAATTCGTGTGACATAATTTATGGACGGCCCCTTAAAAAACAAAAAATATTATTAGGTGAAATTGTATCAAATTTGTTTTCTATTAAGTATAGTATATAAAAATCTCAATGTTTATTATGTGTACAAAATTTGGTTGAGTATGCTCCAATGGCAAGAATTTCCATTTTTTGACCCTCCCCCCCCCCATTTCGGGTGAATAGTTTTTTCATTTCTAGCTCTCTAGAGGCTCTCAGATTATGTATACAAAATTTGGTTGAGGTTGCTTCAAGAGCAAGAGTTTACATTTTTCACCCCCCCCCCCCCTTTTTTTTTGTATAAAAGTTTTCAGAAATCACATCTCCTACAACTTTACTTATTACAAAATTTGCCGTGGAGTTAATAGTTTAGGAGTTATTTGATAATTTCTATTAGTGCGCCCCCCCCCCCCCAAACCCCACTTTGCGGTCAAAATATCAAAACATTATATAGTAATATAACGTAAGTTAGAAGACATCTTATCCAAATATGAAATTTAATAATAATCCGTTCAGCCGTTTTTGCGTGAATCGTGAGAAACTTTTCGTGGAAGCCACGGAAACAAACAGACAGGAATTTTGTTGAGGGTGTTTTCGTTCATAACTTTGCTTGAAACGTGTGCAACAAAATTTGACGTGATTTGAACCAATCCTTAATTTTATATATATATATATATATAGATAGATAAAAGTGATAGTGTGACGTCACTATACAGGAGGGGGGGGCTCAATGAAAATGTGACAGAATATGAGACAGGCGGGTCTAAAAGTCTTGAAATTCGTGTAACGTAATTTATGGACGGGCTCTAATGTTTAAAATAGTAAAATTTCAAATTTGAATTTTATTTAGAAAAAAGCAATCTGACAAACAGATGGACAAAGAAGTGAAATAGGAGAGTTGTTCATATAAACTTTTAGGCTTGTTTCGATGAGTACAATACGCTCCTGAAGTAGAGATGCATATTTTGTTACACCCTGTATATTGGGTAGAGAGAGAGAGAGAGAGAGTGAAACCAACCCGGTGTGTGTGTGTGTGTGCCATTTCTGCATTTCCCCTTCGGCCCCACCCCCAGCCCTTCTACTACTCAGAAATTCAAATGATGTGCACTGTATTCCACGCCATCAAAGTAATAAAACCTTGCCTTTCCCTCTCTCTCATCCCTTAGATGATTTTGCTCGCGAGGGTGGATCTAGGGGATCGGGTTCATACGTATGAGCTTTCCACCAAACATACTACTGAACCAATCTGCAATTTCTATTTCTACTCTAACACTATACAGCCCCCCCCCCCCCCCAAACACCTTCCAATTTCCAAACTAGCAGCAGAGAGACAGACAATCTATTTTAGCCCATTACATTTCGAATACAGCGATTTAAATTTCAAATGGCATGCAACTATTTCGCAAAGTCTTGGAAAGAGAGAGAGAGAGTGTTAAATTAAGGCCAAGTGGGTACAAAGATCTATATAGAGGTTAATGCTAAAAAGGTTCAACATCTGCATTCAATTTGTGAAGCGGATTTGGCTGGGTGGGGGCCGGGGCAGGGGGCAACAACTTGGACGTCCGTACAACAATTATCAACTTTACACTCATAGAGAGGCAGACGATTGCGAAAATATATATACAATTAGTAGTGTGAACTGGACTTGGCTTTGTAAAGACCAAGTTTATTAATATAATAGTTTATTTATCTAGACCCGGGGTTCTCAACTGGGGTGGAATCACCCCCCCTTCCAAGGAGGAACTTTAGTATTTCAAGTGAGAAATTAATCTGCGTACAAATTTCAAGTTTTAAAGCATGTATTAAAGAACTGGCAAAACAACTTCTCATTAGATAAATATTACTTAGCGGCCAAATTATGTCACACAGTAGGGAGGGGGAATCTCAGATTTGTGACAAAATGTGCCAGGGTGGCCCGGGGATCTGAAAAATTGTGATGTCACAAAAGTCAAATTAAAAAATTTTTTTTTTTTCAAAAAATTTCATGATATGTAGGTATAAAAATAAAGTTTTTTTTTCTTTTTACTTTATCCAATGCGAAGCATGGGAGAAAGTATTGGAATCGCTCTCGAGGCAAGCGCGACTTCAAAGGGTCCTCAGGTAAAGACTACGGAACCCATAGACTCAATTAAGGTCACAAATTGAAGTATTCAATGAGATTGAATTTTAGCACGTGACGGTTTTGCCAAAAATTACCTGGAATCTCGTCGAGAGGCCAAAAAGTGCCATTTTTTGGAAGTGCGTGGGGATGGATGTATGTATGTATGTATGTGTGTGTGTTATCGTTTTTTTCGTCCACGATTTTTTCCACACCTTTGCGCTGATTGAAATGAAATTGAAAACCTACCATTAGTTTAACAAAATGAAGCGCTGATTAGTTTTTGGTACATATCGGTCCACAAACATTAGTACTTTATTTCAGTACTTTTTTAGTTTTTTCTAAATATCTTGAAAATGACTTAACCAATTTTGATGAAATTTAATATCCTAATTAAGTACCTTGGGGACCACAAAAAAGGTTAAATAAAGTTTTTAGTAAAATTATATTTTAATGTACTTTACTCAAGAACATATTAATATTTCAAATGAATTTGGATAAAGTTTAGCAACGATCCGTTGCAGTTTATTTTACCTTCTTTGCCTTTGGAACTAAATGCCCAATTAGCCAGTCGTCACCGATTCCTTTAACATAAGTAAAGCTAAAATGACTAACGTGATTGATCAAAATAAATTAGTGAGCTATGAAAAATAATTGAAAATATATAGCCTTAAGACGGGCAAGAAAACTCTATACAAAATAAAATATATTAAATAGAGAGAAACAACGATTTATACCAAATTTAATTGGTAAACTATGTGTTTAAACGTTTAAAGGATAACAATTCGTAGCCATGCAAAACAACTCTATAACAAATGAGCTATTTGAAATAAAACGAAGAATAGGTGTATAATAAAATAAATAAATAAACAATGTGATATTAAAGAAACAAAAATCTATAATAAAATATATTAATCAAGGGGTCAATCGCGATTGGAATTAGGTGTTAACCGTCTTTGGAATTACGCGGAATTATTTTGGAATTTATTAGATAATGACCCTTCGTCTTCTACTTGGAAATGAAAGTGGAAGTGGAAGTAGGGGTATGGTCAAGTATTGTAATCATGCAAGGAAAAAGTGTTATTTTTGTTTCGTTTTATCGAAATATCTCAAAAACCGCTGAAACTATTTTGATTGAAAAAATTGGGTATAACCATGGAAGTACGGTCTACAAAAAATCTCCAATAAGTAAACATCAAAAAAGTTATATTTTTCGAGATATTAATTATTTTGTCAAAATGAATGGTTTATTGAGATTTTAAGATGTTGTTTTAATCTTGCCCCGTAGGCAGTCTATCCTTCCAGAAAACTCTTAAAATTAAATAAATAATTTAGTTCTGTTCCATAATATAAATTTAATTATTAGTCTGATTTGGAGGCGAAAAATCGCGCCAAACAAATTTTGTATAATATACCTATTTAAAAAATTATGTTTATTATTACCAAGATCTAATACTAAAAAATTGTATAATATTTTTTAAATTCCAATTAGCTATAAAATTTACAGATAGCGTACCGAGACTTGAAACTAATTTTCCTTTAATTATAAGAAATACACCTGAGAAAACCGCGTTTTGATATCTCTAATACTTTTCGAATTATTCAATTTATAAAAATCATTTTTTTCCATTCATCGGCAATTTCTTTTCCTTTAATGAATGAATCGATTACTATGAAATGTTTTTGTTATATTTTTCTATGTGTGTGTGTGTGGTGTGTGTGTTTCATAGTTTTAGTAAGCCATAAAAATTCCTTTAGGCTTTTAAATTTAAATCTTGCATAAAATTAAAGGCAATAAATCATCAATTAGCACAGTGACCTAAAGAAAGGAGATGTTTATCAATATTTCTCAGAATATAAGGTAAACAAATAACAAAAACAATAACAAAGGCATTCATTTCTTATAGAAAATAATTCAAACTCAATTATTTCAGAAACGGTTGCTCTTATCAAAAAAATGCAAAGAACCTTTTTTGTAGAGTATTTAATACTCTACAAATATGAATTTAACTATTTCGTTCTATGACCATTAGAAAAGGAGATATTATAAAAAATAAATATAATTCGTCATTTTATATGAAAAATTCAAATTGAATTATTTCTGAAACGGTTCCTCCTATCAAAATAATGCGTATATATGAACATTTTTGAAGAGAATTTAATACTCTACAAAATTTTATATTGAGCCATTTATATCTCCAACTAACAGAAAAAGAAATATTATTAAAATAGTAATTTTTTAAAATCATTTTTGAGTTGTAAATTTGTTACCACCTGAGGGGATTTTTTTCAAATCTGATATGGCTAATAAGCCCTGGTCCGATAATAAAATTATTATTATTATTATTATATGGTTGTTCTTTAGATAAGAATGAGTCTAATTTATAAATTCAAAAATCAGCTATTTTTGGAATCTATATCAAAATTCATAATTGATACACAAGTGTGCCCTGAGAGATGTCAAATGTGTCGTAAGGGCTTTTGACAAATAATTAAAATTGCATAAGTTTTGATACTTTGAAATGATAGGTATTTTTGTAATTACTTCAACAAAAATATTTTTTAATTAATTTATAAGATCTTAGGAAATTGGATAAATAAATTGAATTCAGAGTTTTATATTGAATAAGACGGACGTTTCGTCACTATATTTGCAACTTCTTCTTCAACTCAATTGTCTGAAATTATTATATGACACATTCTATATTTTTTAATTTATTTTATTATTAAACACATTCATTTTTCATCACAGTTAAAACAAAAAACCACAGAAAGCACAATTATTGTGTTGAAGAATAAGTCGCTGAAGAAGTGGCAAAGTGACGAAACCTCCGTCTTATTCAATATAAAAATCTGAAATCAATTTATTTATCCAATTTCCTAAGATCTCATAAATTAATTAAATTATAGATACAATTCGCCAAGCAATATTTTTACCCGGGTAACACACAACTATCCTCAGAATATTCTAAGAAGATTTAAATGTCCTTAGAATATCTTTAGAATATTCTTAGGATATTGTGGTTACCTGGGAATAAATATAATTGTTTTTATTATAAAGTCTTAAATATATTTAATTTGAGATTCTATTTAACTGTAATATACACTCATAACAAAAAAATGTATTAAAAATCTCTATTTATAAAAAATTCTCTTATTCTCAAGCTTGAGTTGTTTATTATAAAAGAATATAGTCTTATTGATTTTAAGTCGATTCATCCACGTTTTCAGTAGAGCTTGCCATTAATAATCAAAACATCAAAAATGGAATGAAATAAGGTTATTCCTCTAGTATTAGATAAGAATCGATCGTTATTTTTGATTTTAAGTCGATTCCTCCATGTCTTCAGCAATGGTTACCAATAATAATCGAAGGGTCAAAAATCTAATGTAGAATTGTTATTCCTCAAGTATTAGATAAGAATCGATTGCTATTTTTGATTTTAAGTCGATTCTTCCATGTCTTCACCAATGGCTACCAATAAAAACCGAAACGTCAAAAATCGAATGTAGAATGGTAATTCCTCGACTGTTAAATGAGAATCGACCATTATTTTTTAAATAAAGTCAACATGAATTGCAAATTGCAAGTGATATCAATTTATGGTTATCTTATAAAAGATATTTATGATATCTGTTCTTTATTTATTTATTGTTTTCAATAAAATAGATAAATAATTTATTCAAGAAAAATAAATTATTTATTTTTCTCCCTTGCATCTGTTCGTATATAATTATATATATCAAAGAAGAAAAAATCTATTGTGCTAATGTGTTTCAGGACCACTGTCTGAACCCATTACTTCCCTTACTTTCAAGTAAAAGTATCTATTTAAATGGTCTATGTATTTAATAATTGTTAATGAAATTTATATAACAATTATTACTTCTATTTATTTATTGTTTCATATGACAATCTTCACTGATATCTATTCAGTTTATTTATTGTAAATTTATATATATTATTTCAAAACGTTAATTTATTTTATATGTATATTTTGACTAAATAGAGACATACTCTATCAACCTACTTGTGCTAGTATTATTATTCGAGCCTACCCCCTTTCTTTTCAGACATCTTGAATCAAAAGCAACAATCGAGCCTTTGGTAACAGTCCCCAAAGAGATTTCTCTTATTTGCGAGAGAGGTCAGCACAACGCAAAAATAGTAAAGACCTATGGATAAAATTTAATAAAAATAATCAGGATACTTAATCCATATAACCGGGTTGTCCGTAACATTTGGTCCTTCGAGCCGCAAATTGCAAGTGATATCTGATTAATAATAAAGGAATAAACATATTAATATTTTAAATGAATTTGGATAAAGTTTAGCAACGATCCGTTGCAGTTTATTTAATTAAATAACAATTTTTGAGTTAATAGAGTAAAGGGTGTGTAGTTTCACAGTGAATGAAATAAAACTCAAAGAGGTTTATACAAACTCAATATATTTCGGATTATTAGTCCATCATCAGGAGTTTACGTAAACGTAAACGTAAACTCCTGATGATGGACTAATAATCCGAAATATATTGAGTTTGTATAAACCTCTTTGAGTTTTATTTCATTCACTGTGAAACTACACACCTTTACTCTATTAACTAACATCATGTTTCACCTAAAACCTACACCACTTTCCATAAGTAAAAAAAAAAACAATTTTTGAGTTCATCAATTAGATTGTCAAATTAATATTTATGGGATTTAAAATTCATTGTAATTAAGACCACAAAAAAGGTCATATATAGTTTTTTGTAAAATTATATTTTAAAGTACTTTATTTTAGAATAAGATAGTACAATGGATAAAGTTTAGCAACGATCCGTTGCAGTTTATTTTTTTAATTTTTGTTTTTAAATGTACTTTAAAAAAAAATAGATAGTTTTTTAAATCTTTGTTGCATTATTAAATTCTTCTTCAACGATAATGTGGTTAGAACTCTATTATCTATGCTATTAAGAATGAATGGCATTCAAAAATCTGACAAACAGTGCCGCCAACAAATGTTTAGTTTGCTAGTTTAGTTCTTTTATTGTTTGGCATAGCTATGTTGGCTATGCAGATTTTGTTTTAGTTTTTCGTGAATTTTCCAATTTCCCGGGCAACTTTTCCGATTATTTTTTACGTATTAACCTGAAATGGACTATTACGAACATTTAAAAAAAAAATAGCCAAATCGGTCCAGGCATTTGAGAGATCTGCGCTTACAAAGAAAAAGAAATTCATTTTTATTTTAAAAGATTTTTTTTAACAAAGCAAAACTGACTTCAATATTTTTTCATTTTATTTTTTATAATTTTGACTTGGTAGGCTAAGCACTGTCTACCCAGCTTTTAAATTTATCAAAAAAATACAATTTGTTTGCAAACACGATGACAAGTCGTGAATGAAAAGTTTTACAAAGCTTGGTCTGGTATAGGGAGATCATTTTTAATTTTAGTTTTTTAAGCCCCCTGGCTTGATTTTTGGTTCTATTTCAACAATCTCTTAATCTCAATGCATCAAAGCTACAAGCGAAATTTCGTTTTGATATTAGAACTAGTTTTTTGAGCTTGAGTGCTTGAGCGTACACAAAATTTGGTAGCGTGCTAAAAGACATTTTGGTCAAATAATTAATATCTTGTTAAATATAATTTTTTCGATGTTCTCTCATTAGGGCTTTTTGAAGAGCAAAACGCCATGGTTTTGCTCCAATTTTTTTAATCAAATTAGTTTCAGCCGTTTTTGAGACATTTCGAAAAAACGAAGCAAAAAAAACAACACTTTTTTCATGCACGATTACAATACTTGACCATACTCTGTATGGGTTCTGAGGGGACGACTCCCTCTGTTATCCAATATAAAAATTTTCTATTAAAATCTTAGATTTTGGACCTTAAATATAAATTCTTTCTTTGTCATTTATTTATTTATTTTAAAATTCATACCTAGTAGAAATGTTTACAATGTGGAGAAATATAATATTCAGTGATTATTTTTTTATTATTAGGTATATAACATATGTATAAGTATATTATATATATTTGCAACAAGCAGAGGATAACCTCAATGATTTCTGTTTATGAATCACCAACTCTGCTACTCTCGGCAAAAGAAACTCTCTTCAATGAAATAATTTTATTCGGACTTTTCACTTCACTTTAATATAGCTACTCATGAAATAGGAAACATAGGTAAATGTATTCACTTTGATTAAATACATTTGAATTGAATTTATCGAAAGGCAAATAATAGTATCTATATTAAAAAGAAAATTTCATCTAAACTCGACCAAGAGAAGAATGCAAAGAGTGCTCAGAGAGAGATTTGGGCGTTACTAGATTCATCCCAGTTAAACAAGTTAGGACTTGTCTTAGAGAATGGAAGCTTGTCAAGCCTGGGGAATTATATAATGCATTAACAAATGGACATGAAAAATATTTACCAAGTATTCTCCTCACAACTATTAGCATGGAAAATAATAATTTGTAAAATTATTTTAATTTATAACCAAGAAATCGATTGATTAAATGTGAAAAGATTTTCAATTCACCATTTTGAAATCTGAGTTAAGTTTATTTTCTTATATCGTATTTAATCAAAAGATACATTCCCGACTAAAAATCAACTAAATTGGAAGTGAAAATATATTCAAGAATTGGTAAGAATTTGCATATTTTGGTTAATTTCTAATTTTTATTTACAGTAAAGCTAGAAAGCTAAAACTTGGCAAAAATATGCCTAATATTAATATAAACTGTTTTATCAAATTGTACCGGAATAAAATTAAAAAGTAATAATAATCAATTGAAATCTTTTAGGATGGCAATATAAATTGATTTAGGAGGCAGTTTGGATAGTTACCTTAGTATGTGATGGCTTTTCAATTTCTTGAGCCAATTTATAACCCAAAAGGATGCAAATATATTGAGGCTGCCGCATTTGAGATGGTGACCTGAACGCAAGGCGTTGATGACTAATTGGTGGCCTCTAGCTAGTGCTCAAAGGAGAGGGGATGGCGGGGAGAGGGGGGGAGACTGGACAGGTCTGGACCTGCAGCCATGCGTCTATTAAAAAATAAATTAAATTAAATAACTAATGACGGCTCTTTTGTTACATGAAAGAACATAATGAATATATAGCTAGCAATGGTGGGCAAGGGTGATCTTTATTTTGGATATTTTCAAATTTTTTTACTCTGACAGAGGCTCATATGGCTTAAAATAAATAAAAACAAAATTTCTTATAAATTTCAAGCCCCTATCTCAATTTTAACCTTTGACGAACAACGATGCAAGTTTCCATCTAAATAAATAACATGGAGTTTTTGGCATTAAACGATCAATTTTTTATTCCGGCCAAAGTAATGATTCAAAAAATTTAAAACTCTGTGGACTTTATCCTTATAATAGTAGCTATCCCTGAGAATTTTTACAGATTTTTAGCTATTATAATTTTGGAGTCTATAACTTACTAACACTAAGGTATAGCAGTATTTCATCTAGCTGTAGCTTCAAAATTATAATAGCTAAAAATCTGCAAAAATTCTAAAAATAGGAACTATTATAAGGATAAAGTATAGAGAGTTTTAAATATTTTGACCCATTGCTAAAATAATCCATTGCTGAATAAATAAATTGATATTTCAATGCCAAAACCCAAATGTTATTTAGATTGGATCTTGCATCGCTGTGCAGCACAGGTTAAAATTGAAATAGAGACTTGGAACTTGGGGGATATTTTTTTATTTATTTAGAACCATATGAGCCTCGGTCAGCGTAAAAATTTGAAAATACCCAACATACGGATCACCCTCTAATTGGCGGGCGGTGACTATTCAACCAGGAGATGCTGTCCAAAAAATAATTCTTGGTTTTTGATTCATGAAAAAGTTACAAACTGTGTTGTTATTGATTTTCTATTATTTACTTGATTTTTATTACAAATATTTAATAACCCAAAAAACCCTTAAATTTATTGCAACAAGTCTTTAAAATAAATTAAATAATTTTCAATGTTAAAACGAATTAGATCAGTTTTCATTTTATTTAGTATAGTGATGCGATAATTTTGCACATTAGTTTTTATATATAGGTATAAGGTATATATTTAAAATAAATAAAAAAGACTTATGTACTGAGCATATTAACCTTAAGGCTATAAGCCATTAAAAAATACACACAAAAAAAAACATTCTCTTGTATATTATCAAATATTCCGTCCATTTTCTGCTATTCAAATCCTCCATTTAATTCCCTTGTGACTGAAAAAATGTATTTAAAAATCAACATTAATTTGTCTCTAGTCGCTCGTTACCCGTGACCCTCCATCCCACCCTTTAACATTGGCAAAATTCCCTCGCCCTCTCGTTTTTTGTTTTTTTACACCCTTGATATTTTCAGCAACGCCTATGCGAGATTAAGATAGATCTGCGGGATTTTTGGTCCTCACTTGGCTGTTGTAACGCGATGTGGCGCGGATTGATGTTTTTGTATCGACGGGGGCTGCGCCCCCACACACCCCCTAAGACTAATGGGCCACTCACCCTCCGGGGTGAAATGAGCCAAGTTTCGTTAAAGGGAGGGTGTTTGTTTGTTGGTTCCTGGGTGAGAAATGTCTCGACGTCATTCGCCCCGGGGGCCATATGTCTATATACTTCCAATTCACTGACTTTTCAAATATTCCCATGAATCGCTCTTCTTATCCGCTGTCTTCCATTCTATTCTAGGAATATTAGTCAGTGACAATAGGATCAACGTCTATTTATTACCACGCTTGTTCAAATATATTTTGACAATAACGATACATTTACACATATTATTATCTTTAAAAACAGCAATAATATGTAATATTGGGTGGAAGACATTCTATTCTATACTCAATAATAATCGGCTTGCGCGACAACGACATTATTTTTTACTTTACCATACAGGGTATGGTCAAGTATTGTAATCGTGCATGAAAAAAGTGTTTTTTCCTTCTTTTTTTCGAAATATCTCAAAAAGGTCTGAAACTATTTTGATGAACCGTGCCATTTCGGTCTACAAAAAAGCCCTAATAAGTAAACATCGAAAAAATAATATTTTTCGAGATAATAATTGTTTTGTCAAAATGAATGTTAGTTAGTCTGGATGATAGTCTGTTAGTCTGTGCGTTACCAAATTTTTGTGGACGAGCTAGCTCAAAAACTAGTGTGAATATCGAAACCAAATTTCACACGTAGTTTTGGTCATTGAGATTAAGAGCTGATTAGATTTTGGTGCATATCGAGCCAAAATTAAGGGGAGTGGAGGAGGGGTTGAAAATTAAAAATTTAGGCCTTTTGAGCAAACTCAACCAAATTTTGTATACATAATCAGTGGACCCCCAGAAGTCTAAAAATACAAAAACTAACAGCCCGAAATGGGGGGGGGGGGTCAAAAAATGAAAATCTTGGCCATTTACCAAACTCAACCAAATTTTGTATACATAATCAGTGGGACACCAGAAGTATAAAAATGCAAAAACTAACCCCCCTCCTACATGATTATAAATAATTTTAGGGGCCAGGTTGTATGGTAAAGTCAAGTGGATGGCCACATCAGAACACGTCAGCTTATTTAATCTTAAAACCCACTAATAGTTCATGACAAATAAAATTTATTACCTATCTATTGTGGAGGCCGGAACTAGTTGTCACATTTTATGGCTTTTAATTTTTGTAGAGACAGTGTTTACAGTTTCTATTTCTATCATTAGTGTTTCTCGTAATATGTTTCCTTGGCCCACAAATTTGAGGCCATATTAGCATTTGGCTTTTCAGAAAAAAAAGTTCTGCCAGAATAAATGTTTGTGACAACCTGCCCCGACTTCGTTTTTTTTTTAATTTTAATTTATTAAATAATTGTTGTTTTAACTTTACAATCCACTAATAGTTAATTACAAATGTTATTATATATTAAAATTAATAAATTTAATTAATTAGGAACGGTTGATATTGATTGGAAATAAATATTATCGGAAAAGAGATTGTTTTTTATTTAATTAATTTTTCCTCTTATTAAACACAAGGACTAAAATGATGATCAAGGACAGTCGATGGTGGAGAAGTAATCTCCGAAGTCGAAGCTCAAATACAATGTATACATTGATTCATGTAAAATAATTGGTTCAATCTTAATTAATAAATTAATAATTAATTAATTAGAGGTATTTTCTGTTGAAGACAGAGTTGTAGAACTCACTACTAAATTGGTGAAAAAGTAGCTCAAGGATAATTAAAATCACATATTCCGAATAAAATAATTTATATAGAACCTATACTAAGTACCTATATATAACCAATTTTGAAAATAGGATCTTATAGGACGGCGGCCAAAATGCTAAAGTCACCATCTTCTCTACATTGTAATCTGTAAACACAACATCACAGGTTCGATCCCAGCTCGAAGCAAAAATTTGAAAATGAATTTCCTCAAAAATAATAATAATAATTTCAGCTCTACCAACCAAAGAAGGCAACAGGAAACAATTTCACCAAAAACAATTCGCGAGAAAACCCTCGACTACCGAGAAGGATAAGGACATTGAAGAACAAGCGATTTTTTTATTTTATGGGCATATTCTGACCAGAACCATGGCAGATTATATGGCCATCATAGACCATCCAAACCGGCAACAATATGGCTGTAACAATCTTACATTTACACTTTCTGGCCAGATTTTATGGCTAATTTCTCAGTCGGCCAAACAGAAAATATACTCTTTTTCTGGTCATTTTCTGTTCAATTTTTCTACAAGGGTTTCATCCTCTTAAAAAACCCGACGATTGGGACAATCGTTCCTCCTTTTTAGTGTTTAAAAGGATCAACCAAGGAATATTAATATTATTTAATGTTGCATCATTCGTATCCATAGTAAATTTGTAACAGGAATAGTAGGGAATTGAATAAAATTAAAAAACACAGAATTTTTTTTATTTAATGGGCCAGACGTTTGGTCAGTTTATTTTGACTTTTTCAGTGACACAATTTATAGTGAAATTGTTTTTGACAAAAGTGATATAAAATGAGCCACTAAGGAAGTCAAAATAAATTGACGAAACGTCTGGCCCATTTAATAAAAATTCTGTGTTTTTTAATTTTATCCAGTTCCCTACTATTCCTGTTATTAATATTATTTTTAATTGCAATTACGTTCAAAATTTCGTGCTCAACGATGTCTTGATGATGGCCGAATGGGGTTAAAAAATAAATTAAATTTTATTTAATTCTGACTGGAAATAAAAATCAAACTTTTTACCTGAATTTAAAATTAAAAATAAGCTGACGTGTTCTGATATGGCCATCCATTTGACTTTACCATACAATCTGGCCCCTAAAATTATTTATAATCATGTAGGGGGGATTAGTTTTTGCATTTTTATACTCCTGGGGGTCCACTGATTAGTATACCTAATTTGGTTGAGTTTCGTAAATGGCCAATATTTTCATTTTTTGACCCTACCCCCCTCCCATTTTGGGAGGTTAGTTTTTGCATTTTTAAACATCTGGAGGTCCACTTATTATGTATACAAAATTTGGTTGAGTTTGCTCAAAAGGCCTAAATTTTTAATTTTCAACCCCTCCTCCACTCCTCTTAATTTTGGGTCGATATGCACCAAAATCTAATCAACTCTTAATCTCAATGACCAAAACTACTTGTGAAATTTGGTTTCGATATTCACACTAGTTTTTGAGCTAGCTCGTCCACAAAAATTTGGTAACGCACAGACTAACAGACTATCATCCAGACTAACTAACATTCATTTTGACAAAACAATTATTATCTCGAAAAATATTATTTTTTCGATGTTTACTTATTATGGCTTTTTTGTAGACCGAAATGGTACTGTTCATCAAAATAGTTTCAGACCTTTTTGAGATATTTCGAAAAAAGAAGGAAAAAACACTTTTTTCATGCACGATTACAATACTTGACCATACCCTGTATGGTAAAGTAATAATATTAATATATCGCATAAGAAAACTTACCGCGATACGCTCGCTCCACACAGGTACTTATAATAATATTAATAACTTGGTTTCCCCCAAAAGATGGAGGTATTTTAGAAACCACTTTCATCACCCACCACCTCATTTTTCTTCCTCTGGGATGAAACTTATTTTTTTTCAACTTTATTGGTAACTGAACATTTATTTTCATTTCCCTTGAAGTGTGGTCCAAAAAAGTGTAGAGGAGTGGTTTCTTCTTCCACCCTCTTCTTCTTGACTTCTTTTTTTAAGAGATTTCTATGTATTAAGATTTAATAGATATATCTCAGGGAAAGGGAAAGATTTATAGGCGACAAGTTCAAATTTAATTTGAGATTTTTTCTGATTTATCTATTTATATATACCTATGTTGAATAAAATCTGGAAATTATTACTTGGTAAGTCCGACTGGTCCTAGTATTGAATTCATTAAGGTAGTTCTTTCACAAATGCAAAAATTCAAGAAGTCTTTGAAACTTGGAATATAAGTCATTAAAAGTATAATGAAATTGAAATTGAATTGAAATTTGAAGACAATTTACCACACCAAACATGAAATAATTGCAATTAAAAATGTCATTTTTAACATAGGGTTGATAGGGAAAGGGTGGAGATATGATCATTATTTTATTTTATTTCATTGAAGGACTTTCACCATCTTAATGAAAAACTAATATTTGTTACAATAATATATTCGGAGTAACTTAAAAAAAAAAATTGAAATTATTTACCACGTAGTTTTGATAAAAAACAAAAAAAAACATGTTTGGGCGATTATTTTTAGTGGAGGGGATATAAGAACAATGGTTTGAAAACGATCTGGCTAGTAGTGTGAGTGTACAGTCACGTTAAAAAAAACAACCTAAAATTTTAGTTCCGTTCATATTTATAGAGTGGTTACGAGGCTAAAACTTTTTGTGTGGATTGTCGCGAAAGAATTTCCATAAAAAACAATTTTGTTCTTGGTTTTTATAAAAATGTCGTAAGATCGAATGTTTGTATTCCCAATACGGAGAACCGATTAAATAAATTTTCGTCTTTCTACCTTCAGATCTTACTGTTAAAAAAAAATGCAAAATTATTCCATAAATATAATTTTTTGAATAATTTTTGTTGAGATTATAATTCATATCCGAAGGGTGAACCGCGACATAATATCGTGTCCACCAACTTCCACTTCCATTTTCATTTCCAACTGAGAAGACAATAGATGAATTGGCATTATCTAATGAATTCCAAAATAATTCCACATAATTCCAAAGACGTGTATACCTAATTCCAATCACGGTTCAACCCTCGTCCATATCTATAGTGAAAAATATAAAAAAATCGATCTAATAGGGGGTGTTTTGAATTATCTTAATATATATAAAAAGAGAAGGTGATGTTTCATCATTCATCTATCTTCGCACAGCCTAAGCCGCTTGATTAAATTACAATATTTATCAACATTATATCATAAGTATACTTATGATAACTAAGTACACTGTTGTTAGGGCTCTCGTGAGGTGAGTGCTGTGTGGCGCTTTGTGCCGCGCCCCCCATCAAGTCGATGGGGTCCTAACAATCTGTTGAGTGCAGGTTGTAGGTTGCGTGTCCTCATGGGTGTGTGCAGGGGAGGGGCTGCTGGTTGGCGTTTGGCCCCTCCAGATCCGAAATGCTCGAATCCGTTTCGCTTGCCCAGTCGAAATCGAGTCGCTTCAATTATAGCATGGCTGATAATATTTCAGTCATGCAGAAGCGACGCAACGATCCGACTGAGTCATCTAGCGGCCGTGTCTCAAGGCTCGTCGCCATAAGCGAGAGCGGGCCGCTACATACACTTCTGATATAATGTTGAAAAATATTGTAATATTGTTGCTATCACTGAAAGGAGAGACAAATGGGAACCGAGTTATACTCACCCATCAATAACTATTCAATACCATGAAAAAAGAGAGAAAAAAGTCTCGGAAACGTCGGTAATTGAATAAAATTTAAATAATTTATGGACTGATTTTCATTATAACTATAGACCGGATATTTATGCAGTAAAAACTACAAAATATGCAGTTAAAAATGCTGAAATATACAAATAATATGTAGAATAAGTTGAAATATGCAAATATATGCAGCAAAAGATGGCAAAATAAATTTTTTTATGCACTAAAAAATTAAATTGAAGACAAAAAGACTATAGAGAAAATTGTCATTTCATTTAATATATTAGAAAATCTTTAAACTCAACGAAATATTTTTTTCTCTCTTTCTACCCCTTGGCCTCGGGAACTAGTGCCCATTTAGCCAGTCTTCTCAGATTCACGAAGTGTTGGTGTATTACAAAATTTATAAATAAATAGTTAGCAATGAATTAAAATTGAAAGCCAATGGATAAAACGAAATATTAGATGCTCTTGAATAAATTCAACAAAATAAATATAATAATGTTTAAATTGAAAGTTTTTTGCCGAGAGTAGCAGAATTTTTATATATTGAAAGAGACAATAAAGGAGTGTGTCTTCTGCTGGAATTATAAATTTTATTTATTTATAACGAGTTTATAGTTTCATAATTCATAAATTAATTCCTGTGAATCCATTGTAATAGACTGATTAAGGGGACAATGCCCTCGAAACTATAGTCTCGTTATAAATAAATAAAATTTATAATTCCAGCAGAAGACACACTCTTTTATTGTCTCCTTCAATAATAATATTTCAAAAATGTGATCGAAAAAATACTGTGGGGGAGGGGTAGTTTTATTTCACAGACGAGATTATATATTATTTCTTTACTTTTAATATTAACATGCTTTTCTTATTGACGTACAAGAAATAAACTAATAAAATAATGCAAATATTTGACCGGTTATAATCTGATTCCTACAATAATTTACACACACTTCCACAGACTTGAATACCCTGAAGAAGTAAAAGATAAAAGTCTCCGAAACGTCGGAAATTGAATAAAATTTAAATAATTTATGGACTGCCTTTCATTATAACCTACTTATTCTGTCTTCTCAATTTGCCTAGTTATTAGACAACCTCGTAATGTAATAATAACATATTTTGTGTCTCTTTAACAGGAATGTATTAGATAGAAGGTTCAAAATAGCATTTTTCGCTTTGTCATTATTTCGAGACTCACCCCTAATGACCCAACTGTCACGTGTCGTGATTCACACCCACGCACACTCCCTCACTCACCTTGTGATCAAATATTGATCCAATGTTATAATATTATTTAAAAATATCTATACTTTAATTAAAAATAATATATAATTAAATTTCCTTTTTGAAATTTTTTCTCTCTCTTTTATTTATTTATATATTACTATTATTATTTCATCCAATGATGATGATGATGAGAATAATCAACGATAATTATATTATAGGCAATTAGCAATTATGACAATCAATGGTAACAAATCAAACGGGTTAATATAGACAAATTAACATAAAATATATTTACATTTTATTTTAATGCTAGCAAGCAAGCTTCGGCGGGTTTTTCCGTGACCTGCGTGCAAGTTTGGTTTTCTCTTCAAAACCAGACGCTATTTCACAATCACTCAACTTTTTAACTTACACAATTAGGGATCGCAATACCGGTACACAGGTATTTCGTGCTATTTTGAAATTTCGTAAAACCGGTATTTGCTAATGTAAAATACCGGTATTTTCAGTATTAGGTAAAAATAAGAAAATTGCCACAAACAATAAAACCTACAAAAATAAATTATATAATAAAAATGAATTTCAGTTTCTTCGTAACCGCAGATCTCTCAAATGCCTGGACCGATTTGGCTAATTTTTTTTTTAATGTTCGTAATAGTCCAATTCAGGTTAATACGTAAAAAAAAATTGGAAAACTTGCCCGGAAAATTCAGGAAAAACTAAAAAAAAAACATAGCTTGCCAAACAATAAAAGAACTAAACTAGCAAAAAACAAGTGTTGGCGGCCCTGTTTGTAAGATTTTTTGAGTGTCATTCATTCCAATAGTTCTAACTACATTATCGTTGAAGAAGAATTTAATATTGCACAAAGATTTAAAAAAACTATCTATTTTTTTAAAAGTAAATTTAAAAAAAAATCGTCATGATAACTAAATTTTTGAAAAAGTTATGGTTATTTAAAAAAAACTATTTTTTTCAAAAAATTCCTAACTTCTTTTAGGTTGGTTGAAATTTTTTAAAAAATTCTGAAAACCGTCTTTAATAGGGTAGAAAAAAATAAAAAAAGTTTCATCCAAGCATTTGATTATAATATTATATATAGATGAAAAATATTTAATTTAAAATAAAATATGTTATTTCAAAATCATTTTTCTTAAAAATACCCTTGGGAATCCCACCTCATCCTTTTTCTATTGTATTTAAGACCCTCAGCCATTTCAAAAGAGCTAAGCCTTTTGGCTTTTGTATTCGAGCTCATTCATTCATTTCAATATTATTTATTTATTTCAAAGTTAATTATAAAGGATTATTGAAACTATACTAACTAAACTAACTGAAAGTAATTAATTAGATTTTGGAATTTCTTTAAAAATATATTTTAAAGATTAAAACCAAATATATATATATAATATATTTATTCTCTGTAACTAATAAAACATCAATAAAGCAGCCTCGGGGAGGTCCAGGGAGCGAAGCCTCCTGGCTAGCAAAGCCCGCCAAAGGCGGGCCTTGAAAGCTAGTACAGAATAGATTTATCCAAATCCGAACGAGTTGTTAGAAGATGAAGGACTACGAGGCAAATACATATTTAGAAAAAGTAACATATATCACTCATTATTAACAATACCACGAACCAGCGTGGATGCGAAAAGACCAAACTCAAACCAAATATTTTGTATACATAAACAGTAGGCCCCCAGAAGACTAAAAATTATTAATTTTAAATACAAGTTTTTTGAATCGATTGAAGGAACATTCAACCAAGTTCATTGCACTAAATTATACTATATGGACAGCACTTTCATTATAAAGTCATAGAACAGTTATATTTTCAAAGAATTTCTCTGGGCAAAGCCAGAAATATGACCAATGCTGTTTTAGGATGCTAGTTAATAAGTAGTACCTGGAGGCACCGAGCGATGCCCGGTAACTTATTTCTTCAGTTAAAAGCTTTATTTTAATATTATTTTTAATTTAAAATTCTGATAAAAATGTCGATTTTCATTTGAGAACAGTTTTCAAATTAAAAAAAATACAAATATATATAGTATATTAATTGTTGTCTTTCTTTCAGGTTAATTCAATTATACATATTTCAAATTTATTCAATAAATTCTATTTATAAAATACATAGCTATATATAATATATTCAATTATTTCCACACTTATAATAAAGTCTAATTCAAAAATATTCATTTTAGTAAAAGTAAAAAGCAAAGATTTTTAAAATTGTTCTATGGTCTACTGGTTAAGTCTATGCCTCTGATGCAAGAGGTCTCTGGTTCTAATCTGACATGCGTCAAATCAATTTCTTTATATTGAGAGTTTCATCTATCAAGAATTACTTTAATTAAGAAAAAATCAATTAAGATGAATTTTGATGAGGTCCAGACATAGCCAGATCGTTTTCTCATCCTCAAAACTTGTTAATAGATTTTGTTTCATCAAAATCGGTAGGGCCGTTTTCAAAATAGAACCAACATACAAATATATATATAAATAAATATACAATTTTTGCTCGTTTAATAAGAGTATATATGCCCTTGGCAGGAGTGGGCCAATAATTGTAGAAAGACTGGGCCAATGACTGTAGTAGTGGGGTCAATAGCTACGTTTTTAGTTCATATAGTTTTTAAGGAATTTGGTGTTGGTACTTAATGAAATATTTTTTAAATTATTGAATAAAAAATACTTGGTAGGTTTCATATTAGGATATAAAAAAATTCTGTTGCCCTGAAGATGGATTAGCCACCCGAAATATATATATCGAGATTAAAGTCTCTCCAAAAATAAATTCGTTTTATTTTTATATCTTAATGTGAAACCTACCAAGTATTTTTTATTCAATAATTTAATAGTTCATATGTTCATTTGCAGCAAGCACAGGACAAACTCATATTGATTTCCCTAATGAATTAACAATTCTTCAAAGCTGTGGTTGTTGAATAAAATTTAATAATTATTTTTGCACTGTTAAATTTATTTATAATATTAACACATACATATACAGAGTGATTCGCGGTCGATGACACGTTAGACGTTTATGAAAAACGGAACGCAGGATTTTTCTGAAAATTTAGCTCCTTACATTTTCTTACCTGTTCTATGGATCTAAAATATTTTCAGCATTGTGACGTTTCGGCTTCCATCGAAAAGTCGTAGCAACTTTATTTTTTTTAATAGAACACCCCGTATATTAAGAGGTTTTTAGAACCGCCCTTTTATTCAAAACTTTTTTGTTAATATTGTCCTCTTCCTAAATCTATCGGTTTTCGAGATAAAAAATAATTTGTGTTAAATATGGTTCAATACATGGCCCTAATTAAACTTAAATAAATTAATGCTCTCAATTCATGGAAAGTTGATATTTTGGTGGTAGCTTAGATACACCCGAAGTATTTAATTTACGCCGAAAAATCGACTCCATATTATACAAGGGCGTTCTAAGAATACTATTATTTCCGGTATATATAATATAAAAGGGTTCAAAAGTTCGTTTTTTCAAATGAGACCCCCTGTATATTATTCAATAAATTGAAAGACGAATAAAAATGCTTTAAGACGATATATCATGTCCTTATACCTAAAACATCAAATTTCCTTTAAAAAGCCGCTTTTTCGTGAAAAATTACTTTTTAATGAATTTACTTTTAACTAACCATGGCACTATCAAGCTTATGACAGTATGTTTACTATTTATAAGTAATTTATAAACAGTTTATCGACGATGTTCAAAAAATCTTCCAAAATGAGAGTAAATATTGATTATTCAAACGAAGTTCTAATGAAACGTCTAACGTGCCACCGACCGTGAATCACCCTGTATACAACATAGATACACGACGTTTCGATCACTAGATTCTTATCCAAGACTTCTATTAAACTCTGCTAATTTCGATAGACTAAAATCATTTCAATTCGATCTTCATCTATAAGTCGTACAATACTTTACAGAAGTAAAATTTCAAATAGCAAAGAGTTGTATTAGTAGGATTGTAATTACTTTAAAACTTCGAATGCATGGCTTTTAATATCGCATCTAATGAAAATAAATATATTTAAAAAAGTCAGATTTTTTGTATTATTTATATTAATATAAATGATGGAATTGTTCTTCCTCTGTGTACAAGCCTGAGTGACGGATATAAATTATTTGTAATTCATTAAAATTATTCGTTTAACATAAAAACATAACAAATAATAATAATAATAATAATAATAGAGAGATAAAAAATGGAGAACAAGTAGCATAATTAATAAAGTGTTATTGTGGACAGACAGATAGGCGAGAGTAGATTGCGGGTTGTGACTAATAAATCAATGCTTAACTTTATGTGGGTGTATGTGGGTGGGGGTGGGTGGTAAGAGAGGGCAGGTATACAAACATCAGACAGGGGCTGGCTTCCCTTGGAATATTATTAAAATTCACCAAACAGCAAGGGTGTTTGTTTGTTTGTTTGTTTAGATTATGCCATGTACACCAAAAATAATTAATTATATAGATCGTCGGGTTAACAATAAATAATTAAGATTAGATTTTTCGATTTATTAAGTGGGGACCTGTAGACTTTAAAGGAGATATAATCATACGGAGTAGTTTATCCCGAGGTTGCCTGAAATTCAAGCAATTTTAAGTAACATCTCACATTCATTAATCATAATATCTCCGACCAAAACACAAGACCGATTAAATGTAATTTCATATGATTATTTTTTCAGATTTAAATTAAGTTTCTAAATCTTATTTATGATAATAATTTTGCAAATCATTATTTTTTATATTTGTCTCTATAACTAAAAATAAATAAATTTATCTTTATGTATATAATAGAGGTGGCCACCACGTGGCGCCTGAGCCGCATGCGGCTCTTCAGTCAATCTCGTGCGGCTCTTGCACCCTCTTGAATAATACTGATTTTAAAAAGTACAGGGTGTGGCATAAAGATCTACCACATTTTGAAGAGGTATAAAAAAAATGAAAAAATTTAACTAAGAAAAAAACTGAATATATTTTTGAAAAGAACATAAAATATTTTTTTTTAATGTATTTTAAACATTATCAGACAAAAGGGGAGGGGGTCAAAAATGAAAATTCTAGCCCTTTAGACCAAACTCAACCAAATTTTGTATACATATTCTGTGGACTCCCAGACGGCTAGAAATTCAAAAACTTATACCCAAAATAGGGGGGCGTCAAAAATGAAAATTCTATGCCTTTCGACCAAACTCAACCAAATTTTGTATACATATTCTGTGGACCCCCAGAAGGCCAGAAATGCAAAAAATAACCACCCAAAACGGGGGATGATCAAAATTGAAAATTCTAGCCCTTTCAATCAAAATCAACCAAAATTTTGTATACCCAGAGGGCTAGCAAAAACTAACCACCCTAAATGGGAGGAGGGTCAAAAATGAAAATTCTAGCCCTTTCGATCAAACTATGTATACAAAATTTCATTAGTTTTTTGCATTTCTAGCCTTCTGGGGATCCACAGAATATGTATACAAAATTTGATTGAGTTTGATCAAAAGCTCTAGAATTTTTTGACCCCCTCCCCCCTTTTGTCATATAATGTTAAAAATACATTTAAAAAAAAAAATTATTTTTATTTTCAAAAATATTTTTTTTTCTTGTTAAATTTTTTCATTTTTTTATACCTCTTCAAAATGTGGTAGATCTTTATGCCTGTATTATAATTAAATTAAAAAAATAATAATACAAAAATTATTTTTGTAATGTTATAAGTAAGTAGATCAAAAAATATATGTTACTTCATTTATATTTTATAAAATTAAAAAAAATGTGTCTTTTTTTTAATAAAACATTAATTAATCTCCAAAGAATGTGGCTCGCTTTGAAACAGTTTTATAAATTTGCGGCTCCCAAAGTTAATGTTAGTGGCCACCCCCTGGTATATAACATATAAGAAGATACTATAGATCAGTGATTCTCAAACATTTTCAAATGTGAAAACCTTTTCCATTTGGAAGGTAGCGTGGAACCCGATAATAGTGTGATTCAAGCGTTGTTATGGGAACAATTGTTTTTGACTTTGAAATATAGTTATATGGAGTGAATTAATTAAGAAACACTACTTTTATTGTCTTTTATTTTTATTTTTTTATTTATACAATCACCAACTATATCTATATTAAATAGTAACTTTTTTTAATGATATTGATGTGAGAAGGAGATACACCAGAAGGTGCATCCCCTAAAGGCCTGTATGGGCTGGCCCCTCCATCGTGAAAAGAACAGAGTAGAAGGAAAGAAGCCGGGATCACGAGCCAAATGTCAGAAACTTAGATACAATCCAATATCTAATTTACTAAATTTTTAGGGGCTTCGAGCAGTGGTAAATTCTCCGATCGAAAAATTAGGTTTTTAAATTTATCCCCCACTTAAACTAAATTAAAACTTCCGTAAGTAAACGAAAAAAAAAACATTTTCGAACACATCAACTTTTCATAGGCATTGCCATCAATGCGACGAATGATACTGTTTTTTGTGTATACACAAATACTTTATATAAGGTCTTATTGATTAAAAGTTGTAATCTCATATCCGACTCTGCATTCAACTTATTGCGGTACTTATTTTTTATTAATAAGTAAGTTGAGAATTCAGACTCTCACAAATAAGTTGTGGCAAATGGTAAAAGAGAATTAAAACAGCTTTCTGGGTCAACTGTGGATATTCGACTGTTGAACTACACCAAAATTTTGACAAAGGCATCCTTTTATAGGCTGTTTGCAGTGAAGAATCTAAAGATATTTCGATAAATTTTTCATAATCTTGGTGTGAAAAGGAAGGCTTTTCACTATAAACAAAAGGATTTTTCATTAATTAATTAATTATTTTCCAGTTTTTCGAAATTATCATCAGTGAAATATTGTTCGATTGATTTATTCAGACATTCCAAGTGATGAACAATTTTGGTATATTGACTTGTATTAAGATCTTCTTCCAAAATGTACTTCACTGGAAAACACTCGAGATCTCTGCGATTCACACAACTAATCCAAAATTTCTTGGCTCGGAAGAACTCATATGATTGATTGTTAATGAGCCCAAAATGGGAAGGGGGTATATAATTAAATTATGTTATTAAATATGAAATACAAGAGAGGAGCTAGGTGTATGGTAAAGTTATGTGATTGGCCACATCAGTTTATTTTATCAAATTCATTAAGTTGCGTGATATGTACAGTACTAAAGATAATATTCTACTAAAGTTAATACATTTTATTCGACCACTAGAGTCTAATCTAACCACACACTCATAAATACATACACTACACAGGAATATAAATAAAAACAAAACCCTCGCTCTACTATTAAATCAACTGATACTTTAGTTGACACGTGTTAATTCGGATTTATTGTAATTCTTCCTCCCGCATACGGATAAGCCGCCGGCCAACAACCTAAATAAAAAAAACAAAGATGACGACGAATGGACCACAAGACGAGAGAGGGGGGCATCAAGACCCCATTTATCCCACTCCGGGGAGAGGAAGTGTCAGCCGCCCTCATCAGCTGTTCAATTGAACAAAGTTTTGATTAAAATTAATAACCAGCTGCATTATTTAAATGACGAAGAGAGAGAAAGGAGAGAAAAAACGTCCAAAGCACCATTAAATATATGCATGCTGGTGTGGTTTTTCTACTCGTAGAATTTTAAGTAAAACAAATCATAATGTTATGACGGATAAAGCCGTAAAAAAAAGGTAGATGGAGATAGAGTTGATATTATTATATATATAAGCTGGAAGGAGTGTCTTTTAGTAACACGGAAGCTTATCAAGGGATAATATAAACTTGGCGTTTATTCATTTAGATATATCCCAACTCACATCAAAAGAGCTTTTAAAAGAGTTCCAGATGACGATAATGTATTAACTAAACTCAAGATGGGCAGGCTTGTCATTATGAATGTCCCTTGCAATTAATTGCCTATTTTATTAACTCAGGCAGAAAAATCTTTATTAATTTTGGTACAGGGTCTCATCTTTCTTTTATCCACATGACTTTACCATACGCCTGCCCCCCTCTTATATAGGATGAGGCAGAGCATCTTGCTTATTTAGAAATTCAATTAAAAAAAATAACGCAGATATATATTTAATTCTTTGAACAGCATCAAGTAAAACGTTTAAATTTTATGCTTATACAGTGTTGAAGATTCTAATTTTATCAGGGAGATGGGATCCATTATTTTCAATACACTGCGTAAATCGAACTCGGAAGTTTCTGCTCTACTTTTTCCAGCAGATCGGCGGGTATGTTGGCGACACCTTGACGAATGTTGTTCTTCAGGTGAGCCAGGATCATAGGAGTGATTTTAGATATCCCCATAAAAAATAGTTACAGAGGGCTAAATCAGGCGAGCGTGCTGGACAGTGCAAATAGCCCCTCAAGAAGATGACGAAGTGTATTGAGAATAATCATCCTGATATCATCTTTAAAACTGTGTTAACATAAAATTTAAATTTTGTACATGATGCTGTTCAAAGAATTAAATATATATATATATATATCTATGTTACTTTTTTCGTAATTGAATTTATAAATAAGCAAGGTTCTCTGCCCCACGCTATATTTAATCTATGTATATAAAATTAATGTTTTGTCTGTACATTGGTCCAAATCACGCCAAATTTTGGTTGCACACGTTTCAAGCAAACACCCTCAACAAAATTCCTGTATGTCTGTCTGTATGTATGTCTGTATGTATGTATGTCTGTATGTATGTATGTCTGTATGTATGTATGTCTGTATGCATGTATGTCTGTCTGTTTCCGTCGTTTCCAAAAAGTTGCTCACGATTCACGTAAAAACGGCTGAAGAGATTATTATGAAATTTCATATTTACATCAGTTGTCTTCTAACTTACGTTTGTAGCTATATAACGTTTTGATATTTTGACCCCAGAAGGGAGTTTGGGGGGGGGGGGCGAACGAATGAAAATTATAAATAACTCCTAAACTATTAACTCTACGGCAAATTTTACTATAAGCAAAGTTGTAGGGGATGTGATTTATGATAACTTTTATTTAAAAAATTCCTTCAAAAAACCACCCAAAAAGGGGGGGAGGCTCAAAATATGAAAATTCTTGCTCTTTGACTAAACTCAACCAAATTTTGTATACATAATCTGTGGGTCACTAGAAGGCTAGAAATACAAAAACTAACCACCCAAAATGGGTGGGGGGATCAAAAAATGAAAATTCTTACCCTTAGAGCCAACTTAACCAAATTTTGTATACATAATCTGTGGTTCACTAGAAGGCTAGAAATAAAAAATCTGGATGCAGGGGTGGAGGATGGGGGGTGGGGGGTGCAGGGTGAAGTGGAGGGTTTAGGTCAGGGGTGAGCAACCTTTTTAACCCACGGGCCAATTTAAATTTTAAAATTTTGTGGCGGGCCGCACTTACTAATAATTTACAAAGCTTTATATATATACTAATAAACATTATAATATAAAAATACAAAATTAAAAAAAGTAAATATTTCATATATAAATTTTAATGCGACAAGAAAAGAACAAAAATGCAAAATTTAAAAAGTAAATATTTTATATAATTATAAGTGTATATTATAAGTGTATATAAATGTTAATGCAAAATAAAAACAAATAAAAGAAGAACAGAAAAACTAATTTACTTGAAAACTTTAATGAGAAATTTGGCACTGCTTTTTCGATATAAGCTGATCAATATCAGCCGGTATTGATGAAGTAGCTACACGTATGCAGCTTTCTAATCGAGCATCACTCAGTCTTGATCGGTGGTCATTTTTGATTAATTTCATGGTTGAAAATAATTGTTCGCATACATACGTACTTCCGAAAAGAGACATCATTTGCTTTGCATTTTTCGTCAAAAGCGGAAATTTCTCAGGGCTCACATAAGATTTATAAAAATTATCGATGTTTACTGAGAAAAATACATTTTTTAAATCGGTATTATTCTGTATGTTAATCACTTCCATTTGAAAGTTTTCAGGAACTGTATCCACATCGATATTAAATGGCGAAGAAAACATTTTCATGGAAACCGCTATCTTCTCAGCTTTGAACATTTGGAATCGTAATTGAAATTCGTTGATTAAAATGTCTATATATTGTACGTATTTTTGAGAAGTAGTAACGTTTTCTTTTTCTAAATATGGAAAGTGAGACACATTATTCTGCAAAAGATGCTGTTTCCACAATTTTAATTTGCGCTCAAAGCCTTGAATTTTATCATACAAATTGTGAATAAACTGTCCTTTGCCTTGAAGTTCCACATTAAGATCACCGAGATGCTGAGTTATGTCGATAAGAAACGCAAAATCGCACATCCATTCTTTATCACCAAAATGAGGAAAGGCATATTCCTTCATATCCAAGAACAATTGTATTTCACTTTTTAAGGCGTATACTCTTTTTAGCATTGCACCTCTACTAAGCCAACGTACTTCGGTATTGAAAACCACGTCGCCATATTCAGTTTCTAAATTGTTCAGGAATACTTTAAATTCACGGTGATTTAACCCGCGCGACTTTATAAAATTGATTAATTTAATTATTGGTACTGTGACATTTGGAAAATTCAATCTTTTCGCACACAAACTTTCCTGGTGAATTATGCAGTGGTTAACGAATATTTCTCTTCCTGTGGCCTTCTTAATGTCTTGAAATAGCCTTCCCGATACTCCTACATTCATGCTTGACATTGCTGGTGCTCCATCTGTTGATATACCAATAATCTTCTCTAATAAAATAGAAAATTTTTCCAACACCGACTTTAGTTCATCATACAGGTCTTTGCCGGTTGTAGTCCCTTGCATTGGAACCAGTGAACACAATTCTTCAGTAATATTAAATTTAGTGTCAATACCACGTAAAAATATAGCAAGTTGTGCTGTATCGCTAATGTCGCAGCTCTCATCAAGTGCCAAAGAACAGTATTCGAATTTTGCAATGCGTTCACGAAGCGTTGTTGCTATGTTCTCGGACAAGTCGTCGATTCTCCTTGCAATGGTGAATCTTGATAAACTAATGTTTGAAATAATATTTATTTTATCAGGAAATGCTATTTCTGCAACAGCAGTCAGACATTCTTTTATCATCTCTCCATCCGCAAAGGGTTTCATTTTTTTTGCCAGTATTTGACTGACAACAAAACTAGCCTTTACTACCGTATTTGATAAAATATCTTGATTTTTAAAAATAGCCTGTTGGTTTCTCAAGTTTTTTTCCTCTTGATTAACCTTATCTATCCGGAGTTGTCCGGTTAAGTTTTTATATTTATCTTCATGTTTTGTATCGTAATGCCTTTTTATGTTATATTCTTTTAATGAAGACACAGTCTCTGAGCATAATAAGCATACAGCTTTATCTTTAACGACAGTAAAAAAATAATCAAATTTCCACTTTTCTTGGAAAATCCTGTGTTCATCCGCAATTTTCCGTATTTTTGTTTGCTTTTTCGACATGCTATTAGGGATTAAAAATTAATTTAATTAATTTAATAAAAAAATCTAATATGATATTACCTTTTTGATAATAATATTGCACTCACGTCTTTCAAGAAACCCAAAAATTAGTCAGTTAACAGCTCACAAGTCTGATACTGACTGTATCTATGAACTATGACAGAAGCAAACACAAGAAAGTGCTGACGCGACGCGTTCGTATTGCATGTTTGAACAAGTCGCCGATAAATGAGTAACTCGTCTATGTATTCGCGATTCAAACTAACTCGAAAGAAGTATACTTTGACATAAATCATATGTTTTAATCTGTCAAATTACATTCGATGGTGGCGCTAGTGTCAGATTGAATCCCGAATTGTATAGTATCCGATTTATAAATTGGCGACTACTACTAACATAACATTATAATTAATTTATTGATGGGAGAAAAATTAATAAATAACAAATTATTATTATTAATAAAAAATATATTAAAAATATTTATTAACAATATAATAAATAACAAATTATTATTGTTTATAAATAATCGAGACGAATAATAAAATTCTATTTTAGAAATGCTCGGCGGGCCGCAGAAAAATATTTAAAGGGCCGCATGCGGCCCGCGGGCCGCGGGTTGCTCATCCCTGGTTTAGGTGATGGTCCAGAGGCGTAGTGGGGTGGTCCGGGGTGGGTGCGGGGTGGTAGTGGTGTGGGACGGGGTGAAGGGAACAGAGGTGGGGCAGTGGGGGTGGTGGGGTGGGGTGTAGGGCTCGGGGGTGTGGTCCGGGGTGGTGGGTTGGGGTGGTGGGTCGGGGTGGTGGGTTGGGGTGGTGGGTTGGGGTGGCGCAGGGTGGAGTGGGGGTTCAGGTGAGGGTCCAGAGGCATTATGGGGTGGTGCGGGTGCTGGGTGGGGGCGGTGGTTGGGCTAGGGTGCATGGTGCGGGGAGTGGGAGGTGCTAGGTGTGGTTCGGGGGGAGTGGGGTATGAGGGGGATTCGTGGGTTGGGGGTCCAGGGGGCGTGCCCTCTGGCTAGCAAGACGGCCGCCGAAGGCATCTCCTTATAAATGACAATCTTCTTTTGTTAATACCAGCATTCTTCGATTTTTGTTTGGAAATTTTATTATTTTAAATTATTTTAGAACCCCTCTTTTGGGTCTTTTCAGTTTTAGATAGTCATTTATATAAAGTCATATTAAATGATTTTTTTGGTGTTTGATGTAGAAATTGTCCTTTTGCTTCCATTGGTGGTTTTATTCAGCAAGGACCCGGTGACTAGTGGGATCGCAGGGGGTGGTTTCTTAGGGGCTCTTCTTGTGGGTTTAAGGTTTGAATGAGATCAAGAAGTGCTGGATTGGGTCGCTAAGGGTAAGTAAAATGTGACTCATCCAGTTTTTAGGAATCTTTATTATTGAAGGAGACAATAAGAGTGTGTCTTCTGCTGAAAAATAATTTTTTAATTTATTTATAACAAGAATATAGTTTTGAGAGCTTTTCCATCTTCATCAGTCTATCACAATTGATTCACAGGAATTAATGTACTAAAGTCTCTTTATAAATAAATTAAACATTTATAATTCCAGCAGAAGACACACTCTTTTATTGTCTCCTTCAATTTATAAAAATTCTGCTCCTCTCGGCAAAAACTTTCAATTTAATATTTATCATATTAAGAAAATCTTAGATAATTTAGAATTGATGGAAATAAATTTGTTCTAACCCTTTTTCATTAACGTTATTTTTTGAAAAATGAATTAAAACCACGTAATAAAGGTGGACTGTAATTTTTAATATTTCGAGCAGTAGGTAATTAACTTCCAGGGGGTGGTGTATAAAGAGTTACCTTATCACACAGGGAGGGTGTCGTGGTCTTTATTTATTTAGACAAGTAATCGCCCCCTTCAACCCCACCCCTCTGTGGAAATTTATTTTCCCTTGGCCTTTGAAAAATCTTCCTTCAGGGATTTTCACTGCGCTCATTAGGGCCAGTCTCCCTCTGTATGTGGAATTAATATGAAATAGGATTGAATAGAGATGGAGCGGGGGTGTGAGCTAAGGGTTGAGGGTTCGCTGCCCAAAAGGGACAGAATTGAATCGGAATGGTGCGCTAATTCGCAGGGCATACAACAGGTAGTCCTTGATGCGCGTGCGTGGTAGCAAAGGCAAAAAGTGGGGGTTGAGTGGAGGGGTGGAAGAGGGGAGGGCGCGTCGCCGAGTAGGCAGGCACGTCAGTCGGTGTTTCGGCGGCGGTGCGTTCGCGTGCACACGTGCCATGCTCTTCTACTCGAGACGTCACGTTTAAGTGAATAAATAACCTAACCCAACAGAAACCAACCGAGTCCGACGTTTTGGTATCCTTCCTCTTTGTCATCGAATTTTTCATTGATGGCCGGGCAGCCGTCGTCGTCGGCCACGCTGTTCGCTGCCACTGCGGGCTTCCTCGTCGTCGCCTGCCTCCTCGGTAGGAAAACCACCACGAAGACCCCACTGTATTGCATTTCCTACGCTCCCCTTCATCAGACACTCAGTCACGCTTGTTTCGCTTATTTCCTAATAATCGGAGGCGAGAATTGACGTTTGACATGGCTCGGATGTCGGCAAGAATTTCGATTTACTTTTATTTTTTATTTCGGGGTGGAAATTATTGTCATCTCCCTTTGACACGAAATCTAATCTCAAGTTCAAATGTGATGAACATTCGGATTTAAAGAAATTTGAAAGGAAAATAAAACAACTATTTTTTCAAATTTTTGAATAAGGGAGAATTTCTCCTGAAAAGTTTGGATATCAAATAAACGTTTTTTTTTTTATTTATTTAAGAATTGTATTTATTCATGTACTTACCTATATACAGTCATTGGCCAAATTATTAGACTTATCCTAAATTTTTGTTTGAATTTAGATTATTCAAAAATAACTTTTAAGTAAATAAATTTATTTTGGAAAGAAACTATAATAGTTATGCAAAAAATACATTTAAAAAAAGATTCAAAGAAATACGATTTATTAATAGGTATACCTCAAGATCGGTTGTCTACAAGAATTTCGATTTATTTATTTATTTTTATTTCGGGGGAAATTATTGTCATCTCCCTTTGACACGAAATCTAATCTCAAGTTCAAATATGATGAACATTCAGATTTGAAGAAATTTGAAAAAAAAAATAGTTGGTAAAGGAATATAAAACAACTTAAAGCTACTATTTTTCAAATTTTTGAATAAAGGAAAAATTCTCCTGAAAAGTTTGGATATCAAATAAACGTTTTGTTTTTTTTATTTATTTAAGAATTGTATTTATTCATGTACTTACCTATATACAGTTCTTGGCCAAATTATTAGACTTATCCTCAATTTTTGTTTAATTTAGATTTTTCAAAAATGACTTTTAAGTAAATAAATTTATTTTGGAAAGAAACTATAATAGTTATACGAAAAAATACATTTAAAAAAAGATTCAAAAAAATACGATTTATTAATATACCTCAAGATCGGTTGTCTGCAAGAATTTCGATTTACTTTATTTATTTTTTTATTTCGAGGGGAAATTATTGTCATCTCCCTTTGACACGAAATCTAAACTCAAATGAACTTTCGTTAGTTAGTTGTTTTAAGAAATAAAAGGAACTTAAAGCTACTATTTTTTCAAATTTAAAAAAAATTTAATAAGGGAGATATTCTCCTGAAAAGTCTCGATATCAAATAAAGAAATAAAAGGAATATAAAGCAACTTAAAGCAACTACTTTTTAGAAATTTTTTTAAAAATTTTAATAAGGGAGAAATTCTCCCGAAAAGTCTGCATATCAAATAATTTTTTTTTAGGAATTGTATTTATTCATGTACTTACCTATATACAGTCCTTGGCCAAATCATTACACGTGTCATCAATTTTTGTCTTATTTAGATTCTTCAAAAGAATTAGAGATTATTTAAAAATTATTCAAAGATTATTCAAAAAAGACTTTATGCGAAGTATTTATGAGAAAAATACATTTAAACAAGATTCAAAATACGTTTTATTAATATACCTACCCTTAACTTTTAACAAAGCTAAAATACTTCAAATCGACCTTAGGCCAATATTTTTCAAATGTTTGTTGTGTGATTCCAAAGAAATACAATTAAATCAATTGCACTTTAGTTAATATTGTTTCTTAAAGTTTAATTTACTCTCAAGACATTCCCAGACATACAGGGTACATGTCCGAGAGCTCTCTGGCCTGAGTTTAAAAGTGATGTGCTGATTAAAACATATCATCAAATTACTATTCGTGACATTAAAAAAAATTCACATTTTCGAAAAACGTCGTGAAATCCCAAGTTGTCACTGGAAAAATATTAAAATGTCGAAAAATGTATTTTACGCTAAAAAATGTTATATTCCAACTTAAATATATAGTTCATTTTTTATTTTACTCCAATTTTTCGAAAAAACACTTAAAAAATTCTAAGTCCGAACTTCTCATCTCACATGAGCAGAGCATCCTATCATTCAATTTTATAATTGTAACAAAATACATTCATGTAATTAAATAAAATACATTTCCGAAATCATTAATTTATGATAAATAGAAAAATCATGTATTTTCTTTAGCGATTCGCGAGATATACCTACTAATAATTTTTATGGTAAAACTTAGCGACTCACAAAACAAACTTCAAATATCGCAAGTCCAAAATTCTAAAAATTTTCAAAGTTTTCTTTAATTTCTTTAAGAAAATTTATAATTCCATTTATTTTCTGAATTGTTTCTGAATATTTTTTCTTTTAAAATTTTCTCTAAATTTCGGAGATCAAGATTTGGATTGATTGGAATATATCGTTAAGTTTTCTCGAAAACTCATCCAACTCATATAAGTACATTCGCTCTCCCTTAAATTATTATAAATCTCGGCCCAATCAAATTCTATTTTTAAACTTGGGCTTTTTTTAATAAATGATACTATTTGATCTTACATTTTTTTTTCGAAAAGTACAGAGTCTGATGTCACAGATACATCCTTATTCTTAAAACTTATGAAAAATAACTTTTTTTAAATCGAAAACTCACAAATTGAGTTAAAGAAAGTTTGTTGAATGACCCGAAAATATAATCACCAAACTCATAATATTTTGGAGTTAAAAATTAGAAAATTCTTTGTAAAATAACAATTTTTTCTTTTTTGATTGATTCCATAATTATATTCACGAAACTTACAATATTTTGATTTTAAACTAGAAAATAAAATCTTGAGAAATATTATCCTCTTTTTTTTCTTTTGAATGACAATCAGAACTCACGAATATTACTATAAGTCTATAGCAATATTTAAAATAAATTTATTTAATAAAAATTACTCTTTACTTAGAATTTGTGCAGAGCTGCTCACACTAATAGACGTAAAAAATCAAAAAATAACATTATCATGAAGAAGTTTTGAATTCAAACCGATAATCCTTAGGTTTTTATTTTGATATTTTCATTACATTACGAAACTCCTAGTCTTGGACTAAAATGATAAATTACTTTGGGGTGAACATTTATTTTTTAATTTAAGACATCACAGTTCGAATATAATTAAGAAGTTTATTATAATTTCAAAGGAAAATACTTTGATTATTATTAATATTTTTATTTTGAAATTATTATTATCTACCCTTACAAACTCTGATCGTAGAATATTCCTTTAGCTAAGTGTCAAGCGGAAAATATTTGAAATTTGAGAATTACAGCTCAGATATTGATGGGAAAACGTTAGAAATTTATTGAAGGAGATAATTAAAGAGTGTATCTTCTGCTGTAATTATACATTTTTTATTTAGTGCCTGGGGCACCGAGCGATGCTCGGTAACTTTTTGCCTCTAAATAGCTTAAGTTTCAAATTTCAAGGCTTTGCGACTTACCGAAGACGATATATGAATGATTAAAATATTTATTTTACGACAATCATAATTTACACGCCCTTCCTTTATTTCAATCGGATTAAAATCTATACACGACTAATAGCTCATGACACTTGATAAGTAGGTACACCAGATTAAAAAAAAATCGTTAGTGCCGTTTTTGATAAAAAAAAAATCTTTCATGTAAATGTCCACTTACGGTGCTCCGATTCCAACCAAAAATTTGTTGTACCCCTTCTAGCCTATATCGAGCTATCGAATTTCATAGTTCTGAGATTTATGTTTGAGAAACGCATGGGGTACATTCTTACGTACGTAAACATCCGGTACTTCTATTTTAGCCAAAATCTTGTTATACTTATTGTAGCCTCTAGATAGCTTAAGTTTCAAATTTCAAGGCTCTGCGACTTTCCGAAGACGAGATATGAACGATTAAAATATTTATTTTGCGACATGACTAATTTACACCCTCTTCCTTTATTTCAATCGGATTAAAAATTTGACACAACTAATAACTCGAGAACCCGATTGTATATATATACAAGAATTGCTCATTTAATAATATAAGATTTATAACGAGACTATAGTGTAAATAGATCACGTGTGAATTTCACTTATTACATACATTAATTCCTGTGGATCAATTATAATAGACTGATGAAGAGGGTAAAGCTCTCGAAACTAAAGTCTCGTTATAAATAAATTAAAAATGTATAATTCCAGCAGAAGACAGACTTTTATTGTCTCCTTCAATTTATAAAAATTTTGCTACTCTCGGCAAAAAGAAACGTAGTTAGAAATTAAATTTAATCCATTTCCCTGGGTGGAATTTAAAATTTCAAGCAAGTCACTCACTATTTGCAAACTTTTGGATTTGAAATCAATATCCAATTAATTATCTAGGGGATGAACATTAAAAATGTGATAATTTTGAGAAAAATCATCATGAATTTCATGAAGAAATTTAGAATTTTGAGAGATATTTTTTTCGGTAATTATTGTCATTACCAAACTTATAATCTTGGAATAAAAACTAAATTAACTCTCGATGAACATTTCTTAATTTAAGAAATCAAAGTTCGAATGTAATTAAGAAGTTTATTATAATTTCAAGCGAAAATACTTAGGATATTATTATTTTGAAATTATTATCATCTACCCTTACAACAAACTCTGGGCTTAAAATATTCCATTAGCTAATTGTCTTGGAGTAAATTATTCTAAATTTGAAAATTAAAGCTCAGATATTAAATGAGAAAAAGTTTTCCACTTGACTTTACAATACAACCTGGCCCCTCACTTAAATTTAATATTTAATAAAATTATTTATAATCATGTAGGGGAGGGAGGTTGGTTTTTGCATTTTTAGACTACATACTGATTATGTATACAAAATCTGGTTGAGTTTGGTACAAGAGCCTATATTTTCATTTTTTGACCCCCCCTCCCCCATTTTGGACGGTTAGTTTTTGGATTTTTAGACTTCTGGGGTCCCACTGATTACGTATACAAAATTTGGTTGAGTTTGGTACAAGAGCCTATATTTTCATTTTTTGACCCCCCTCCCCCATTTTGGACGGTTAGTTTTTGGATTTTTAGAATTCTGGGGTCCCACTGATTACGTATACAAAATTTGGTTGAGTTTGGTACAGGAGCCTATATTTTCATTTTTTGACCCCCCCCCTCCATTTTGGACGGTTAGTTTTTGCATTTTTAGACTTCTGGGCTCCCACTGATTACGTATAGAAAATTTGGTTGAGTTTGGTACAAGAGCCTATATTTTTAATTTTTAACCCCCCCTCCACCCCCCTTAATTTTAGGTCGATATGTACCAAAATCTAATCATCTCTTAATCTTAATGGACCAAAACTTTCGTGTGGAATTTGGTTTCGATATTCACACTAGTTTTTGAGCTAGATCGTCCACAAAAATTTGGAAACGCGCAGACTAACTAACAGACATTTTGACAAAACAATTATTATCTCGAAAAATATAATTTTTTCGATGTTCACTTATTAGAGCTTTTTTGTAGAGCGAAATTCCATGGTTTCGTTCAATTTTATTTAATCAAAATAGTTTGAGCCGTTTTTGATCATCATTGAGTATACAGTCCTAAGACTGGTTTGATGCAACAATCCGTCTCCACTCGACTCTGTCCCCCGCCAGCTGTTTGACCTCTCTAAATGTCTGGCATCCCATATCCCCAATTATTTGGTTGAAATATTCTAATCTGGGTCTTCCCTTCCCCTTTTCTTTCCCACCTCCCCTCCAAGATATCCCTAAGCAGTCCCCCATGTCTCAGTGTGTGCCCCATCATCTGACCTCTTCTTCTTCAGACTCTTCCACAAGGTTCTTCTTTCTCCGATTCTTCCAAGAACTTCTTCATTTGTAATTTTATCCATCCATTTGATATTCATCATTCTTCTGTAGCACCACATTTCGAAAGCCTCCAATCTCTTTCTCTCCGCTTTTCCAATTGTCCAGGTTTCACACCCGTACATGGCTATGCTCCATACATATGTCTTCAATAGCAACTTCCTGTTTGCTAAGCTGATTGAGGAGGAGCATAGTAGTTTTTGTTTTGAATTAAACCCCATTTTTGCTTGGGCAATTCTTGATTTAATTTCGTTTTTGCTCCTCCCATCCCATGTTATTTTACTTCCTAGGTAGCGGAATTCCTTAACTCCTTCTAGGTTTTCTTGGTTAATTTTGATGCATTCCTGTCTCGTTTGTTCTTTTTTTGTACATACTAGGACCTTGGTTTTATTCTTGTTTATTTTCATTTTGATTTCTTCTATTAGGATTTGGTTAATTCCATTCAAGGCGTCCTCTAATTCTTTTATTGCTTCCTAGAAGGGCAATGTCATCGGCAAATCTTAACATAGCGATCTTTTGACCTTGATTTCTATACCTGTATCAATTTTGTCTTTGAATTCTTTAATCGCTTCTTCTATGTATAAGTTGAAAATCATGGGTGACAGCACACATCCTTGTCTTACACCTTTTTTATTTTGGCTTCTCTTTGTTCATCACCAATATTTATAATTGCCGTCTGGTTTTGATATAGATTGTAGATTAGTCTTCTCCTCTGAATTTTATTCCCGCCTGTTTTAATATTTTAAACATAATTTCCCAATTGACGTTATCGAATGCTTTTTCTAGGTCTATGAATCCGATGTAGACAGATTCTTCCCTGATAAAAGCCCTTTCTATTATTAGTCTAAGAGAGAGAATTGCTTCTCGGGTGCCTCTGTTTCTTCTAAAGCCGAACTGGTCTTCCCCCAGATTTTCTTCAAACTCTTTGTTTTTGAGATATTTCGAAAAAAAAGAAGGAAAAAACCACTTTTTTCATGCATCAGATTACGCACACTTGACCATACCCTGTATGGTAAAGCGAAAATCTCGTGAAAATGACAACTACTAAATCCGAGGTTAATGATATTTATTATATGTCCAAAGGGTTATATTCTCGAAAATTGTCACTACCAAACTTACCAGTCTTGGGATAAGAAGCTAGTTAAGGGGGTGAATATTTCATAATGTAAGAAATCACAGTTCAAATGTATTTAAGAAGTTTATTATAATATCAAAGGAAAATACTTTTATTATTATTATCTACTTTTTGATCTTGGACTATATTCCTCAGTTAATTCGTCAAGGCGAAAATATCCCAAATTTGAGATTGTAAAGCTCGCATATATGACGAGACAAAGCTCGAAATTGTTTAAGAATCAGTTTTTTCAAGCAAACCTTAGAAGTAAGTTTTTTTTTTTTTTTTTTTTTTTTTAATTTGGTTTTAGAGGTTTTTTTTTAAAATTTTTCCTCGTTATATCATTATTTGGTGAATCGAACGAACTAAGATGTGTTAAACAAATTTTTAAAGGAGGGTGAATTGGGGGTAGTAGTTCCGAAGTCACCGTTAAAAATAAAGCTGACAAAGAATGTATATTCATCTTGTATGTAAAATGTACATCTGTAATTATAATTGTATAAATAAAGAATTTCTTATTATTATTAAGCAAACCTTACTTATTTTCAAACTCTGATCTTGTAATAAATACCCAATTAAATCAGTTTAGTTTTTAGTGGTCAATTATTGTCGTTTACTCACACAATATACGATGATATCGGGAAGGAGTTAAGAATATAGATTATTTTTTTGGAGGAGGGAATATTAATGTTTTCATCCCTAACGAGATTCAAACTCTAGTTAAGGGATGAATTGTCAGTGAGAACATTTAAACTGTGAGAATTAAGTTAGAATATCGTGAAGGAGTTGAATATTCGTGAGTTTTATCTTCTAAAGTCTGTATAGTATATACGCTATCTTGAAGAAGTTCCATTTTAGAGAAAAATATTTTTTAATGTCAGGAAGAAATTTAAAATTTCAAGCGACAATTGTAGGAAAAAGTGAAACTTTTTCAAGATTCAGTACGCTGTTTGTAGTTTCGGTGAATTAATCATTTTAAATTATAAATATCTAAATGTGATATTTATTTTTCGAGGTAATATTTTCTTATCTAGAGTGAAAACGGCGTTCCTAGAAATATAGACACTAAGAAATAAATCTCTACTAGTCTGGAATAGGTCTGGACTGGTATTTGGCATCTTGCAATGCCTTAGCTCTAAAGAAAGAGAGATCATTCTATCCGCACCATTTTGCTAATTTTCATTGATTAGATTAATGTAAAAATCACCCACCCGAATATTTATTTAATAGTAAAAAAATTGAAAACTTATTTATACATGAGACGCCATTTTAAGTAATTAATAATAAACTTAAATGTAAAATAACTGAAGAAGGAGAGAAAATCCTCCGAAGAGGGAAGTATCTTGTATGTTTCCATCATTGACCCCTTTTAAACCCTGAAGAAGGAGGAAAATCATCCGAAACGTCGATTTTTGAGTGTGGAAAAAGTGACTGCCCAATAAATCTATTTTATTTGAGAGAATTTTTTCATTATCCTTGGGCTTCCTTCAATCACTTCTAAAATAAAATAAATTGTTCATTTATGCCTATATAATAAGATAGGCTTAAAATCTCAATAAAATAATTCAAAAAATGATGATATATGCATTTTTGAACCAGAAGTTCTAAATCTAGAAAGCCCAAAATCTAATCAGTTTTCTGCATTGAAAATACAAACATTTGAGCACAAGAACGAACTTTCTACGACTTTTCATTTTTAAGATATCGTGGGTATTTAAATCCAGACAGACAAACAAACAAACAGACCGAAAATAATAGTTGAAAATAATTTTTCTACACGTTCTAGAAATTTTTAAAAACAATGAGCAATTTGAGAACAAGAACGAACTTTCTACAACTTTTAATTCTTAAGTTATCTTGGGTATTTAAATCCAGATAGACAGACATACAAACAAACGAAAAATAATTTTTTGCCTAAATTATTCGGGCGTACCGAGTAATACTTAAGATTATTTATATTGAAGTTATTATCAGCTACCTTTATTATTATTTGGAAACTTCTAGTCTTGAGATGTGTAGGTACATTAGCTAATTGTCTTGCGGTGAACATTCCTAATTTGAGGAATTAAAGTTTAAATGTCAAGAAATATATAAAGTTCGAAATTTGAATATAATTAAGAAGTTTGTAATTTCGATCGATAATATGTACTTAGATTATTATTATTATTATTTTGAAATTAGTTAGTATCATCTACCCCCCCCCCCCCCAATGAGACATTTCGTTAGGTTAGATAATAATTATATCTAGGTACAGGTGAATATTTGATAAAACAAAATTGAAATTTGAGATTCAAAGAGATATTTTGATTAAATTTTAAATTTTAAAAATATCTCACGATTTCACAAACTCTAGTCTTCGGATGATTAGAAAAATGTTTAGAATTTTGACCCAAAATGTTTATATTAATTGAGGATTAAATGGAAGGAAGTCCCAGTACCTATAAATAAAACGAGGATTTCTAATAAAAGAAGATTTATTTAGAATTTTTCCTTGTAATCTTTTGAACCGACTGAGGATCTTCCCAACTTCTTCAGGGTCTATAACAATTATATGAGATTGGTCATCAATATTTTTTCAGAGCATCTTCCCAACTCAAGCTTGAGTTGTTTGCCATAAAAGAATTTAGTCTTTGATTTTAAGTCGATTCTTCCACGTTTTCAGTAGAGGTTGCCATTAATAGTCAAAACATCAAAAATGGAATGCAATAAGGTAAATCCTCTAGTATTAGATAAGAATTGATCGTTATTTTTGATTTTAAGTCGATTCCTCCATGTCTTCAGCAATAGTTACCAATAATAATCAAAGGGTCAAAAATCTAATGTAGAATTATTATTCCTCAAGTAATAGATGATAATCAATCGCTATTTTTGATTTTAATTCGATTCCTCCATGTCTTCAGCAATGGTTACCAATAATAACCGAAATGTCAAAAATCCAATGTAGAATGGTTGGTTATTCCTCGACTGTTAAATGAGAATCGATCATTATTTTTGAATTAAAGTCAACATGAACTGCAAATTGTAAGTGATATCTGATTAATAATAAAGGAATAAACATAATAATATTTCAAATGAATTTGGATAAAGTTTAGCAACGATCCGTTGCAGTTTATTTATATTGACTATAGAAATCAATATTGCTGTACCTTGAAAAATGAACTTTACATGAGAGCCAAAAACACGATACAAAATGTTAATAATTCTCAAACTAAAAGAAGTAGAACTGTAATTTTTAGGATATAAAAATCTTTACAGGAATTTTGACGTATTTATTTAATTCTGCAAAGTGCGGATTTTGATCATTTGATAACTTTTATCGAATTTATATTAAGGGAAAATTTTTTAACAATTTTGAATATCTATCTAATTAAAAATTAATCCTAGGAGGTCGATACCCAAACTGCTTCACCTAATTTTTTCTGATTTAATTTATTATGATATTGATATTGGTATTTTTTCAGGATACAAAGCAAAATTGCTTTCTAGCCTTGATATACATATAAGCGAGGGGTGAACCGCGACCTAATATCCTGTACACCTACTTCCACTTTCATTTCCAAGCAGAAGACAATAGATGAAGGGGCATTATTTAATGAATTCCAAAATAATTCTACATAATTTCAAAGAAGTGTATAACTAAATTCCAATCGCGGTTCACCCCTCGCATATATAGTAAGTATATCTATTGATATACATTTTCATACATATATTGGTTGTTTATAGCTGTGAATTTTATATTTTTATCAAGGGTTTATTGAAGAGTCATGCAGCTTTTAATATTTCTTTTATTTAGAAATTCCCAGTGAGAATGGCTATAATCAATAGCCGAAACGTCAATGGGAATTTTTAAATAAAGGAAATATTAAAAGCTGCATGACTCTTCATTAAACCCTTGATAAAAATACAAATATTAGGTATTAATTATAACTAAGTTATAATAAAAGGCAGTTCATAAATTATTTAAATTTTATTAAATTTCCGATGTTTCGGGGACTTTTTCCTCTCCTTCTTCAGGGTATTGAATAGTTAGGAGAGAAAAAAGTCTCCGAAACGTCGGAAATTGAATAAATTTTAAATAATTTATGGACTTCCTTTCATTACAACTTAGTTATTTAGCTTACCAGTCCGTCTTTCTAAAAAAATAAATAAAATTAAATTAATTATAACTTAATTTTAAAATACCATATGAGAAGTTTTAAAATAATTTTAATAAATTTTATTTGTCATGAATTACATATTAGTGGGTTTTAAAATTAAGCAAGCCGATTATAAATAAGTATAGATAAGTAATTTTTTAGTGATGAACATTTGGAATTTGTGATTTAAAACCTAGGTAGTTTCCAGAAAATTAGAATTTCGATTAATAACACACAAATAATTTTATTTGAGAAATTAATATAATATTATATCTATGAAATCCGAACTCTGCATAAAGGATGAATAACTAGCTGATTGTCTTATTGCGATAAACATTATGAATTTTAATTTAAAATTTGCTTGTTGTTGAAAAACTTTTGAATTTCGACCGAAAATACTTAGATTAGTTTTTTTTTTTGTTTTTTTTTTTCAGGAAAATTATTGTCATCTCGTACGTTCCAAACTCTGGTTCTGGGAAATGAATTGCTAGTAATTGTCTCGCGGTGAACATAAATCACACTGAAAAATGTTGGATTTCATTTGTCCTTTCTGCTACCGTGGAATTTCATCCCCCTCCATCCCCTCATCCCTTCCATCTTTTCATCTTCCTCGCGTGTGCGAATCTTATAATTCACATTCCTTTAGGCATGAAATTACTTAATTTCCCAAATGTCCCGAGTTTTTTTTTCTCTCAATTTTTGAATCCTTTTTATTTTTGAAAGAAACATTTTGTTTATTTCGAGTAATTTTATTTTATAAAGAAAAATCAATGAAGCTGTCTTCTGCTTGATGCTAAAAAATATATTTTATTAATATATGTATATGTGTGAATGTATATATATATATATATACGAGCTTTTCGTGCGTGCCTTCGGCACACCCTCGAAGCTCGCCCCTCCGGACTGGTGCCATGGCGGGCAGCTTCTCGGTCCAAAAATTTTATTCCTCTTAAAAAACCACACTCCAAATGTATACCCGTAAACTACCGAAAATACATCGTCTCTTAAAAGTTTCGCCTCTTTAATTTTTTGAGTGGCGAGGGGGGGGGAGGAATAATTATATATATATTTAATGTTTCTTAATTTAAAATGAACTGGAGTCTTTCATTTCAAAATTCGATTCCAAATTACAATTATATTTCAAATTTGCTTGGTTAATGAAAATCGATTGGAGCCGTCAGTTTAAAATCCGAGCTGACAATTATATTTCAAATTTGCCTCGTTAATTAATATATATTTAATGTTTCTTAATTTAAAATCTATTGGTGTTTTTTCATTTTCATTCGAGTTCAAATGAATACAATATTATCTCGACACAAAGTCTAAATCAAAAATATATAGTTTTAGTAACAGAAATCAAGATATAAATATTAATGTTGCATTGGTGTAATGGCTAGAGCTGATGCCCTTAGTTCAAGAGTTCGTCGGTTCGATTCTAGGCAAGAGGGTAATTTTTTTACAAATTAATCTAGGCTCTTATATGTAGTATATGTCGCAGTAAAAACCCGTTTTTAGTAAGAACGGATTCTTACTAGTTAAAATGCGTTTCACTGAATATCTTTGTGGCAACTAGAATTTACTGATGTTGGTTCAGTTTGGTCCAAAGGTCTAGAATATTCATTTTTGACCTTCCACCTCATCTTGGTTGTTTATTTTCAAATTTTTTAAACGAAAATGTCAAAAATTACATCCTCTACAACTTTGCTTCGAATGTGGATGTAATTTTTGACATTTTTGTTTAAAAATTTTTGAAAATAAACACCCAAGATGAGGGGGAGGTCAAAAATGAAGATTCTAGACCTTTGGAGCAAACTGAACCAACATCAGAAATTTTAGTTGCCACAAAGGTATTCAGTGAAACGCGTTTTAACTAGTATGAATCCGTTCTTACTAAAAACGGGTTTTTACTGCAGCCTATATATAACTAGCTGCAAAGGCCGCCATCGGCGGCCCTCTTTCTAGCCAAAGGGCTACGCTCTCTGGACTCCCTCCCCAGCCCCTCTTGGTTACCAAAGAAGAAGGAGGCTTGAAGGGCCCGAAAAGGCGTACCTCATCAAAACAAATACCATATTTGGTCTCTCTAAATACTCTTGTATTAGAATCGATAAAAATATCTTTCTGAAAATAAAAAATTCAGACCACAGGAGAGACCCTTTGTATTCATTTCAGATTTATTCGAGGGTGTCAAAGTTAAATTTTTCCAATTTATATCATTACAAATACCTTATTTCGTCATATTATGAAGTTATATAGCCTAAAACCTCAATGAATAAATGGGCTATCTAATGCAAAAAGAAATTTTCAAATCAGATTAGTATTTATTGAGATTAGCTCGTTTAATCCATAAGTATAACTATAGAAATATAAAAGTTATTATTTTGATTAGTTATGTCCATGAATTAAATTATTAAGGTTGGTATCGGGGACTAAGGACTATATTTTTTATATTTTATTGCCAACGTTTCATCAATTTTGTTGACTTCTTCAGGGCTCAAATAGTTATCTCTTCTTTGCATATTTGTCATTTTTTAAGAAAGAATTATAAAAATGACAAATATGCAAGGAAAGATAACTATTTGAGCCCTAAAGAAGTCAACAAAGTTGATGAAACGTAGGCAATAAAATAAAAATTATTTGCATAAAAAAATATAGTCCTTATTTCCCGATACGAACTTTAATCATTTAAAAGTTATATAAACTAAAACCTCAATGAATAAACGGGCTATCTAATGCAAAAATAATTTTTCAAATCGGATTAGTATTTTCTGAGATTAGCGAGTTCAAACTAACAAACCAAAACAGACAAACTCACAGCTTTATATAATAGTATATGGATTTATTTGTTAGAGCCAATAGTTTCGACGGTTTGACCTTCATCTTCAGTCTTTTTATTATTTAAATATTTGTAGTTGAAAAGCCTAATCAATGATGAAGTTTTTTGTTTTAAATATTTTAAACTTATGTGAAAACAAACATTTATCTCGAAGATCGCCTCTTGCTGGGCAAGGGGAAGCGCCCCCCTGGAACCCCTCCCCCCCACTCCCTAATCCCACTACCCTACTCCGCCGCCAAACACTCTCCACTCCACCGATCCTGTCCCTTCAAATTTTAAAAATGTCCTTTTACGACACATTACTTATTTTTCATTTTAGTAAATTTGAGAATTTTGGATATAACCATTAAAGAATAGTGACAATTTACAATTTTTTTTTTTTTTTTGAATTTTTAAATAAATTGAAAGAAAGTTCAATTATTCAAAAAGGGGAAACGGAAACTCGCAAACATCCCCTTTTTGAGTGTTTTCCTAAATTATTATTTCAGAATGTGACACGGGGTTGCACTCTAAAGAAATTAAATTCATAATCACCTTAAAAGGGGATAATAACACTAAAATGGTTCAGAAATAAGGGTTGCCGGAGAAAAAAAGCCCTCCCTATCTTTTTTTCTGGCGAATATTAGAATAATATATTATTTTTTTTTTGGGGGGGGGGGGGGCAACTTGAGTCGCTGATGAGCAAGCAGATCTGTCTACCCTTGGAATAAACGGAAATTTAATATTATAATTTTTCGAATTTTTTTTTTGTTGAATCATTATCAGCATAGAGTATAAATTAGGGAGGTCACAAAGCCATACCTGGAGATTTTTTTCACCGTATTTTCGGTGTGGACCCCCATAATAATTGCTAATTGGCTGATAAATGAGATTGGCAAAGTTTCGGCTTAATTGGGTAACGGTAACCCGTACACTTTTTTGCAAACAATTTCAGTTTTTCCTTCATAAAATGAAAACTACTCATCCTAGAAATTGGATTTGTGTCTCATTCTCTAGGCAATTTTGTTGAGTTGAACTTTTACTTGGACTACTTTTTTGTTAAAACTCTTAAATTTGTAGATATTCAGCATTTTACATGACAGTATATAATCCGAATCCTCAAAAGTGACCTTTTAAGCAAATGTCTAAAAACATACCAATATTTTATGAAGAAAAACTTTAACCTCGTTGAGGCATGAGGCTTAGCGTTATCTACTTAACCTGAAACTTTGCCAATCTCATTTTTTAGCCAATTGGCATCTATTAAGAGGTCCGCACAGGAAAAATTCGAAGGTCGATTTCTTGTGACCAACATAGTATACAGTCTTGACTATCATTGGTTGATTATCTATTATTTATTAGCCAGCTGCGAAGCCCGCCTTCAGAGGAAATCTTGCTGGCCAGGAGGCTTTAAAATAATAATTTTAAAGGTTTTAAAATTAAAAAAATCACGTGGGAGTCGTCACACAAGCCGATTATAATATTTATAGATAAATAGATAGATTAAAATTTGAATTAATAGTGAAATCATACATAATTAATTATAATTATTTATTGAACACGAACAAATAATACAAATAATTATAATTAATTATGTGTGATTTACCTAAAAATTCAAATTTTAATCAAATTAATCACAAAAATAAAAGCTACAACAGCTTCATTACTAAATAGATAGATATCAGTGGCGTGAGGTCCATGGATGCTGTGGATGCGGCGGACCTCTAAAATACCAAAACGTCACGAGTATTTTCATTTGTCATAAATGCTGAATGTTTGGAAGATAAGAAAATGGGGTATTAAAAGTTCAGTATACTAAAATTTTATAAATACTACCTATTGATTTTGATATGTCTACAAAAATTTAAAATTTTTAACGTTAGCAAATTTAAAAAATATGAAAATAATTTTCCAGATTTCTTATATTTAAATCGTCACTTCAGCTATCTATCTTTTGGAAAATAATTTGATTTTATCAGGTTGAAAAGTGAATTAATTTACAAGTACACGACGCCTGACTTTAATTTTAAATCTATAGGGGCCGTGCGTCATGACTTTAGCGCCAACTGGCGACGAAAATGTAAGCTTTGGGGGATGATTTATTAAACGTCCAAGACAAAGAGACTCGCTCATGGCACCCTAGGCTTCGTGTACTCTTTTATCTATAATACAATATTTTCCCCAATTCTCCCAAAATTATTTCAATAAATAAACAAAAGAGAGCGCTACCTTCGGCAGTAGTGCTACCTCTATGTTTAACGCACGGTCCCTATAAATTGCATAAAAAATCTAATGGTGAAAGAGGAATAAAAATATGTTTTGGCAGAAGTAAAAAAATAAAAGATTCATTTTTTGGACAGCATCCCCTGGGTGAAAACTCACCGCCCGCCACTGATAGATATAGATTTTTAACACTCTGCATTCTAATTTTAAAGAAAATATTTCGGTATCTCTCCCTTTAATACAAAGAAAATGTTTGAAAAATAAACATTTTCGTTTTTCTTTTGCTTTTTAATTTGATTAGATTTGTAGAGAAGCTGGAAATTATCTCAACAACACACGTGGTAGGAATTTCTAATCAGAGAACGAGTTTGAATATTTTACTCCCTAAATATTATGTAGATGAATTTGAGAAAGGTGGAGGGGATGAATGATGAAATTACATTGAAGCGATTAAGATTACATTAGAAAATTACATTAGACAGGAAAATTTTTATAAAAGAATAAATATATATATATAAATAAAAATGTACTCTTACTCTTAAGTGATACGTTGAAGGATCTCCGAAAGTTCTTAAACGATTTCTTTAAAATTTTCACTCAACATTCCATTCAAATACACGAGTGTTTTTATATATAGTGTTTTTATAGATATCACACTTGTGGCATGTAAATAATATTTTTTTCGAGGAAACAACGACAGCGCCTCTCTGGAGGGTAAAAGCAAACAAACAAGATGTCCGATAATAGCTTTTTAGAAATCTTTCAACTGTCAATAGTATTTTTGGTTAAGGGAACAATTTTGACAAGTAATATATAATTCATTTACTGTCTTAATACCTATTCTATAATTATTTGCATTTTGAATTTATTTTCAAAACTATTATTATTTTTTAAATATATTTAAAAAATCGGGTCAACTATTATCTATATAAATATTAACCATAAAACGAGACGCTCCACGCCAGAGGCTAGGTGACGCCGGGCCGAAGGCCCGGGCGTCGGCTAGTTAAAAATAAGTTTCGGATAAAAACAGTAAAATTGAATTGTTTTTTTATCAGGTTGAAAAGATCAGAATCAATCAAACGTAACTCGTTTTTTTTGTTGTTTAAATTTTTACCAATAAAACTAATGAAGTTTTTACCTGAAGATTATCTTTTGTAATAGTAATTATTTAAAAAAATGCTAAAAAGGAGATTTTATCTGTTGATTTCTATCGCAATCACTATACAAATATAAATTAAGAGCTTGAATGTAGTGTAGGTATATATACATGATTTTAATCGATCGAGTTGAAATTATTGTTTTTTTTAATGCATTTGAAGTTCTAAATAAAAAAAAAATATTTTTCATGACTTGTTACGTTTTTTTGTAAAAATCGATAAATTAAATATCATAATTGTTTTAAATGAAAGTGTGAAATAAGGCAATTTTTTTCTTGGTCAGAGAACAATTTTGAGTAAAAAAAACTAAAACTTGGTATGTAAAAACTGGCGTTCAATCAATTTCAGCTCATTAGTAAGTACCTGCTAATGATTTTCCGATATCGATTTTTTTATTATTTATTTATTCATTAATTATTTTAATTGAAAGTGTGAAATATGAAATTGAGTAAGAAAACTGAAAGCAAAAACTTATGTTCAATCAATTTCAGTTCATTAATTTATAAGTACTTGCTAATGATTTTTGGATATAGATTGTTTTTTTTTTTATTTAACGATGCAAATTTACATATGGCCAAGTATTATAATCGTGCATGTTAAAAAAGTGTTTTTCTTTATTTGGTATTTTCAAAATATCTTAAAAACGGTTGAAAGTATTTTGATAGAAAAAATATAAGCCAACGGTCTACAATTAAGCTTTCTATAGTAAAGATAAAAAAATTGATATTTTGTGAGATATTAATTATCTATTTTGTCAAAATATTTATGAGTTAAGTAGAGGGAGTGATTTTGTGTAATTTTTAGCTCCAAAATTAATCAAGGCATTTTCAAGATTCCAAAATATTCAATATTACTATAAAAATTTCAAAAATTGTAAAATCTCGAAAGGCTGATTATTATCTAAGATGTTAACGTTATGATAATTTATATAATTTATTCAGATTGAGATGAAGTTTTCGAATATCAACTTCATTTTGTTAGACTTGTAAAAACACACATCCTAGACATTTTATATTGATATTAAGAAATACAAATATAAAACACGACGTTTCGATCAGTATATTTCTCCGACAATTGTCTGTTGGCCGTTGCCCAGGTGTCTCTCTCTACTTGAAAACGATAGAGTGATCGAAACGTCGTGTTTTATATTAAAATATAATCATCTTTTCGTTATTATAGGCTCATTTTATAGTATATTTCATTTTTTTTTTATTTTTTTTTTTAGTTTGAAAATCTTATAAATTTAATTTTTTAACCCCACTCTCCCTTATTTTTGGTTCTATTTCAAACAAAAATCTAATCATCTCTTAATCTCTCAATGCACCTAAACTAGATGTGAATTTTGGTTTTGAAATTCACTCTAGTTTTCGAGCTAGTGCGTCCACCAAAATTTGGTAATGAATACTAAAATACTAATAGACATTTTGACAAAATAATTAATATCTCGAAAAATAAAAAATTTTCGATGTTCACTTATTAGGGCTTTTTTGTAGACCGAAATGCCATGGTTTTGCCCATTTTTTAATCAAAATAGTTTCAGTCAGTTTTTAGATATTTTGAAAAAACGAAGCAAAAAAACACTTTTCCATGCAAGATTACAATACTTGACCATACCCCTGTATGTTAAAGTAAAAAACAATCTTCAACATTTATTAAAATACCAAAAGTTTCGGGGAAATTTCTCCCTTTATAAGTTGAATTAAAAATTAGACTACACGACGGAAGTGATAACTTATGTGGCATTTACCATATAATTTTTTTAGGTATTTGGTACCAATAGCTGTGTGACGCCTGTTGACTGAATTTGTGATATAATATATTATTATTACACGCTTTATATTAGCTTCACCTGGTATGTATGTATGTATATATGTATTTATCTATGAATGTATCAATGTGACTTTTGTTCTGTTAAATTCCGCAAACATTTCTCTATAAAAATAACTAATTGTTTACCTACTCAATTTAAATGAAATTATATAAAAATAAATACATTTCATTCTGTTAAATTCCGCAAACTTTTCTTTATAAAAATAATTAAAACTAATAAATAAAAATAAAATGAGCATGGTGGTCACAAGAGTTCAGTGCTTTTTCTCCATCCCAAAAATGCCTAACGTGCCTAAAGAAGTTTTCACTTCAAAAAAAAAGTTTCTTTATGAAATGAATATAAAGCAACACTTTACATAATAATAAAATAAAGTGTTATTTTGTAAATCGTGTGGTGTCTCCAATAATTGATTTTTTATTTTAAGTAGGCAATTTTCACAAACCTCTCTCTCACTTTCACTTTTTTCTCTCTTTAAAAAATATTTCCTAATTCCTTAATGGTTCAACTTGAAAAGAGAATATAAAATTAGTTATAAATTTTCTCCAATTACATTTTATACGTATATATATATTTTATATACTTATATACTACTCCATCTTCATCTTTTTTTTTTTTATCCAAAATTAGTTAAATATTATAAAAACGAATTTAACTTTTTCCCAGTTTTTTCCTCCACCCCCTCACTCACTCTCGTTGCTTCGAAAGATTGCCTTAAGTGATATTCTTCCATCAAAAAGTTTAAACATTAATTATAATAAAGAAGAGAGAAAGAGAAGAAGAAGAAAAAAATGAGATATCATCTTGATTTAATAGATTTCTTTCTGGTCCCCCTAAGCCCCCCTTTTTTGTGAAATATTAATTATTAATCTTAATAATTAAACTTTTTAGTAAAGTGATACAGCTAGGAGAGAGAGAGAGAGAGAAAGTGCAATTGTTTTAGCATTTTCATTTTATCATCTTTCATTTCTTTTACTTTCACTTTGGAGCGAGAAAAAGGGTAAAAGGGTAAGTAGGCAGAATTGTGAGAAGAGGGCGGTCTCTGAGCCTGCCTGTCTTACTCAAAAGACTAAACAATTGAATATTTTAAAATGGGAATTTGACGAAATTTATGTTAGCCCTATGAAAAATTATATTAAAAAATAAATAATAATAATAATAATTAAACTTGTTTTTGTTTAAAAATCTATTATTTTATTTATATTATTAAATGAGCAAGTCTTGTTCAGGGTGAGCCACGGGAAACGGATGTTTTTCAGGAAAGCATAACTCTGCAGATTTTTTAAAACAAAATATTTTTTTTTCATAGAAACAATCACTAAACTATGCCATTATTGAATACTTATGAGCGGAAAATTATGTCTGACAAATGATGGCCATTTCACAACACACATTCGAAGGCGCTCTCGATAAAAATGAGCTTCATCGCGATGGTCAAATCCACATTTCCTTCAAACACGTCAAGCATTGTTTGGCAAATAGTGAGACGTTGTTGGTAATCTCGCTTATTCAACTTGTTGGACTATCGTAATTTTATACGGGTGAAGCCCTAGGTCATTGTGTAAAATCCACACAGTGCACAGTGCTTTGAAGAAACTTTGACAAGAATGGTCGCAAAATTTCGAGAGCGCCTTCGAATTTATTTGGCATAGTTTAGTGATAGTTCCTATGAAAATAAAATATTTTATTTTTAAAAATCCGCGCAGAGTTATGCTTTCCTTAAAAACATCCGTTTCCCGTGACTCACCCTGTAAACAGTCCATAGCCCAGCCAGCATTTCGGTATAATTTGGGGGTACTAAGTTTCCTTTTCACCGGAGTAAGATAGGTTTATTAGGATGTCAAAAAAACATGATTGCCACCTCAAAGAGGCAGCTAATAAAAATGGCAGGCAATCCAAGATGGCGGATGTTGAGTTATTTTAAAAAAATATTTGTATCTCGAGAACTATTGATCCGATTTCATTAGTATTTTTTTTAACTAAAACTCTACATGTGTGCTTCAAATTTTGTCATATGCACTGTTTCAATAAAGTCAACCATTAATTTTTATCAAGTTTTTACAAAATACTTTGTAGATTAAAAAAAAGCTCAGATGAAAGATGTAGTATACTAAAATATCTTTAATTTGATGTATTACATGTTTGGGTCGGATGGTTGAAAACACATATAAACATGAATTTGAGTTTATTTCAATTGAAATCCACTGTTTACTAAATAACTGCGCTTACAAAAGAAAAAGATTTTGAAGCTTTTGTAGCGTTTCCAAAAATAATGTTTTGACTATATGTCAATAATTTTAGAATCGGTTTCTTGAAAACGGCTCTAACGATTTTGATGAAAATCAGTTCTTTACATTGGAAATACAAAGACGAACTTTCTACGACTTTTTTTTTAAATATCCCAAAAACAGATAAAATAAGTAGGATAAAAAAAAGATCGAATCCATAGCGTTTCGGTCTACAACACAACATATTATATATTGAACAAAGAAAAATTTCTATTTTAATATTGATAATTTTGTCAAAATGTCTGTGTCCCATAAGAATAATAGTTGTACCCCATTAAATAGCGCCTCTAGCGGTTATTGATTTTCGGCAATAGTAACCTGATTGAAAATTGGACTTCCTATATATATATATAGTTTTATTTGCTAGAAACTATTAGTTTCGAAGTTTTTTTTATAAATGTTTTATTTATTTTTTTATTTTTTTATTTTTTTATTTCATTTAATTAATTTAATTGTTTTATTTTGCAGTTGAATCCAGGAAATAATGTCCAGTCAAGTCAAAACTTTTGGAATATCAGTTATTAAAAAATTATATATTATTCAATAATAATATATTTAAGTGATAGAGTTTTTCTTTAGGAGACGGACTGGTATAAATATGCAATTGGATGTTGATGTTACCCTGAAGAAGGAGAGAATAAATCTCCGAAACGTCGGTTTAACAAATAAATGTAAAATAATAAAACCTCTGTAGTCTTATTTTTTTTACAACCACCGTGGACTGCTTTCATCAACATCCAATTATATATTTAAGTAATTGAAAAATATATATATATATATATTGATGAAGAATTATAAATTCTTAATAAGATTTCATTAAAAATAAAAAATAAATACATGATGTAAAATGTTCAATAAAAAAATAAATAAACAAAATTATTTCTGTATTAATTATTTTTTTATTTATTTAATTATTTTCTTACCTTTAACTCCTGAGCTCCTCTATCTGATTATGTCATGAGATATTACAAGAAAAATTTATATATATTATAAAAATTTCACTTACCTGAAAAAGACAAAAAATTACATTAAAAAAATAAATAAAAATAATATATTGTGTATGTTTTTTTTTAATTATTATAATATAAATGAATAAATAATATATATTTAATTAAAAAAATTTGAATATAAATTGAAGATTAAAAATTAAAAATTAGACCCCTCTTACCTTTAAAGTTTAAACAGTTTGCACTGACGCAAGGTTGATCCTGGAATAAGTAGGCCGAATGCTGAATTTTCAACGGAATCTTCAAATCTGCAACGAAATCACACAAACAAACATATAAGTATACATTTAAATTAGAAAAAAATGACAAATTGAAATTTTGAAAAAGAAAACATATCTAAATTAAAATTCAAATACGAAAATTTTTAGATAATATGATAAAAATTGCTAAAACGTATTTAACAAGTAAAATTGAATCGGTAAAGCGCGATTGGAGATACATAGCGAGAGTTTATTCAATTTGTAAAATATATATTACAATATACCCCTGTATATACGAGCCCCGTCCCATCTCAATTGGCCCACCAATGTTTTTTCTTTTTAAGTAAAATTATGCTAATTCACGGTAAATTTAATTTTTAAATATTTATTTTTATTATCATTTGGAACAACATATAAACAATTTAAAACATTTTATTGTAACATTTAACTTAAAATTATTTTTTAATTGCTAAAAACATATTTTTATATAAAAAAATAGTTCTTTGCTTTTCACGATTTTTTTTTAAGAATCTTTGAATATGTGAAATAATCAAGTAGGCTTTGCCTTTTTCCAACAAAAGAAAGTTTGTTTTGTTTATTATTAGTAAAAATACTCGTTGATGAAAGGTTGTTGATGAAAAAATTCGCTCAATTATTATCAATTTATTTAAAAAGAGAAAAACAAACGCGGAAATTGGCGATCTAGTTAATTTATCAAAGTTTACTGTCAGAAATATTATTACAGTTTATAAAACAACGGGTACAATACCTACAACAAAACCTCGGTATGGGTCGAAATCCAAAATATCAGATGCTGATAAACGGGCATTGAAGAAAATTATTAGAAAAAACACGCGTTCGAACTATGGTGAATTATCTGTTCTTTGGAGCGATGCTGTGGGGCGAAATGTTTCAAGATCCACCTGCCATAGAGAAGCCCTTAAGTTAGGTTTTAAAACTTACAAGGTAATTTTATTGCAACTTATTCCAAATTTTTTTTGTAATTTTACTAATTTTTAGGCGAAAGAAAAGGCACTCTTGACATTAAAACAAAAGAAAAACCGGCTTAAATGGGCTAAAAGTCACATTAATTGGACGAGTGATGAATGGAATAGTGTCCTTTGGAGTGATGAGTCTCGTTTTGAAGTTTGTGTTGGGGACAATCGAAGCAGAGTTATTCGTCAGAAAAATGAAGCTTTCAATTCAGATTGCTTAAAAAAGAATAGAAAATTTCCTGCTTCAGTTATGGTATGGGATTCAATGTCTGCTAGAGGTCCACAAAGAGAAACAAAGAGGTTTTCCTCTGCTTGATGCAAATAAACATACACACATATATATCGAGATGATATATCTGTATATATATATATATATAATTTATTTGTTTGAGACTATAGTTTCGAAGACTTGGTCTTCATCATCAGTCTTTTTTAATTATAAATGTTATTTTTCATGGAGTAAATATCGTATGGATATTGAAAATTTGATGTTCAATTACTGGTTGGCAGCTTAGAGGTGTTGGAAAACTTCACTTCAATGATGGAATTGTAAACACCAATAAATATTTAGAGATTTAAAAAAAAATCATTACTTCCAACAATGGCAGATGCATTGCAGAATAATAATAATTTTGTGTTCCAACAAGACGGGGCGGCCTGCCATACATCAAAAAAATTTTTAAAATGGCTTTCCGATCATTATGTTCCACTTTTGGAGTGGGTGGCAAACAGTCCCGACTTGTCACCAATAGAAACTCTTTGGCACACAATGAAAAAGCTATTACGAATACAACCAGCTAGAAACGTAGTCGAATTAAAACACAAACTTCAAAATATTTGAGATACTTTCACTCAAGATGAGTGTCAAAACTTAATAACTACGTTGCCCAAAATAATTCAAGCCGTAATTAAAAATAAAGGCGACGTCACATAGTGGTAAAGGTTTTGGATTTTGTATGTTTTCCTTGTTTTTAACAATTAAAAAATAATTTTAGGTTAAATGTTACAATAAAATGTTTTAAATTGTTTAAATTTTGTTCCAAATGATAATAAAAATAAATATTTAAATTAAATTTACCGTGAATTAGCATAATTTTATTTAAAAAGAAAAAATATTGGTGAGCCAATTGAGATGGGACGGGGCTCGTATTTTTTTAATTTAACGTCATTAGTGGTTATATGTTTTCCAAAATAATACTAAGAATAATTACATCTTCACAGGATTGCCCGGAAAGGAAATTTGCTAAATAGGGGACAATCTCTTCTGACATGAAAAAACAAAATATTTCTGATCATTAAACAATTAAATATGCCAGCGCCTCCCAATCGATCCCAGGGATCAGTAGCTTATATATGTATTCTAATTAGTAAGAAAAGAAATGACGAAGTGTTTTATAAATTTGATCAAGAGCCTGATGAAGCCACAATAAATTGGCAAAACGTTCGCATATTTTAACACTGTTTTTAATTGATCCTATTGTCCTCTGATTTGTCACATCTAATTCTGATAATGGAAATGAATAACAATAATAATAAAATTAAATATAATAAACTATTATAAATATATTTTTTACTTTACCATACAGGGTATGGTCAAGTATTGTATTTATATTTTAATTGTTTCGAGAGAAAAATTGATATTTTATGTATTTTTAAACGAAAAGCTTTAAAATTTTTCTTGGCAGTGTGTCTACTGTATTCGAAAAATGGTAGACAGTTTAGATATCAAAATGCTTAATATTCTTAAGGCAGAGAACGAACGACAAATTAGGTTTTGTAACTTGAGAACTTCCTGTTTAAAAATGCATAAAATACGAGTATATATGTATATTTTTTTTAATGATTTTTTTCATATTTTAACCAGATGTAATGATAAAAGAATAAACAAATTAAGAGGTGTTTTTTCATTTTCATTTTATTAAATTTTTTTAACTTACACTATCATATTACAAAGACATACAAACAGACATACACACAGAGAGAGGAAGACATTAATGAATGAAAATAACTTTTTTTTTCATATTTCAGACATTTTTAACTATAATGAGGAAATAAATAAAATAAAAAATAAAAAAATTGCATAAATTCATTTCTAAGCCCACCCGGACGGCAGGAAGACACCTTTTGAGTGTTTCTTCCATATATATATATGTAGAGGGCGTGCCGTGGCAGCGTCTCGGCATGTGATTATTAGGTCTGTAATATATATTTGTAATATTTTGCCCCTCTTTCGCCCTCAAGCACTCATTTTGGCTATTGATTTTTTCAGCATACATTTTATATAGTCTTAAAAACTAACATTACAAAATTTGATCTATATCGGAGAGAGTATTAATTTTTTGCCCCCACTCACATTTTGGGAGGTTGAAATTATTTTTTAGTAAATTTCTTCCAGAACTTGTATCTATATTGAAGATTTAAGAATGAATGTTTCATGTGAAATGACAAATTCCGATTCTTGAACGAGATGTATGTATGATTTCAAATTATTATAAAAAAAATTTTGTGTTATATAATTCTCTATAAAAAGAAAAAATGTAAATAAGTGTTTCATTTCAATTTTTAGAACTACTGAGGATGGTCGACCAGTGGTGACCGAAACTGTATAGTTATCAATTAAATAATACAAATAGTTATTAAAATTATTGTTTTATTATATTTGTGACAAAACCAACCCTTCAATTTAACGAAAAATTATTTTTTAGATATTTGCAAATATTTATATTTTTGCAAATAAATAACTCTCAGTTTTCTAAAGAGTAAATGTACTAAAAAGCTAAAAATTTCTATAATTTGCAAACAACACGCCTGGGGGTCAAGATCCTCTCCCCTTCGCCCCCATACAGTCAATTTTGATAGTTGATTTTTACAGGAATAGTTTCTCAAAGTAATAAAGAATAACTCTACAAAATTTGATCAAGATAGGAGAGAGTTTTAATTTTTGCCCCCACTCACATTTTGGATAGTTGTGAGTCGAATTTCAAAAAATCCTAAAATCACTTTTTAGATATAAGTATTTAGAATTTTATTAAGTAAAAATCAAGTAGATATCTTATCGTCCTTAATTGAAAATGCATAATTAGTGTAAACACATTGCAAAGATATTTTGGCCCTTTTGACCCTTTTAGGGGTCGAATTTCAAAAAATCCTGAAATTTGTTTTTAGATATTTTAATTCAGTATTTTTATATGTAAAAAGCAGGTAGATATTTTATTGTCCTTAAGAGATATCGCATAATCAGTGAAAACACACTTTGGCCCCTTTGACCACCTTAGGGGTCGAATTTCGAAAAATCCTTTCTTAGTGAGCCCCTATGTCATAGATGTAATATCCTCAACAAATTTCATGTTTCTATGTCCAGTGGTTCTGACTGTTTTGATGATGAGTGTGTGAGTGAGTGTATCGGGCAAAGAATTTTATATATATAGATATATATGTTGCAGTAAAAACCTGTTTTTACTTGTTAAAACGCGTTTCAATGAATATCTTTGTGGCAACTAGAGTTTACTGATGTTGGTTGAATTTGGTTTAAAGGTCTAGAATCTTCATTGTTGACCTTCCGCCTCATTTTGGGTGTTTATTTTCAAAAATTTTTAAACGAAAATGTCAAAAATTAGAAACAAAGTTGTAGAAGATGTAATTTTTTACATTTTCGTTTAAAATTTTTTGAAAATAAACACCCAAAATGAGGCGGAAGGTCAACAATGAAGATTCTAGTCCTTTGAACCAAACTCAACTAACATCAGTAAATTCTAGTTGCCACAAATGTATTCAGTGAAAGGAGTTTTAACTAGTAAGAACCCGTTCTTACTAAAAAACGGGTTTTTACTGCAACATATATATAATACATAATTATAGCTATTCTAATCAATTACTATTATTATTATTATTATTGAAAATCGACCTAAAATATTAGAAAAATACATATTTTTAGAATTATACGTGTAAGAACATTTTATTTCCTTGTTAATCAAAACTTATAATGGGTAGTTCTTGGTCTGGTGACCATCTAAAATGGATGCTTTAGATTTGATCTTGACCACAGGCGTGTTGTTTGCATCCCACTTAAATTGATTGAGAATGCCTAAAGGGGTGTCGAACTATAAACTCCACTAGAAACAACAGCTCTTGGATACCCTTCAAGGGTATAAACACAAGATGGTTAATAATAATAATAACAATAATATCTATTGATTAGCACTGACTTTATGGGTATTTTAAATATTTGAATATTGTAGGTAAATGCTAAATTTAAACACATAGCCATCCCTTCAAAGCGGTAAAAAACCCTATAGATATATAATTAAAAATTATCCATTTAAATGATCTTAATACTGTGAATGAGAACCTCTTGTGATTTTCTTAAAAGGAGCCTCTATTTTAATAATTTCTGGACTGAATTAATGTAAAATGGATAAAATAAATATTTAGACCGTTTAGAAACGTGTCTCGTGTCTAAATAAGCTGACGTGTTCTGATGTGACCATCCACTTGACTTTACCATACAACCTGGCCCCTCACTTATATTTAATATTTAATAAAATTATTTATAATCATGTAGGGGGGGTTAGTTTTTGCATTTTTAGACTCCTGGGACCCACTGATTATGTATACAAAATTTGGTTGAGTTTGATAAATGGCCAGGATTTTCATTATTTTTTGACCCTCCGCCCCCCCCCGCCCCATTTCGGGCTGTTAGTTTTTGCATTTTTAGACTTCTTGGGACCCACTGATTATGTATACACAATTTGGTTTAGTTTGGTAAATGGCCAAGATTTTCATTTTTTGACCCTTTCATTTTCAGCCGTTTTTTAGATATTTTGAAAAATAAGGAAAAAAACCACTTTTTTCATGCACGATTACAATACTTGACCATACACTGTATGGTAAAGTAAAAAGAGCTCAATCTTTTGGGAAACTAAGAATTCAGATACGCCATCTGGTAGTCTAAATTGAAATTAGCCACAGTGGGCCAAAAAATTAAGCCAAATCCCCCACAAAGTTCCCAATAAGTTTTTAACTTAATTAAATACAGTACTTTTATTAAAATAATCTCAAAATTTTATTCAAATGTTCCGGGAGAGATTTCCCAAATATATCAATGGAAATTTTTAAAATATTTTTAATTTTTACGATAGAAGATTTTCTTTAGTGACGGACTGGTAGATTTATAGTTGAGGATTGAGAACGTAAGGCTGTCCAGAAATAAATACAAATAATTATTTCCAAAATAAATTGACACGTTCTGATGGGGCCATCCACTTGACTTTACCATACACCCTGGCCCCTCTCTTGTATTTAATATTTAATAAAATTATTTATAATCATGTAAGAGGGTTAGTTTTTGCATTTTTAGATGACTGATTATGTATACAACATTTGGTTGAGTTTGATACAAGAGCCAAGAATTTCATCCCCACACATTTTGGGCGGTTGGATTTTCCATTTTTAGTTTTCTGGGGCCCAGTGATTAGGTATTGAGTTTGGTACAAGGGCCTATATTTTCATTTTTGACCCTACACTCCTCTCCCCTCCATTTTGGGCTGTTAGTTTTTGCATTTTTAGACTTCTGAGGGTCCATTGATTATGTATACAAAATTTAGTTGAGTTTGCTCACATGGTCTAGATTTTTAATTTTTTAACCACCCTCCACTCCCCTTAATTTTGGGCCAATATGCACCAAAATCTAATCAGCTCTTAATCTCAATGGAGCAAAACTACATGTGAAATTTGGTTTCAATATTCTCACTAGTTTTTGAGGTAGCTCGTCCACAAAAATTTGGTAACGCGCAGACTAACTAACAGACATTTTGACAAAACAATTATTAACTCGAAAAATATAATTTTTTCGATGTTCACTTATTATTGCTGGAGTATGCTTTGTTGTAGTGTTTTTTTAATTAAAAATAATTATAGCCTTTTTTGAGATATTTCCAAAAAATGAAGCAAAAAAAACACTTTTTTTCATGGACGATTACAATAAAGAAAAGAATTTTTTTTTGAAAATGTTATTTTGGAACTTTTTCAATAAAATTTTTAAATATAAAATACTAGATAGGTTTCACATAAATATAAGATCAGATGCTTGTTTAGAACTACTCTCTATATATATATGGTATTTCGGGGTATAAGCCTGTCCTTTGTGAACTCCTGAAGATGGGCTTATACCCCGAAATACCATATATATAGAGTAGTTCTAAACAAGCATCTGATCTTATATTTATGTGAAACCTATCTAGTATTTTATATTTAAAAATTTTATTGAAAAAGTTCCAAAATAACATTTTCAAAAAAAAATTCTTTGCTTTATTTGATATGTTTCACCAAGAACCTACACCATTCTCCCTTAACAAAAACACGATTACAATACTTGACCATAGTAAAATAAAAATTAGTTTAATTCGTTTTTAAATATTTCGAAAAAACGAAACAAAAACACTTTTTTCATGCACCATTACAATACCTTGTATGGTAAATTAAAAGTATATTATTTGAAAGGAGAGATAAGACCTATATATTAAAAAAAAGTTGAAAAGCTTACTTTTTGGTCCAGAATTGGCGAATGAGTTGATGGAGAATGCGAGGTTTAACTAGTTGGTTTGTCCATGCACTAGAGAATACTCGAAATGAATAACGCGAACCATTCTGAAATGATACAATTTAATATTTTACCATGCAATATAAATATACACTCACCGGCAAAAAAATGCAACACCTAATTTTTTTTATTTTTAATATTTTAATTTTATAATATTTATCTTTGAACATATAAAAATCATTAATATAATTTCTAGGATAATTTTAAATATACAAATTTTAATTAAAGTTGAAAAATGTTACTTTAAAGTTTATTTTTTTAAAAAAGTCTAATATAAATGTAAATTTCCCCACCTAATTATCACAAATAATCACCAAGCAGATCATCTTTTAATAATTTTTTGCAACTGAAAATCACAAAATTTAATTTTCTGGAAAAAAATGTTTTGTTTAATTTAATTTAACAAAATTTGATATTTGGAAACAATGTTAGCGATTTGTAATTAAATTATTAATATATAATATAGATTGAAGTGTTTAAAGTTAAATAAAATGACTTTAAAAATGATATAAATGTTTTAACTTTGATAAAAAATGGAGTTTATAAAAGAAAACATTAAAAATACAAAAAAAAAATAGGTGTTGGGTTTTTTTTGCCGGTGAGTGTATAATTAGTAATATTAATTAGTGATAGAGTAATAACTTACTTGTTTCGAGCTGTGGTGTTGACCATGAGGTAGAACGCGGCCAACTGCAAGCGCGCTGCTCGCGTCAACTGTCCCGTTAGAACCGATAAGTCGCCCGGCCGAATTATCTATTTCTTTGAATTCTTTTTCTGAAAATAAAATTATCAACATTATTTTTAATTATTTATCGACACATGAAATAAGCTAATAATTAGAAACTAAATTTTTATTAATTATTTAATTATAACATAAATATAGTGTTTTTTTTTTTTACTTTAGTATACAGGGTATGGTCAAATAGTTGTAATCGTGCATGAAAAAGATGTATTTTTTCTTTATTTTTTAAGAAATATCTCAAAAACGGCTGAAACTATTTTGATTAAAAAAATTGAGCAAAATCATCACATTTTGTTCTACAAAAAAGCTCTAATAAGTGAATATCGAAAAAATTATATTTTTCAAGATAATGATTGTTTTGTCAAAATGTCTATTAGTCTGGTTGTTATTCTGTCTGTTAGTCTGTGCGTTACCAAATTTTTGTGGACGAGCTAGCTCAAAAACTAGTGTGAATATCAAAACCAAATTTCACACGTAGTTTTGGTCCATTGAAATTAAGAACTGATTAGATTTTGGTGAATATCGACCCAAAATTAAGGAGGGTGGAGGGGAGCTTAAAAAATTAAAAATCAAGGCCATTTGAGCAAACTCAACCAAATTTTGTATACATAATCAGTGAAACCCCAGGAGTCTAAAAATGCGAAAACTAACCCCCCTCCACTACATGATTATAAATAATTTTATTAAATATTAAATATAAGTGAGGGGCCAGGTTGTATGGTAAAGTCAAGTGGATGGCCAAATCAGAACACGTAAGCTTATTTTTATAAAGTTAAGCTGATTTCAATATTTTTTTATTTTATTTATTTATTTTATTTTTTATAATTTTTACTTATTAGGCTAAATACTGTTTACTCGCTGGGTACCTTTTAAATTTATCCAAAAAATTCATTTTGTTTGCAAACACGACGTCATGTCGACAATGAAAAGTTTTATAAAGATTGGTTTGGTATCAAAATTTAATGTGTTCTCAAGTCTAAATTTTGAGATTTCTAAGTTCAGATCTTCATTAAAAAAAAAAAAACTCTGAACTAGCTCGCTCAGAGAAATTTGGTAACGCACAGGCTAACAGACTGACAGACAGACTAACTAACAGACATTTTGACAAAACAGTTATTATCTCGAAAAATATAATTTTTTCGATGTTCACTTATTAGGGCTTTTTTGTAGACCGAAATGTCATGGTTTTGCCCAATTTTTTTTAATCAAAATAGTTTCAGCCGTTTTTGAGATATTTCGAAAAAAAGAAGCAAAAAACCACTTTTTTCATGCACGATTACAATACTTGACCATACCCTGTATGGTAAATTAAAAAGACTATTTATTGGAAGGTTTTTTTTTAACAATTTTTTGAAACCGACTTATTATACTAGAAATATTAAATAGCTACTTTTTTTTCTTCTTAAGAAGTGAATGAACTAATTTCGAGAATTTTTTCAGAATTTTTATTTAAGTGCTTGATTGTTTTAATTGGGCTTGTAGAAAAATAATCTAATAATGGCCAATTTAGGGCTCCCTCTCATGCAGTCATTATAAAGTGAAATAAATTTAAAAAAAAATTATATCTAATTTTTCTTAAAAAACATCTTTACAGAGATCCTTCACATCTCATGAAAAAAAATGATCATTCCCAAAAGTATCACTGCCCAAAAACGAAAATGTTTCGGCCTCAAAAATACGTAGCTGATTCTTATGTATTTCCTCCTGTTGAATTCAAAAATCACCATAAAAAATACCAATTAGCTCTTGTTTTGGAGAAATTATCGGCCAAAACGACGAAAAAGTCCATTTTGACATTAATTTGGAGTCCCATTAGATAGTAAACAGCAATATTTGAAATAAAAAATATTTTATTGACGTAATAGAAAACACGCCAACATTCGCTGAGCGGATAGGCACCAAAAGAAGAAAGAATAGAAAACAGCTCCCTCTTTGATTTTCAAATTAGCACTTGATTTTAGCTCAATTATAACTCGAGTTATAACTAAAAAACTAAAACCTTATGTATGTATCTATGTTTATTATTTTTTACAATCACATAGTTTTAGTTTTTTACTTATAACTCGAATTTTAATTGAGCTTAAAACAAGTGGTAATTTGAAAATCAAAGAAGAAGCTGTTTTCTATTATGTCAATAAAATATTTTGATTTCAAATATTGCTGTTTAATATCTAATGGGACTCGAAAATAGGTCAAAATGACATTTTTGGTCTTTTTGACCGATAATATCTCAAAACTCTGAAGTGTTGTAAAAAATCGGGAACTTGTATGATAATCAGCGTATATAACTGTACTGGAATCAATTGTTAGGTTTATAGGGAACATTACCATTTCTACTTACGTAAAAGTATAATAAGTAGAAATAAATAAAAGTATATTTAATTGTTTTTGTGCTTCAATTGATTTGAAAGAGGGTTTGTTGCGTTCTTTGATATTGAATTTATGGCTTGGCAAGTTATAATAGTCAATAAATAACGTTTAACGTGATGTGCAAAATGTGAGTGGGGGCAAAAATTAAAACTCTCTCCGATCTTGATCAAATTTTGTAGAGTTATTCTTTATTACTTTAAGAAACTATTCCTGTAAAAATCAACTATCAAAATTGACTGTATGGGGGCGAAAAGAGGGGGGGGGGGGGACAAAATATAGAAATGTTTAGCTTTTTTATACATTTACTCTTTAGAAAACTGAGAGTTATTTATTTGAAAATATCTAAATATTTGCAAATATCTAAAAAATAATTTCAACCTTCCAAAATGTGAATGGGGGCAAAAAATTAATACTCTCTCCGATATAGATCAAATTTTGTAATGTTAGTAATTAAGACTATATAAAATGTATGCTGTAAAAATCAATACCCAAAATGAGTGCGTGGGGGCGAAAGAGGGGGCAAAATATTACAAATATATATTACAGATCTAATAATCACATGCCGAGACGCCGCCCACCAGGGCCACCTGCCCGGAAGGCCGAGCTGTAGAGGGCGTGCCAAAGGCACGCCTGGAGCAGCTCGTCTAGTATAATAATTGTTTACTATCCTTTTACTTCCTACAAGTTTTTAAGCGGGAATTCTTATATCAATATAAACTTAAGACTTTAAGCGGTTCTTATGGCTGTGATTATAAGATAAAGAAATTAATATGTTTAGCAGTCAGTTAGAATTTGGTTGTCTTTTGACAAGGTTCAATTAATTATGAAGATAAAAATAAAAATGAAAAACATATTCTACCATACAAAAAATTTATTCTATGTTTTCAAATGTTAGTAAATAATTTTGTTATTTGTTGATTGACCTCATGAACTATACCTCAGGTTGATTGACCTCATGAATCGGTCATCTCTCTCATTTGAAGCTCTAATTCAGTGTTTCGCAAAGCGTGTGCCGCGGCACACTGGTGTACCGTGGTCATTAGATTGGTGTACCGCGGAAAAATGTCAAGTTTTGTGAAGATAATACACATAGCTGAGAGTTATGCGAGCAGCCTAATCAACGATTGCTCCAAATTTTGATCGCATATGCTCATTTAAGCAGGCTCACATTTCTCTATTAAACATCTTTTTCATATTATAAATAAAACCCGTGAATCTATTATTTATTATTAAAATGAAAATAAACCAACTAAATTTTTTCATATTATATAGATTTTAATAATAAATAAATAAATATTAAATAAACATTTGTTTTTTTTTTTCTTTGGCGTACCTCAAAACAGGGGCGTCCAACCTTTTAGCTTCCCTGGGCCATATTGAAAGAATATGGACTTTTTTGCCTCACACGATAAAATACACTAACGCTAATAATAGGTTGATAAGCAAAAAACATAGAATATGTACTTAATATACTTAAGAAATTAAGCCTTGTTACTTTAAAAAATTTTATTATAAAAAGCAAGAGGAAAATCAGCAACATAAAAATTATAGTGAGAAGTTTGTCATTGTTTTTGCGATATTATTTTGTCCGCCTCCGTGGTGTAATGGTCAGAGTAACTGACTGGCAACCCGGAGGTCTCGGGTTCGATTCCCGGCTATACCCAAAATTAAGGGGGGCGGGAGTAATAATTAAAATTATAAGATTTTCAAACTAAAAAACAAGAAAAAATTAATATACTATAAAATGAACCTATAATAAAAAAGAGAGTTATTGTTTTCTTTGGGGGCCAAAGTTGGGAGGGACGGGGGCAAACAAATAAATCTATCAATATAAGTCCCTTTAATCGATTTGTACGAAATTTCGCAAATGCACCCTATACAACCTTATAAAAATGACTCACTATGTGAAATTGATAGTGACCAAAAAAAGGGAGGGGGGGAGGGGGGGTTAAAAATATTTTCAAACAAAAATCGAAGAAAGCTGATATTTCTAATAAAATAGTCTCATAATTAAGAGGAGATATTATTAATTGATAATGGCCCGCAAAATTAAGAGGAGGGGGGGGGGGGCTCTTTCGTAAATAATTTTAAATTAAAATTTTAAATTTTATTTAAATCACACATAATTAATTATAATTATTTATTAAACACGAACAAATAATACCTACAAATAAAACTACGACATTTCGATCGACTTATTCTGGGATCGTTTTCAAGTATGAGCACCCACTCCGATTATAGGCTGACTGAGCCAATCACGTGTCGGTCAGGCTTATATAGACTCCATGTACAGTCCAGTCAAAAAAACATTACACTGACTACCTCAGTGCCCCCTGTCGACCGAAACGCCGTAGTATTATTGTATTATTTGTTTGTGTTAAATAAATAATTATAATTAACTATGTGTGATTTAAATAAAATTTCAAATTTTAATCAAATTAATCACAAAAATAAAAGCTTCAACAGCTTCATTATTAATTATGAATTATTTTAATTCAATATTAAATATAAGAGAGGACCCAGGTGTATGGTAAAGTCATGTGGATGGCCACATCAGTTTATTTTTTTTTCAAATGAACCGGTTTATCAACTGGAAGATTCGTTTACCTTGATTTAAAGACATTATTTTGTTTTTTTGAAGAATTCATAATAATAATAATAATAAACAAATTCATATTTTCAAATACTATATTGGTAGTTGGTAATAAACCAAAGAACGTAGAAAAAATTAATTTATTTTGTTTTCTTTTTCCTATTAACTATTGTCGTAAAGGCCGAGAGTAATAAATTGTTGAGGTATCATCCTGTTTAGAAAATAACTAATTAGCTAGTAGCGCCAACTTGTAAATTTTAAAGAAGATTTTCGAATAAATATATTGGGGTGTTTACAATGATATTCTTTCAAAGAAACAGCCATAAATTAACACCTGACCAAGTGACAAATGTGGTTGCACTTTTAATTTAGCACTGGTCTTGATCCAATTATTCAAACCTGTGTGGTTCGAGTAGTAGTTCTCTGGCCTGTCTATAATTAAAACATTTTAGAATTTATTTCCCATAAGACGTTTTTACTTTCGCTTATTTAATAGAATAAGAATGATTGAAATAAAATTTCCAAAAATTGACTTTTTGAAGATTTTTAATTACTTCTTCATCTTCTTCTTCTTCTTCAAGTGTCATACTCGATTCCGAGCGTCGGCGATTACTAAGGAAAGTATCCTCTTCTTCCTGGGGAGATTTTTCAAAGGGGTGGTTTTCCATTGCATTCGCCGGAAGGAATCAGATTATAGCAGGTCAAATATTTGCAGCGAGTCGGGCTTGAATCCACGCTAGCTTGATTGAAGGCGCGTTCTATAACCACTCGGCCAACCTGACTCCTTTTTAATTATCGTACTAGTACTACTAAATAGAATAAAAAATAATATTAAATAGAAGCATTTATCTACTCTTATTAAACGAGCAAAAATTGTATATTTATTTATTTGTTTATATATATATTTGTTTATTTATTTGTATCTTGGTTATATTTTGAAAACGACTCTACCGATTTTGATGAAATTCACGGGTTAGGGGGTTTTTGGGGTGACAATTCGATCTGTCACGGTCTCATCTTCGACAAAATTGTTTTTGATGAGTTTTTTCGTAATCAAATTAATTATTCTCAGGTAGACAAATCCCATTCTTAGGTTTTAAAAAGGTTTCCCTTTTCCTTTTGTACCCAGGCAGACAATGGGTTGCCTTATTTCATTGTTCTAAAAGGCCTTGAAGAAGTATTGTGATTCTGGATTTTAACATATTTTGTTCTCCATAAACGTTAGAAATATTAATAAACGTTTTATAATTGTTTTTATAAAGAACTTTATTTATTTAATAGAATAAAAAATAATAAAGAATTTATTTAAAAATATATTTCGCATAAGCATCAGGTCTCAATTTTCTGAAAAAACAACACATTTTGATAGGTTTTATTTATTAACAATTGGATGAATAAAAATGAATCATATGGTTGAATCAAAACAGGAGCAGGAGGTGGGGTGCAGTGGTGGGGCATCCGGGGGTAGGGCGAGGTTTCGGGGGTGGGGTCAAGCGGGGTGGGCGAATACTATATATATGTGTATTTTTTTTAATTTGAAAATGGCTCTCAAATAAAAATCGACCTTTTTATCAGAATTTTAAATTAAAAATAATATTAAAATAAAGGTTTTAACTGAAGGAAGAAGCTTGACCGAGCATCGCTCGGTGCCTCCAGGTACTTTTTGTTAAGGGAGAATGGTGTAGGTTCTTGGGGAAATATATTTCAATAAAGTAGGTACCTGAAGAAAATTTTAAAATATAAAAATTCTAGGTAGGTTTCTGCTATTGTCTTTTATTTTTGTGAAACCTACCTAGGATTTTTAAATTTATAAATTTTTTAAATCTTTCAATAGTTAATAGAAGCATTTATAGTCATAATGAAAGATTTACAAAAAAAATATAGGTTATGATATGCCAGAGCTCAAAATGTGACTCCCAAATGGAGATTGGATTGTCTGTATGTAAGCTCTTAGCTAAAAAATATCAGATTTTAAACTCCTTATTATCTCTTTTAATATCTCAATAAGGCTTTTATTCAAAAATTTTTTTTTTTAATTTTCTTTTATTGTCATTGAGAAAGTCGTTTCGATTCAACAAAAACACTTGTGTAAAAAAGGCCAAGTTCAACATAAAATCTGTTTGCCAGTAAGTAGTGAGATCTAATGCCATTCAACATCATCAATTTATTAAATGAGTCGAGAATATATTAGTAACTTCAATTAAAACGCATGTTTTTCATTTCACACGTCCCTCTATATTTTTTATTGATTTCACATTTTTAGTTGAAATTATTTTCACAAAACTTGGCTTTTACGCATTAAATTATTATTATTATTGTTTGATAGGGCCTCCACCACTCCCCTCTTATTAAGATTCCATGATATGGTAACTAGTAACTCGTGACATACATAATAATGCGTAAAAGCCAAGTTTTATGAAAATAATTTCAACTAAAAATGTGAAATCAAAAAAAATATAGAGTGACATGTGAAATGAAAAACATGCGTTTTAATTGAAGTTACTAATATATTCTCGACTCATTTAATAAATTGATGATGTTGAACTTGGCAGCACATTAGATCTCACTACTTTTTTTTGGCAAACGGATTTTATTAATCGAACTTGGCCTTTTTTTACACAAGTGTTTTTGTTGAGATTTCACTTCTTTTTGTAAGTTGGATTTTATCCTATAAATTTAACCCCTTCATTTCGAGCCCTGAAGAAGGAAAAGTTTCGATTTTTCAATTTCGTCCTTTATTAATGTGTCAAGTTTTACTCAGTATGCCAAATTTCAGCATTCTAGGTTCATTGAATTTTTAGTTTATGTTAATTAAGCCTATAACTTTCACCCCTTCATTTTAGGTCCTGAAGAAGGGAAAGTTTCGATTTTTGGATTTTTCGCATTAATTGTACCCCAAACTCTACCTGCCTGCCAAATTTCAGCATTCTAGGGCTAGCGGAAGTACTCTAGAATTTTGATGAATGAGTCAGTCAGTGAGTGAGTGACGAAAAAGCCTATCTTTGGCTTCTTGTAACATGGAGGTTATAAACAGTAGAAATATGAAATTTTGTAATTTAGTTAAGCTTATGGACCAGTATTCTGGAAAAAAATTTCAGCCATGTAGAGGTTTTCCTTACGAAGTTACAGAGGCGTCAAAATGGCCTGAGTTGTTTCCTGTAAAGGGTAGTCTGGCAGTGCACACATCCCCGCTCGAATCGAACTTGGCTGGGGCACTGCTGTGCCCCCAGATATCGTTGTGTCTTCTTCAGTCTCACAGTCAATTTTTAACCGACTTCAAAAAAGGAGGAGGTTCTCTATTCGATTGAATTTTTTTTTTGTGCCTATGTTACCTCATATCTCCGCCAATTGTCAACCGATTTTGAAAAAATTTTTTTGCATTGGGTCCAGTCTAGCTTCCGATTGGTCCCATTTTTTTTCGATTTTTTTTCATAGGTATTAGACCTTTTTATTAGGATTGTTTAGGTTTGTTTAGACCTCAACCTCTTTGTTTATGAACCGATTTCGATGGTTCTTTTTTTATCCGAAAGGGGGTGTCTTAGGGATGGTGCTCATATTAATTTGGTCAAGTTCTGATGATATCATCACTATTAATAACATCACTAAAAAGAGAAAAATAAAAATTTTTAAGAAAAAATAAAAACCGACTTCAAAAAATTAAGTGCAACAAATATAAAAATACACTAAAAGGTATAAAATAATTATTATCTTATTTAGTTACAACTAAACGACGAAATATTAACACGAAATTACTTTTTGAAGTTGGTGCCAAACATATACCTTTTATGAATCGCACTCGACGGATCTTACTTAGTACGTTTGGCGGGTACGCTCGCTTATAGGTATAGTTTGTTTGGCACCGACTTTAAAAAGTAATTTCGTGTTAATATTTCGTCGTTTAGTTGTAACTAAATAAGATAATAATTATTTTATACCTTTTAGTGTATTTTTATATTTGTTGCACTTAATTTTTGAAGTCGGTTTTTATTTTTTCTTAAAATTTTTTATTATACATAGTTTCTGTGAGACTGATGATGATGACACAATGATGTCGAAACGTCTCTTGATTGACAATAAAGAATTTTTTTTAAAATTGATATTTATCAAGTAAAATTGATTACCCCCACCTAACTATATTATAGAGAAATTTTGTATAATCTATGTATACTTATTATAATCGGCTTGTGCGACGACCGACGCTGACGTGTTTTTTGAATTTTAAAACCACTAATATGTAATGTAAATCAAACTTCGTACGAACTACGAACACTACACCAGCGCCCCCTAGAGTTGAAGCTGATTAGTATCTTGTTTGTAATGTATAATATGATTTATTTTCTAAATAATGTTTGTGCTTATGACATGTGCCATATTTGATCATCTTCCAATCAACGTGTAATTTAACTATTCACAGGTACATATTATTATATGTTTTATTGTATATATTGTAAATTTTTATGTTTTAATTGATTAATTAATGTAAATTGTATAACCAATTCACATGGAATAATAAAATCAGTGATAAACCGACTTACATGTAAGTAGTTCATGACAAATACTTAAAATTTATTAAAATTAGGAAATTTAAATTATTATTTTAAAACATACTAATGGTTCATGATAAATACTTAAAATTTATTAAAATTAGAAAATTTAAATTATTATTTTAAAACACACTAATGGTTCATGACAAATAAAATTTATTAAAATTAGAAAATTTAAATTATTATTTTAAAACACACTCATAGTTCATGACAAATAAAATTTATTAAAATTAGAAAATTTAAATTATTATTTTAAAAACACACTCATAGTTCATGACAAATAAAATTTATTAAAATTAGAAATTTAATTTATTATTTTTAAACCCACTTCGAAGTCCAGGGGCGTAATCTCGTTGCAGAAAGATGTTGATTTTTTTGCATTGGATTCAGTATAGTTTCCGATTGGTATCATATAAATTTCATTGGATTCATTGATTCACCTTTTTGATATGTATGTTCTTTGTTTACTGAACCGATTTTAATGATTCTTTCTGCGTTTAGATCAGTATAGCTCCAAGGTAGTCAAGATACCTATTTATTTATATTTATGTATGTTCAGCGAGAACTTTTGCCACTCTGGACCGGTTTCGATGATTGTTTTTTATTGGAAAAGGTACCTTAGGAGTGGTCTCATATTAATTTGGTCAAGTTCTGATGATATGATCAATGACCAAATAACGTAAATCTCCAAATCTTATGAGCAAATAATCGAAATTATAATAAATAAAATATTTTATAAAAAACAATCTTAAAACGTTCATTTAAAACCCACGAACGTTTCGAGAGAATTTCTATATTTATGAATTGAATTTTATTATCATTTTCTGGATGGGAGGGAAAAATGATGCAATTGAAATAATTATCGGAAAAGAGGTTTTTTTTATTTAATTAGTTTTTTTCTCTTATTAAAAACAAGGACTAAAAAGATGATCAAGGGTCAGTCGATGGCGGAGAAGTAATCTCCGGAGTCGAAGCTCAAATACAATGTATACATTAATTCATATAAAATAATTGGTTTAATATAATTTTCTGATTCATTCGCCCGACGTTTTCTCTTATGAGATGAATGCAAGTTATTATAAATAGGAAAATATAAATAATTTTTAAAAAAACTGACTTCAAAAAAATTAAGTTCAACAAATAAAATAATAAGAAAACAAAAATCAAATAAAATGCACTAAAAGGTATAAAATAATTATCTAACTTAGTTACAACTAAACGACGAAATATTAACATGAAATCACTTTTTGAGGCGGGTGCTAAACAAACAATATAAGCGAGCTTACCCGCCAAACGTACTAGTTAAGATCCGTCTAGTTGGATTCATAAAATGTATATGGTATGTTTGGCACCGACTTCAAAAAGTGATTTCATGTTAATATTTCGTCGTTTAGTTTTAACTAAATGAAATAATTATTTTATACCTTTTAGTGCATTTTAATTGATTTTTGAGTTCTTATTATTTTATTTGATGCATTTAATTTTTTTGGAGTCAGTTTTATTTTTTTTTTATAAAAATTATGAAGGAAAAACTGCGATTTTTTTGCAAAAAATTGCAGTTTTTCAAAACTTCAACCTCATTGCTGCAAGGGTTCCCATTATCCAATTAACATGAAACTTTCTTTAAATTATATCAAATTTAATCTAGTTTAAAAATGTATAGAGTGGCCTTTGTCAAAAACGTTCTCTTTCATGTTCAAAATCGAAAAAAGTGCGATTTTTTTTGGATTTGCGGAAACATAAAATATACCCCAATATTCAACTAGCGCTTGAGCCCGACCGGTTGGTAAGAGATAAAATTTGTAGAAGATTTTATGGACTTTCATTTTGAATAGGAAGGTTATTTACGAAAAGTTGATAGTTTTCGAGTTATAATCAAAAAACCGCCACAAATTACATTTTTTTGCATTTTTGACAATGTTCCGTCACGAAATTTTGTTAGCAAACCTCTGATTCGGATTCAGCACATCAAAGAACATAATAGGCCGAAGAAATTAAAACTACCCCAAAACTTTTTGGGTTAAAAACACAATTTAACTGGACTATTTGTTTTGAGGTAGTTGTTTCGCGACAATACTAGCAAAAAGTTAATGCTAGAGTATATAGAATAGACAATAAGAATTCATAGTACATAAGCCCAAAACTTTTTGATGTTTATGTACCGATTCTAGCCAATCTCGTGCTCGTTTGACAAATTTGGCACCACTGTAAGAGATTGAATATTCTTATATTAAAATGACAGATAAAATACATTTTAAAGGTCGATTTATTTCTATAAAAATCGTTTTCTTATTTTTTAACAAATGTAATCAACGCCTACGTTACACACTTATGAAAATTATAATTTTGAAAAAATTTAGCGCATGCGCGCTTTATACATCTTTCGCTGGTTAAATAAATGCGCTGTTGCCAAATTGTTTTTAGGGAAATTTTTTTATACATTTTTCATTATTTATTCATTATTATCTCAGAAACTGTGTTTTAACTATGAATCAAAATTGTCTTAAAATATGTATTGGTTATTGTCTAATATTGTTTTGGTAAGAAGGGTTTTTTAACTCTATCTTTGGAATTTGATATCTCCGGAACTATATTGTTCATAATAATAATCTATCTAAATTTCAAAAAAATCCTAAGAAAACCAATTTGGCGGAACAACTTCCTTAATAAAAAAAAATTCCCACTAAATATTTTGCTTCGTGGATTGACTCCCCCCCCCATGAAAATTTTCTGGCTACGCCACTTATTGTTGTATTGGTGAAAATCATATGGTATGTACAAAACACGCCATAATAAATTTAAATTACATCACTGGCATGTATTCTTTTCTTTTATTTGGTGTTCATTTTTTTCTTTTTAACAATCATGATAAGTGGATGGAAGTATGAAGTGGATGTATCTGATCTGAGAGGTTACTCCCGAGGGATACGTTTGGCATGTAATACGATACGATATGCACCGCCTGGCTACGCGAGATGGCTTTCCAAAGACAGAGCAACACTTCGTGGAAAATCGTTCAAAAGTTTGTCCAAACTTTATCGAAGTGTGCCTGGCTGGCTCACTTGGTTTGACAGCTTCGTTTTAACTCGATGTTGGACCACTCGATGACAAATAAAGTGTCCCTTTCAGATGGAGACAGATTTGCTATAGTCTCTACATTCGGAGACACCTGTTCTTATAACTCTTTTGATCAATGCTGCAATTGAAAAGCTTAAATAATATAACAAACAGAGGAGAACTTTTCAACTTGCCAAAAAATAAAATGGACTCCTCTCGTTCATTTTATTTGTTAAAAAAGAACGTTTGATGGATTTTCTTTTAATGAAACAAAAAATCCATTTCCACCAGGTTGGATTTGATACCTATCTAACTATATACTCTATTGTATTATCATTTTTACTTTACCATACAGGGTATGGTCAACTATTGTAATCGTGCATGGAACAAGTTTTTTTGTTTCGTTTTTTCGAAATGTCTCAAAACGGCTTAAACTATTTTAAATAAAAAAATTGGGCAAAAACATGGCATTTTGGTCTACAAAAAAGCCCTTATAAGTTAACATAAAAAAAATTATATTTTGTAACGTGAATATACCTATGTTTCTAGGCTGCTTTGCAGGGGGGATCCTTATCAACTCTTTGAGAATTTATAGGGGGAAAAAAATATTAATTTTCAAAAATCAAACCGCATTTTAAATAGTATATTTTATGTAGAGTTAAAAGAGAATATTTTCGTTTGAATATCTCGAAAAAATTACTTTTTAACCCTCTTAAAATGGAGATTGATACAAATGGGGGACTCTTATCAACTTCTTTAAGAATTTATAGGAAAAAAAATATTAATTTTCAAAAAACAAAACACATTTTAAATAATCTTTTTCTTTGATCAATCACAAGATTCTTAAATTTTTTTACCTTGTCTAACTAAGTATTTATTTTTTAAATAATTTTGTACTAAATATATTTATATTAAAGTTTAAATTTTTATTTAAATCACAATGATTATTTTATAATTATTTATTGAAACAAATAATTACAATTTTAATACAACGTTTCGATCGACTTATTCTGCGATCGTTCTTAAGTATGAGCACCCACTCCGATTATAGGTTAACTGAGTCAATCATGTTTATCTGGGCTCAAAGCCCAAATATACCGACGGCATCAGCGCCCCCTGTCGGATTGAGCATTACATGTTTTTAAAGATTATAAAAAGTAAAAAAATTATATTGACAAATCAAATGATAATAATAGCAATTATAGTACTATTAGTATTTATATTATTAAATATTATTGTAGTTTATCTTAGTTCTAATAGATGGTAATGTATTTTTCTTAATTACTTCTGGTATTACATATTTTAGTTCCTAGTCTATGTAATAGACGGCCTTGGTTTTTGGGTCTCTGATCAAAAGTAAAAACGGAACCCTATTTTAGTATTGATATAAATAAAAAATGTTGAGCAACATTGCATGGGTGATTTGAAATGGATTGACCGATTTTCGATTGTTAAAATTCGAAAAATTTCGGGTTTGTAACGTATTTATATTACCAGCTGCAATCATATTATTGTAGACTATTTAATTAAATATTACATATAAGAGGGAGGTCAGAGGTGGGTATGGTAAACTTATATGGATGGCCATATCAGTTTATTTTACAGTGTATATAATCTTGGATCACGAAAAATTTCTTAAGCGAATGTAGTGGAGTAAGAAAAAATTTAAGAAGCGGTGATCTTGATATCCAATCAGAAAATGTTAAAATTCTAATTATGATTTGAATGAAGAAATTCAAAAAGCAGAGATAATGAATGAAAAATGGATGGACAGACCGACTGTTTGCTGCGTTTTTTAACCTATGGCCATTTGTATTTCATTTTACACTTTTGATCATTAGCTTGATTAAATTTTCTCTCTCGCATATCTAAATATAAAATTGTTTTTAATCCGGCAAAAATTTCTTTTAATATGATGTGAATTAAATTCTTTTTTTTGTTTTTTTCTATAAAAATTCCATCAAATAGGATTTTCAAATTGTATTTCATTTCATTTAATCTAGTAGCTTGAAAGCAATCTCGTTATTATATATATAGGGAATTCCTTTTTAAGTTGTTGAACGTTTTAACCTAACTACGTGAATTGAAAATAAATTAAAAATAACCATCAAATAAATAAACTGGATTAGGGAAGGACATTTCCTTCGGACAGTCCTATGGCCTGTTTAAAAACGGGTTGTTTCTGCTTTTGGATGACACTTTGGAGAGGGGCGTGTGTGTGTGGCTCCTTGGGATTTTGGTGTCAGGTAGCCTCCAGAAGCCCTAGGACCACCAAATCCACTACACTACCGGTTGCAAGTTCCCGGATCGATGCTCCAAAGCTCGTTATTCGGACGACGACACCGCGCGCCCTCCGCCTGACCTGCCACCATCTTCCGGTACTTCCAGACTCTTCAAAGAAAATTCGAATAGCCTCTCTCAATGACAATCACAGAGTCCAAGATTCTATTCATGTTCTCTGCTGATTGAAAGCCAGTTGGAGATCCATCAAAGATCATAAAGATTAGGTATATCCTTCTGCCAGTAGCAGTTCCGAATGGACTTTTATATTTAGTACATAATTAATGTATTATATGAAGATGTAGGTACTTTAATGACTTAGTATGTAGAAATTTCCTGAGGGAAAATTTGTTAGGTTAATTTTATAAGCCCACGAGATAATTAGTGATTCTCAATATTTAAAGAAAATATAATAATATTTTTTCTTTAATATATTGAGAATCACTAACTACCTTGTGCGCTCATTAATTAACCTCACAAATTTTACCTCAGGAAATTTCTAAATAATGGATTATGTATTATGTTTATGGTAGTATCCCGTATGGCAATAAATAGAATGTCGAAATATGTTTTTTTTACATATTTTTTTATATTTATTTTTAGCGTCGGTCAAGCGGAAGGGACAAATTTCCTTTCCTTTGAATTTGGCAATAGGATGTAATTCGGCTAAGAGGCCGTCCATAAATTACGTCACACAGTAAAGAGGAAGGGGTCATCTCAGATTTGTGCCAAAATATGACAGGGGGCTTGGAAATTCTAAAATTGTGATCTCACAAAAGTCAAATTATATTTTTTTTTAATATTTTCAAATATATTTTTTAGATTTCAGATTATTATTATTATTCCAACCTGAAAATGTTGGTAAAATAAATCTAGACAAAAAATTATAAACAAAAATAATATATTTATTTTTATATGGTTATTGTGAATTCTAAAATCTAATGAAAATGTGTGTGTGGGAGGGGGGGCGATAAGAAGAAAATTTCTAGGGCCCCAAAGTGGGTTAACCGACTCTTTAGAATACTATGTATTTATTTCTGCAAAAATAAATTCCCCAAAATGGGGGCGAAGGAGAGGCAAAATATTTAAATTTTAAAAATTTTATTTGATCTGGATCAAATTTAGTATACTTTAGAATAATGTAAAATTGAGTCAAAAATCAACTACTCAAAATATAAGCATGGGGGCGAAAGAGGGGGCAATATATTAAAATTGTAAACTTTTTATTTTATCTGGACAATTTTAATACACTTACTCTTTAGAATTATCGTAAAATTGCCACAAAAATCAACTATCGAAAATTAGCACGTGGGCTTGATAAAGGGCTAAAATATTGAAATTCTAAGATTTTTGTTTTATCTGAACAAAATTTATTACCTACAATTATTCTTTAGAATAGTGTGAATTTATTTATGCAAAAATAATTGCGTGAGGGCGAAAGAGGGGGCAAAATATTGAATTTCTAAACTCTTTGTTCGATCTTGACCAAATTTTGCAATTTTACTTTTTAGAGTAGTGCAATAATTATCTAATATTGATGTTAAAGTCTGGTGTCCTAAGTTGTAGGCAATGGGTCAGAGATCGGGGCAAATTATTAAATACTACGACAAAAATATTTAAAACTACACAAAATGAGTGAGGGGAGGAAATTTTTTTTTTTAAGATTATTATTATTATTCCTGCTATTATAGCCTGAAAATGTTGGTAAAATTTATCTAGACAAAAAATTGTAAACAAGCAATTTTGAGCAAAAACACTTACATTTTTCAAATAAATAACAAAAATGATAGTGTGATGTCACAAAACAGGGGGAATTCAATAAAAATTTGACAGAATGTGATAGAAGTGGAGGGGAGGTCTAAAAATCTTGAAATTCTGTGACATAATTTATGGATGCCCCCATACGAAATGTAAAAGAAAACACTTTTATTTTACCTGTTAGGACTTCTCTCGTTGTTATCGAGCAGCCAATCTACATCGCATGCAGGAAGCTGTGGTGAAAGAAAACTTTAAGGATATGTCCTTTATGTCATATTAGCACATTCATATTTGATCATAATTAGTTTTTGAATGTAGGTATAAATTATGCTAAATTAGATACATTTCTATATAGGGTTTTTATTATGAGTTTTGTGTCTGAATAAGCAGACCCACTCATTATAATTGAAAATGACAACTACATTTACAGATAATTCTTATTTTTTAAGCTTATTTTAGAATTTAATATTACAATTAAAGGGTTCAATGGATAATGTCAATTTTTTGTCAAAAATGTGATTCTCATGCCATCTAGAAGCATTTGAAGGAAACTATTAATATTAAAGGAGACAATAAAAAAGTCTGTCTTCTGCTGGATTAAAAATTTATTTTTTGAATGTAAAATTATCAAGTCTAATGCCAACTTAAAAAATTAATCTAAAAAATGTTCTATTTTCGATACCATTTTTTTTTCCAAATTTCGAAAAATTTATTTTTTAAAAAGAGGAAAAATTAACGATCTTTAATAAATATTTTTGTTCGGTACACATACCATTATAAAAATCTTTAAATAATTGAATGATCTTTTACTTATTATTTTGAAAATGAATATATATATATATATATGAAATTTGCTATTTTTATATAATTACAAGATATTTAAAAACAGTGATGATAATTAATAAAATAAATTTATGATCTTTATAAATAATAGTTGATCTTTTAGAATAAAAAAATGAAATTTATATACAGGGTGATCCAGAAAGAAATTCACTTTTGAAAATAGTATAGTAAAGAAAACAAAACCATTATATTTAAAAGCTTTTATTCTTCGCCTTCGGCACGCCCTAGAAGCTCGGCCCTCAGGGCTGGTGCCCTGGCTGGCAGCTTCTCGGTCCAAAAATTTTATTCCTCTTAAAAAACCACACTCCAAATGTATACCCGTAAACTACCAAAAATAAATCGTCTCTTAAAAGTTTCGCTTCTTTAATTATTGAGTGGCGAGGGGGGGGGGGGAGGAATAATTATCAATATATTTAATGTTTCTTAATATAAAATGAATTGGATTCTTTCGTTTCAAAATTCCGGTCCAAATTACAATTATATTTCAAATTTGCCTGGTTAATGGAAATCGATTGGACCCATCAGTTTAAAATCCGAGCTGACAATTATATTTCAAATTTGCCTCGTTAATTAATATACATTTAATGTTTCTTAATTTAAAATCTATTGGTGTTTTTTCATTTTCATTCGAGTTCAAATGAATACAATATTATCTCGACACAACGTCTAAATCAAAAATATATAGTTCTAGTAACAGAAATCAAGATATAAATAATATATATACAGATATATCATCTCGATATATATGTGTGTATGTTTATTTGCATCAAGCAGAGGACAACCTCTTTGTTTCTCTTTGTGAATCAACAACTCTGCTACTCTCGGCAAAACAAAAACTTTTCAATGAATATTAATGTTGCATTGGTGTAATGGCTAGAGCTGATGCCCTTAGATCAAGAGTTCGTCGGTTTGATTCTAGGCAAGAGTGTTATTTTTTTAAAGAAAATTCTCTCAGCGTTGTTACAAATTAATTTAGGCTCTTATACCATATACAGTATATAAAAAGTTTTTGAAAATTAAATCATCAAGATGACGTCCTTGGCTGTTGCGACACACTTTTAAACGGGAACGAAAATTTTGAAAAATTTATTTTTCCAGCAGAATACACACTCTTTTATTGTCTCCTTCAATTTATAAAGATTCTGCTACTCTCGGAAAAAAGAAACTTTCAATTTAAACTATTAATTTGTAGAAGGAGACAATAAAAGAGTGTGTCTTCTGCTGGAATTATACATTTTATTTATTTATAACGAGACTATAGTTTCGTTATAAATAAATAAAATTTATAATTCCAGCAGAAGACACACTCTTTTATTGTCTCCTTCAATATATAAAAATTCTGCTACTCTCGGCAAAAACTTTCAATTTAATATTAATTTGTATTTTTTTAAATTAGGGAAAGTGGTGTAGGTTTCAGGTGAAACATGATATTAATTAATAAAGTAAAGGGAGTGTAGCTTCACAATGAATGAAATGAAACTCAAAGAGGTTTATACAAACTCAATGTATTTCGGATTATTAGTCCATCATCAGGAGTTTACTGATTACAAACTAATAATATTTGAACATGTGATCGCAAAATATAACATCTAAATTATACGTACATACGACTAATAATCCGAAATATATTGAGTTTGTATAAACCTCTTTGAGTTTTATTTCATTCACTGTGAAACTATACACTCGCTTTACTTTATTAATTATTAATCTGTAGTTTAATTTTTGGAATAAAGGCCTTATATCAAGCTTAAGATGACGGGAAAAGTTTTCCTATACTGAAGAAGAGGGCGCAATTTCAAGAGTAAATAAGCTGACGTGTTCTGATGTGGCCATCCACTTGACTTTACCATACAACCTGGCCCCTCACTTATAGATATTTAATATTTAATAAAATTATTTATAATCATGTAGGGGGGGGGGGGGTTAGTTATTGCATTTTTAGACTCCTGGGACGCACTGATTATGTATACAAAATTTGGTTGAGTTTGGTAAATGGCAATTTCATTTTTTGGCCCCTCCCCCCCCCCCCATTTCGGGCGGTTAGTTTTTGGATTTTTAGACTTCTTGGGACCCACTGATTATGTATACAAAAGTTGGCTTAGTTTGGTAAATGGTCAAGATTTTCATTTTTTGACCCTCCGCCCTCCTCCCCCCCCCCCCCCAGTTATTTTGTGCGGTTAGATTTTGCATTTTTAGACTTCTGGGGGTCCACTGATTATGTATACAAAATTTCGCTGAGTTTGCTCAAACGACCTAGATTTTTAATTTTTAACCCCCTCGACCCCCCTTAATTTTGGGTCGATATGCACCAAAATCTAATCAGCTCTTAAGGATTAAAACTACGTGTGAAATTTGGTTTGGATATTCACACTAGTTTTTGAGCAAGCTCGTCCACAAAAATGGTAACACACAGACTAACTAACTAACAGGCATTTTGACAAAACAATTATTATCTCGAAAAATATCATTTTTTCGATCTTCACTTATTAGAGCTTTTTTGTAGACCTAAATCCTATGGTTTCGCTCAATTTTTTTTAATCGAAATAGTTTTAGCCGTTTTTTAGATATTTTGAAAAAAAGAAGGAAAAAAACCCACTTTTTTCATGCACGATTACAATACTTGACCATACCCTGTATGGTAAAGTAAAAAATTGTTTTATTACAAAATTATTTTACGTAGATTAGATAGGGTACTATTCTAGAATTATTTTAGTTGACAATTCGCCTTTATCCCCTGTACCCTTCCATTATAATTTCAGTTCATACGCGTGGGTTTACATAAGCTCTTGTTTTTTTTTGTGGGAGGTTTAAAAAAATAAAACAAAATACACATTTTTAATATTAAAGTAAATAAAATGGAAATTTTATTTCTTAGTATGATACAAATCAATAGTTTGTAAAATTCCCCTCGTACAATTAATTTTTCGAATTATTCCTTAAATGTATTTGTAAGTGACTACGATGTGATAGACATAAACAGATAACCTGGTTAAAGTCTCAATTTATTGTAGCGTTCGTGTCAACTTGTTTGTTCGAATCACTCTCAGTAAACACGATATATATAGGTATAGGTATACTCAAAACTTAGAACATTCACGCCAGAAGGATTTAATGAAACTTCATGCTAGCTTAAACTTATAAATTTGTATAATTAATCAAGACATTACTTCTAATTATAATCTCCGAAACACACCAAAGCAGTTTATTTCGGACGGCGGCAAGGTGAGGTAGCCACCCTTGCAATTCAACGTATCAGAACAGAAAAATGAACATTCAAACTTTTGAATTTAAATTTTTATTAAGGAATTTCTAAAAAAGACTTTGTTGATGTTTTCGAAGAACATCTCATTTATACACTGGATCCAAGAATCAAATTAGATGAAAAAGTTTTTACTTTCGATACGGTTTCTTCAATTTTTAATAATTAGACAATTTTGGTCAACAAATGTTAACATTAAAAGCTAGGGATTTGGAACTTGGTGAAGAGGTATAATTTATTAATACAACCCTCGGTGCCTAATTTAGGCTAACTAGAAAAGTTTGGATATAACCCACAATTAACAATTCGATTTTTTTTTCTGATTTTTTCATTTTTCAACTGGAAGCTCTGAAAGTACTCTAGAAGTATCCCCCCCACCAAAAGCTAATTACTCGTACAAAGAAAAACTCTCAAATGTAACAAAAATTCTTAAATAAATCAAAAAGCAGAAAGAGGAACTTAAAATGCTTTATCAGTTTGTTAGTAATAATATATTTATTTAAAAATAGGTATATTTCCAAATAATGACTTAGCAAACATATCTGAATTTTGTAATGTATTATTATTTGCGGATGATATAAAGCTATTTTTAGAGATTTCCACTGAACAAGATTGCCTAAGAATGCAATCTGACTTGAATAAAATAATAAATTGGTGTAATGCGAACCTGCTTTTCCTAAACTTTGATAAATATTTTACTAATAGTTTTTCTAAACAACCTAACCACTTTAAATTCAATTATATACTCGAAAATGGCACTACCTGTATTAGAGTTAACTCTCTTAAAGACCTTGGAGTTATTTTCGATTCCAAACTCACCTTTAAAGAGCATATCACATATGTGGTGGATAGAGCTAATCAGAGTTGGGGTTTTATATCTCGTAGCACTAAGTTATTCAAAAATCCTGATGTGATTAAATACCTATATTCAACTCTAACTAAACCTATAATTATGTATGCATCTGCTATTTGGAGACCGAATTCGAGTGGGGACATTGATAGGATTGAGAGAGTTCAGCACAAAGTTCTAAGAAAATTAACATCCCTTACTGATAATCCAATGTCAAGATTTAATCATGATTACACTCTTGCTGCTGAGTCTTTCTGCCTAGCTTCTGTAAATTCATGTATGATCGCCTCTGATTGCATATTTATATATAAAATTATATCGGGTCAGGTAAAATGTACAGAGCTTACTGCTCTCTTTCCTCTACATAGCCCCAATTATGCATTAAGAAGAACAATGCCATTCTATCCAGAGATGCCTACTGGTAGACATCCTGAAAGAAATCCAGTGTTCAGACTCTGCCATTGTTACAATGAGTTGGCACCAAAATTGGTTAATCCTCAGGAATTTTCTTTGGAAATCAATAAGGTAGCGGCTTTATTCAAGAATCTCACACTAATTTATGAATAACTAATATAATGCTATTGTATAATTGTGTAATGTGTTGTTGTATTTAATCAATATTTTAATATATTCTTGTGTATGTAATATATAATTTTGTAAATTGAGGCTTCTAGCCGTTGAAAAATGAAATAAATAAATAAATAAATATAGGAAGGGCCTAGTTTCAAATAATTATTTGTAATTAAAGTTTTGTGTATAATTATGATAAATAAAAGGCTTATTATTATTATTATTATTATTATTATATTTCCAAATGAAAGTATATCTGCATTAGTATAAAAATTGTAAACCTAGACTTATAAAAAATATTTACACGGTTTTATTCAACTTGTAATTTTGTCTGTCTATCTGTTTGGGTCAAATTTACCTATGCGCCCAACGTTTTCATTTAGTTTAACCATATTTAAGAATATTGGGAGGTCATTAAATTCATCTGTTACTTAAATATAGGGCATTACACTGCAAATCGGGGGATCCGGAAAATTCATCGACCACAATTCATCGACGGTAATTGATCAAAAATAATTCATCGACTAGGCAATTCACGAATAGGCAATACACTGACGCCCTATTGGTCGACGATCAGCTCATCGACAACAATTCATCGACGGCAATACATGGACATTTTCGATAAATTATCCTCGATGAATTGTGGTCGATGAATTTTCCGAGATCCCCGATTTGCAGTTAAATCGGACGGTTTGAAAAATTTCAATTTTTGATTTCCTTCATTTTTTGACATTTTTTTAGTATACATCAAAAAACTCTTTCTGGTAAATTTTGTTATTTTTTTGATCACCGGTTTAAAAGATATGGAATTTCGGTTTTTCCTCATAACTTCTTCAAAAATCGTCCAAATTAATTTTTTTTTTGAAATTTTTGTTTTCTTTCATACTTTTTAGAAAAAATACAAAAATATTAAGTGGATATTGATGAGGCAGTCCAAAAATATTATTTAAAGTGTTTTTTTATATACGATTTTTGAGTTTGAAAATTTAAATCTTGTTTTTGAAACTGTATGTACTTACTCTTAGATTTTTTTGATAGTTTTTTATTTTAAACTTACTATTTTTTTTTCGATTTTCTTTCAACAAACTAAAATACTAATTATTTATTTAAAACACCTGTTAACGATAAAAATCAATACAAAACAACTAAAAAAAGAGAACTCAATAAATACCAAAAAGTGGTTTTAAGGTTGTTAATAGCAAATAAAATTTTTTCAAAATTTTCAAAAATCGAAACAAAATAGTAGGTAATTATCATAGGCCCACTATCAGCCCGGTCTTAAAATAAAAAATTATCAAAAAAAAAATCGAAGAGTACAAGATACATTTTCAAAACCAAGATTAAAATTTTCAAACTCAAAAATCGCATATAAAAAATCTTTAAATAATTTTTTTTGTATTTATTCTAAAAAGTATTTAAAAAATAAATACTTCAAAAAAAAAAAATGTTGAATTTGGTCCATTTTTTGAAGAAGTTATCAGCGAAAAACCGAAATTCGATATCTTTTAAACCCGTGATCAAAAAAAATTCAAAATTTACCAGGAAGAGTCTTTTGATGCATACTAAAAAATGTCAAAAAATGAATGAAATCAAAAATTAAAATTTTTAAAACCGTCCGATTTGGCGTGGAATGCCCCATATATATCACTTATAAAAACTAGTACCTAACATATTTTTTATTTATTTATTTATTTTATTTGTAAAGATATAAAAACTTAAAAAATTCTAATATTTTCGTGGCCCCCATGTTAAGAATCACTGGTCTAGAAAGGCCGATATTTAATCAGTCTTTGTTCTGGAAATATAAACATTTTGGGACCAGAATGGTCTCATTACTGCCTTCTTTCCTTGTGCTACATCGGAATCCAGACAGACACAGAGAAAGAAAAAATCGTATTTGAAAAATGATCAGACATTTCTAAACATGAGTAAACAATACAAAAACAAGCTTTTCCTGCTTAGCGTACCGAATTAATAAAACTAGGAACAATATAGTTAATATCTTAATACTATCAATTTCAAATATTCCCGAACGGTACGTTTGTTTTGTATTTGAAAAATGCACGATCTTTTAAGCTGTATCAAAAGCGCTTTTTTATGAGCCATTAACTGTTTTTCTAATGCTCGAAGCCCCGAGAAATCAAAGTCAAAAAAATTCTATCAAGACCCGCATTCACAGGTGCCTCAACTCCGATCCAATTCTTAAAATTTCTTCTCTTTCTTTTCACGATGCAAAGTTCCACCCCCGGACAACAGAGATTGCACCTTTTTGGTGCAATCTCCTCTTGCATCGATATCATTCTATAAAAAAACTAAATCTTTTGAAATATTACAACATGATGAGACAAGTTTTACTCTCATCATCATTGAGTTACGTAGAGTTCTAAGACTAGTTTGACGCAACCGTTCAACTCCTTCCCATGCCAACATTTTCACTTCTCTTATCCCACGTCCGATATCTGGGGAAAATATTACAATCTGGCCTTTTGAAATAGGTATTAATATTAAAAATAATATTAAATTCTTGTTTATTATTTTTATTATTATTATTTTGGTCTGGAGGTTTTAACTCATACCGATCAAATAAAAGCCCAATAAAGTTAGATCTTTTTCACAAATGGCTCTTGCTCTCATCCGCTAATGATCGTGTTTTATTTAATTGAAACACTTGGAAGAATTCGTTTCAGAAAGTCCGATCATTAAAACAGATTTATAAATTATTGATAAAATCCATGAATTTATAACTACCATTTATTTATATATACCATTCTTATTTATCATAAAAAGAAAAATCTCAACTTTTATTAAATCAGGCCCAATGAGAGGGAGAAGGGGGTAAATTCCATGGGCCCCCTAAATTGGGCATATTTTTTTCAATCGGTAAGATGGTATGAATTTAAATGAATATGCAATTTCGAAAAGGGCACATGTCTGAAAATTGATCATTTTCAGGAATGAAAAAAAAAACAATTATTTTCTAAAGTAGTGTAAAATTTATAAAATTATTTATGAGGTACATTTTGGGAGCAGTAAAATTAATTTGTTTTGCATTTTTCGAACATAGTAGGTGCAGAGAAGCTTTTAGATTAAATGTATACTATATGAAAAAGTGAATTTGTGAAAATATCCGAGATATGACCTTTTCGAAATTGCATATTCAATTATCATTATGATTTTCGTCCATAAAAAGTATTAATGAGAAAGTTTATAAAAGGAAGACTTTTATGTAGTTATTTTATTTTCCACCGATGTTTCGTTGACTTTCCCGACTTCTTTAGGGTTTCTACAATAATAAGAACATTATTAATTCAAAATGCAGAAGTACATATCATTTCAGACTAAACATAATATATAAAACTTTTATGTCTGTTAACATTAAAGATAAATAATGTATTTAAACGAATGTGTAATGTAATCGTTAGCGGGTAAAATGTTGATAAATAGTCTGAAATGATATGTAGGTAATTTTGCAGTTTGTATTAATATTGATCTTATCAATGTAGAAACCCTGAAGAAGTCGGCAAAGTTGGCGAAACGTTGGTGGAAAATAAAATAATTATACAAAAAACTTGTCCTTAATTCCCGTTATAAACTTTCTCATTATGATTTTAATAGTTTTTAAGGAATTTGGTGTTGGTACTTGGTGAAACATTTTTTACTGTTACTTTCTGTTTCTCCTGAAGATGGGTTAGTCACCCGAAATATATACTATATATCGAGATTAAAGATTCTCCAAAAATAAATTCGTTTTATTTTTTATATCTTAATGTGAAACCTACCAAGTATTTTTATTCAATAATTTTATGAATTTCATGTTTATTTTTTTCATCAAATTAGAGCTGCTAACCGCCCCCGTAGGGCCTGGACGTTCCATTTCTAGGGCTTTTTAGGTATTAAAAAGCAGAAAATGTGTTTGTCTTTTTAGTGCTTAAATAATTTCCCTACTAAAATTATTGAAAGGGGTGGCGTTTTTAACTTAAAATTTTTAGGGCATTTTGAAATAAAAGTACCTACTTTCTTAAAACATTTTAAAACTTTTCTTTCAAATTTTAAAAGTGCCTAGTTTATTTATTACTACAACTAATTTGCATTGATTTTCCCTGCGAAGCGAACCCGTTTTTGATTTGTCCTCTCTTTTATACGTGGTGGCTCTTCAGACAGAAATCTATTCACTTGACTCTTTTCAAATGATATTAAAATATTTTGTTTAAGAATTTTTATTCACAGCATCCTGATAATGATGCATTTGAATGGCATTTCAGTTATAATTAAATAACGCCGAGAAAGCTTCTCTCGTTGAGAATAAAATGAAGAGTTATTTTCGATTGGCGCGTCGATAAAAAGTTGATGACTCCTTGATAAATAATATAAAATTATAAAATTTACTGTCCATCTTTCACAGAGATATTGAGATACCGGATTCTTCTTTAAGAAAAAATCCAATATAAAAGAACATGTCCAATGATCTTCCTAACGTATTTATCTTGGAAAACTTTTGAAGAATAAATTAATTCCCATATATACCGCGAGACGTTAAGATATATTTAAGGAGTGAAGAAGAGACCGAGAATGAAAAAAAGAAGAGAGAGAACCCAAGGCATTGAATAGTTAGAGGAAAGTTGTTTCAAATGATATTTCATAAATTCACTTCACTCCCTGATCCCTATATATATTTATTTAAGGGGATCTAACTGCTGAAAATTCTCAGTTCAATAGTTTGAACCCTCTCAAATTCTTGTTCACATTATTATCGACGTCATATTTAATCTTTCATCAATCAATTCATCTCGATGTCTTTTGCTTTCTCATTAAACTCTTCGATCCAGTGGCGATATCAGGATTTTGTCCTGGGAGGAGGCTAATACACCAACCCACACATCTTTTTTTGTCCTAATTTATAATTAAAATTTACCAAATATTATTTTTTCATTTCTATTTCTTATTTTTTACTTTATCCAATGCGAAGAATGGGTAAACTATTGTAATCGGTCTTGCGGCAAGCGCGACTTCAAAGGGTCCTCGAAAACTACGGAACCCATGTTCTCAATTAAAGTCACAAGTTGTAATATTTAATTAGGTTGAATTTTAGTACGTGACGGTTTTGCCAAAAATTACATGGGGTCTCGCCGAGGCCAAAAAGTGCGATTTTTTCATTTAGTGCGTGCGGATGTATGTTATCGTTTTTTTGGTCCACGATTTTTTCGACATCGTTGCACCAATTGAAATGAAATTGAAAACCTACCATTATTTTAACAAAATGAAGCGCTGATTAGTTTTTGTTTTTGTTACATATCCTCACACAAACATTAATACTTTATTTCAGTACTTTTTTAGTTTTTTCTAAATATTTTGAAAATGACTAAACCAATTTTGATCAAATTTGATATTCTAATTAAGTACATTGAGGAACACAAAAAAGGTAATAAAAAGTTTTTTGTAAAATTATATTTTAAAGTACTTTACCCTAGAATAAGATAGTACATTGGATAAAGTTTATCAGCGATCCGTTGCAGGTTATTTCATTTTTGCTTTTACTTTCATTTTTTCCTTGTCCTGGGGGGGGGGCGGCTTCAACCCCTTAGCCCCGCTCCGTAATTGCGCCACTGCTTTAATCGAACTTTTTTCGCGTCTTTCCTTCAGTATCTTTATAATTTACAAAATTTGATTTAGTTTGTCCAAAAGCCTAGAATTTTTATTTTTTGACCCTCCTTCTATTTGGGTGGTTAGTTATCCCTCCCCCATTATAGATCCTAAAAAATCAACTAACAGTATTTTAAAGAGTGAGTTGAGCCTGTCAAGAAATTGACATTCTTTTATAATTAGCGATCACGACGAGCTTAATTTTTAGGGACTTCACCCTGAAGATTTGCTACGGTTATTTATTGTTATGCCACTGACCTAAATAATATAATTATGGAACAAACACTCCTAGCTGCTCGCAACAGCTTAATTTCCTCCATAAGCTGCCAAATTTGTGGAGAGCCCACGTACCGAGTTTTAAAAAAGTTTTTATTTTTTCATCAATTATTAGTATTATCAATATTTTTAAAATATTAAAAAATAATTCAAGTTTTTATTATTTTTGGACCTCTTCATCACGCTGTGTCACATTTTCTGGAACCCCCCTAACAAATATAACGTCACAAAACTAGACCCCTCCCCTATAATAAAATTAAAAAAACTGACTGAACTGTACATGGAGTCTATAAAAAGCTTGACAACAAGTGGCTATTTCAGTTAACTTAAAATCGGAGCGCGGGTGCTCATACTTGAAAAATATTAAGTCAATCGTAACGTTGTATTTTTATTGTATTATTTATTCGTGTTTAATAAATAATTATTAATTATGTATGATTTCATTAAAACCACAAAAATTTTTATACCGCTTCAAAATGTGGTAGATCTTTATGTCCCACCCTGTATTTCGGAGTACGAGCCCATCTTCAGGAGTTCAATGATAACGTTTTCTTTTTGAACTCTTGAAAATGGGGTCGTACCCCGAAATATAATAAATATATAGAGTCATGCTTATAAGCATCTTCTCTTTGATTTTTGTGAAACCTACCTAGTATTTTATATTTTTTAAATTTTCTTTCTTCTTCTTCTTCGAGTGCCATACCCGAAACGGGTGTCGGCGCCTCTCCACATATACCTGTGCTGAGTGTGTTTAGTTGTTTTACACAGATATACGGGACCTACTTTTTAACGCCGGTTCCGAACGGCTAATTTGGAGAGGTGACTAGGCACTTATACTCTTGGTAGGGTGCCATTACTTTCCAAGAGGAGGTGACTGCAAATATCTATCTGCCGAGACTCGGTCTCGAACCAGCGATCTTCGAGTCAGCGACCCGACACTCTAGCCACTGACCCACAGTCACCTCAAATTTTCTTTAAAATATGTTTCACCAAGAACCTACACCATTCTCCCTTAAGAATGTTCTTTCGCCACCAATGTTAAATAAGAAATATTAGATTATAACTATAACTTAATTTTTTATAATAGTTTAAGTCTCTATCTATGCTTTGGTGAAGTTTCAATCACACATTACCGTACAAATTTTTGAAAATGTAAACATTTTCTTAAAGTCTTATGGAAAATTAAGATCTTGACACTTTCTCTTGAATTATACTACTATTTATTCAATAGATAAAGTTAAAAAAAAACTAAAAATAAGCTTTTGAAACTTGTAGGTTTCTTTTTTTGCAATAAAATATATCATTGACCGTCGAATTTATTGAGATATTTACTTTAAAAAATCACATAATACTATGTTTGGATTTAAACATAAACAGTAAAAATACAACGCATTGCCAAATCATACAAGACTTATTATCAGCTGATTTGAATAAATCAAACTAACTTTTGTATTTATTTTTTTTATGGGGGGTCGGGTAGGCTAGGCGGTAGCATGTCAGTCAGCTAACCAAGAGGACCCGAGTTCGAATCTGGCTCGAGGCATCCGGCTAAAATCTGACCCCCGAGGTAGAGACAAATTTAAAAATAAAAATAAATAGTATCGTAAATGGCTTATGGCTACCATGGCCGAAAAAGATAAAAAAAAAAAAAAAAAAAAAATTTATAATTGTTTTTATTTCAAACATTTATGGCTTTCATACTATTTATTTCATAATTATATTATTTTTCATTTGTATTTTAACTTATTTTATTAAATATTAGATAATACACTTCTTTTGACTCAACTGGAGCGAAAGGACCTCCTTAATAAGAATTTAAATATAACTAAAAAATTTAAACTTCTCGCCTTATTTCTTTAAACTAATAAGAGTAATTGATTGCATTGCCATTATAGAGAGAGAGAGAGATCCGAAGAAATTTTATCCAGTGCAAAAAAAATATCATATGGCAGAGAGGGAGACAAGTGAGGAAAATTGTATTAAAAATAGAAATTCTATAATCATCACAAGAATATAATCCGATGATTAATGGTCATTTCTCATTTGTAAATTCAACTAAAACAACACATTGATTTATTTTCAAAAACTATCCTGGTTTGATTTAAAAGCAGACGAATGAAGTTTGCCAAATTTCTATATTTAACCCATTGTGTCAGTGAGCAATCGATTAGCATATAAATCATTGTTTATACTCGTAAATCTTGTTTTCTTAACACACAGCTCATTAATCGAAATGTTTTTTTCAAAAATACTTAATCATATTTTTTTTTTTTTTGGATTTGACTAGAAGTTTAATAATTTCGGATCTTAGACAGACGATTGTTCACTCAAAAGAAAGAGAGATAAAAAATCTCGAATAAATATACGGACACTTCAGTTGGCTTTAATTTATTCTTTTAGGGTACATGTGTTCGTTGAGATGTGGTGTCCGAGTTTTCCTAGGCTGGAACTTCAGTTCAAATCCTGAGCATACTGTTGACTAATTTAACGAGCTATATTATATCAGGTCAATAAATATAACGCAATTTTTAACCGACTTCAAAAGAGGAGAGGTTCTCAATTCGACTTGTCTATGTTACCTGATATTTTCGCCAATTGTAAACCGATTTTGATGATTTTTTTGCATAGGGTTCAGTCTAGTTTCCGATTGGACCCATTTTTTTCATTGGTATTGGACCTTTTTTGCTATGTTTGTTTAGGCATAACTTCTTTGTTTATGAACTGATTTCGATGATTCTTTTTATATTGGAAAGAAAGTACCTTAAGGGTGGTCCGATATTAATTTAGTCAAGTTCTGATGATATGATCAATGACGAATTAACGTAAATTTCCAATTCTTATGAGCAAATAGTCGAAATTATAATAAATAAAATATTTTATAAAAAAATCAATCTTAAAACGTTCATTTAAAGCCCGCAAACGTTTCTAGAGAATTTCTATATTTATGAATTTAATTTTATTATCATTTTCTGATTCTTTCGCCCGACCCTTTCTCTTAAGAGATGCATACAAAATATTATATTAAGTCACTATTAATAACATCACTAAAAAGAGAAAAATAAAAATAATTTTTATAAAAAAAAACCGACTTCAAAAAAATTAAATGCAACAAAAAAATATTAAAACTCAAAAATAAAATAAAATGCACTAAAAGGTATAAAATAATTATCTGATTTAGTTACAACCAAACGACGAAATATTTACATGAAATCACTTTTTGAAGTCGGTGCTAAACAAATTATATAAGCTAGGGTACCCGCCAATCGTACTAAGTAAAATCCGTCGAGTTTGATTCATAAAATGTATATGTTTGGCACCGACTTCAAAAAGTGATTTCATGTTAAGATTCATCGTTTAGTTGTAACTAAATTAGATAATTATTTTATACATTTTAGTGTATTTTATTTTATTTTTAAGTTATTATTATTTTATTTGTTGCATTTAATTTTTTTGAAGTCGGTTTTATTTTTATTTTTATTTTTTTATAAAAATTATTTTTATTATAGGAGTTTTGAAAAAAAAATTACATGATTTTCCATTTAAAGGTCGATTCACACATTTTCGTGACGTGACGGCACCGTTACCTTCCGTTCCGTATTCTGTATCCTTCCGTGGTATCCGTGATGAATTTTTCACTGCCATTCACACATTTCCGTACCTTTCCGTATCAGTGTTGTCCCGTGATCAGAGGTGGCCTGGCTCGATGACCTTTTCAGTTTGAATGTGGCCTGGCTCGAATGCACAATGAAAAATATAAAAGTACTGGCAGAAATAGCATTGCTTATGGAAGAGGAAGAAGAAAATAAAAGAAGGTACTGTGGTCATCCAATATGGATGCCTCGAGAAACGGAAGGAGAGTTTATAACTTTGTATAGAGGATTGTAGTTCAGTTCCTGGAGCGTTAAAAACATGAAAACCTCGGATTTCATTTACAGTGAATGAAATTTAAAAATTCAAAATAGAATGTTTAGCTAATAATAGATTATATAAAAAAGTCTACCTATTAGAAAATTGTGATCTTGATTTGAAAACAACTTTTGGTGGCCGAAAAACCTCGACATTTTCCAGTTTTTCGCTTATAACTCGAAAACGGTCCATATTTTGTAAATAACCTCTCTATAATATAGATATCTCCTTTCGATCTCCTGGCGTGTGGACGTGTTTAATGAGAGCTCCGCTTGCCTTATACCTATATATTTTTTCTGTCTATGTATAGATATTATATTATTTTTCCTGCTCGTTTTTTATTGAAATCGAAAGTTATTTTTTAAATTAAATTAAATTGGTCACATGCAATATTTGCAATTTATCTGTGATTAGATCTAGTAAGGATAGTGTGAATTGTGGAAGATGCAATGGTGTTTTTCATACAAAGTGCTCTCGCCTGTCTCAAGAAGATTTGAGGTTCCTGAATGAATCTACTAAGTCCTGGAATTGTGCCCCTTGTATTCGGGAGAGAAGGCTTGAAACAAAGTCTGATTCTTGTCCTGCTTCGCCACTTTTGGGCTCCTGCCCAGAAAGGATAACAATGGAAAAAGTAATGGACTGTCTTCCGGGTCTTGAAGGTAAATTGGAGACTGTGATTTCTCAGAATAGTGAAATGAAGATCTCTTTGAATGCTTGTCATGAAACTATTTCAAATCTTGTCAGGCGGTTCGATGGCCTGGCTAATGATGTGACCCAGTTGACATCAAGAATGGAACTTGCTGAGTGTGAAAATGCCACACCTAAGAAAGAACTTGAGGCTCTGTCGGTGGAGGTTGGTGATATTGGGTACTCTTATCTGACGACTTCAAATACATTGGGAATTCGTGGTCTTCCGATTAAACCAAATGAAAATATTGAACAACTGGTTATGGACATCGGGAAGGCACTGGATGTTCCGCTTGGTCCCGAGAACATATCTTCTGAGAGTCGCCTTCGAGTTGGGTTGGTTTCGGGCCCTTCGGCTGCCAGGCCATTCTTCTTCTTCTTCTTATTATTATTAATAGAAATTATTTTTCGATATTAATTTTATCCGTATTAAAATCTATTTTTAAGTACTTTCTCATTATAATTTTATTTATGTTTAAAAATTTATTTATTTCAAACTATTTTATAATCTACCTTTATTTGAACTTTGAAGTGTGTTTAGACTTCACTCAACTTGATCAAATTGTAAATTCAAAATATTCATTTGTTTCAAATTTAATTGTTTTTCTCTACAAACATCACTATATTTTTGAGAAATTTGTAATATGTACCATGTTTTTATTTAAATTTGGAAAAACATATTAAATTATTTTTATCTTTTGTTATTGTTATCATGTTGAATGTTTTGGTCCATATTTATATCATAAGAATTTCACTTGTTATTATTTTAATAAAGCCAAAATCTATACTGAGTGGTCGTCTGATGATTCCATCCCTCTTCCTGTATAGAAGTGTCATCGTGTTTTCGGATTCTGTAAGAAACTTTGGCGTAGAGTTTGATCAAACTCTCTCATGGAGAGACAATGTTGTTAACATATCAAATAAAATTTTTAAATTCCTTTATCAATTTAAAAAATCCAAGGATTGCCTGCCCGTACCCATCAGAAAACTTCTTATAAATTCATTGGTTGCTCCTCTGATCGACTACTGTTCCCTTGTTTATAATAGTTTAAATCAGGAATCAAATACTAAGCTTGAAAGATTGTTGAACGGCTCCATTAGGTTTATTTTTGATGTCCCTCTCGATGAACATATTACACCCTACTACAATAAACTGGGTTGGTTAAAGCTTCCAAAGAAGAGAGATTATATTTTGGAAATTTTTCTATTCAATCTGTTTGAGAGCAAGTCTCCAGATTACTTATTTAATAAATTTCTGTTTAAAGCCTCTGTAAGTTCCAGAGCTTTGCGGAGGTATGGTCTGGACCTTCAAATTCTCATACATAGGACATCATCCTATGCTAGGTCATTTTCTGTTTATTCCGCGAAGCTCTGGAATAACATTCCAGCAAGTGTGAGGGGGCGAAGTCTCTCGGCGCTTTTAAGGCAAAATATTTTAATCTATTAATGAGTCAGCAGAGGGCTTGTTGATGGGTGGAGTGAGGCTGACTTAAAATTTATTTTGTTCATGCTGATCATTTTGTGATGTATTTTTTTTTTTGTATTTTGATTTCATTTTGTCAATTAATTTTAATAATTTTTTCCTTTTTATTTTTTTTTAATGTTATATGTAATTATTTTTTGTACTCTCTGGGTTGAATTTTGTAAGCAGATTTTTAATGTAATTTAATTTGAATCTATTATGCTCCAGGAGAATATTATTCTCAGAGCAAAATAAAATCTATCTATCTATCTATAATAAATTAAAGAGGTCAAAATTTCGCGTCGATTAAAAAAATAGCAAATTGGTCCAGTAGTTAGATTTTTTGTGGTAATCCAAAAAACGGCTCCCCCCGGATCACTTTTGAATATCCCAAAAACTCGCACTTTTTTCGATTTTTTCCCATTTTGACGATGAAGGAGCACTTTTTCGTCAAAGATCACTCTATACATTTTTAAACTAGATTAAATTTGCTACAATTCAGTTTCATCTTAACTGGATAATGGTAGTTTTGAAAAAATACAATTTTTCCTTCATAAAATGAAAACCACTCATCCGTCAACAAAATTTCCTAGAGAATGAGATAGGAATCAAGTTTCTAGGATGAGTGGTTTACATTTTATGAAGGAAAACTGTGATTTTTTTGCAAAAAATTGCAATTTGTTAAACCTCATTGCTGCACGTGTTACCATTATCAAATTAAGATTAAACTTTGTGTCAATAGTAGCAAATTTAATCTAGATTTAAAAATGTATAGAGTGTTCTTTGTCGAAAAAGTGCTCCTTCATGGCCAAAATGGGAAAAATCGAAATAAGTGTGAGTTTTTGGGATATTCAAAAGTAATTCGAGGGGCTGTTTTTTGGATCCCCATAAAAAATCGAACTACTGGACCAATTTTCTATTTTTTTAATCGACGCAAAATTTTGTCCTCTTTAATTGGGCGGCTATTTACAAAATATGGGCCTTTTTCGAGTTATAAACGAAAAACTGGAAAATGTCCGAAAATTTCGAAGTTTTTTGGCCACCAAAAGTTGTCCCCACACTTTCGAGGTCGCAAACTTAGATTTGGCATACCCACACCATACCAAACGATCCAAGAAAAAATGAATCACTTTTTGGATCCCCTCTTAACTGGGCAGTTTTTTGTTTAAATAATGAAAAAATCAAAAGTACACAACAATTTTTCGTAGGCTGTAGATTCGTGGAATTTATATTATAAAAAATAAAATCCCACCTCGATCATATAAATTCATTCACTGTAACAAAAGTCCGAGGTCAAAACCCCCAGGAACTGGACTATTGCTCGATGATGAGTATTTTATGAATATTTTCGAATGAGCCAGAAAGGATTTTGTGATTTGCTAATGAAAGTCGAGAAATACATCACAAAAGAAGACACGTTCTGGAGAAAGTCTATTACTGCAAGATGTTTGGCCGTTTGTTTAAGGTGTCCCGGAGAGACTTCTTTTAACAGACTTCAAAAAAAGGAGGAGGTTATTAATTCATCGGAATCTGTTTTTTTTTCTTTTTAATTTATCCAATGCGAAGCATGGGGAAAGTAATTTAATCGGCTCGCGGCAAGCGTGACTTCAAAGAGTCCTCAGGTAAAGACTACGGAACTAATGGTCTCAAATTATATTATTAAATCAGGTTTAATTTTAGCACGAGACGGTTTTGCCAAAATTTTTTTTTTTTTTTTTTTTTTTAATGCAATCGAATGCAAGAAGGGTGCACCAGTAAAGATGCAGCCCCTATGGATCTCGAAAGACCCTTGCATTACCGAAGAGAAGAGAAAGTTGATTAAGTGAGAGGGTGTAGACGTAGGTGTCTATGCACTCCGGTTTTGAAGGTTTGAAGATTATAGGTGCTGGGAAAGATAGAGGCTGGAAGAGAGTTCCAGTTCCTTGAAGTCATGGGGATATATGTATTGGCGAATGAAGTGGTCCGGCACTTTTCTAATTTAACCGCGAAAGAGTGTTGGGAGTCGGCAAAACGCGTGCTACGTGCAAAGCATGCTTTGGGGGGAATTATTGATTTTATCTCATCAGAGCACCTGCCGTGATAGTATCTATAGAAAAGGGAAAGGGCAGAGACATCTCTTCGATGAGCCAGCGAGTCGAGGGAGTCGGTGAGGGTAGAATCGTCAATTAGCCTGACGGCTCGTTTCTGAATTGCATCCAGGGTAGCAAGAGAGTATTTTGAGGCCCCTCTCCACAGATGAGAGCCGTATTCGAGACAGGGGCGGATTTGGGCCTTGTAGATGGTGAGAAGTTGTGGGGGTTTGTAAAATCGCTTGGACCTGAATAAGAAGCCAATCTTCCTTGCTGCAGATTTCGCCACAGAGGAGATGTGTTCATTCCAAGACAGGTCAGATGCGACAGAGACGCCCAGCATGGATAGGCTGTCACACATTTTTAGGGTATTCGAATCGAAGTGAATATCAGGGAAATCTTTATTTTCGCGCCTAGAAATTAGACAACATTGAGTCTTGTTTGAATTGAAGTTAACTAAATTTTTGTGAGCCCCATTTATTCAGTTTGTCTAGGTCGAGAGTAATTGAGGAGGTAACATTGATTCGATTGTTCGGGAGTGAGGGTTTACCGTGTAGAGTGCTATCGTCGGCGTAACAATGAGTGGGGTTTGCCGTTTGATCGAAAAGGTCGTTTATATACATTAGGAAAAGTGTGGAGGAGATTACGGAGCCTTGGGGAACACCAGAGTTTGTGGAGAACGATTCAGATGATGTTCCATCCACCACAACTTTTATACTTCGGTTTGTCAGAAAGCTTTCTATCCATTTGCGAAGAGTTGGTGTGAATCCGAAGGCTGGCAGTTTGGCAAGAAGATTTTTGTGCCAAACCTGGTCAAAAGCTTTGGAGATATCAAGGGCTAGAGCGAAGGTTTCTTTTCCGGCCTCTAGAGTATTGTTCCAGGTGTGGGTGACATAGGTTAAGATGTCGCCTGTGGAACGATTTTGTCTGAATCCATATTGCCTATCGTGAATTAATTTATTGTTTTCTAAGTGATGAAGGACGTGTTGGTTTATGACTAATTCCATTATTTTGGAAAGAACAGATGTGATCGAGATAGGCCTGTAATTAGAGATTTGTGAAGTGTCTCCTTTTTTAGGAATAGGTGTGACCCTGGCTATTTTCCAGCTTTTGGGGAATATGCCCGATTCGTAAGAGAGTTGGAATAGCTTGGATAAGATAGGGGCAAGTTCAGGGGCGCATTTTTTAATGAGAATTGGTGGGATGTTATCCGGGCCAGCGGCGGATTTGGAATTTAATTTATTAATGGCTTTTATGATTATTTGGGGCCTGAAAATTATTTTGCCCATGAGGTTGGTTTGGGGGTATAAGTGGGCGGGTTAAGCCCTTTGTCATCTAAAGTGGAGTTGGTTGCGAAATAGGAGGCTAGCGATTCGGCTTTTTCAGCGGGGGTTGTGGCTACTGAACCATTTGGGTGAAAGAGGGGCGGAAGTGAGGGAGACGGAAAATTACATGGGGTCTCGTCTAGAGGCCAAAAAGTGCGATTTTTTCATATAGTCTGTCCTGATGGATGGATGAATAAATGAGTTGAGCTTGAGTTGTTTACTAAAAAAGAATTTAGTCTTTTTGATTTTAACTCAATTCTTCTACGTTTTCAGTAGAGGTTGCCATTAATAGTCAAAACATCAAAAATGGAATGCAATAAGGTTTTTTTTTTGGCTTTTTCGGCCTTTCTAACTAACCATAAGCCAATTTACGATACTATATATATTTTTTTTTAATTTTGTCTCTACCCCGGGGTCAAATTTTAGCCGAATGCATCGAGTCGGATTCGAATGCAATAAGGTTATTCCTCAAGTATTAGATGAGAATCGATGACAATTTTTGATTTTAAGTCGATTCCTCCATGTCTTCAGCTATGGCTACCAATAATAACCGAAACGTCAAAAATTCAATGTAGAATTGTTATTCCTCAAGTATTAGATCAGAATCAATCACTATTTTTGAATTTAAGTCAATATGGACTGCAAATAGCAAGTGATTTCTGTTTAATAATAAACTAATAAACATATTAATATTTCAAATGGCTTTGGAAAAAGTTTAGCAACGATCATTTGAAGTTTATTTATTGTGTGTGTTCGTCGATTTCTCTTTAACATGTGGACCGATTTTGATGATTATTTTTTATTGGACCTTATTCCGATTGGTCCCATATTAATTTGGTCAAGTTCTAAATATGATCAATAACGGAAATTTTCAATTGTTATAAGCAAATAATGGAAAATCTTTTATAAAATAAATCAACTGGCGTGGTCACCATACAACTTTCACATTTTCATTTATTTGAAGTCATCGAGACACTTCTAATTTACACCCCTTCCCTTATTTCAATCGGATTTAACTCTATACACGACTAATAAGGGCTCATGACACTTGATAAGTCAAAGCTTGAGTTGTTTGCCATAAAATAATTTAGTCTTTTTGATTTTAAGTCGATTCTTCCACGTTTTTAGTAGAGGTTGCCATTAATAGTCAAAACTTCAAAAATAGAATGCAATAGGTTATTCCTCTAGTATTAGATAAGAATCGATCGCTATTTTTGATTTTAAGTCGATTCCTCCATTTCTTCAGCAATGGTTACTAATAATAACCAAAACGTCAAAATTCCAATGTAGAATTGTTATTCCTCGTCTAATAAATGAGAATCGATCACTATTTTTGAATTAAAGTCAACATGAACTGCAAATTGCAAGTGATATCTGATTAATAATAAAGGAATAAACATATTAATATTTCAAAAGAATTTGGATAAAGTTTAGCAACGATCCGTTGCAGTTTATTTATTTTATTTCTATAAATTATTTTTAAGTTTTTTGATTTCTATCGAAGGCTAATCTTCGGGATTATTTTACAGAATGAACCAAATGGACTTAGAAGAAGATGAAGACACCCACATCTGCTTACGATGCCGTACCACTATTATAGGCCTTGATGCCTATGTCTCGCATCGCAAAACTCCGAGCGCATGTCCAGCAAAGTCGGATTGTGCAGGGAAAAGCTCGGATATTGCTCCATTGCCCCCGGATAGACCCAAGTCTCCAGATGCAGATGATTTCTTCATGTCTCTCGAGCTTCAAAGTTTATCCAAGTAAATTGTCTTTATTTTATTCAAATTATATTTAATAATAATTGCTCTGGATAAATAGAAAAAGTTTATTTCGCCCCTGTATGTAGATACATATTAATTTTTAATATAATTCTTTATAAACTACTTTTCGGCTTCATTGTTAGAATAGTTAGGTCTTATCTAAATAAATAAAATCATTCCATGCCTGATAGAAAAATAGTTTTTTTGAGTAGGTACTTCGCGAATACCTAGAAGGCTAAAATCCAGTACACACATTCATTGGCAAGAAAATTGGATAAGAATGGTTTATTAATATATATTGTTATATTTTCCATTGTGGGTGCGAAAGAAAGGGCAAAATGTTAAAATTGTAAACGCTTTGTTCGATCTTGGCCAAATTTACAACACTTACTCTTTACAGGAGCTGGACCATAGCATAAACAAATAAGACACATGTCTAGGGCCCGGTTATTTGAAGGGCCCGGTCAATCTGTCTATTTTAAAATGATTTGTAAATAAAATAGTTTACTTTTCTGTGTTGGATAACTGTTTATATAACAAAAATAATATATTGCTTTTTATATGGTTAATGGGAATTCTAAAATCTAATGAAAATGTGTGGGAGGGGGCACAGTAAGAAGAACATTTCTAGGGCCCCAAAGTGGGTTAATCTGGCTCTGAGTCTTTAGCATACTATGTATTTATTTCTGAAAAAATATACTCCCCAAAATAATGGGAGCGAAAGAGGGGCAAAATATTTAAATTTTTGTTTGATCTGGATCAAATTTAGTACACTTACTCTTTAGAATAATCGTAAAATTGCCCCAAAAATCAACGACCCAAAATTAGAAGCAGTTGGGGTCGAAAAAGGGCTAAAATATTGAAATTCTAAGCTTTTTGTTTTATCTGAACAAATTTAGTACAATACTCTTTAGAATAGTGTGAATTTATTTATGCAAAAATAAACTCCACAAATTGATTCCGTGGGGGGAGGGGGCGAAAAAGGGGGCAAAATATTGAATTTCTATACTCTTTGTTCGATCTTGACCAAATTTTGCACTTTTTCTTTTTAGAGTAGTGCAATAATTAATGTCCTAAGTTGAGGGCGTTGGGTTGGGGCGAATTATTCAAAACTACGACAAAACTATTTAAAACTACACAAAATGAGTGAGGGGACGAAAAATTGAATTTTTATGCCAAATTAATTAGGAATATTTGTTGATGTTGTATGTCTTTCGATGAACAATTTTCATAATTCATAAAAAAATATTATATACAATTTAAACCCAGAGTATTTTGTGGATGTTAATCAATTTTGGACACCTAATAATCCCAATCCGAGACGCAGCCACTCCAGGGTCACCAGCCCGGAGAGCCGAGCTGTGGGCGTGCCTATTTGACCTCATTATATCGACAAGCTCAAGCTTAATACATTTTTTTTTAATATTTACTTTGTAATCATTTTTGATTTTCTCAATTTTAGTTTTTTGCAATTATATTTTATCTACCGTTCCAAAATCCCGCCGGGTCCATCCAGTCCAATTCTTCTCTGAATAAAGCCCTTTTTCCTTCAATAATGCACAGATCAATCCTAATTTAAGGTAGTTGTTTCACCATATGGGTTTTCTTAGGATTTTTTTGAAATTTAGAGAGATTATTATTTAAATACTTCTCCATCGATTGTTGGCAAAATGGAATTTATGAACAATATAGTTCCGGAGATATTAAATTCCAAAGATAGAGTTTTTCACACTCTTATACATTGCACTATACGGGATATCGGAAAATTTACATACTTACCTATTTAATTATAATTCAGAAACTCTTCTTACCATTGTTATAAAAAAGTAAACCAACATTAAACAATAACTAATACATTTTTTAAGAAAATTTTAATTCATAGTTACGACACAGTTTCTGAAATAATAATGAATAAATAATTAAAAATGTATTATGAAAAATTTACACTAAAAACAAGCTGGCAACAGCGCATTTTATTTAACCTAAAAAGTGGGTTAACTTTAGTACTTTTTTTGACGTTTTTTCGCTTCAGCCATTATTGCAACAGCTTTCAATCGCTTATTAAGAACTTTTGTTTTATAAATCGAACTTTATAATGTACTTTATCTGTCATTTCATATGATAAAAATATTAAAGCTCGGACAATGTTGCCAGATTTGTCAAATGAGCACGGGATTGGCTAGTAGTGGTACATAAACAGCAAAAAGTTTTGTGCTTATGAATTATAAATCCTAATTGTCTGTTCTATATACTTTAGCATTAACTTTCTGCTAGAATTGTCGCCAAACAACTACCTTAAGTAATATACTGTACACTCATCAGAAAAATAAACGTCTTTTTATCTAAAATTGACAATGAACGAAAAAGTGAACATTTAAAATTATAATAATTTTTTTCAGTGTAAGAAAGTCGACTCTCTCAACAGTATCTACTCCGCTCAGTCTCTCATCGGCCCCAAATGTGGCTGAATCAAGTGATGACGAACCCGAAGAATACCCCGAAGAATCTCCTAGGAGTCACGCAGGAGGAAAGTGGAGACCCGGGGATCATCCCCCACCAAACTATACGGGAGGCAAATGGGTGCCTACTCCCACGCCTCTCTCAACTACCCATCAACAAGTAATAATTATTATTAAGTTTTAAATTAAAAATAATGTTAATCAATGCTTCGCATATTTATTTTTTCATTTGTTTGGTCTCATGAATAGCGTCGTGTTCAAAATATGAAGATAAAGAGGAGAAAATTTTTTTCAATAGATTAATTAGAAATTTTAAATAGGCATTTGTATGTTTTTATAAATATTTAAAATTAAAAAAGTCATAACTGATACCAGAAGTAATGGCGTGACGTCAGAGGTCTGATTAAATCTTTTTCTCCCATTTAAAAATTTACTGTATTCATGTTAAAATGAATTTCGACTTGTAACTTTTTTATTTTTCAAAATGAAAAATAGATACATAATATTTTTAAAAAACTCTCGATTCAAATTAATAAATAAATAATTTATAAATTTTTATACAGGCACCGGATTTTACCAATAATCAAAATAATACTTTAGTTACGATCAGAAATTCAAGTAGTAGGAAGGTACCTATATTCCATTCAACTTTCCAAACTACATATTCAACATTTATTCTGTTAAAAAATATAAATAAATTTTTTCCACATATGAGGCTATGATCTAGAAAATTTTATAGAATATTATCATCTCCACTTTAGATATTAATTCTCATTTCATTAAACTGATTTGCTCTTTATTATATTACCTATTTTACCATACAGGGTATATCTCAAAAACGGCTGAAACAATTTTGGTTAAAAAAATTGACCAAAACCATGACATTTCGGTCTACAAAAAAGCCCTAATAAGTGAAAAATGATATTTTTCGAGATAATAATTGTTTTGTCAAAATGTTGTTAGTCTGTCTGATTGTCCGTTAGTTAGTCTGTGCGTTACCAAATTTTTGTGGACGACCTGGCTCAAAAACTAGTGTGAATATCGAAACCAAATTTCACACGTAGTTTTGGTCCATTGAGATTAAGAGCTGATTAGATTTTGGTGCATATCGACCCAAAATTAAGGGGGTTGCAGGGTCAAAAAATGACAAGGCCCTTTGAAACTCAACCAAATTTTGTATATATAATCAGTGGGACACCAGATGTCTAAAAATGCAAAAACTAACCCCCCTCCCCTACATGATTATGAATAATTTTATTAACTATTAAATATAAGTGAGGGGCCAGGTTGTATGGTAAAGTCATGTGGATGGCCACATCAGAACACGTCAGCTTATTTATTTTTGTGAAACATACCTAGAATTTTATATTTTTAAAAAATTTTAAAGAATATCATTATCTCCACTTTGAATATAATTCTCATTTTCTCTTTATTATATTTATTTATTTAATGGGTAGTCTGAACTTTTTGTGCACTATTATTAAAATATATATATTAACAGCAAAAGATTTTTTTTTTTTTTGGCTTTTCGACCTTTCTAGCCATAAGCCATTTACGATACTAATTATTTTATTTTAAATTTGTCTCTACCTCGGGGGTCAGATTTTAGCCGGATGCCTCGAGTCGGATTTGAACTCGGGTCCTCTTGGTTAGCTGGCTGACATGCTAAGGTATAATTAGATAATGTATTATTAATCGGATCGCTTTAATCAGACTTTTTTTTTTTTTTTTTTTTTTTAATGCAATCGAATGCAAGAAGGGGTGCACCAGTAAAGATGTAGCCCCTATGGATCTCGAAAGACCCTTGCATTACCGAAGAGAAGGGAAAGTTGATTAAGAGAGAGGATGTAGACGCAGGTGTCTAAGCACCCTGGTTTTGAAGGTTTGAAGATCATAGGTGCTGGGAAAGATAGAGGCTGGGAGAGAGTTCCAGTTCCTTGAAGTCATGGGGATATATGTATTCGCGAATGAAGTGGTCCGGCACTTTTCCAATTTGACAGCGAAAGAGTGTTGGGAGTCGGCAAAACGTGTGCTGCGTGCAAAGCATGCTTTGGGGGAATTATTGATTTTATCTCGTCAGAGCACCTGCCGTGATAGTATCTATAGAAAAGGGAAAGGGCAGAGACATCTCTTCGATGAGCTAGCGAGTCGAGGGAGTCGGTGAGGGTAGAATCGTCAATTAGCCTGACGGCTCGTTTCTGAATTGCATCAAGGGTAGCAAGAGACTTCTAGCTTGTAGTTCACTAGAATACAGTAAGGCTAAAATTAGGTCCTATTAGGACTTGAAAACCATTTCTCTTTAGTTTCAGAGACAATACTTTCTAAAAGTACAATACCTTATCAGACCATGCTTAAAACTCGAGATGTTTAAGTCAAGCATCCTGACTCGCTCGAAATATTTTTATTTGATTTAGTTAGTTGTTTGGGCGTTGTCGATTTCTCTCGTGTGACAAATGAGGTTGTCTTTGATTATTTACTTTTTGTTAATACTAGATTTGTGTACTGCTAATATCAATTCTTCCAATATAAGAGATTTAAAAAATCATTATTAAATTGACATTTAAAACATCATCTTAATTTGTTGTTATTTGAAGGTGCATTTTATTCTTACGATAAGCCTTAAATTATAGACCTATTTTATAGAACATTTTGGCTTGAATTCTTAGACCATGAAATATATAGACACGCCATATGCTACTCTCCACACAGAGTGAAGTGAGGCCAACATCGCCTACAGATGACGTCACGTTCTCGCATAAATATTTTGGTAATATTAATTTAATATTAATTTGCGATTACTGGAATCCAAAATAAATAATCTCAATCTATAATAATTCCTATAGTGACCATGCTATTTCTGGGTGTTCCTACCTACAGATGACGTCACGTTCTTTAGGAGATGTTGGCCTCACTAAATCAACGCCAGAGCGTGTCTCTATATTTCATGGTCTAAGCTTGAATTAAAAATATTTATGATTAAGTAACCCTTTTTTTGCAACAGGCTACATTTGAAAACATAATACCCTTTGCAACAATAATTTTCTTAGAAAACCCTATCTGTAAATTTAAAACTTTAATAATCTATTTGTTTAATGTTTGACCTGGCATTAGTATTCTGAAGAAGAAGAAGGAATCTCCGGAAGCGAGCTTGATTCGTCTGCCTATCGGCAAGGTCCGCCGCCTGGTCATACCAGTGGGAAATGGGTCCCCGTAATTGGGGATTACTCAGGCGCAAGTTCGGCATTACGGATCAGCGGAGGCACTGTACAATATTGGTGTGGTTTCTGTAATCGTCGTTTAAGTTCCCGAGCTATGTATGACAAGCATTTACGGAGTGATTTACATGCTCGAAGAACCCGTCACGAAAGGGAACTTGACGAAGATTGCTGGAGCAGAACCACGCGAGATACAGTGAGACGATCTGCTCGAAGGAAATCTACACTTCGTAAAGTATGTAATAGATAGATTTCTAATACTATTTGGTGCAAATTAAACATGATTAACTAGTTAATATATTTTCTTAAGTATTTTTAGTATGAAGGTTTCAAGGTGTGGATTCAGAAAATAAAATAAAATAAGTTTTTTAATACTCAATAAATTTCGAACTAACCACATCTTTAGTTCTATTCTCTAAGCAAAAACGTTAACTTTTAACATCCGACTTCAGCGTTAATTCATTTTAACACCTCCTTGCCTAAAATTGCAAAATTCTTGATATTCATAAAGGATCAGGACCTGATAATTTTCCTACCATTATCTTGAAGAACTGCCCATCAATATGTATACCTCTATTAAATCTATTTGACCTATCCCTACTCAATTTAAATGAAGTAATATAAATATAATTAAAAATAAATAAATAAATAAATAAATGCATTGCATTATGTTAAATTCCCCAAACTTTTCTCTATAAAAATAATTAAGACTATAAATTAGTATTTTAGTTTTGTTAAATTGTTAATTTATTGTATAAAAATGTATATTGTAACTGGGATAACTCCCGTATATCGAATAAAATAAAAAAAAAAAAAAAAAAAAAAAACTATCGCGCTGGAGGATTACCAATCGACTTGATTGGGGAATAATGGAATTGAAATAATTATCGGAAAAGAGGTTTTTTTATCTAATTAGATTTTTCCTCTTATTAAAAACAAGGACTAAAGATGAATAAGGACACTCGATGGTGGAGAAGTAATCTCCGGAATCGAAGCAAAAATACAATGTTTACATTAATTAATGTAAAATAATTGGTTTAATAAAATTTATAAAAAAAAAAAAAAAACTATCGCGCGCTACTGGTATGATAGGTGGATGAGAATGAGTGAATAATGGAATTGAAATAATTATCGGAAAAGAGGTTTTTTTACTTAATTAGTTTTTTCCTCTTATTAAAAACAAGGACTAAAAGATGATCAAGGACATTCGATGGTGGAGAAGTAATCTCCGGAATCGAAGCTCAAAAATAATGTATGCATAAATTCATGTAAAATAAATGGTTTAATAAATTTATCGCGCGCTATCGAGAAATGTAAAAATATTGTAAAAACTGGAACAAGCAGAAAACGTAGCTATCTTCATAATGGATCTTTAACACCTAGTGTTTAAAAGTAAAATGTTAACATTGCTGTTAAAACTTGGTTTAGAGAATAGCATTTTTAACGCTAGTGTTATTTCTTTAATTTTTAACGCCCAATTTAAGATGTTAAATTTTAATGTCTGTTTTTAGAGAATAGACCTGGAAATCAGCGTTAATTCATTTTAACACCTCGTCCTTGCCTAAAATTGCTATTCTGTAAGCAAAAACTTCTAACACCAAAGCGTTAACATTTAGTCAAAAGTGTTAAAAATTAACTTCATGTCAGAGGGTACCTTTAATATTTTAACGCCGTATTTAATGCACAAACATGGCGTCTTTAACCAAAAAATAACTTATGATTTTGACAACTTTGAGATAAAAGCAACACATTTCAGATCCATTTGATCTGTGATCGTATTAAGATTTCTATTTGTTTTTTAGTAGTCCTTGGACTTTTCAACTTTTTCCCTTCAAAAACTTTTGCTGTTAAAATAAGATTTATTACAATTTTTAGGATATATTTGTTTATTTTAGGAGCAATAGTTATACTTTCAGTTTTGAGAGATCATAAAAAATTATCCTCTTCTAAATAATAATAATTTCAGTATATAAAATATTTTAATAAAATTAAATTACTCAAACGAACTGTTAAATAATTGTCAGATACTAGATTGAGAATAACAAATCAAGTTAGTAAGTAATGCGCTTGCGCGAGAGTCAATCGAGGGGTGTAAAAACACGAACAAGCAGAAAACGTAGCTATCTTCATATGGATCGTTAACACCTGGTGTTAAAAAATAAAATGTTAACTTCGCTGTTAAAACTTGGTTTAGAGAATAGCATTTTTTAACGCTGGTGTTATTACTTTTTAACATCTAATTTAAGATGATAAATTTTAACGTCTGTTTTTAGAGAATAGAACTGCTTGAATCTTTAATAGTAAATTGTTACAATGTTTAACCTAGAACTAACACCGAACATTCGAAGCAATTATATAATATGATTTTGATAAGTTTGAATATACTAAACGTGGGACGATTTTTGGTTACGTTTCTTTGAGAAGCATCTACTTTTAATTAATTTTGATTTTTGACTTAAGTATTGACATAAAAAAGTGTCAAGTTTATTAATACCATATAAAGTATGGAACAAAAATTTATATTTTTGCGTTTAATGAGTAATGAAGATAAAATTTTGTCAAGATAGAATGCATATATCAAAAAATTAAAAGTTTATTACATTAGTGCATTACTGACAAAAGCCTATTTTTTTAGTTTTTTAAACTACGATTTATTTTTTTACTTTTTAGTCTTAATAAAAAAATTAAAATATCTGTTATTCCAATATTTTTATTTTAATAGATAGCACTTTATTTTTTTAAAATTCTGATTTTTTTCCAAAAAAAATTGGGTCCCCTCTGAAAATTTTTTATGAGTACATGCCTGGATAATGAATATCATGTAAAACAATATGACTTTTGGTAGGTAAATAAATAAATGTAAAGGTATTAAATGTAAGGGCGCCCCTGTAGGGTAGGCTTCTGAAATCCACCAATGTCAATTCGAATGCATAAGATACAGGATTTAATGGATAATTAAGAAATAATTAATTTCAATTAATGGATAATGGATCAAATCAGCTCAATGGTACCAAATTATTGTATTGTTATCTGAATTACATATACTTCTAAAGTTTCAAATCTATACAACAATTATAAGTAGGTTAAAATCGACTTTCTAGATTATTTTACATACAGAAGTTATATGCAGTGAAGCTAATAAAAGCGTGTTAAAAATAATCTCGAAAACTTGTAACTGAATTGATCCGTTACCGATTGCAGTAATTCTGAAAAATCGAACACCTATTACTCAATTTTAGTGATCATGTTCAGCAGCGCAAAGATATTTTTATTTTATTTTATGTTTAGTTACTAACTCCTTTTGGTAAGTCGTTCTTGCCACTACACAATCTCGTGGTATTAAATATAACTAAAACAAACGGGTAACCTGCACATTTATCAATCATGCTGAGGATAACTTTTCAAAATTGAGATGCCGAAGAATATTTAAATAAAGCACCTAATATTGAAGAAAATAGTAAACAACAATCTATTATTATTATAAAAATAAACAAACAAATAATATATATCTTTTTTTAAGTAATTCTCTTTATAAAATAAAAAATAAATATGACCCACATGTGTTAGTTTTTATTTTGGCCACCAGTCACCGCTGTTTACCAACTCTGGGATACCAATAATGGTTTGGTTTTGAAAAAATTATCGTGATTTTCCATATTTATACAGTTTGTTAATTCCTATGTCCCAGTAAATAGAGGATCCAAAAAGTGGTTAAGCTTACATTAATTGCGCGAAAAGATTTTTTTTTCTAGGGTTATTTGGTATGATTCGGGTATGCCAAATCTAAGTTTGCGACCTCGAAAGTGTGGAAGACAACTTTTGGGGGCCGAAAAACCTCGAAATTTTCGAACTTTTTCCAGTTTTTTGTTTATAACTGGAAAACAATTCACATTTTGTAAATAATCGTCCTATAGTAAATTAAAGAGGACAACATTTCACGTCGATTAAAAAAAGAAATGCGAAATTGGTACAGTAATTCGATTTTTAATTGGGATCACTTTTGAATATCGAAAAAAGTGCTAGTTTTTAGGATATTCAAAAGTGATCTCGAGGGCTGTTTTTGAATCCCCATTAAAAATCGAACTACTGGACCAATTTTGTATTTCTTTTTTTAATTGTGTGCTCTTTAATTTACTAGTACCTGGAGGCACCGAGCGATGCTCGGTAACTTCTTCCTTCAGTTAAAACCTTTAATTTAATATTATTTTTAATTTAAAATTATGATAAAAGGGTCGATTTTTATTTGAGAGCCGTTTTCAAATTAAAAAAAATACAAATATATATAGTATTTGCCCACTGTACCCCCACCCCGCTTGACCCCACCCCCGAAACCTCGCCCTACCCCCGGATCCCCCAACACTACACCCCACCTCCTGCACCTGTTTGATTCAACCATATGATTCATTTTTATTCATCCAATTGTTAATAAATAAAACCTATCAAAATGTGTTGTTTTTTAAGAAAATTGAGACCTGCTTATGCGAAATATATTTTAAAATAAATTCTTGATTATTTTTAATTCTATTAAATAAATAAAGTTCTTTATAAAAACAATTAAAAAATGTTTATTAATATTTCTAACGTTTATGGAGGACAAAATATGTTAAAATCCACAATCACAATACTTCTTCAAGGCCTTTTGATTACGAAAAAACCCATCAAAAACAATTTTGTCGAAGATGAGACCGTGATAGATTGAATTGTCACCCCAAAAACTCCCTAACCCGTGAATTTCATCAAAATCGGTAGAGTCGTTTTCAAAATATAACCAAGATACAAATATATAAACAAATTTATATACAAACAAATAAATATACAATTTTTGCTCGTTTAATAAGAGTAGATAGGGCGGTTTTTTACAAAATATGGACCGTTTTCGAGTAATAAGCAAAAAACTGTAACAGTCCGAAAATTTCAGGATTTTTCGGCCACCAAAAGTTGTCCCCCACACTTTCGAGGTTGCAAACTTATATTTGGCATACCCACACCATACCAAACGATGTTAAAAAAAACACTTGTCCCGCAATTAATGTAAGCTGGAACCCCCTATTTACTGGGTTACTATCACTCCCTTTCTCCCTTTCTCATGTACTATAATCTTCATATCTTTAATACTTCATTCATATGTACCATACTAACTAAGTTCTAGCCATCTCCTGAGATTCCTTTCTATTCCTTTTTGATAATTAGTAGAGATTGTGGTGTTGGTGCAAGGTGAAACATCTTTAATAAAGATAAGAGTAAATAAATATTATATTTAATATTGATTTACTATGAATTAAGGATACTAGGTCACTTATTTCACATTTAGTCACTTATTTTTCATTGTGAAATAAGTGACCTAGTATCCTTAACTCATAGTAAATCAATATTAAATATAATATTTATTTACTCTTATCTTTATTCCTTTTTGGATGTGAGAATAGGCCTGGGGCTAGTAATTTTTAGGAATTTCATTTTTTTTCATTTTCTAAAACGATCTTTTGCTTTCTCATCAGTAAATTTCTTCACCTTTGTTTCTTTCAGTCGGCTGTTCCTCAATTTACTATGGAAGAAATTAATTCCAAAACTAATTCTGGACAAGTGAAACGCTTTCGACGAAAACGATTACGGTGTGGAGTTTGCCGAGCCAGAGTCTGGTCTCATCTTGTAGGCAAACATTTGGTCTCTCATTATCACTGGCGTGCAGCTCGGTCTCTTTCGCAACGAGACACGCATCACCCACTTATTCTTGATTACATTCATGAAATAGTACGCCAGGCGCCTTTTCAATGCGCACCTTGTCATTTTTATTGCAATCTTCCAGCTGAATTTAGGCAACATTGGAATTCAGAGAGTCATCGAAAGCAACACAACAAGGTAACCTTTAATAAACAGAAATAATAATTTAATTTAATTATTTATTTTTCAGAGGAAAACGAACAATAATAAGTGTTATATTAAATCATCAATCGCGTCGTTGTTTTATTTCAACTTCCTCAGGCTCTTGAAATTTTTTTTCTAAACACTTTCTCAGTTCATTATACTTTGCCATTCATTTATACATAGGCATAGAGATTTGCAGAGGCGTAGTCACGGGGGGGAGAGTCAAAACCCCCAAGGGCAGGTTTCATGGGATAAGTAACGGCAACGACAAACCGTTTCTTATGGAAAACTAAGCGTAATTAAATATATTTCATATGTTTAATCAAGAATTATGTTATTTTTTAATTTCGTGAAGTACATTTTTAGTCCAGTTAAATTGTTCTCTCAATGGAAAGTTTTAATTTCTTGATCCTATGTGTTTATTTGTGTTCTGAATTCGAATGTGAGGCTTGCTAACAAAATTTCGTGATGGAACATTGTCAAAAATGCAAAAAAAAAGGTAAAAAAATCTCATTTTTTTGGCGTTTTTTTTTGCTTATAGCTCGAAAACTATCAACTTTTCGTAAATATCCTTCCTTTTCAAAATCAAATTTTCTACAATTTTCTACAAATTTCACCATTTAGGTTTTTTTTCTCCGGCCAACCATTCGGGCTCAAGCGCTAGTTGAAAATTGGCGTATTTTTTTGTTTCCGCAAATCTCAAAAACTCGCACTTTTTTCGATTTTTTCCCATTTTGCCCATGAGGGACCACGTTTTCAACAAAGACCACTCTATACATTCTTAAACTAGATTACAATTCAATCAACGTTTCATAATTGGATAATAGTAACCCGTGCCGCAATGAGGTTGAAATTTTGATTTTTTTCAAGGAAAATGCTGAATATCTATAAATCTAAGACTTTTGTCAGAATAGTGGTTCATGTAGACGTTCAAGTCAACAATATCTCCTAGACAATGAGATAGAAATCAAGTTTCTAGGATCAGTGGTTTTCATTTTATAATTTTTTGCAAAAAATCGCAGTTTTTCAAAATTCATCCTCATTGCGGCACGGGTTACCATTGCCCAATTAAAATGAAACTTTGTTTTAATTGTAGGAAATTTAATCTAGTTTAAAAATATATAGAGTCGTCTTTTTGTCGAAATCGTGCTCTTTCATGGTCAAAATAGGAAAATATAGAAAAAAGTGCGAGTTTTTGGGATTTGGGGAAACAAAAAAAAAAAAAAAAAAATACTCCAATTTCCAACTAGCACTTGAGCCCAAAAAATTTGTCGGAGAAAAATCCTAAATGATGAAATTTGTAGAAAATTTTACAATTTTTATTTTGAATAGGAAGATTATTTAAGAAAAGTTAATTGTTTTCGAGTTATAAGCAAAAAACCGACAAAAATGAGATTTTTTACCTTTTTTGGCATTTTTGACAATGTTCCGTCACGAAATTTTGTTAGCAAACCTCAGATTCGGATTCACCCAAAAACATAAAGGATCGAAGAAATTACAACTACCCCAAAACTTTTCGGATAAAAACACAATTTAACTGGAGTATTTGTTTTAATAAAAAAAAAATCCCACTAAATATTTTGCTTTGTGGATTGACACCCCCCCCCCACCCCCCCACACACCACGGAAATTTTCTTGCTATTCCATAGTACTGCATAGTTTAGTGATTGTTTCTATGAAAAAAAAATATATATTTTATTTTGACAAATCCTCAGAGTTATGCTTTCATAAAAGAACACCCGTTTCCCGTAACTCACCCTGTATATTTATTTCTAATTTTTATTTGAATTACTCTACTATAATTCTGATTTCATGCCTGTTTAAAACCATGATCTTTTAGGATAAGGGCATCTATTTCTGCTCCTTTTGTCGATTCTCAACCTCTTCGCTAGAAGAAATGTCGAAGCATTTATTAAGCAATGATCACCGAGATCTGATCCGAGCAGTTAATGGTTCGGTGCCTATAATCATTGAGCGCCGTGTCCCAATCACCTGCTTCACTTGCAAACAAACATTCCGCTTTAATGCAGAATTAAGACGCCATTCGAAACTAGTTGGACACAAAATTTTAACTCGATCTAGTGCATCCGATTCTTATCAGGACAATCGAAAACAAAAATCTAAACGAAATGACAACAAACCAAAAATTTGCAATCTCTGCCGGGTCTCTTTGCCGACTGTGGAAGCATACAAACTTCACTTGTTTCAAGTTCATGCTGATTTACCAGCCCACAGGTAATTACATGAGATCGTTTTTAGCACTTTTGCTAAAAAAATAATTTTTATTTTAAAAATTTCAGGTGTATAAAATGTGGTTCGACATTTTCCTTGTCTCAACAATTGACACATCATGCACGTAGTGGTGTTTGTAGTTTAAATTCAGACATAGCTGCTCAAAGTTCTTGTTCACAAGAGGTGAACGAATTAGTAAATTGTCGTATTGATAAAAAAATATGTTATTTATGTCAATTCGAAGCTCGTTCATTGTCCGAAATGATGTATCACAATACAGTTGTGCATCCCTCAGGCCCATCCAATAAGGTAATTAAAAAAAATTGTAAATATCGATAAGACTGTAATTTATTTAATCTACGATTACAATGCTGTGACAGAAGCAGGGACGCGCCGTCCATATGTGCAAGGTCGTGCGGTACACGACGGCGCCATTGCCTTAAATGCGATCAAATGAATAAATTTTAATGAATTTTAAAAAGTGCTATCTTACTCTAGGGTAAAGTACTTTAAAATATAATTTTACATAAAACTTTATATAACCTTTTTTGTGGTCCGCAAAGTACTAGAATATTAAATTTCATCAAAATTGGTTAAGTTATTTTCAAGATATTTAGAAAAAAATAAAAAAGTAGTGGAATAAAGTACTAATGTTTGTGGGCCGATAAGTACCAAAAACTAATCAGCGCTTCATTTTGTTAAAGTAATATTATGTTTTCAATTTCATTTCAATTGGTTAAACGGTGTGAAAAAAATCGTCGACGAATCTCTTTTTTAGGGTAGTCATACCCTTAATTGATCTGCTAAGTCAGTTGCCTAAATAACAGGGGCTCCCATTATACTAGGTGTGGCTATTCAATGACCGGCCGCGACAGGTTTGAACATGATTGTGCCTGGTGATGCTTCCCTCACCTAAATAGTTTTTTTTGCTTTGTACTTTCGAAATATCTCAAAAATGGCTGAAACCATTTATTATTCGTCCTATTAGTTATTTAAAAAAAAAAACTTGAAACCTTAAAAGATATTGTTGCCGCAGTAATTTGGGTTCAGTGCATATAAAGGCTCCAATCAGCATTTCGCACGACAGCGCACAAGTGAGTTGGCGCGTCCCTGGACAGAAGGACATTGCAGCAAAACTAATAGGATTCCGTCTTACGTATGGGATAATTATAAAACTCTTTTGTTAATTTTAGGTGGACGATAAATGGGAATGTCCAATTTGTTTTAAAAAATTTCGTAGTAAACTACTTGAAGGTCACATTCGCACGCATACCGGAGAAAAACCTTTCAGTTGTAATTTTTGTCCGCGAGCATTTGGATATCGATCTTCTTTAGTTAATCATTTGAAAGTGGCCCATGAAAAGAGTGTATTGGATAATTCGTCAAACACTACAAATTCTAACAAATCAACTGCAGAATCTTCACACAAATGTAGCATATGTCATCGTGATTTCTCTTCTTCGGCGGGCCTCAAGAAACATCGCCGCATCCACGAATCTCCAAAAGAATCCAAGAAAACCGACACCCTTGATTTCCAGAATCGGTGAGTTGATCGTTACAATAATTCTTTAAAAAAAATTTCGTTTTCCATTTTATTTATTTATTTTTATTTAATTATCTATCCAGAAAATACACAACATACAATATGTCATGTCCTATAGAGTTGACAAGTAAAATTAATAATTATTTAATTTTACAAACAATTACAATAGATTAAATATGGCGTACATTCCTAACCATTAGTTCAGATAACACATTTACATACATATCACAGAGTGAATCACAGCGATCCGATCCATTTAACCAATTTTTTCTTAAATAATTTCTTGTCACACAACTGATTTTTTAGATCATTTGGGAGTTTATTAAAATATTTAATTGCCACAAAATATGCATTTTTTGGGTAATTGACTTATTAATCTTTGGCAGGACAATTGATCTTTTGCAATTATTGCAAGAATATTAAATATAAATCATATTCTTATAAATAATTATAATATGAGGTTAATTTTATAACTATTTTTATTATAAAGAAATGAGTATCTATTTGAGAAAGAAAGATTGAATTTTTTCTCAAAATCAACTTGTGATATATATAATCAATTAATTTAGGTCATTTATCAAAGATATGTTTATATTGCATGTAGGATTTTTGTTTTTTCTTTTTGGGAATATGAAAATAGTACCTACCTAATGTTGGTGTGGAAATTTATTTTAAATTAAATTTGCCTATCAAGAGTGTTTGCAAGTATATTTGTAAGTGAATTAAGTATTAGCACTTGTAGGCACCGAGCTATGCTCGGTAACTTCTTCCTTCATTTGAAATCTTTATTTTAATATTATTTTTAATTTAAAATTCTGATAAAAAGGTCGATTTTAATTTGGGGGCCGTTTTCAAATTTAAAAATATATAATATTCGTCCATTGTACTCCCCCCACCACCTCCACCCCGCTCGACCCCACCTCCGAAACCTCGACTTACCCCCGGGTCCCCCACCACTACACCCCACCTCCTGCACCTGTTTTGATTCAATCATATGATTCATTTTTATTCATCCAATTGTTAATAAATAAAATCTATCAAAATGTGTTGTTTTTTCAGAAAATTGAGACATGCTTATGCGAAATATAATTTTAAATAAATTATTGATTATTTTTTATTCTATTAAATAAATAAAGTTATTTATAAAAACAATTATAAAACGTTTATTAATATTTCTAACGTTTAGGGAGAACAAAATATGTTAAAATCCACAATCACAATACTTCTTCAAGGCCTTTGAGAATAAGGGATTAACCCAACCCATTGTCTGTCTGGGTAGAATAGTAAAAGGAAAACCTTTTTTAAAACGTTAAGAATGGAATTTTTCTACCTGAGAATAATTAATTTGATTACGATAAAACCCATCAAAAACAATTTTGTCGAAGATGAGACCGTGACAGATCGAATTGCCAACCCAAAAACCCCCTAATCCGTGAATTTCATCAAAATCGGTATAGTCGTTTTCAAAACAGGACCACGATACAAATATATATATAAATAAATATACAATTTTTGCTCGTTTAATAAGAGTAGATATATTATATATATATTAGCAGATATTTGGACGGGAAAGCAGAAAATCAAACAATTCTCATCGATTTATGCAACGTTTCTCCAATTTTATTTCAGCTTCATCAGGCGAATAATAATCCAGTCATTCAAAAGTTTTTTATATAAATTAAATAATTATTCAGGTCATATTGTAGAGAACCAAATACAAAAAAATTAGTCAAAATATACTGTAAAAAGAATAAGGGACAATTGATTTAATTCAGAAATATGTATATATCTGTTTATATATATTTATTTATTTATTTTATCCACTTAATGATGCTCTGAGGTGTCTCGCCTCTTAGAGCAGAAAATACAGAAAAAATATTTGGATTACAACTGGTATTTTTTAAAACAAGTTATGTTATTACACGTGGATATATTTCTAAACAATAACAGCAGCAAAAATAACAATAATACAAAAGAAAATTTCAATAAAATAATACAATTCCGATAATGGGATACATTAGTTCACGAATGTGTTGCATGAATATTTAAAGCCCTGAACAAGTGGGCAAATTCGACGAAACGTTGGCTGATAAATAAAAAAGTCACACATAAAAACTTGTCCTTTTTTCCTATTATAAACTTTCAAAAAAAAAAAAAAAAAAAAAAAGATTCTTTTAATTTTGATCAGATTAAAAAATCCATAAAACTGGAATTTATTAAAAAGGGCCTAGAAGCCTTAAAACACTCATGTTAACTTTCAAAATAATAAAATCAAAAATCTTATTATATTAAACGAGCAATTCATGTATATAGGAATATATAGAATCGGTTTCTCGAAAACGGCTTTAACGATTTGAATGAAATTCACCGGTTAGGGGGTTTTTGTGTTGACAATTCGATCTGTCAAGGTCTCATCTTCGGCTAAGTTGTTTTTAATGGGTTTTTTGTTAATTCAAATAATTATTCACAGATGTTTTTTCCGATAAAAATGTATAATTACATTTTTATTCAATTTCCTTTTAATAAAATTGGTGTTTAAATTTTATATCCCATTAATAATTCATTACAAATATTATTATACATTAGAATTTGCCAATTTGATTAATTGGAAGTGTTTTTTATTTAATATTAAATCATTAAATAATTTAAAATAATGTTAATATATCACTTTGAACCAAAGCAAAAAATTACCGAGCAACGCTCGGTGTTCCAGGTACTATTATATTATTTGAAGATAGGATTCAAGTGTGTGAATAAATAGTGAATCAACTCTATCTAAATGGGACATATATTGCTTGATTTTCTTGTATTTGCTGAAAAGCAAAAAGTTTATTTTAGAACATATTCCCTGATCGTCTTGTGACTTCCAAGTCATTAAATGGTAATATTCGGTCGACCAGTTAATTTATGAGCTTGAGTACTACGGCAGATCCGCCAGCCATCGCCAAATGAGTACTTAAAGAATCGTAAATTCTGTCCCACAAAGAAAAGTGACATTTAACTGCCTTAGCAATAAAATCTTGTGCTCTCTCTGGTGTTGAAAGGAATATAACACCCTAACTATATTCTAACCATTACTAAATAATGACTCTTAAAACGGAAGCGACTTTACCTTTGCTTTTCTTTCAATAAACAATAAACATAAATGCTTAACTTGATCGTTCGCTCTCTTCTTTTGTTGCAATCTAATTTGCTACTATATCTCTGATCTGAAGATATGCGAGCACAAACTCTTTATTAGAAATTATATTGACTAGTTAATGCGCTGGCATTATTAGACCTGTTATTGAAATTACTGCTACTTTTAACTACTTTGAATCGCCAGGGTATGAACTAAGAGCAGCCAGACACAAATGGACCATATACGCTGTTATGCAAGGTGTTTTCTTGATTAATAAACGTATAACAACAGAACGCGACTCTAATATCAGCTCGTTACTGTTGTGAGCGGCGGCTTAATTATTAAAATTGTTAGATAAACTCTATTTACAGTCATGTTCTTACGATATTCGTTAGCTTTTAACAAGAAATTGTAATCCATTCTGACAATTGAATGTGTATAAGATCATAATAAATATAATTTATTTTTCTAAATGGCTTCTAAAATGCGATTAATTTTAGAGCCAGATTTAATTAAATCTGCCTTGTGTTATGAAATATAATTAAAATTAATAAATATGCCAAATAATTTAATTTTTCCTAGCGAGGTAACAGCTTTGATTCAGCACCCCTTTATGAGCAACAATACATAGATAATTACAGATAACACTGGTATTGTTACCGTAGTTTTAATTGGGGTATTAAATAAGCAAGAGAGCGGCGGTGTGCCCTATCTGATTGTAAACCAGTGTCGAGTTATTATGATTATTTGCTAAATTCTGCGCGTCACAGGCACCTGGGAATGTTCTCTATATACGACCAGGAGAACTAGGAAGAGTGGGGATAATTCCCGGGAATTAGAGAGGAAGCCTCGTCCGAAGCAAGCTTACTGATTTACAATGAATATTAAGTCTCGCTTTAGGATCTCTGTATTTCGTTGTTCTACATTCATTTACCATAAAGACTACAACCTTTGTATATATTTATGCTTGAGGGAGGGAGTTTTGCGCCACATGTCGGCGATGTCAGTGACAGCAGTCGCTCTCCCACATGCACCCTTGTATAGAAGGGATCATTTCAAGAATTTATATATGTAATTATCTTTGTTATTGCTTCTTTAATAACAAAAGAAATTCAGATTAGTTTTTTCTTTTTTCCATTATTATATTATTATATTATTGACAAGCTTGTTTTTTTCTACCATACAGGGTATGGTCAAGTATTGTAATCGTGCATGAAAAAAGTGTTTCTCTGCCATTTTTAGAGCCTTTTTTTGCAAAAAATCGGGCCCTTTTTCCGAAAAAGAGCCTTTTTTTACGCTCTCTTTATATAACTTACTACGACCCTGAGGTACCACTTTTCGGTTTCTTCAAGCCTCATTTTGTAACCAAGACGACTGTTTTTGTTTACTCAAATTCTTTTATTTTAAATGAAATTATATAAAATTTTTAAAAACATTACATTTTGTTAAATTCCGCAAACTTTTCTCTGTAAAAAACACAATATAAATCACTCGAATATGTTGGGAACAATGGGAGGAATTGAGGGAATTGGACCAATCTACTTGATTGGGGAATAATGGAATTGAAATAATTATCGGAAAAGAGGTTTTTTTATCTAATTAGATTTTTCCTCTTATTAAAAACAAGGACTAAAGATGAATAAGGACACTCGATGGTGGAGAAGTTATCTCCGGAATCGAAGCAAAAATACAATGTATACATTAATTAATGTAAAATAATTGGTTTAAAAAAATTTATTTATAGGTTGGGAAAAATATATTGTGGAAACTCGTTTTGAATATTGCGAAGTATTTAATTCAAATACAACATATACAATCACTTTCACTAGACACTTTTCTTCTCTTTTCTCTTCTGAGTCTTCGTCTCTTGTGGATTTGAAAGAGAATTAGAAAAATTGCGCTCAGAGCAGCAATTGATAAAAAAGAATTTTCGTTTAATGCAATCAATCAAATTTCAAATAAATGTTTATTATATCTCTTGATTTTAGCGCAAGGGATTCTATTCTGACATCGCGTTTAATAATTATAATAATTTGTATTGGAAAATATTAACTTAAAAATATGTAAATATATAGAGAAGCTTACCAAGATGGTGGAAATCTCAGTTGAGCAGGAGCAGAGTGGTTCACAATGCACATAACATCCTACGCCTCCAGTATTTGCCTGAAGAATAAAATACATTTTAATAAAAAACCGTTAACTGATCTATCTTATCACCCCCCCCCCCTCAGTCACCACACACAAAATTAATAAGAAAAATTCACTTAATCATTTTTCATATTCAATTTTGATATTCTTTAAATATTTAGTTTCGTTAATTTTTATAAATTAAAGAGAACTCCGATTATAGTATTTTCAATATTTCTAATAAATAGTTGTAATCGAGTAAAGTGATACTAGTGGAAAGCGAAAGAAATTATTTTTTCTTATCGAATTCAAAAAATGAACGGTTTGAATATCGAACTCGATGATTCGTGTTTTGGAAATCCATTGAAAAATAAATTATTGCAGTTCGATAGAGATATCATTTTTAAAAGATAAATTTATTTTACATTTCGAGAAAAAAATAATTAAAAAAAATTAAAAAAAAAAACATAATAAATATTTTTATGATTTGACGATTCGATCCGACTACTCTTTCGAAATTGTTCAAAAGAGTTAAAAAAAATTCTCATTAAGCAATATAAACACTAGAGAGAATACATATTCTAATTTAATTTATTTAAGGTAGTTCTTTCACAAATGCAAAAATTAAAGAAGTCTTCGAAACTTGGAATATAAGTCATTAAAAACATAATACACACACTGTTAAAATTTGAAGACGATTTACCACACCAAACATGAAATAATTGCAATTAAAAATGAAATTTTTTACATATGGTAGATTGGGAAAGGGTGGGAAAATGATAATAATTTTATTTTTTTCATTAAAGGACTTTCACCATCTTGATGAAAAACTAATATTTGTTAGAATAATATATTCGGAGTAACTTAAAAAAAATTGAAATTATTTACCACGTAGTTTTGATAAAAAAAACAAAATATTTAAACGATTATTTTTAGTGCAGGGGATATAAAAACAATCGTTTGGAAACGATTCATTCATAAAGAGGATATTAGTAGTCTGAAAAGTACAGTCACGTTAAAAAACATAACCTAAAATTTTAGCACCGTTCATATTTATAGAGTGGTTACGAGGCTAAAACTTTTTGTGTGGATTGTCGCGAAATAACTACCTTAAGATTCAATTTATTCAAATTCGGACTAAGATCTTAAACATCTATACCTCATATACCGTGTGTCTATTTTTTATTATTATAATCTACTCTTATTAAACGAGTAAAAATCGTTTGTTTGTTTATATATATATTTGTATCTTAGTTCTATTTTGAAAACGGCTATACCGATTTTGATTAACTCTATTAACAAGTTTTGAGGATGAGAAAACAATCCGACTAGGACTGGACCTGGACAAATTTCATCTTAATTGATCTTTTCTTAATTAATTAAATTGATAGATGAAAATTTCAATAAAAAAGTTTGTTTACATTTTTTTCAATTATCTTTTATTTATTAATTGGTTTTTTAATTTTAAAACCCACTAATAGGTTAAACAGCTGGCGGGGGACAGAGTCGAGTGGAGACGGATTGTTGCATCAAACCAGTCTTAGGACTGTATACTCAATGATGATGAATAGGTTATATCAAATATTAATATATATATCTTAAAATTAAGCAATTTAATTGATTATAAATTCTAGTATTAAATCCCACAAAGAGTTAATAAGAAATATTATTATATATTAGAATTTGCCAATTTAATTGATTATTATAAAACCCGATAAATTGTTATTTAATTAAAAAAAATAATTATACGGAATTTATTTATATACCTATAGGTATATACATAATCTGTGGGCCACTAGAAAATTAGAAATGCAAAAACTGGGGGTGGGGGTGGATGGTGCAGGAGGTGGGGTGCAGGGTTGGTGGAGTGTCGGGTTCGGGGTCCAGGGGTGCGGTGCGCGGGGGCGGTACGGGGGTGGTTGTCCAGGGGGCGTGGCGGGGTGCGGTATGGGGCTGGGGTCCAGGGGTGGGGTGCCGAGGTGGTGTGGTTTTTATCAGAATTTTAAATTAAAAATAATATTAATATATAACTTTTAACTGAGGCAAAAAGTTGCCGAGCATCGCTCGGTGGCTCCAGGTACTTATCATTATTATAATGAAATTTATAAGGAAAATTTTCATTTATCTAGCTATAGATATAGTTAATTTAAATAAATGAACATTTCACTTTATTTTTTTTTTAAGAATTTAACTGATTAGTTATTAAGACCCAAGTAGAAATTGTTTAATTGAAAAGTTTTTGTTTTGCCAAGAGTAGCAGAGTTGTTGATTCACAAATAGAAACAAAGAGGTTGTCCTCTGCTTGATGTAAATAAACATACACACAAATATATCTAGATGATATATCTGTATTTATTATATTATTATATATTTATAAATAATATATATATACAGATATATCATATAGATATATTTCTGTGTATGTTTATTTGCATCAAGCAGAGGACAACCTCTTTGTTTCTCTTTGAGAGATTGTTTAATTGATCGATTAGTCTAATGAGTTAGATAGATGGATATTAATTATACATAATAGCAATGAACATTTCTTTACCTTTGATCAGGCGTAGATGTTCCCTGGAGTGTTTCTGGACGGCAACTGAAAAGAAAGAAAGCAATAAATAGTGATAAGCTCGAGCCGGGCGAAATTCCCAAGAAATTTGATAAAGGCTATTTCGAGTAATTCACGCATATATGAATTAGTATTTAATTATGTTAATAAAATAATAATAAAATTATGTTTCTTTAATTACTATATTAATAATATTATACTCCTATTAAAATTTTTGTTTTCTAAATCAGAGAATAAATAAAAAGTTGAAGAGTAAATTTTTTTTCTCTTCGTGAAACATTTCGGGATTTTCAGATTTCTTCCTCGCAGCAGAATTAAAAATCCCAAAGAGCTTGGCCAAGAAAGAAAAAAAAATATTTCTTGCGATAAATTTTTTAAAAAGAGAAAACGATTTTAGCTAGTGAGTCTTTTCCAATAATTTTATTAATCAACTTCGTTTAATGATCGAATTAAATTTAAAATATTAAAATCAAAACCAAAAACCTATAAAAATATTTAGAAAGATTCGTGATAATTATTTTTAAATTTTAAATTCTCATGGATGTGGATACAGTTTGAAAAAACAAATTTTAATACGCGTTGAACGTTTCGTTGTTTAATTAAAATTTTTCCAGCAACTTAGATTTTTAATATTTTAGGTTAGGTATTTTGTGTCACTATATAAATAAATATGAATTTTTTCGAAAAAAGTTATGAATTTTTCAAAAATTGAGTTTTTACTTTACCATACAGGGTATGGTCAAGTATTGTAATCATGCATGAAAAAAGTGTTTTTTTTCTTATTTTTTTTTAAATATCTCAAAAACAGCTGAAACTATTTTGATTAAAAAAATTGAGCAAAACCATGGTATTTCGGTCTACAACAAAGCTCTAATAAGTGAACATCGAAAAAATTATATTTTTTGAGATAATAATTGTTTTGTCAAAATATCTGTTAGTTAGATAGTCTGGTTGTCCGTTAGTCTGTGCGTTACCAAATTTTTGTAGAGGGGGGAGGGGGGGGGGGTTAAATATTAAAAAATTAAAAATCTAGGCTATTTGAGCAAACTCAACCAAATTGTGTATACATAATCAGTGCGACCCCAGAAGTCTAAAAATGCAAAAACTAACCGCCCAAAATGGGGTGGGGGTGGGGGGCGTAGGGTCAAAAAATGAAAATCTTGGCCATTTACCAAACTCAACCAAATTTTGTATATATAATCAGTAGGACCCCAGAAGTCTAAAAATGGAAAAACTAACCGCCGAAAATGGGTTGGGGGCGGGGGGTGGAGGGCGTCAAAAGATGAAAATATAGGCTCTTGTTCCAAATTCAACCAACTTTTGTATACATAATCAGTGGGCACACAGTAATCTAAAAATGTAAAAACTAACCCCCCACATACATGATTATAAATAATTTTATTAAATACTAGCTGCAAGGCCCGCCTTCGGCGGCCCTCTTGCTAGCCAGGGGTCACGCCCCCTGGACCCAACCCACGAATCCCACCCTCACACTACACTACCCCCCGACCCATCCAGCACCCCTACCCCCGCACCATGAACCCGTGCCCAACCCTCGCCCCCATATCACAGAACCCAAACCTCACCCCCCACTCCAACCCACCACACTCCCCGAAACCCACCCAGCACCCCAACCCCCGCCCCCACACCACCACCCAACCCTCACCCCACCCACCTCGGGCCCCCAACCCACGAACCCAACCTCACCCCCACTCCAACCCACCACACTCCCCGAAACCCACCCAGCACCCCAACCCCGCCCCCACACCACCACCCCAACCCTCACCCCACCCACCTCGGGCCCCCAACCCACTAACCCCAACCTCACCCCCCACTCAAACCCACCACACTCCACGAAACCCACCCAGCACCCCAACCCCCGCCCCCACACCACCACTTCAACACTCTAACCTGCACCCCCCACCTCGGACCCCCCCCGTAAAACCCCACTACGCCACTGGACCCTCACCTGAACCCCCATCCACCAACCTGGCACCACCCCCGTGCCCCCCCCCCCTACTCCGCCATACTCCCTCACTCCACCGCCATTCCACTCCGCTCATCCCATGCCCTAACCCACCCCCACTCCACCCCCGCACCCAGTTTTTGCATTTCTAGCCTTCTAGTGACCCACAGATTATGTAAACAAAATTTGGTTGAGTTTGGTCCAAGAGCAAGAATTTTCATTTTTTGACCCCTCCCCCATTTTAGGTGGTTAGTTTTTGCATTTCTAGCTCTCTAGAGTCCCACAGATTATGTATACAAAATTTGGTTGAGTTTGCTCCAAAATGCAAGAATTTTCATTTTTTGACCCCCCCCCATTTTGGGTGGTTAGTTTTTGCATTTCTAGCTCTCTAGAGGCCTACAGATTATGTATACAAAATTTGGTTGAGGGCAAGAATTTATATATTTTTTTCCTTCCCCCCCTTTTTGGGTGGTTTTTGGGGGAATTTTTTTAAACAAAAGTTGTCAGAAATCACATCCCCTACAACTTTGCTCATTATAAAATTTCCCGTAGAGTTAATAGTTTAAGAGTTATTTGATAATTTTCATTCGTGCACCCCCCAAACCCCCTTTTGAGGTCAAAATATCAAAACGTTATATAGCTAAAAACGTAAGTTAGAAGATCTCTGATACAAATATTAAATTTCATAATAGGGATCTTAAGCCGTTTTGACGTGAATCGTGAGTAACTTTTCGCGGAAACCACTGAAACAGACAGACATACAGACAGGAATTTTGTTGAGGGTGTTTTCGTTCATAACTTTGTTTGAAACGTGTGCAACCAAAATTTGGCGTGATTTGGACCAATGTACAGACAAAACCTTAATTTTATTAATTAGATTAAATATAATTGAGAGGCCAGGTTATATGGTAAAGTCAAGTGGATGGCCACATCAGAACATGTCAGCTGATTTTTTCAAATGATCATAACCTTTTCAAAAATTGACTAAATGAGACGTTTTTTTTAATACTTCTTTTTTAAACGTACTTTTCTAAAAAAAATATTTAAAGTCATATTTTTAAGTTTTACGGACAAAACCATTAATTCTTGAAAGTTTGTATTGTAATTATTATTTCTATAAAGTGACCACCTATGTCAAGACTGTTAAATTATACATAGTTCTGAATGAGAGAGGATTTTCAAACATCATTAAAGTACTACAGTGGTCTAAGTGTTTAAAAATAAAATTCGGTATACAAAATGCAGAATTAGAACAATATTTTATTTTACATGAATATTGAGTGAATTTCTTAAGCTTTTTCAAGGAAAATGCTTGATATTTATAAATCTAAGACTTTTATAAAAAACAAATTAGTCCATCTAAACTTTCAAGTCAATAAAATTTCTTAGAGAATGGGACAAGAATCAAGTTTCTAGGATGAGTGGTTTTCATTTTATGACGGAAAAACTGCAATTTTTTTGCAAAAAATTACATTTTTTTCTAAATTTCAACCTCACTGCGGCACGGATTACCATTTATCCAATTAAGATGAAACTTTGTTTGAATTATAGAAAATTTAATCTAGTTTAAAAATATATAGATTGGTCTTTGCCTTCATGGTCCAAATAGGAAAATATTGAAAAAAAGTGCGAGTTTTTGGATGATCCGGGGGTGCTGACGAGGTCGAAAACTTGGATTTTGAGCTTGAGCACAAACGGTTGATCGGAGAAAAAAAACCAAATCGTAAAATTTGTAGGAAATTTTATGAACTTTTATTTTTAATAGGAAGGTTGATAACTTCCGAGTTATAAGAGAAAAACCGCCAAAAAAATGGAAATTTTCACCCTTTTTTGCACATTCTACAATGTTGCGTCACGAAATTTTAGCAGGAGACCTCAGATTTGGATTCAGCACCCCAAAAAACTTATATATACATTAAATCAGAACTACCCCAAAACTTTCTCCATAGGGGCTCATTTGATAAATAAATAAATAAATAAATAAATCTTTATTTCTCGACCTGCTTAGAGGCACAAGTCCTCGGTGGCTAGGTCCTCCAAACATCAATACAATCTAGCTACAACAATACATTAATAAACATCAATACAAATTAATTACAACAATTTAACAAATAATAAACAAGTAAAAAAAAAAAAGAAAAGAAAAAAAAAAAAATTAGAAATGTATGCTCATTAACAAATAACATGACCATATATTTCCATCAAAAGACAAAAAGTAATTTAAAAATTCCGCGCAAAAACTCGATACCAGGAGCAAGCGACGCATTAGCCATCCCGGCATTTGCCATAAGTTGTTAAGGAAACCTGGTCAAAACCTTAACAAGGATGGTATGACCTCTCTCTACCTCACCTAATCTCTGCTTGTGAGAACTAAATAAAATTTTGCACAACTCTAGGACATTAGGACTTGACAAAATTTATAATTGATTTAATCATAGGGGGCAGAGGACTATAATCCCAAGTAGTAACAGACAGACTGTTCCACAAATCAATGCCAGATCCTACAAATGAATGTAAACCGATATTTTTCAAGAATCTTGGCTTACGAATCTTTTTTCTATGATCAGCTCTACCTAAATAATTTGGTTCCTGAAATCTATTCGTTATTTCCTCCCAACTCCTAAAACCCTTATAGGCTTTGAAAATCACTTTCAATTTAGCCCATTCCCTTCTCTCCAATAAGCTAGACCATCCTAATTCATTAATCATTGAAGTGACACTACTAAACCTATCAAATTTACCAAAAACAAATCTAGCCGCCCTCCTTTGTACCATATCAATTTTTCTCTCTAATCGTTGTGGGTGTTTGTCCCAAACCACAGAACAATACTCTAAATTAGGTCTTACATAAGTTAAATAAACTTTTGACTTAACTTCTCTAGATGTACCCTTCAAAATTCTACCAAACATCCCCAATTTCCTATAAGCCTTATTGACTATATAACTAATATGCATGTCCCACTTTAAATTTGCCTGAATATGTATGCCTAAATATTTATAAAATTTAGATTCATTGATAATATTTCCACCAATGTAATAATTTTGAGGACTAACCAAATTTCTAGTACTAAATCTAACCAAATTTGACTTGGAATGGTTTAGTTCCATTGAATTGGATCTACACCATCCTTCAATTTGATCCAGGTCATTCTGTAAAGTAAGGCTTTGAGCACAATTTGACTGGACTAGAAATGAATAAAGAAAAAACAATTAACATATTGTCTTCGTAAATAAACTACCTCAAAATATATTAATAAATAAACAATCAATCAAAATTGGACAAGTTATCTCTCTCTTCTTTTATTTGGGGGCTGGAGAGCAATAAATAATTTATTGATCATTCATTTTTCTCTCGATTTAAATCCAATAAAATATTCCGTTTCATTTACAAAATAAAGTTGATCTCTATTGAAAATAACCCCTCCTAACCATTCTATAAGAACTATTCCAAATTGAGAACAAATTAAAGGACTATTAATCATTTCATTTTGCCTTTTTGTAACTCAGACTTGTATTGTAACCTTTGATTAATGGTTTTTTAAATATTTTAGAAAAAAAAGCGAATAATCTGAAATAATAAAAAACACATTTAACATTTGTTTATACATGTATAATAATTAATAATTTTATTCTATTTTATAGCTAATATTTCTAAAATTCTGTCGAAATATTCAAATAAGAATCAAGAAATTTATTTTAAAATTATTTTCTAAAAATATTTAATCAAGAGAAAATTTAATGATAATCAAAGATCGTGTAATTTGAGTGTTTTCTGATCTGGTAAATTCAAAAAGTTTTTGAAAGTACCAAAAAACCTAAATATCCTGAAGAAAATAATAAAAACTTTTACCTAATGTATCGTACCTACTTATTTAGACCTTTTATCGAATTTTTAAATTTATTTTATTTGTCTTATTTTTCTCCCTAACGGTCATTAATTTTGTATATAGAAAGTTGAAAATAGTTCTTACCTGTGGTGACGTCATTGACGCCTATATATATACTTTTTGAAATTTCGCAGTAGAAAATCTTTTTTGAATTAGAAAAACATCAAAATTTACGAGTCCCTTTATTTTTTCACGTTTTATTTTGACACTAGATCCCACCACATTGAGATTCAGTCGCACACATCGCGATCTCGTTTGCTAGTGTGAAAGTTACACTTGAGGTCGAAATGATAAATCCATATCAATTAAATAGTTGAATGTTGTTAGGGATCGTGCCTGTGATGATATTCAGTAGGTTGAAGGAGTTATATAAGCCAAAGTAAGGATGGACCGGGTACAATAAAATTCCCAGACTAAAAACGTTTCGTCTTAAATTTATCGGGCCATCTTCAGTTTATTGGGCTACAGAAATAAATAAATCGTTCTTAACATTAGTAAATATCATTTTTATCATTATTGTATCAATTTAAAGTTTTTAACTTACAATTATACACATATTACAATACGCCCATGTGATTGAAATTAGTTTTGCCAACAATAAGAAATTTAACTTCATGTACTTTGTGTCCTACTTACGCCCAAGGCTGAGATGAGTGATCTCATACAAATTTTATTATATATTATATATAAAAATAAATAAATCATATGACTCTTATTAGAGGTCATTTTTAATCTCATTATCATTTAATTTTTTTTTCAAATGGGCCAAATTCGGTTTAATTACTACTATACTCTCACCATCTACAAGGCCCAAATCCGCCCCTATCTCGAATACTGCTCTCATCTGTGGAGAGGAGCCTCAAAATATTCTCTTGCTACCCTTGATGCAATTCAGAAACGAGCCGTCAGGCTAATTGACGATTCTACCCTCACCGACTCCCTCGACTCGTTGGCTCATCGAAGAGATGTCTCTGCCCTTTCCCTTTTCTATAGATACTATCACGGCAGGTGCTCTGATGAGATAAAGTCAATAATTCCCACCAAAGCATACTTTGCACGCAGCACACGTTTTGCCGACTCCCAGCACTCTTTTGCGGTCAAATTGGAAAAGTGCCGGACCACTTCATTCGCGAATACATATATCCCCATGACTTCAAGGAACTGGAACTCTCTCCCAGCCTCTATCTTTCCCAGCACCTATGATCTTCAAACCTTCAAAACCAGGGTGCATAGACACCTACGTCTACACCCTCTCACTTAATCAACTTTCCCTTCTCTTCGGTAATGCAAGGGTCTTTCGAGATCCATAGGGGCTACACCTTTACTGGTGCACCCCTTCTTGCATTCGATTGCATTAAAAAAAAAAAAAAAAAAAAAAACTTTCATTATATATTTTAGTTTGATACCAATTTTTTTTTTACTTTGTATAATGCGTTCACGATTTTTTCTACACCGTTGAACCGATTGAAATTAAATTAAATTAGATTTACCAAAAAAGAATTTAGTCTTTTTGATTTTAAGTCGATTCTTCCAATGTTTTCAGTAGAGGTTACCATTAATAGTCAAAACTACAGTGACTCTATAGAGACAGTGTCGACACGTAGGGTCATCCGCCATTTATAGTCTTATTTTAAATTGAAGAATATTAGGAAATTTAATAAAATTAATATTAACACATTCTTTACACATATTAAAAATTATTTAATTAAAAATAAAAGGTAATAATAATAATATTATCTTAAATTTCCTAATAATCTTCAATTTAAAATAAGACTAAAAATGGCGGATGACACTACGTGTCGCCACTGTCCCTATAGAGTCACTGTAGTCACAACGTCAAAAATGGAATTCAATAAGGTTATTCCTTTAGTATTAGATAAGAATTGATCGTTATTTTTTATTTTAAATCGATTCCTCAATGTCTTCAGCATTGGTTACCAATGATAATCGAAGCGTCCAAATTCAATTTAGAATGGTTATTCGTCAAGTATTAAATGAGAATCAATCGCTATTTTTGAATTTAAAACAACATAGATTGCGAATCTGATTAAAAATAAAGGAATAAATATATTAATATTTCAAACTTTGGATAAAGTTTAGCATCAATCCGTTGCAGATTATCTTCCTTTAATTAAAGAATTAAAAATTGATTCTGAAAATAAAAAGTTTGTTTAAAATTTAGACCCCTCTCAAGATGTCCCTCCTCTTCCGTACGGCGATATTTACTTTAGGAATTCCTCCGTTACAAGTTAAAGTCATGAATATCGGTATTACAATTTATGACCGTCATAATGATGACTATAAATTGCATAACTCTGTATTAATTGTTCAGTTTGGCCACGCGATCTTACGACCACCACGCAACTAAGATAGTTGAAGACCGTAAGCGGAATTATTAGATAATAAGTTGAGTTGGCTGGCTTGATGCAAGGGTAGTGTAGTGGGTTGTCTCCCTTCTCCCGAGTAATACCACTGCTATCAACATTTATATATATTGTAGGCGGGTATGTGGCACCGGGTGGTGTACATTATTAGCTTGCAGCAAGGGGTGGGTCTGATATAGTGCTCCCGTGTAATACCCTTACAGGCCAGGTCGTAAAGTACTCGTCTCCCTCAGTGAGCATGTCTTGGGTGGTGGTCGACCAGGTCGACCACACGACAGACAGGTGGTGTCGGTCGACTCGTCAATAGCAAGGAACAGACCGCACCAGAGAGGCCAGCCACCCGTTTATTAACCCACCTACGGACAATCCAACGATTAATGAGGCTGACCAATTAATGATCCGTTATCGCCATCATTTTAGTTCAATTACAAGGGTCAGAGCGAAATAATTGTTTTCTTTAACCGAACACAATTTGTAACAAGGAAATGAGCATAAATAATTTTGAAATTATATTCAACATCCTTAAACAGATAGATATGACAGCAATCTCTGAAAATAATCTAAAATTTATTTTGAGAAAAGTTAAATGAACTGAAAGTAATGGAAGGCACCCCAGTGGTAGTGAAGAAAGAAAAAACACATATCCAAATAAGGTGTAATTTATTGGATTCTTTCCTCCTTTCCTTTCAAACCGATGTTTCGAAGGATTCTTCCCTTCTTAATTGATAGAAAGGCGGGACCCTAATCAAATTTTTTGAGAATTTCAAGGTTAAAAAAAATATTAATTTCCAAAAAATTAAACTCAATTTAAATAGTATATTTTATAAAGAGTTTAATATATATATTTTCTTAAATAAATTTTTATAATTTTTCTAATTAATATAACAGAGAATAATTGCTATATCAATGAGAATTGTATTTGACCGCGCTTATTTGAAAAAGATATTTATCGCGAGACTACTGCGGATTACGCTATTGAAGTCTGCCTTTAGTCTGGACCAAGAGAGAAAAAGATGTGATCCACTTAGCTTCAATACAGTCTCGCGATAAATATCTTTTTCAAATATGCGCGGTCAAAAACGATTCTCATTGATATAGCAATTATTCTTTGTTATATTAATTAGAAAAATTAAAAAAATTTATTTAAGATCATTATTTCAAGTTAGAAATATATAAGTTCAAATATTATTTTCACTCAATATTTGACAAAAATTCCCTACAGTTGATTCGCAATTGAATCAAATGTAGAAAACATTCGATATATATTTTCGTTTTAATATCTCGGAAAAATTAGTTTTAGAATCCCTTCTAAAAAGGGTACTTGATACAAAGGGGGGACCCTGATCAACTTTTTTGAGAATTTCAAGGTAAAAACAATATTAATTTTCAAAAAACTAAAGTCATTTTAAATAGTATATTTTATAGAGATTTTGAAATATATATTTTCGTTTGAATACCTAAAAAAAAAATTAGTTTTTGAACCCTCTCTTCGAAGTGTAGTTGGTACAAAGGGGGACCCTTATCAACTTTTTTGGGAATTTCAATGTAAAAAAAAATATTTATTTTCAAAAAACTAAACTAATTTTAAATAGTATATTTTATAGAGTGTTTGAAATATATATTTTCGTTTGAATATCTCGAAAAAAAAAATAGTTTTTGAAGCCCCTCTAGGAACGGTACTTGATACAAAGGGGGACTCTTATCAACTTTTTTGAAAATTTCAAGGTAAAAAAAATATTAATTTTCAAAAAACTAAACTCATTTTAAATAGTATATTTTGCAGAGAGTTTAAAATCTATATTATATTATTTCGAAAAAAATTACTTTTTGAACCCTCTGTTTGAAGGGGCATTGACGCACTTTTCAACTTGATTGAGAATTTCTAAGGAAAATAAAATATTCATTTTCAATAAAATATTCATTTTCAAAAAAATAAACTCATTTTTATAAAGAGTTTAAAATATATACTTTCGTTCTTTCTTAGATTTCTCTACTTACAAATAATTTTTGTATATTTATTAATATTATTATTTTAATATCGAAAATTGTGTGTGGCTCCTGCTTGCAGCAACTAAACATATATATCTATATAGACTTACAGCCATATTATATATAAATTAAATTTTTATGCAATTTTTAATTTATAATTCTAAGATTTTCTTGTGCTACAATTTTTAAAATTTCTACTTTTTTTCTACAATTTAACTGAATGAGAAAGTCAGTAATATGAATGGCTCTGAATTTTTTGTTCATTCGTTCATGACATTCTCAACTGGCAATAATTTAATCTAGTAAAAACCCTGTAGATAAATCAATAGAATGCAAATTTGATTAAGTAAATACAACTACTCATTTACTTTTGTTCGTACCCTTTCAAAATTGTAATATATGTATTTCACTAGCAGAGTCCTATATTGGATTAATTCCGATCAATATAGTGACTATCATAACATTTCATCGTTCACGACAGAGAGAAACATGATCTATAAATTGCGAGTTAGTTATGTTCCTGTCATTTCATTAGAATCATTAAATAATTTCACCCCTTAATAATTTATCCTGTCACTTTCCTATCTTAAATATTTTGCGCTATTCTCTAAAAATATTTCACCACCTTGCACACACAGGATGAAAAAATGTGTACAAATGATCCTAAACGCCCCCCGAATAGATTACACGGCTGGGTGTTTATATTAAAAATTGTTAATCATGAATAAATAATATTTTTCTTGCGTTTGCCACAATCAAGCGTGGCGCAGGTGCGTAAATTAAAAACACGTTCTATTATTTAATTTAGTGAAATTTACGGCACAGGGTGTGTATTTGTGTGTCCGTCCGGGTATATCGCCTGCATTTTTTAATCGTAACGATGGTTAATCTACGTAGAAGGGAATTCGGGGGGTAAGAACCTGGGTGGTGAGAGAGAGGGTGTGAAACCGAGGGTGGAAGCGGGATGGGGGGGGAGGGGTGAGTTAGGCCTTCCACAAAAGCTAATATCCACTGAGTAGTAAATCGTTTAGGACTTCACTTTAAGACGAGCAACTTCACTCTTACCAAATCACGAATTCAAATGAATATAATTTTCAATCAATTCATCTATATTTATATGGAGTGAGTTTTTATCTTGAGACAGTCTTATAACTCAAACAATTTTTTAAGAAAAAAAAACCGACTTCAAAAAAATTAAATGCAACAAATAAAATACACTAAAAGGTATAAAATAATTATTATCTTATTTAGTTACAACTAAACGACGAAATATTAACATAAAATTACTTTTTGAAGTCGGTGGCAAACAAACTATACCTATAAGCGAGCGTACCCACCAAACGTACTAAGTAAGAAGATCCGTCGAGTGCGATTCATAAAAGGTATATGTTTGGCACCGACTTAAAAAAGTAATTTCATGTTAATATTTCGTCGTTTAGTTGTAACTAAATAAGATAATAATAATTTTATACCTTTTAGTGTATTTTATTTGTTGCATTTAATTTTTTGAAGTCGGTTTTATTTTTTCCTTAAAAATTTTTATTTTTCTCTTTTTAGTGATGTTATTAATAGTGATCCTATCATCAGAACTTGACCAAATTAATATTGCACCATCCCTAAGATAACCCCTTTCCAATAAAAAAAGAATCATCGAAATCGGTTCATAAACAAAGAAGTTAGTCCCGAACAAACCTAACAAAAAAGGTCTAAGACCTACGAAAAAAAATGGGACCAATCGGAACGTAGACTGGACCCAATGCAAAAAAAACTTTTTCAAAATCGGTTCACAATTGGCGGAGATGTGAGGTAACATAGGCACAAAAAAAAAAAAAAAAAAAAAAATTCAGTCAAATAGAGAACCTCCTCCTTTTTTTGAAGTCGGTTAAAAACAGTTCATTATATGAAATTAAGTTTCAAATAAAGGTTTATTTATATCAGGGGGAAACTAAACGACCATATTGTTTTTTCGAGCTAGAACAAGCTTTCAAGGGTATTTCAAGGTCAAGTTCTGTTTTTTAAATGGAAAGCTATATGTTCCTGTACATATTCTTAATCTAGAAAAAAAAACTGAACAACTTTCATTAGAATTATTTTTTATACGACTTCAAATAAAAAAAATATTAAATCATTTAGATCTCAAAAAAATCCTAATAATTATTTTTAACAATCATTCAACTTAATTATGAAATAATAATGATCAAATATTTAATTTAATTAATAAATAAATAATTTAATAATAATTAATAATTTAATCGGATAAGAGAAAGATAGGGGTCGGTAGCGCAATCGGTTAAATCACCAACTTTTCTAATCCGATTAGGAGAACATCAACCTAGACTTCATCAGTTCGATCCCAGCAAGAAGCAAAGTGAATTTATTTGAAAATAATAAATAACCGGCCCCTCGGCTCCAGAAACTGACAATCTTTGGTTCTACAAAACCTCGCGCATGCGCAGGACAAAATTTCGTAACAAGCAACCATGAATCGTGAGAGGCAAAAACAACATTACCCCAGGTGGTAACCAATCCACCCACCCTCGAGTGGCAACCGGGCATTCAGATTCTGGGGGATCCGGACCATCACGAAGTCAAGGAAGAAACAATGGAAGAATAACACCAAAAATCCATACATACCTGGGCACCTTTAACATCAACACACTCATCCGGCCAGGAAAAATTACCTGACCATGGAACTCGATAACACGTTCCGGAAAAAGATAGAGGCGTGGAAGGTCCAACCAGAAAGAAACATCAAGCTTTGCGTGATCCCAAGAGTCCAAACGCAACAAATAATAAATAATAATAATAATTTAATAATTTTGCCCTCAGGACCTTCAATTTAACATGTTTTAAATCTATTAAAAACAATATATATAGGAAATGTAAAAGCTACGAAGAAACTGAAAAGGCCAAAATAACAAAATTGGAACTGGAATTCATCCAGAAGACACACTCATACACTCTGGAATATCTCAGAACAGTGTCGTAAAATTATTAAATTATTTATTTAATAATTAAATATTTGATTATTATTATTTGATAATCAAGTTGAATGATTGTTAAAAATAATTAAGGATTTTTGAGATCTAATTTATTTAATATTTTTTTTATTTGATATCTTATAAAATCAACTGGTGTGTTTACCACACGTCTTACACATTTTCATTTATTTGAAGCCATTGTGACACTACTAATTTACACCCCTTCCTTTATTTCGTTTTTTTTTTATTTTCTCATAAACGGCTCTGACGATTTTTTAAAAATCGGCCGTTTTTGAGAAAATCAAAAAAACGAAAAATATTTCATGTAAATGTCCACTTCCGATTTCAACCAAAAACTTGCTGAACTCCTTCTAGCCTATATCTAGCTTAAGTTTCGAATTTCGTAGCTCTGAGAATTATGGTTGCGAAATGCAGGGGGGGTACATACCTACATACTTACATACATACATACGCACTGACCCCTTTTTGGCCTCTGGAGGAGACCACAATATCCGGTTTTATGTCCCAAATCCGGTTTCCAACTATTAAGGGCATCGATTCTTTCCACCTAGAAGTTACAAAATTAAATTAACTTTTTTTGAGAAAATCAAAAAAAAAACGAAATAAAGGAAGGGGTGTAAATTAGTAGTGTCGCGATGATTTCAAATAAATGAAAATATGAAAGTCGTGTGGTGAACATACCAGTTGATTTTTCTTTCTTCTTGATAATTCGGATTTTTCTTGTAGTCAATTATATAGAGTCGATTTAAAGAATTTTTTCTATTAGCTTCTCAAATTCTATTTAACTGTTTTACTTTTTAATTTTATTATAACTTTAATGAACGCCCAAATGGGCATTCTAGAAGATTATTTCAACTGGTTTATATATTGTTAGCAGTAAAATCACTAGTTTATTAGAAACATAATTTTTCTTAATTATATGAACATTTATTTAGGTGTATTAGTCCAAGATGTTATTACGATTTGTTGACTACGAATATTAAGGTAAATTGTATATCTCCTATTTCACCGTTTTCATCTTGAAATATGCGGGTTTGTCGTATCAGCGTTATAATTGGACATCCTCAGTGGGAAAAGGGCCACGAGCAGGGCACATACACAGACTAAGTGTTATGCCCTTTATTTAGATTTGTCGTGGAGTATTTAGCGCCGCCCGTGTGGGGGCGGGCGGGGGTGGGTTGGTTGGGCATTACTACGTTGAATTGTTACCCTTGGCCACCAGTACTTCCACTCTCACACTGAATGTCTTTTCATATATACGCTCTGTTTAATTATTGTCTGATATAATTCATTCTTTCTGGCGAGGGGGCATATAATATAGTAGTGCGGCTGGTGGTTGCAGCCGCTTCGCCATCGTTATTCCGCAACGGACAGTTATCCTGAGTAACGTCGCCTCGCGGTCTGCTTAGGATCCCTTTGCGCTGCCCCGGGGGCTGTTAACGCCCCCCCACCGCCCCCACCGTCACTCCTAACACCCTCAGCGCAACGGGCCAAATTAAATTTTTACTTTAATTTATTTCACACACTAACGGAAATAACAATTATGCAAAGATATGTTTTACTTTATATAGATTATCTATTTAATTTTATATCAAGGAATATATTTAAGAGATCTTTTTGGGATACATATATCGAAATAATTAAAAATTTTATTTTTTACCATTCAATTTTATTATTATTATTTTATCTTAATATGCCTGAAAAAGAATTTAAGAAATAATGCGACATCTTTTAATCTTAATTTGTATCTAGTTCATTCTTTTTTTTCAAAAATATCTTAAAAACGGCTGAAACTATTTTGATTAAAAAAATTAAACGAAACCATGGCATTTTGGTCTACAAAAAAGCCCTAATAAGTGAACATTGAAAAAATTATATTTTTCTAGATATTAATTATTTTGTTAAAACATCTGTTAGTACGTTAGTTCATCACCAAATTTTTGTGGACGCACAAGCTCAAAATTAGTGTGGAAACAAAAGTTCGCATGTGATGCATTGAGATTAAGAGCTGATTAGATTTTGGTTGAAATTGAACAAAAAATTAAGGGGTGGGGAGTAAAAATTAAAATTATAAGATTTTCAAACTAAAAAAAAAGAAGACAAATGAAATATAGTATAAAATGAACCTATGATCTAAAAAAGAGAGTTATTATTTTCTTTTGGGCCCAAAATTCGGAGGGGGCTCAAAAAAATTAAACTATCAATATAAGTTGTAGACTCTTTAATCGATTTGTACGAAATTTCGAAAATGCACTCTATATAACCTCATAAAAATGGCTCAAAATGTGAAATTGACAGTGGCCAAAAAATAGGGAGGGGGAGGGGTTAAAAATATTTTCAAATAAAAATTGAAGAAAGCTGATATTTCTAATAAAATAGTCTCATAATTAAAAGGAGATATTATTAATTGATAATCGATCCAAAATTAAGAGGGGGTTCTTTCGTAAATAATTATAAATTATTTTAATTCATTGTTAAATATAAGAGAGGACCCAGGTGTATGGTAAAGTCATGTGGATGGCCAGATCAATTTATTAACCCTTAAATGCATACTGTTGCAAAAATGCAACATCCCTTATTTCACCTTACCTGAAATGCTAAAGAAGTATTTTATTTCGTACATGCATGTCGTTGCATATTGGCAACAGTGTTTTTGAGCCGTGTAATACAAAAAATCTACTCATAGATAGTACCAAATACCTGCATTGGCGTTTAAATTATCAGTTGTCAGCTGTTCCTAGAGGTAGTCGTTTTTACATATTTTTCTCTTGCTGTAAAACGTGCAAATTTGATTCAAATTTTGTGAAAAAAATAATTTTGTTATAAGAAAGGTATGTTCTTTATTTGTAATTAGACAAAAATAATTTGTTTTTTTTGTATGCATGCAGAAATGTATTTTTATGCACGTTGCATATATGCAACACTGTGCATTTAGAGCTCAATTCGTATTTTTGTTTTGTTGCATATTTGCAACATTATGCATCAGGGTACATTTAGACATTTTTTTTTATTTTTAGTTTGTGATCTAAAATCTTGTGTTTGTTTGTGATCTAAAGTCTACATCGGATTCATAGACCTAGAAAAAGCATTCGATAATGTCAATTGGGAAATTATGTTTAAAATATTAAAACAGGCGGGAATAAAATTCAGAGAGAAAGACTAATCTACAATCTATATCAAAACCAGACGGCAATTATAAATATTGGTGATGAACACAGAGAAGCCAAAATAAAAAAAGGTGTAAGACAAGGATGTGTGCTGTCACCCATGATTTTCAACTTATACATAGAAGAAGCGATTAAAGAATTCAAAGACAAAATTGATACAGGTATAGAAATCCAAGGTCAAAAGATCGCTATGTTAAGATTTGCCGATGACATTGCCCTTCTAGGAAGCAATAAAAAAGAATTAGAGGACGCCTTGAATGGAATTAACCAAATCCTAATAGAAGAAATCAAAATGAAAATAAACAAGAATAAAACCAAGGTCCTAGTATGTACAAAAAAAGAACAAACGAGACAGGAATGCATCAAAATTAACCAAGAAAACCTAGAAGGAGTTAAGGAATTCCGCTACCTAGGAAGTAAAATAACATGGGATGGGAGGAGCAAAAAACGAAATTAAATCAAGAATTGCCCAAGCAAAAATGGGGTTTAATACAAAACAAAAACTACTATGCTCCTCCTCAATCAGCTTAGCAAACAGGAAGTTGCTATTGAAGACATATGTATGGAGCATAGCCATGTACGGGTGTGAAACCTGGACAATTAGAGAAGAGGAGAGAAAGAGATTAGAGGCTTTCGAAATGTGGTGCTACAGAAGAATGATGAATATCAAATGGATGGATAAAATTACAAATGAAGAAGTTCTTGGAAGAATCGGAGAAAGAAGAACCTTGTGGAAGAGTCTGAAGAAGAGAAGAGGTCAGATGATGGGGCACACACTGAGACATGGGGGACTGCTTAGGGATATCTTGGAGGGGGAGGTGGGAAAGAAAAGGGGAAGGGGAAGAACCAGATTAGAATATTTCAACCAAATAATTGGGGATATGGGATGCCAGACATTTAGAGAGGTTAAACAGCTGGCGGGGGACAGAGTCGAGTGGAGACGGATTGTTGCATCAAACCAGTCTTAGGACTGTATACTCAATGATGATGATGATGATCTAAAATGAGCCGAAAACGACCTCTTTCTGATAAGGAGTTGCTATGAATAATTGAAAACTGGTCAGATAGTGAAGATGGATTGGACTTTTCGGATACTGACAGCCTAGTAGATCCAAAATACATACCTAGTGATCCAGAAGAAGACAATGTGGAACAAGAAGATCATGGTATATTGGAGGAGGAATTAGGCGACGAGGTGCAAATGGAGGTATTGGAAGACGAGGTTCAAATGAAGAAGTGTCAAGCTGGACCATCTAATAAGGGAAACAATTCCAAAAAAAGTGCAAAAAAATCCGTCCAGAGAAACGTAACTTGGAAGCAGCACAGTCTTCATTTGAACGACCTTCAATTAGCATTTCATGGCGACGAAAGACTTTCACATGAGGTAATGGATTTGGAAACTCCATACAGTTTTTTAAAATATTTTCTTAATGATGAACTTATTGATAAAATCGTCGATGAAACCAATTTGTATTGTATCAAAAGAACCCAAACAACCAAGATAATTTTTCTGTCATTGACATAAGACAATTTTTTGGAATTTGTTATTATACATCCATAGTTAACATGCCAAATGTGCGATCATACTGGAATACAGACATAGGTTACGGCCCTATTCGAAATGTCATGCCACCAACGAAAGACGTACGATGTGATCAAGTTTCTCATTGGCCAGGTTTTGCAGAAAAAGAACAAGATGCAAACTTCCTGGTTGCAACGGATACACTGACATCACCTGCGAAAAATGTGGAGTGGTATTGTGCTTAAAAAAAATAAAAATTGTTTTAAATTATTTCATGAATAAAATATATTAACTTGCCTATAATGCACAATGTTGCAAAATTGCAACAACAAGAAATTTTGAAAATAAAGCTAAATTTTTAAACAAATATTTTTTTAATTATTTTTCCCAGTATTTTGACCATGTTTTTAGTCCAAAAAATTTTTTAAACCCAAAACAAAAAATATATGCATTTAAGGGTTAAATAATCTTTTAGTATTTTTCATGGTACATAATTCTTTCTCTATTATAGCATATACATATTGAGCCACAAATTCAAAGCTAGGGATAGGAAATATCTTTTCCCAGATTGTATCGTTACCTGTTTTAACGAGGGGATTTAAATTTAAATTCCTAGCTTACTCTTTAGAAATATGATTGGCTATCTGAGGTGTACATGAATACAGATGCACAGACATAAACCCAAAACTAAAATGATGCTGCCCAAAATTTATCGTAAGTGAAATTAAGAAGATTTTAAACTAATATTTCATTGTTCGCAATCCATAATCAAATCTTTAAAGGATCGTAGGGAGTTGGGCAAGAATTTAAGTCAAATGCAAAGTTTCTTAATTAAATGGGCCAAACGGTTCGTCATTGTACAGTGGCTGAAAAAGTGAAAACAAGACAATTAGACACCTTTTGTTAATCATTTTATGTTTTTAACAGTAGTATAACAGTAAAAGGTTAGGTTGGTTTTTACCTCATTTGATAAACTTATTTGTTTATATTTATTCAGCCACTGAGGAAGTTGCTAATCAGGGACGAAACGTTTGGCCTATTTAATTAAGAAACTTTGCGTTTGATTTAAATTCTTATCTAACTCCCTACGATCCTTTTAAAGATTTAAACTAATTTTTAAAGTTTATTTTTTCTTTAAAATATTAATCAATCAATAACACTAGTTTACAAAAAAATTGTTTATTGGTGTCTAGGATTTTATAACTGATTTTAGCTATATTTGGGGCGCCGAATCTAAATATGAAATCACTTTTTCTCTATCAGCTCTAAATTTTTAGAGATTCACTTATCTTTGATTTTTTTTCTATACAATACATTCAAGTATGGGTGTTGTAAAATTATTATATTTACATGGATTCAGAGTCGTATTTAGGATCTATAGCAGCCATACTCAACCTGCGGCCCGCTTAAGCTTTTATGTGCGGCCCGAAACGCACTTAATTATCAAGAAGGTGCTTTATAAAAATCTGGTCATTTAAGACTGTGTTTTCAAATAACCGCCCTCAAAGTTGGATAAAAAGTGGTACGAAATTTGGAACTATTTTGAGCTATTTTACTTCTTTCTGCTAGATGGCAGCATACAATTTTGACGTTCATTATAAATTAGGTTTGGTTCTGAATTCCGACTAAATCTGAAATTAGATTAAAATTCCACGTAATCGTATCAAATGAATACATATTTGTAAATATTATGTCTACTAAGCTACGTGACGTACAAATCTGATATTCTTTGTTCTTTGTATTTGCTTTTGAAGAGAAATTAAAAATATATTGCGAAGAAATACAGAACCAAGTATCGCATAACTTCCCAACCGTAACAAAAGCTAAACAAGATGGTATATCTATTTCTCCAGAAAACTATACGTAATTGTCTAATTATTTAGCTGCCTTATCCAAGGAATTTAAGAGCAGGTTTCAGGATTTACGTTCCATCAAGAATTGTTTGTTGCTTGTAGAAAATCCCTGGCACGTACAAACAGCAACTATAACACAACTAGCTGCATTTGGATTTGATTATGCAAGGCTATTCGATGAATTTATCGAGTTTAAGAACGATACGAATCTGGAAGTTATTTTCAAAGAAAAGAGAAAGGGAAAGGAGTACACCGAATTTTGGAAATTAGTACCAGAAAAATACAAGACTCTACAAAAATGTGCCCACCTGCTTCTCACGTTGTTCGCATCAACTTATCTCTGTGAATCATCCTATTCTAAAATGAAATACGCAAAAAACGTATATAGAAATCGACTTACAGATTCTCACCTTGATGACGTATTGAGGGTAGCATGTAGTAATTATAAACCTGATTTGTCTAAAATAGTAAAGAATTTGTGTCAATATCAAGTATCACACTAATTTTTAAATAAACGTTTGGATCTATTTATGTTTTGTGTTTTATTTATTACATGAGGGGGGATCTGTAAAACCATTTTCCCACATGGTGTATAATGTTGCGGCCCGCGTAACTTAGCAAAAATATATATGTGGCCCGTAGAAAAAAAGGTTGAGTATGGCTGATCTATAGCCTTCTAGGCTGGAGACCTGAGACGCGGACCCTACTGGGGAAAATATTTTCTTAAAATTAACCTAGGAAAACCGCATTTTCAGCATCCAGAAGCCCCATTTGTCGTGCGGGCATATAGGCTGCAGCCTAAGTAGCCTATGCTTAAATCTGGCCCTGCATGGATTGGTTCCTGAATATTTGCCCTACTTAGTTTGTCGTCCAGTTAGTTGCAGCAAAATCATTAAGATGTGGGAATAAGAATTGTCTGTCCGCTTACTAGATTTGAGCATAGTTACCTGTGTAATTTATACATGTTTGATAAATGAAATACTTTTTACATTGATTCTGATCTCCTCTATTAGATAAATAATATTGAAAACAACAACGGAAGATAAATATAGTTTAAGGGAAAAAAAGAGTTAGCCAAGAATTCTAAAAATATGGCTTAGAAAAATTCATAGTATAGAAGAAGAAGCGATTTCCCTCTCTGTCCGGAATTCCTTCACTGCTAACTACATACCAATTTACCAGATGTCATCGGCGAGAATAATAAAAAATACCAAAGTACTAATATAAATGGGATTGAAAAAATCTGGTCTTCGAGCCCCTATCTAATATATAGAAAGAATTCTCTATATATAGAATAATAAATTTAAAATTGCATTTAACAAATTATTCCTATAGTAATTAAAGTGCTCTTATTTCATTGGATTTTAGATGCAATAAAGAAAGAATTATTTTTATTAACTCTGGCTCAAATTCCTTAATCTCATTTTAATATCTATTATTATATTATTCCATTTCAGGATGTTATTTTTTCACAATTTAATAAAATAAACTGATGTGGCCATCCACATGACTTTACCTCCTGGGTCTTCTCTTATATTTAATATTGAATTTAAATAATTTATAATTATTTATGAAAGAACCCCCCTCCTCTTAATTTTGGGTTCATTATCAATTAATAATATCTCTTTTTAATTATGAGACTATTTTATTAGAAATATCAATTTTCTTCGGTTTTTGTTTGAAAATATTTTTAACCCCCCCCACCCCTCCCCCTTTTTTGTTCACTATCAATTTCACGTAGTGAGACATTTTCATAAGGTTATATAGGGTGCATATGAGAAATTTCGTACAAAGATTAAAGGGTCTACATTATATTATATTGATAGTTTTATTTTTTTGAACACCCCCAATTTTGGCCCCAGAAGAAAATAATAACTTTTTTATTATAGGTTCATTTTATAGTATGTTTCATTTTTCTTGATTTTTTTTAGTTTGAAAATTTTAATTTTTACTCCTCCCCCCCCCTCTTAATTTTTGATTCGATTTCAATCAAAATCTAATCAGCTCTTAATCTCAATGCACAGAAACTACAAGTGAAATTTCGTTTTTGAGCTAGTGCGTCTACAAAAATTTGTTACGTACTAACTAACGTTCTAACAGACATTTAGACAAAATAATTAATATCTCGAAAAATATAGTATTTTTTACGGTGTTCACTTATTAGGGCTTTTTTGTAGACCGAAATGTCATGGTTTCGACCAATTTTTTTAATCAAAATAGTTTCAATCATTTTTGAGATATTTTCGAAAAAACGAAGCAAAAAAACACTTTTTCCATGTACGATTACAATACTTGGCCATAACATAGGGTAAAGTAAAAATAAAGTTTGTCTCGAAGAATTGATTTAAAGAGAATATTATTTAGATATTAAATTACGTTACCGACAGAATATCGTCTCTTGGACCAAATTCAAAGAAATGATCACAAGAGCTTAGACTTTCTTTCAACAAATAGAGAGATAAATAATAATTATCCCGGGTAGTAATGGCTTTTTTACGATCTGTTCTCACCAAGTGTACCCAGTAAAATATTTAATTAAACTAGAAATTTCGTTGCTATAATTTGTCAATTTCAAAATTATATTAATCATTTATAAACTTAGAATAATCAATTTCATAATTTTTAAAAAAAATAAAAACCGACTTCAAAAAATTAAATGTAACAAATAAAATACACTAAAAGGTATAAAATAATTATTATCTTATTTAGTTACAACTAAACGACGAAATATTAACATGAAATTACTTTTTGAAGTCGGTGCCAAACAAACTATACCTATAAGCGAGCGTACCCACCAAACGTACTAAGTAAGATCCGTCGAGTGCGATTCATAAAAGGTATATGTTTGGCACCGACTTAAAAAAGTAATTTCATGTTAATATTTCGTCGTTTAGTTGTAACTAAATAAGATAATAATTATTTTATACCTTTTAGTGTATTTTATTTGTGGCATTTAATTTTTGAAGTCGGTTTTTATTTTTTTCTTAAAAATTATTTTTATTTTCTCTTTTTAGTGATGTTATTAATAGTGATCATATCATCAGAACTTGACCAAATTAATATGACACCATCCCTAAGACACCCCCTTTCGATAAAAAAAGAACCATCGAAATCGGTTCATAAACAAAGAGGTTAGGTCTAAACAAACCTAATAAAAAAGGTCTAATACCTATGAAAAAAAATCGAAAAAAATGGGACCAATCGGAAGCTAGACTGGACCCAATGCAAAAAAAATTTTCAAAATCGGTTGACAATTGGCGGAGATATGAGGTAACATAGGCACAAAAAAAAAAAAAAAAAAAAAAAATTCAGTCGAATAGAGAACCCTCCTCCTTTTTTGAAGTCGGTTAAAAATGACAATATTTATTGTGATTATTCGCATTTTGAAAGTAACGTAATAATTGTTATTTGTATCTAGCAGTTCCTATACTCATTTTGTAGTTTCCTCACTCGTTTGTAGTGTTACAGTACTCTCTAAAAACAACTGTAAGCCAAATCTACCCCATTAAATTTGCTTGTTCCTCTTGTGTTTCTTGAGGTGAAAAAGTTGAAATGTAAAGAGATGAAAAATTTACCAATTTTCTAAGAACACGTTTTATCATTATTATTGTTCAGTTCTATATTCAGTATTATAGATGTAACAAATTAAAGGAAAAAAGGAACAATACTACGTGTTAAATCATACGACCAATTGAAATGTTTCGCTAATTTTTTGTAGCTATTTATCAAGAGCCTGATGAAGGCACAATAAATTAGCGAAACATTCGTCTGTCGTATGATTTGACACACGATGTTTAATTTTTCCTTTTTTCCTGTGATTTGTTACATCTTAATTCATTTTATGTAATGAATTAATTAATATAACTATTTGAAATAAAATTGTAAATATGTACTTACCCAAGTATTCTGTAGAACTGCGTTTTTCAAACTATGGTCCGCGTACGTGGAAGTCTGCCCTTGAGGTCCTGCAAAAAAGACATAATGAAAAATTTGGTAACTCGCTAACGTTCCAACAGATATTTTGAAAAAACAATTATTATCTCGAAAAATATAATTTTTTCGATGTTCACTTATTAGGGCTTTTTTGAAGACCGAAATTTTATGGTTTCGCCCAATTTTTTAAATCAAAATAGTTTTTTGAGATATTTTGAAAAAACGAAGCAAAAAAAAACACTTTTTTCATGTACGATTACAATACCTGACCATACCCTGTATTGTAAAGTAAAAATGAAATGAAAATTAAAATACACTCTGTAGCTGAAAATCTCAGAGTTTGGAAATTATACATGGCAATCGGCTTTCACTTTCACAAGAAATAATATTTTTTTAGGAAAAACTAACGATGAAGTTCAAACCTTTTGAAAGTAAAGTTTTTATATCAAATAAAATTATACATACCTATATTGACAATTGAAATTTTATTAAAATCTACATAACTAATTATAAGGGGGGTCGGCAGGCTGGGCGGTGGCGTGGCAGCGGGCTTAACCAGGGGACCCGGGTTCGAAATCCGACTTCGAGGCAGCCGGCCAAAATCTGACCTCCGGGGGTAGAGACAATATTAAGAAATATATAGCCAGTTATCGTAAATTGGGCACATGGCTCGACAGGCCGAAAAGCCAAACAAAAAAAAAAAAGAAAACTAATTATAATTATACATTGAACACGGACAAATATAACAATATTTTTGTTCAATAAATAATTATAATTAATTATGTAAGATTTTAATAAAATTTCAACTCTCAATAAAATTAATCATAAAAATAAAAATCTTCAACAGCTTCATTACTGATATATACCTATAAAATCATAAGTTGGTGTCATCTATTAAATCCGATGGAATGGAATATTTTTAATTATATGTAAAATATTTTACGCGTTTACATATGTCGCATCCCGCAGGTGAGCCAGATGGCCCGGATTGCTGTTACTGGCACTCGGGTTCGATTCCCGAGGGGTGAAAAACAACCCCTCTGACATATGATTAAAAATATTCCATTCCATCGGATTTAATAGATGACACCATCTTATGATTTTCTAGTAAATTTGAATCTATTACCATCGGCAAATTGAAATCTTTCAGATATACTATATAATATTCGTCTAGATTAATTTGTAACAACGCTTAGAGAAATTTCTTTAAAAAAATTACGCTCTTGCCTAGAATCGAACCGACGAACTCTGAACTATGGTCATTGGCTCTAGCGATTACACCATTGGGACATTAATAATGAAAAAACACCAATTGATTTTAAATTAAAAAACATTAAATATGTATTAATTAACGAGGCAAATTTGAAATATAATTGTCAGCTAGGATTTTAAACTGACAGCTCCAATGGATTTTCATTAACCAGGCAAATTTGAAATATAATTTTAATTTGCACTCGAATTTTGAAATGAAAGACTCCAATTCATTTTAAATTAAGAAACATTAAATATATTTTTTGTAATTAATTAAATTAATTGAACCGCGTAAATTTGAATAATTTCCATGATTCAGCCTGCGAATTTTTTGCAGTTCATAAATCATTTCATTATTTTTGTTTTGAAAAGGAAAATGAAATTTAAATTTAAATTTTAAATTTAAATATATTCATAATTATTCCCCCCCCCCCCGCCACTCAAAAATTAAAGAGGCGAAACTTTTAAGAGACGATGTATTTTCGGTAGTTTACGGGTATACATTTGGAGTGTGGTTTTTTAAGAGGAATAAAATTTTTGGACCGAGACGCTGCCCGCCAGGACACCAGCCCGGAGGGCCGAGCTTGAGGGTGTGCCGAAGGCACGCACGAAAAGCTCGTATAACTATATTAATTTATAAATAGGTGTTTGTTTATTTTCATCAAGTAGAGGACACTTCATTGATTTCTTCTTAATAAGTATCTACCCCTTTTTCATTAAAAATAGTGGTTACCTTAACGATACTCGAAAAATGGCAATTGACGCATTCCTGAATGCAAGAGCCAATCTTGTCTTAAAAGTAATACTGCTTCATACATTCTTATCATTAAATAAAAAGGCTTTTGATTATTCAATCGACTAATATCGTATTTCTTGTACTTAATCGAGTGGCTATTTATTTATTTATTGAAAGCCGCTTGTGTCGCCTGATCGAGGTGTAACTCAAGCATCGATCCGATAGAAACTCCACGCATTCATTTCATCTTGAGCACACATCTAAATATTGTTGCAGAAATAGTTTCTCGTTAGGGTGGAGGTAATGGGTGTGGGATGGCCATATCAGGCCGTGTCCAACGCAATAAGACAATGCACTCGCTACCCGTGGATCGGTTCAGTTGTACCATTAAGAGACGGCTGCAAGGTGCAAACATAAATCGTCCCTCCAGTTATCCGATAAGCGGCTTCGCTTGCAGAAATTCATTAAAGCTCATTCTTCCCTCATCTATGTTACTTTGCGTGTGTGTGTGTATATATATAAATACTAGGCTCGATATACAAAAGCGTTCCGATTTTTACTGCAAACTTGCTCAACTATTGTATTTATCATTTGTATCGAATTGATTTCCAATTAAAGGAAGCACGCCTGCTCTTGCGCTGTTTACGACCTTGTAATAGAGTAAATACTCATTTAGAAAAAAAATCTATTCAATAATTTCCAGTTTGCTGTTTAATAGATATTTATATCAAACATTTCTTGCGCTGAAGAATTCTTTAAATGAACTAAAAATGTTTTTAATCTTATATTATTAAAATGAACAATTCTTGTATATATTATATAGAATTGGTTTCTCGAAAACGGCTCTAACGATTTGGATGAAATTCACGGGTTAGGGAGTTTTTGTGTTGACATTTCGATCTGCCACGGTCTCATCTTCGGCTAAGTTGTTTTTGATGAGTTTTTTTGTTGATTCAAATAATTATTTACAGGTGGTTGTTTGAATAAAAATTAATAATTACATTTTTTTCAATTTTATTTTAATAACATTAATTGGTTTTTCAATTTTAAATTTCACTAATAGATCATTACAAATATTATTATATATTAGAATTTGCCAATTTAATTAATTAAAGGCATTTTTCTATAAAATTAATTAGAATATCAATTTTATTCTCTTAAAAAATCCGACAATTCGAAGGATCATGCCTCCTTCTTCAGGATTTAAAAGGGTCAACGAAAGAACCTCGGTGTATATTAATATTATTTTTAATTGCAATTACATTCAAAACTTTGTGGCCGGTGATACGTCTTGACGATGGCCATAGCGGGTCAAAACGCTGGTAAAAATAAATTAAGTTTTATTTCAATTTTATTTTATTTTGGCTGCGATTAAAAATCGACCTTTTTACTTGAATTTAAAATTAAAAATAATATTAATATATTGCTTTTAACTAAAGCAAAAAATTGGCACGTTCTGATGTGGCCATCCACTTAACTTTACCATACCTACAATTCTGGTTGTGTTTGGTACAAGAGCCTAAATTTTCATTTTTTGACCCCCCCCCCCCCCCCCATTTCGGGAAATTAGTTATTGAATTTTTAGTCTTCTGGTAGCCCACTGATTATGTAGACAAAATTTGTTTGAGTTTGCTCAAATGGCCTAGATTTTTAATTTTTGACTCCATCTCTAATTTTTGCCCAGAAAAAAAAATATTTTCTTTATTATAGGTTCATTTTATAATATATTTCATTTTTCTTCTTTTTTAGTTTGAAAATATTTAAATTTGAACCCCTACCCCTTCCCCCCCCCCCTTAATTTTGGGTCGATATGAACCAAAAATCTAATCAGCTCTACATGTGAAATTTTGTTTTGAAATTCACACTAGTTTTTGAGCTAGATCGTCCACAAAAGACTTACAGACATTTTGACAAAACAGTTATTATCTCGAAAGATATTATTTTGTCGATGTTCACTTATTTGGGCTTTTTTGTAGACCGAAATGCCATGGTTACGCCCAATTTTTTAATCAAAATAGTTTCAGCCGTTTTTGAGATATTTTCGAAAAAAAAATGGAAAAACTACTTTTTTCATGCACGATTACAATACTTGACCATACCCTGTATGGTAAGGTAAAAAAATGGTGTTCTAGGTACTAAATAGTCTCCATTTTGGGAAAAAATATTTTGATATATTATTTTAATAAAATAATTATATTAACAAGCGGTTGAATAAAAATTAATCATGTGGTTGAATCAAAATAAAAAATACGTGGTTGATTAACTAAACATTAATTAAAAACAAATAAATTACCGAAGCTCGGTCTTCCAGGTACTATAATAGTAGATTGAAAGTTTTTGCCGAGAGTAGCAGAATTTTTATAACTATAATAGCATAGTTATGATGGTATGAAGTATGAAACAAAAATTTATATTTTTGCGTTTGCATATTTCAAAAAATTTCAAGTTTATTACATTATTTTGTACTTTTTACTGCATTATTGATAAAACGTGTTTTTTTAGTTTTTAAACTCTAATTTATTATTTAATAATATTGCTGGTCTATAGTTGATTATAAATGATCGGCTCGATATACCTATACATAAAAATTTTTAAGAAAAAATAAAAACCGACTTCAAAAAATTAAATGCAACAAATATAAAAATACACTAAAAGGTATAAAATAATTATTATCTTATTTAGTTACAACTAAACGACGAAATATTAACACGAAATTACTTTTTAAAGTCGGTGCCAAACAAACTATACCTATAAGCGAGCATACCCTCCAAACGTACTAAGTAAGATCCGTCGAGTGCGATTCATAAAAGGTTATATGTTTGTCACCAACTTCAAAAAGTAATTTCGTGTTAATATCTTCGTCGTTTAGTTGTAACTAAATAAGATAATAATTATTTTATACCTTTTAGTGTATTTTTATATTTGTTGCATTTAATTTTTTGAAGTCGGTTTTTATTTTTTTCTTAAAAATTTTTATTTTTTCACTTTTTAGTGATGTTATTAATAGTGAGTTATATCATCAGAACTTGACCAAATTAATATGACACCATCCCTAAGACACCCCCTTTCGGATAAAAAAAGAACCATCGAAATCGGTTCATAAACAAAGAGGTTAGGTCTAAACAAACCTAATAAAAAAGGTCTAATACCTATGAAAAAAATCGAAAAAAAAATGGGACCAATCAGAAGCTAGACTGGACCCAATGCAAAAAAAATTTTCAAAATCGGTTGACAATTGGCGGAGATATGAGGTAACATAGGCACAAAAAAAAAAAAAAAAAAAAAAAAAATTCAATCGAATAGAGAACCTCCTCCTTTTTAGAAGTCGGTTAAAAAGCGTTCCGATTTTTACCTTACCGCAAACTTGCCCAACTATATATAATATTTATCATTTGTATCGGATTGATTTCCAATTAAAGGAATCACGCTCGCTCTTGGACTGTTTACGATCTTGTAATAGAATAAATATGCACTTAGAAAAACTTCATTCAATAATTTCCAGTTTATTGTTTATAATAGATATTTATATGTCACACATTTCTCGCGCTCAAGAGTTCCTTAAATGAGCTAGAAAACGTTCCCTAGTTCAAGTCATGCACTTGCATCATTTATGGATTTAATTATTGGAGTATATCATCGGAGATCAAATTAAGAAAACGAAACTTATCACCTGTCGAATTGCGCACAGCGATAAATTCAAGAACATCAGATAAGTTTGAAAATTATTTTATTATTAGGTAGGTAGGTAGGTAGGTATACTATAAATACTCAAACTACTTTAGAAATTATTTCAAACCCGAATCGTCTATTCAAATATATTTATAGATCAGGATTCCTTTTGTTAAATTATTTCAATATATAATAAAGAATAAAAAATAATAGAAAAAAATATCCTGTGTATATACCACCCGCTATTTTACATACTTGTTTACTTTAATTTATATTTTTATATAACTAACTAACTTACTAACAGACATTTTGACAAAACAATTATTATCTCAAAAAATATAATTTTTTCGATGTTCACTTATTAAAGCTTTTTTGTATAGCGAAATGCCATGGTTTCGCTCAATTTTTTTAATCAAAATGGTTTCAGCCGTTTTTGAGATATTTCGAAAAAAAGAAGGAAAAACCACTTTTTTCATGCACGATTACAATACTTGACCATACTCTGTATGGTAAAGTAAAAAATCTCAAATCTTTATTTTTATAAAAAATAAGCTGACGTGTTCTGATGTGGCCATCCACTTGACTTTACCATACAACCTATATTTAATCTATATAATAAAAATGAATTTCTGTTTCTTTGTAAGCGCAGATCTCTCAAATGCCTGGACTGATTTGGCTAATTTTTTTTTAAATGTTCGTAATAGTCCAATTCAGGTTAATACGTAAAAAAATTAAAAAAGTTGTCCGCAAAATTGAAAAATTCAGGAAAAACTAAAAAAAAATCAGGTTAGCCAACATAGCTTGCCAGACAATAAAAGAACTAAACGAGCAAAAAAAACAAGTGTTGGCGGCCCAGTTTGTATAAAAATAAACTGCAACGGATCGTTGTTAAACTTTATCCAAATTCATTTGAAATATTAATATGTTTATTTCTTTATTATTAATCAGATATCACTTGCAATTTTGAGTTCATGTTGACTTTAATTCAAAAATAATGATCGATTCTCATTTAACAGTCGAGGAATAACCATTCTACATTCGATTTTTGACGTTTCGGTTTTTATTGGTAGCCATTGGTGAAGACATGGAGGAATCGACTTAAAATCAAAAATAGCAATCGATTCTCATCTAATACTTGAGGAATAAGAATTCTACATTAGATTTTTGACCCTTCGATTATTATTGGTAAACATTGCTGAAGACATGGAGGAATCGACTTAAAATCAAAAATAACGATCGATTCTTATCTAAAACTAGATGAATAACCTTATTCCATTCCATTTTTGATGTTTTGACTATTAATGGCAAGCTCTACTGAAAACGTGGAAGAATCGACTTAAAATCAATAAGACTAAATTCTTTTATGATAAACAACTCAAGCTTGAGAATAAGAGAATTTTTAAGTGGATTTTTAATACATTTTAAATATTTGTTTCATCTTATTTGTTATGAGTGTATATTGCAGTTAAATAGAATCTCAAATTATATCTATTTAAGACTTTATAATACTATAAAACAATTATATTTATTCTCTGTAACTAATAAAACATCAATAAAGCAGCCACGTGGGGGTCCTTGAAGCTAGTATTTAATAAAATTATTTATAATCATGTAGAGAAGGGGGATTATTAGATTTTCCATTTTTTGACTCCAGGGGTCTCACTGATTATGTATACAAAATTTGGTTGAGTTTGGTACAAGAGCCTAGATTTTCATTTTTTGACCATACACCCTCTCCCCCATTTTGGGCGGTTAGTTTTTGCATTTTTAGACTTCTGGGGTCTCACTGATTATGTATACAAATTTTGGTTGAGTTTGCTCAAATGGCCTAGATTTTTATAATTTTTAACCCCCCTCCACGCCCCTTAATTTTGGGTCGATATGCACCAAAATCTAATCAGGTCTTAATCTCAATGAACCAAAACTACGTGGGAAATTTGGTTTCAATATTGATACTAGATTTTTTAGCTAGCTCGTCCACAAAAATTTGGTAACGCACAGACTATCTAACAGACATTTTGACAAAACAATTATTATCTCGAAAAATATAATTTTTTCGATCTTCACTTATTAGAGCTTTTTTGTAGAGCGAAAGGCCATGGTTTTGCTCAATTTTTTTCAATCAAAATAGTTAAGCCGTTTTTGAGATATTCTCGAAAAAAAGATGGGAAAAAACCACTTTGACATATTTTTAAACATCGTTAAACTAAATGAAAACGTTGGGCACATAGGTAAATTTGACTCAAACAGATAGACAGACAAAACAAAAGAAGATGAATAAAACCGTGTAAATATTTTTTATAAGTCTAGGTTTTCTATAGCAAATATACCTATTTTTCAAGAAAAATATACAAATATAAATGTTATGTTAAGTTCTGCTTTTTGATTTATTTATTAATTATTGTTAAATTTGAGATTTTTTTGTACGAGTAATTACGAGTATGTTACCTAATGGGGAGGGGTACTATATACTATATATTTTAGAATTTTAAGGGGGCAGCGACTAATAAAAGGTTAAGAACTACTAGACTAGAATACAGGTTAAGATAAATCCATGGTAGGGGGTGGTAATAAAAAGAGGAAATCGGAGGAATGATGTGGTTGGTGGCGATGGCGACCACCCAGGTCTCAGGAACAACGTTCCTTAGAAAGGAACTTATTTCATTTATCCAAATCCATGTCAGGAGGAGGCGCAGTTAACTTTTCGGCCAACTGCAATCAACTCTCATCAGGCGGGTTAATGAAGGAGGCTCTGGTGACAGCCCTAAGCAGAAGATACGCTCCAGCTCCAGCTCCAGATGGCGCTCCAGCCACTGTAGCCGGAATCTCTCATCCACGTTTGCTCTCCCATCAACCCTCGCGCCTACTCAACCTTGCGCCCACCATTTTCTTGCAGATACACAATATAGCTCGTATATTTAAGGGGTTGTGAGCCCTGACACCTTTATCTACAAACCACCCTCTCTTTCTGCTTCCCTCCATCCCTCGGAGATCTCATCTCATTTCATTCTTCTACTTATTTCGTCTTTTTTTCTTTCTTATTAAAGATCGATCAAAATACAGATCTGTTTTACCTCATTTTCATAATCAAGTTAAAAGAAATATTAAAAAATATTCGTACATTCATTCTTAGTGGAAAAATATTGAATTTCAGTAGATACAAACAGGAATATTCTCATCCCCCATATATAATACACATAATTATTTATTTATTTGTTTATTATTCATTTTATTCGGGCCCTTTCATTATTCATAAATAGTAGTTTTAACAATTTCTTAGCAGTAAAATTAAATGATTTTCTTTTGTTGTTTTATTTAATGAACTAATTTGAAAGGGACAAATCGCTATGATGATTTCAAATAAGCTGACGTGTTCTGATCCCAGGTAACCACAATATCCTAAGAATATTCTAAGGATATTCTAAGGACATTCAAATCTTCTTAGAATATTCTGAGGATATTGTGTGTTACCTGGGATGTGACCATCCACTTGACTTTACCATACAACCTGGCCCCTCACTTATATTTAATATTTAATTAAATTATTTATAATCATGAAGGGGAGGGGGTTAGTTTTTAGACTCCTGTAAGCCCACTGATTATGTATACAAAATTTGGTTGAGTTTTGTAAATGGCCAAGATTTCCATTTATTGACCCTACACTCCCCCTCCCCCTTTGGGCGGTTAGTTTTTGCATTTTTAGACTTCTGGAGTCCCACTGATTATGTATACAAAATTTGGTTGAGTTTGCTCAATCTAATCAGCTTAATCTCAATGGTCCAAAACTACGTGTGAAATTTGGTTTCGATATTCACACTAGTTTTTGAGCTAGCTCGTCCACAACAATTTGGTAACGCACAGACTAACAACCAAACAGACTAACTAACAGACATTTTGATAAAACAATTATTAATTTTTTCGATGTTCACTTATTAGGGCTTTTTTGTAGACCATGGTTTCGCTCAATTTTTTTAATCAAAATAGTTTCAGCCGTTTTTGAGATATTTCAAAAAAAAAAAGTAGGAAAAAAACCACTTTTTTCATGCACGATTACAATACTTGACTATACCCTGTATGGTAAAGTAAAAAGGAGTAGCTATTTTTTTCTTTTTTGTATTATATTAAGTAATTTTTGTGTAATAAAATTGCTCTAAAATTGTACATTGAAGGGAATAGATGGCCATACAGATACAATGTGTTTTAATAAATAAATTAATTAAAGGAGACAATAAAAGAGATGTCTTCTGCTGGAAAAATAATTTTTTTAATCTATTTATAACGAGACTATAGTTTCGAGGAGTTTGCCCTCTTCATCAATCTATTACAATTGATTCACAGGAATTGTAATAGACTGATGAAGCGGGTAAAGCCCTCGAAACTATAGTCTGGTTATAAATAAATTAAAATAAATATTTTTCCAGCAGAAGACATCTCTTTTATTGTCTCCTTTAATTCATAAAAATTCTGCTACCCTCGTCAAAAAGAAACTTTCAATTTAATAAATAAATAAATATTATAAGTGAATGTAGAGATACTATATTTTATTTTAATATTCGTATACCATACTTAGCGAGCGCAATAATAAATTATCATAGATACTTAAGCTTCTTAGTTCTGAAGCTAAAGAGACCGATATCTATTCATGTATGAATTTTTCCTTAACGCATTTTCTCATTCTTAACCCTGTTAGAATATTTGGTCTAAACGTCTAGAGCATGTTATTTAGACACTAGGAGATCTTCTATACATCTTAAAAAAAATAAGAACTGAATAAGAAATATTCTAGAGCGATTGGACTATCTGGGAATCTTCAATAAATTTTAGTCGCCACAATGTGGAAATTTTTTTTGATTAAATATTTTATTTTGGGGCGTTTCTTATACATATTAATTTACCAGTGCTCGAAGCCCCTAAAACCTTAGTAAATTGGATATTGAATTGTATCTAAGTTTCTGAGATTGGCTCGTGATCCCGGCTTCTTTTCCTTCTACTCTGTTCTTTTCACGATAGAGGGGCCAGCCCATACAGGCCTTTAGGGGATCTACCTTCTGGTGTATCTCCTTCTCACATCAATATCATTAAAAAAAAAACTAATACCTACATAGTCACTGATTATATTCTATGTATTTTGAAAAAAAGAACATTTTTTTTCTGTTTATGAAAAATTAATAAATTTACTATTATTTTAAATATATTTTATAAATATATTGTGTAAAGATTGTTAATATTTTATCGATGAATTTTCGAGGGGAGTTAAAACTCCCCTCTCCCTGGTGCGCCACTACTTATTGGTGTTCCATTCACTAAATATATTGACGGTATGTATACGAAACACTCCATTGATAATAAACGATAAAACTTTTTTTACTTAAGGAAAGTGGTGTAGGTTTTAGGTGAAACATGTTATTAATTAATAAAGTAAAGGGTGTGTAGTTTCACAATGAATGAAATAAAACTCAAAGACGTTTTATACAGACTCAATATATTTCGTGTTATTAGTCCAACATCAGGAGTTTTTAATCTGTAAACTCCTGATGATGGACTAATAACCCGAAATATATTGAGTCTGTACAAACCTCTTTGAGTTTTATTTCATTCATTGTGAAACTACACTCCCTTTACTTTATTAATTAAACGATAAAACGCTTATAAATTTCGTTTTGCCACCAATCGATGCAGAAGTATTTAAATAATAATCTGTCTAAATTTCAAAAAATCCTAAGAAAACCCATATGGTGAAACAACTACCTTAAAATGTTTTCAATTAAAGAGGATGGTCCGAAAACCACTTAACAAATAAGACGATTGTTTACCAGGAAATAATTTCAAATTAGAATTCAAGTTGAAAATTAATTCAAAAGAAAACTTGACAAGGGATCTATGCAATAGGAAAATCTCTAGTTAGGTAGACGAATGATTGATCGGATTCGGTGGAGGGAAAAAGGCAGGCAATCTCCAGCTCCTCCACGTATGATTTACACAAATGGGCCACGTCACGACATTTCAAATTAAATGCTCAATTGGGATTGGTTAATTTCTCTAGAAAGCAATATACACGTTCGACTATTGTTTCGGGCCGGAGATATATTTCTATGTTCTGTTCTTTTTTTTATTATTATTTTTTTACTTTGTGGGCGTCAGCTATTTTTGATAGGTTCGAAGAATTATGGTAAGAGGGCGGACGAATTTTGAGGCGCAATTGAGTTATGCCAGGAGACGTTTGAAAGCTGAAGCAATCCTTTTTCTATTGGTTCGACTCGACTCTTCATTGGCAATGTATCAAGTCGTACCTTAGGATGGGGCAGAGTTACTCTGCCGCGATTCTACAAAATTTATTCATGTCATTCCAGGGTATCATTAGCCAACTACGTGGAAAAAATATTCCCCATTTTCTTACACTTAATTTATTTATTATTATTAATCTCTAGGCTATGATTATTTGACTGATTTGGTTATAACCAAAACAACAGTAAGCATGGCTATAGAATTTTTTTTATTTAATTGAAAAGTTTTTACTTTGCCGCGACTAGCAGAGTTGTTGATTCATAAAGAGAAACAAAGAGGTTGTCCTCTGCTTGATGTAAATAAACATACACACATATATATCAAATGACACTACTAATTTACACCCCTTCCTTTATTTCGTTTTTTTTATTCTCAAAAACGAGTACAATGATTTTTTAAAAATTAGTGTATTTACCAAGTGTCTTGAACTTGATAAATACACTAATTTTTTTAAAAAAATCGTTGAGCCTTTTTTGAGAATATCAAAAAAAAAAATCTTTAATGTAAATGTCCACTTCCGGTCTTGATTTCAATGACTGATTTATTGCGCCACACAGAGGGGGGCAGCCCTTTACAAAAAGAAAACAAATTTTTTTACAGATTAGAGTGCAACTTCTCATCAGCCATCCAAATAATAATGCCAGATGTTGTGGCTATTTGTGATTAAAGTACATTTACGGGCGACTATGACACAACTCTAGAACCGAGGCCAGAGTGTTGGGAGCGCAAAAAGCGCCCCACAACTGTGCAATGCTATTAATAAAGAAATAAATAAATATTACAAACAAAAAACAAAACAAAAAATATCTATAAATAAAATTTAACATTAAATGCTAAGAAATTATTAAAATTAGTTTCAAATGGACTGGCCACTGCAGAAAGGTCATTAAAAGTTTCATGTACTCCTTCTAGCTGTCAAGCTTAAGTTTCGAATTTCGTATCTTTGAGACTTATGGTTGCGAAACGCAGGGGGGGGTAAATTTTTACGTACGTAAACATCAACTTCCGGTTTTTCTATTTTAGCCAAAATCTTGTGGTAGTTCTTGTAGCCTCTAGATAGCTTAAGTTTCAAATTTCAAGGCTCTGCGACTTTCCGAAGACGAAATTATGAACGATTGAAATATTTATTTTACGACACTCCCAATTTACAACCCCTTCCTTTAATTTAATCGGATTAAAAATTTGACACAACTATTAACTCATGACACTTGATAAATACACTAATTTTTAAAAAAATCGTTAAAGCCGTTTTTGAGAAAATAAAAAAAAACGAAATAAAGGAAGGGGGTGTAAATTAGTAGTGTCGCGATGACTTCAAATAAATGAAAATGTGAAAGTCGTGTGGTGAACACACCAGTTGATTTATAAAACGTTTTGAGAAATTTTCAAAAAATAAATAAATAAATAAATAAAAACTTTTTTCAAACACGATCCGTATGATAAAGTGAAAAAAAAAAGAATGTTGTAGACCAGAGGTTCTTAAACTTATACCTCCTCTTGATATAAAAAAAAAATACATAAAAATAACAAAAATTATATAAAAATCACAGAATCATCGAAAAAGTAACGAATTTTGAAAAAGTTCTATTTTTTTTTTTGACGTGACAACGTCTTATAATTCGATGGAGCCGGCTGCACGCACGAAAAAACATGACTCATGCGGCGTTACCTCGCTCTGAGGCGTTCCATTTAAGGCTTGAAGTGCAAGCGAGAGCGCGGAACGAGCGACAAAGATTGAGGCGGGCTTTTTAAAAGCTACAGTTACAAAAATTTTAATGATGTTTCCAAATTTTAAATTTTAAATTTAAGATTTATGAACAATAATTTAATCACAGTTTATTCTTATAATAAATTATTCAAAATTATTACTTTTTTACAACAAATTACAATTAAATTTGCAAAAATAATTAAGTAACTAATTGAACAACAACTTTTATTCAGTTTACTTGCTGAAAGAAATAATGTCAATACAAAATTTATTATTATAAAATAATAAAATCAAAAATTAAATTTTAACAGTCGAGTAGAAATTTAAACAATAAATTTTATTCAAGTATTTTGTAAATTTAAAATGATTTTCTGAACGAAGAATTTTATGAAAAAAATCGGTTGTCTGTAAAGTCGGTTTACTGACGATAGTTGAACGTGACAACGTCATAAGAAAATACCATTCCATCAGTATTTTCTTATGACGTTGTCACGTTCAACTATCGTCAGTAAACCGACTTTACAGACAACCGATTTTTTTCTAATTTAGGTAATTTACTTGATCTATATAATCGACAATTTAAAGAAATATTTTTTTTCTGCATTCTCTGATAGAGAATAATAATAATTAATATTAGAATTAAAAAAGATATTCTCATTTTTTTTACACTTGATTTATTTTTATTTTTAATCTGGGTCTATGATTATTGGACTGATTTGATTATCACTTCTAACAAAAGCAAGTGTTTGAGCGGGTGGGTCTACAGTGGTCCTTTGCCAACATCCTATTATCAGATTTATTAGTATTTAAGTTGTTCGATTGAAAATTAATATTTCTATTGAACTCGAAAGATATCCGAAGAATTGGGCCAGGTTGGGTCGGGGGTTTCAACTAAATCTTGGCGTTTTATGGATATCGGTAAAAGTTAGTCCGATACACCCGATCGGGTCTTCTTCTCTTCTTCTAACCTGCAATTGAAAAAGTCAATAAAGTTTTGTGTGCGTCCGTCCTTCATCCACCACCAAGCTGCTTTTTGTTTTTACCTTTTCCAAGTCAGGTGTCCTAAGTTTCTTTTCGCTTAAAGTTTCCTTTCAAGACACTAAATTCTTTAAAATTTTCTTTGCAAATGGATTATGACAGTTTTATATGAAATTCCATTTTTCCTGTTTTTTTACTTTACCATACATTGTATGGTCAAGTATTGTAATCGTGCATAAAAAAAGGTGTTTTTTTTTTGCTTCTTTTTTTTCGAAATATCATAAAATTGGCTAAAACTATTTTGATTAAAAAAATTGGACGAAACCATGGTATTTCGGTCTACAAAAAAGCCTTAATAAGGCAACATCGAAAAAATTACATTTTTCGAGATAATAATTGTTTTGTCAAAATGTTTGTTAGTCTGTACGTTACCAAATTTTTGTGGACAAGCTAGCTCAAAAACTGGTGTAAATATCAAAACCAAATTTCACACGTAGTTTTGGTGCTTTAAGATTAAGAGCTGATATTAGATTTTGGTTCATATCGACGCAAAATTAAGGGAGGGAGGGGGTTAAAATTTAAAAGTATAATATTTTCAAACTAAAAAAAAACAAGAAACATGAAATATACTATAAAATGAACCTATATTAACGAAATAAAATTCTGGAGGGAGCGTGGGAAAAATAAAAATCTAGGCCATTTAAGCAATCGAACCATATTTTGTATACAAAATCAGTGGGGCACCAGAACACTAAAAATGCAAAAACAAACCGCCCAAAATGGAGGGGGAGGGGAGGGGGTTGTAGGGTCAAAAAATGAAAATCTAGGCCCTTGTACCAAACTCAAACAGAAGTGTATGGTAAAGTTGAGTGGATGACCACATCAGAACGTGTCAATTTATTTTACTTTACCATATGGTCAAGTATTGTAATCGTGTATGAAAAAAGTGATTTTTTTGCTTCTTTTTTTCAAAATATCTCAAAAACGTCTGAAACTATTTTGCTTAAAAAAATTGGGCAAAACCATGGCATTTCGGTCTACAAAAAACCCTAATAAGTGAACATCGAAAAAATTATATTTTTCGAGATAATAATTGTTTTGTCAAAATGTCTGTTAGTCTGTGCGTTACCAAATTTTTGTGGACAAGCTAACTCAAAAACTAGTGTGAATATCAAAACCAAATTTCACATGTAGCTTTGGTGTATTGAAATTAAGAGCTGATTAGATTTTGGTGCATATCGATCCAAAATTAAGGGGGCGGGGGTTAAAATTTTAAATTATAAAATTTTCAAACTAAAAAAACAAAAAACATGAAATATACTATAAAATAAACCTATAATAACAAAAAAATTCTGGTGCCAAAATTAGGTGGGGAGGGGGGGGGGTCAAAAATAAAAATCTAGGCGATTTGAGCAAACTCAACCAGATTTTCTATACATAATCAGTGGTCCCCAGAACAGTAAAAATGCAAAAAATAATAGCCGGAAATGGGGGGGAGGGGGTCAAAAAATGAAAATCTAGGCCCTTGGACCAAACTCAACCAGAAGTGTATGGTGAAGTCAAGTGAATGGCCATATCAGAACGTGTCAATTTATTATTTCATGTCAGAAAAGTTGTATTCATACTTTTCCGGGTCTAGCGAATTCATCTCAAGGAAAATTCACCGTATATTTTTTTTTATGACTATTTTGAAATATATTTTGCGAAATGCTAATGTAGATTTTACAATATATTTAACGGATAAAAATCAAAGGAAAGTAGAAGGGATGTTTAATGAAAAAAAAAATTCCGAGAAAAATTAATATATTTAAAATTAAAATAAAAAATAAATAAATATAAAAATAATTTTTATAAAAAAAAAAAAATAAAACCGACTTCAAAAAAATTAAATGCAACAAATAAAATAATAATAACTTTTAAAAATCAAATAAAATGCACTAAAAGGTATTAGTTATTGTTTAATGTTTTTTTTTTTTTTTTTGGGGGGGCTTTTCGGCCTTTTTAGCCATAAGCCACTTTACGATACTATATATTTATTTTTCAAATTTGTCTCTACTCCCGGGGTCAGATTTTGGCTGGATGCCTCGAGTCGGATTCGAACCCGGGTTTCCTGGTTAGCTCGCTGTCATGCTACCGCCTAGCCTACCCGACCCCCCATTGTTTAATGTTGGTTTAGTTTTTTATAACAATGGTAAGAAGAGTTTCTTAATTACAATTAAATATGTATGTAAACTTTCCGATATCCCGTATAGTGGAATATATAAGAGTCTGAAAAACTCTATCTTTGGAATTTAATATCTCCGGAACTATATTGTTCATAAATTTCATTTTGCCACCAATCGATGCAGACGTATTTAAATAATAATCTGTCTAAATTTCTAAAAATCCTAAGAAAACCCATTTGGTGGAACAACTACCATTATTATATAAAAATTAATTAATTATAATATAGCTCATGTCGTGCACCACACGACCTTGCACATTTGGATAGGCCATGGAATAAACGCAGCTAGTTTAAATTTTTATAATTTTTCTAATTAATATACTTAACAAAGAATAATTGCTATATCAATGAGAATTGTTTTTGACCGCGCTTATTTGAAAAATATATTTTATCGCCAGAATACTGCGGATTACGCTATTGGAGTCTGCGGAGTCTTAAGTCTGGACCAAGAGAGAAAAAAGATGTGATCCACTTAGCTACAATCCAACGTCATTTCGCGTATAGCCCGCTAGACATTCGGATGGATCACCAAGTGAATTTGAAATCTCAGATGTTATATATTTAATCTCCCAGTCCAGAGCGCTCGGTCTATTAGCATGTTTGTGTCATGCAGCTAGTTTAGACTAGAACTATTACCATATTAGTCTGATATCTAATTAATGGCTACGCCACTGACAAATCTAATACATTTAACTTTTAATATTCTACTCTATAAACTAATATAGTCTACAAACCACATTGCTCTGATAAATGCAAAGTCACACAGCTATCGTAACGATGCTAATAGGGTTCTGTGTTTTGTTTGTACGAATTCCTAAAATCCTGTTTGTTGAAAGGACCAAAATCTTATATTGTTACATTATTTCTCCACAAAATTATTTTACGAAAAATGCTATATCACACAAACGTAATGTACTTATATTATAAATTTACAAATTTTTTAACCGACTTCAAAAAAAGGAGGTTATCAATTCAACGGAATGTCTTTTTTTTGTGTTTGTGCATCGATTTCTCTTTACCATGTGGACCGATTTCAATGAATTTTTTGCATTGGGTTCAGTATAGTTCCCGATTGGTCCCGTATAAATCATTGGCACTGGACCTTTTTGTTATGTATGTTCACGCATAACTTCTTTGTTTATCTATCGATTTCGATGATTCTTTTTTTATTGTAAAGGGGTAGCTTAGGGGTAGTTCCATATTAATTTGGTCAAGTTCTGATGATATGATCAATGACAAAATAACGGATATCTCCAATTCTCATGTGTAAATAATCGAAATTATAATAAATAAAATCTTTTATAAAAAAAAAACAATCTTAAAACGTTCATTTGAAACCCGCTAACGTTTCGAGTTAATTTTTCTATTTATGAATTTTATTTTATTATTAATTTCTGATTCATTAGCCCGACGCTTTCTCTTGCGAGATGGATGCAAGGTATTATCATAAGTCGCTATTCTTAACATCACTAAAAAGAGAAAAATAAAAATAATTTTTAGAAAAAAAAACCGAGACCTCAAAAAAATTAAATGCAACAAATAAAATAATAAGAACTCAAAAATAAAATAAAATTTATTTAATTATTTTATATCTTTTAGTGCATTTTATTTTATTTTTGATTTCTTATTATTTTATTTGATGCATTTATTAATCTTACATTCATATAAAAAACTGTATTTAATGATAAAATCACTTGATTCAGATTAATTCTAATATTAATAATGATGGTCCCATGTAGAAATCAATAATAAAACAGAGATAGGCATATGACAATTTAAATCACTCATTTGCAAAGTATTATCCAAATTCGAATTTAAAAGGTATGAGTTGCGCCATCAATAATAATTCGATAGACAATTTTACGCTTTTGAAATTACTTTTCACCTCTTCAAGTTACATAACTAGACAAATAGTTGGTGAAACAAATCTAAATTAGTACATATTTCTCACACTGATAAATTACAGATAAAAATAAAAAATATTAATCGTAAAATTTTGCGATTGAGTGATTCCAAATTTAAATAAATATCACCGCCCAAGCGGTGGTAAAGAAAATTTTGGAACTTCCTCTGTCCTTCGGTATGTAGACTGTTCATATCAAATTTATATTTCCTGAAATACAAATTAATTAAATTGGGTCCATCTTTTTGAATAACCCTGTATATAATTGGCCAGCTATTTTGCATTAATTTGAAATATCATAAGCTCCTAAAGAATATAGATTTTGCTTTTTGGAATGTTTTTTCTTGTAGTTATAACACCTGACAAATAAGTTTATAAATGAGGTAAAAACTAACCTAATCTCTGCTATTTTACTACTGTAAAAAACATGAAATAATTAATAAAAGATCTTGTTTTCACTATTTCAGCCACTGAGGAAGTCACTAATCAGTGACGAAACGTTTGGCCCATTTAATTAAAAAATCACATAAACACGCAGCCTTTCACTCAATGATACATAGACTAATAAATATACCTCTGTCAGAAAAAGCATACTCACAAGAATTAGAGATAATTAAAGAAATCGCGGTAAATAATGGGTACGAGGCAAGCCTTATAGACCAAATGTTATATAAAAAAATTGAAAAATCAACCCTGGAATCAATATATTCACAAAAGAATGAAAAAGAAAAAGAAAATCCTAAGATAGTTCTCCCATATTATGGACAAATTTCGGAAAAATTAAAACAAAAAATGAAAAAATTAGGGTTCAACACAGTATTTAAAACTCCAATTACTCTAGGAAAAGATTTAGGTTCAAATAAAAAAGACAAATTACCAAATATAGAAAAAGAAGGGGTTTATAGTTTGAAATGCAAAGATTGCGAAGCGATCTACGTAGGGAAAACAGAGAGGAATCTAAAAATTCGATTAAATGAACATATTAGGGATTTTAAAAATAAAAAGAATGAAAACTCTTTTGCGGAACATTTAAATTCAAACAATCACTCTTTCCCAGAAGGCACAGGTATTAGATTAATAAAAGGAGAAAGAAACCCAAAATTAATTAGCGCAATTGAATCGTTAGAAATTTTGAAATCATTCAATAAAAATTCAAAACTTTGGAATAGCTAAATTGAATTATCAAATAGCAATATGATTAAGATGTTTGCTAACAAAAAATAAAAGAAAAAAGAAAAACAACCCCCCCCCTCACACACACTTCCATTGTCAGGCTATCTCTTTGTAAAACAAGGAGAAAGGGAAACATATGGTTATATTTGAATGTGAACCAAAAGAATGTCTTTAATTCTAAGTTGCCAACCAGTAAAAGAACATCACATTTTCAATATCCATACGATATTGACTCCATGAAAAACAACATTTATAATTAAAAAAAAGACTGATGATGAAGACCAAGTCTTCGAAACTATAGTCTCAAACAAATAAATAATAATATCATATACAGATATATCATCTCGATATAGTGTGTATGTTTATTTGCATCAAGCAGAGGACAACCTCTTTGTTTCTCTTTGTGAATCAACAACTCTGCTACTCTCGGCAAAACAAAAACTTTTCAATTAATTAAAAAACTTTGCTTTTGATTTAAATTCTGGTCCAACTCCCTATACGATCCTTTTAAATAGAAAAATTATTATGTTTTTTCTTAAGCAAAAAATAATGAATAAAAAGAAGCCAGAATGAAATTAATGCTGTATTTTAAAAAGATTCGAAACGAAAGAAGAGGAGGGAGTGAATTTATTTAACAACTCTCGGGAGAGGAGGTCTGAGCGCATATGCAATAAATCCCGAATGTCGACCGCCTCCCTCAGACAGAGATTGGCATGACTCGATATAGTTTCTCAGCAGTGATAAATAGTAATTACTACCTTGCCGGGTTCACTATCTTTTTCTCCCCCATGCCTTGTTCCCTTTTATTCCCGGCCGTTCCGATCCTCGCTCGCTTCTGAGCCAGCGTTCGTTCATTATGACGAACGGCCATAATTCATTGACGCCTGTAGAATAAATATGGCAGAAGGCTTTTTCTCATCCTGACTCCCATCTCGCTCAAACAGCTCAAAACTGGCAGCCGTGCGAGGCCTGTAATGAGCTTCCATTGAATGCCTGCCACCCCCCGAGAGATCCAATTGTATCGACGGACAACACCTTAAGGAGAGTATCGCGATCAATCCGATGATGGCAGAAAGATGGGAGGGTGAAATAAAATAAAAAAAATGAATCGATCCAGCCAAGACAGCAAAAACCATTTCCCCTGCTATCAACCACAATCATTCCATCAAACGTCAGAGCGCAACCCTCACGACACTCGAAGAATATTTAATCCCCCACGGAGGGTTAATGCAATTATAAAAGATCCATGGAGAATATTTATTTCATTATCTCTCGCAGGGAGAATTGAATTTTATTTTCGAGAGGCGGAAGAACCAAAAAACATTAAAAGGCGGATATATTCCTCCTGCATATATCCTTCTATTTGTATTTAATATGTTTTTTTACAAGAAAAGAAGACTAGGACACTGGTTTCATAAATTTAAGCTTTAGGTTCACTGATTGAAGAATGGAATTCTATTACACTTTTTAGAAATGCATTATTTATTTCGTCTACTTCGTTTCATTAGCTTCTCTTAATAAATACATAACATATTTATGATTTATTTATTTACTTTGTTCTGAGACATGGTCATTACAGTGATTTACATTTCAGTTCTTAAAGAAACAAAATATAACAATAATCAAGCACTGTTTAAGAAGACAAGCTTATTCTTTCGATGATCCTTTCAAACCCTAATTTTAATCCGATTGAAATAAAGGAAGAGGGTGTAAATTAGGAATGTCACAAAATAAATATTTTAATCAAGTGGTTCTTAACCTTTTAAAGCTGCTATCCAAATTTGAGAAATATGTTCATGTCGCGACCTCCCTCTCCGTCAAAAAAAAAAATAATAATAATTACCTTTTTTTAGACGATACTTGAGAAATTTTCTTCAATTTTCAATAATAACTTTTTTAACTAACATATAATATTTGTAACAATTAAAAAAACCAAAGGTAAGTACATTTCGATGTAAGGAAAATTTAATGAAAAAAAGCGTGTTTTTCATATTTTTATTTTTTAAAGTATTAAATAAATCAAAATATATTTTTCAAATTATAATAATAAGTAAAATATTTGATTAACGACTCTGCGCGTCTCAAAGAATATGCTTTGTGACCCAATTTTGGGTCGAGACCCATAGGTTAAGAACCACTGTTCGTTCATATTAGCCAGGCAAATTAAACCTCTGTTGGCCAATAAATGTGCACAAGCTGGAAATAATTTTAATCGACGTTAGGCATCCCAAATAAGAGTTATATAAGTTTCTGGCTGGTGCAAAATTTTTGAAGGCCTAAAAACCACGAAAATTTTGGATGTTTTTCAGAATTTCGCAAAACTCGAAAAGCATACGGCCAACAGAAAATTTCACCAAAATGAAAGAGCATATAATTTCGGGTCGAATAACGTATTTAAAGTTAAAATAGGTTCTGCCGTTTAGCCATAATCTATCGTCAAATTTAGGCAATTTTTACCAGCCTGGCGGAACCGATTTAACTTTTAAGTACATTAATCGACGCGAAATTTTTGCTCTTTCATTTTTCTAAGAGTGAAATTTTCTGTAGGATGCTTGGTTTTTGAGTTATAAGCAAAAATCTAAAAAAAAGTCAAAAATTTTCGTGATTTTTAGGCCCTCAAAGATTTATCACCACCCTCGCAAACTCATATACTATTATTTGGGATACCCAACGTCGATTAAAATTATTGCCAGCCTGTGCATATTTATTGGGAGGCCTTTTTCAGTCTAATTGGCCTGGGCTATATCTCGTCTTCAGACGGTAAGTCGCACAGCTTTGGGATTTAAAACTTGATCTATCCTGAGGCTAGAAGTACCTCAAGGTTTTGGCTAAAATCGAAGTACATGTTTTCTTGACGATTTTGGTAGTTTGCAATTGGTTCTTTTTTCCGGGTTTCAATCGAATTGCAAAAGTCAAGCAAGTTCAGACACGTTTTATTCGATTAGAGATTATTCTTAAATTATTTTATTCTAGGGATGGCCATTCGATATTTGTTTTATAAAGGGAGAAATTCTACTCTGGTAAAATTCAGAATAAATATATGCAAATAAAGAAATAATAATAATTAAGTAATGGAGAGGGATTCAGCCAATGGGTAGCCTCTGCTGAATAAAAAACTCCCAATTATGGAAAACGTTTCGGCTTTAATTAAATAATGCCATCATCAGTTCCTAAGAAGTATTAGCGACACAATTAATTTTATAAATAAATTGTCCGCAGGCAGAGTTGTTGTTAGATTTTATCATAATATACAAAATTATATGAATTACAAAATGGTACATAAATCTTGGTGTGCTCTCACTTGATATACGCAACGTCTCTATATATTTGTACTTGAGACGTTGCGCATATCAAGTGAGAGCACCAAGATTTATGTACCATTTGTAATTCATATAATTTTGTATATTATGATAAAATCTAATATAATGCTGCTTATAAAATTAATTGTGTCGCTAATACTCTCTTAGGAACTGATGATGGCATTATTTAATTAAAGCCGAAACGTTTTCCATAATTGGGAGTTTTTTATTCAGCAGAGGCTACCCATTGGCTGAATCCTCTCCATTACTTGTATCAAAGAAATAATAATTTTAAAAGAATTTTTTTCCAAGGCCTATAAGGAGTGGGTGTATTAAGTTCACGCGTATGGGGTCGGGTTAGTCAATGGGTAAGCGTACCAACCTGCCAATCAAGTGGACCCGGGTTCGAATCCGACTCGAGGCAACCGGCTAAAAATTTGATTCCTATATAGAAGATATAATTTAATAACAGTATAGTAAATTGGCTGATGGCTAGAAGGGCCGAAAAGCCAAAAAAAAGTTCACGCGTAAAATTTGTTCACTCAAAGAATCATGATCGAGAAATGAAACAACCCTTCTGACATAATAAAAATAATCCTCAACTCCTCTTGATTTTCTATAGAATATAAATTCTTCTCTTCATGATAGAAGATATTCTTTACAATAAAATATTATTATCGATAAAGTAGCATTGATTAACTCCGAAAATGTTTTAATTGGTTCGTCTGTTTTCCATTCGGGAACTTCTCATAAAGACTTCTGGTCCTGAACAAACATCCTATAGAATGACAAGTGGGAGATATTTTATCATCACAACAAGAAATTCTAATTATAAGAACATAGTTAAAACCTGTGATTAAGATTAAGATCATGAATTCTCATCTGTCAAAATCGAATGTTGCTTGGCATAATATTATTAATTGTTCGAAAACAGATTAAAGAGAGTTCGGCAACTGTGGTGGAAAATGCGATTTTTAATTTCAACTTCGTGTGGAGAAGTTATTTATTTATTCATTTGATGATTGTGCTTGATCATGGACCCGAAATATATTCTAAATAATAAATAATTAGTAGATGATTGGGGAATTAAAATGAAAACGCTACTCCTTGGAATTTTTATTTGTCTAATAAAAAAGCTTTTTGTCTATAAAAATGTGCAATCTATTTAGGGCAAAAGTATCATATTAGATACCATTTTTTCTTTAATTATATAAAAAATAAAAATTATAACAAACGAAAAGCAAAAACTCGAACGTTTAAAATGGAAAAAATAAAGGACTTAATATAAATTATTTTTCTTCATTTGATAATATGTAATCAAATTAAATAACAATTTTTAAGAAAAAATAAAACCGACTTCAAAAAAATTAAATGCAACAAATAAAATACAGTAAAAGGTATAAAATAATTATTATCTTATTTAGTTACAACTAAACTACGAAATATTAACATGAAATTACTTTTTTAAGTCGGTGCCAAACAAACTATACCTACCAGCGAGCGTACCAACCAAACGTACTAAGATCCTTCGAGTGCGATTCATAAAAGGTATATGTTTAGCACCGACTTCAAAAAGTAATTTCATGTTAATATTTCGTAGTTTAGTTGTAACTAAATAAGTTAATAATTATTTTATAATTGATAGCGTTTTTCTTTAGGAGGCGGACTGGTATAAATATGCAATTGGATGTTGATGAAGGCAGTCCACGGTGGTTGTAAAAAATAAGACTATAATGGTTTTATTATTTTACATTTATTTGTTAAACCGACGTTTCGGAGATTTATTCCTACTTCCTTCCTGTCTCCTTTGAGTAATTATGATTTGAACTACTTTCATTGACTTTTTGTTACCCTGAAGAAGGAGAGAATAAATCTCCGAAACGTCGGTTTAACAAATAAATGTAAAATAATAAAACCATTATAATCTTATTTTTTACAACCACCGTGGACTGCCTTCATCAACATCCAATTGATTATTTTATAACATTTAGTGTATTTTATTGGTTGCATTTAATTTTTTTGAAGTTTTATTTTTTCTTAAAATTTTTTATTTTTCTCTTTTTAGTGATGTTATTAATAGTGATCATATCATCAGAACTTGACCAAATTAATATGGCACCATCCCTAAGATAAACCCCCTTTCCAATAAAAAAAGAATCATCGAAATCGGTTCATAAACAAAGAAGTTAGGCATGAGCAAACCTAACAAAAAAGGTCTAATACCTATGAGAAAAAATGGGACCAATCGGAAGGTAGACCGAACCCAATGCAAATTTTTTTTTTCAAAATCGGTTCACAATTGGCGGAGATATGAGGTAACATAGGCACAAAAATAAATTCAGTCGAATAGAGAACCTCCTCCTTTTTTGAAGTCGGTTAAAAATAGATTACTAGATAGATTTCACAGGATTTTGGCTTCTCATTCTTGGTTATGAGTAGAGACCGGATTCCTATGCAATTGCATATTTTGTTTGCAGCCACATACGACCCAGAAGATCAATTATCTATCCGAATCATGCATCTAGGATACTGTGGGTTAAATTTTATACTGCCTATTTTTGCATATTTGAGTAATATTGCATATTTGCAGTATATTGCATAAAATTGCATATTTCAAGCCAAATACAGAGGTTTTAAAAGTAACATTTCGGAAAAATAAAGAAAAAAAAGATTAAATAAAACAGGACACTAAATTCGAAGAATACTGAAATAGTTCTCTAAAGACAAGAGTGTAGTGTTGAACTACGAAGTAGGAAGTTGTATTACAAAGGATGTAAACAAGCTACAAAACAACTACCCACTCATTTTTCTTATTATTCAGTTGTACTAGAAACTATATTCTACACGAAAATCACGAAAAGTTTGCAATATTTTTCTTCCAAAGTAAAAGTGGGGGAGTTTAAGTTCCTTTAAATTCGCCCCCAGTACGTCTGTGGATGTGGAGCGCTCTTTTTCATCGTATAAATGAATTTTAAGTGACCGTAGACATAATAACCTGAAGATAATTTAGAAAAATACTTGTAAACATAAATTATTCACAATTACAATCAAATTTTAATTATTTTTGAGATCCTTTGTTAATTATTTGATTATTTCTTTATTTTTTATTTTTTTTAATGGCCTTCGGGAACATTAGCCCATTTTGGCTTTTAAGTGTTCGTGTGTGTTTGTGGAAGTGTGTGTAAATTATTGTATGGATCAGATTATAGCCGGTCAAATATTTGCATTATTTTTTAGTTTATTATTTGTACGTCAATAAGAAAAGCTTATTAATATAAAAAATAAAAGCAATATAATACAATCGTGTCTGTAAAATAAAACTAGCCCCCAGCTCCAGTATTTTTTCGATCGCATTTTTGAAACATTATTATGTTGATTTTATTCAAGTGCACCTAATATTTTTTTTGAGTTTAAAGATTTTCTAATATATTAAATGAAATGAGAATTATGTCCAATGTTAATAAAAGTACATATTTGACACTTGATGTCTACAGCTTACAGTATCATTTTATTTCTTTCATTGCACTCCTTCAAATATATAGTTTTTTTGTTTTAAATTTTAATTTTTCAGTCCATAAAAAATTATTTTGCCATCTTTTGCTGCATATATTTGCATATTTCAACTTATTCAGCATATTACTTGCATATTTCAGCATTTTTAACTGCATATTTTAGCATTTTTTACTGCATAAAAATCCGGTCTCTAGTTAAGAGTTACGAGTAATGAGTTTAAAAAAAATCTGATTTACAATGTCAAAACTAACTATTTTGTAAAAGAGCCATTTCCAATACTATTATAGCTAATTGCCGAAAACTGTCCCAAAATAGGCCAATTGCATGGTATCAAATTTGTTTATAGCTAATTGATATAAAATGATAGCGTTTTGAAATTTATGAAATTGTTTTTAATATGAACAACAATGTAATTTTAACATATCAAAAAATAAACTTGCTCTTTATTAATTAAAGTTTTTTCTCTCCTTATAAGACGATATACTTGTTTTTATTTTTTAATTACTTTAGATTTTACGCGCATTAAATTCATACGGTTTCATTGTTTGTTCCATTTATGATTTTCTCTTTATCTTATTTTATACCTAATTTATTTAGGGGTAAAATCTCATTCTTAAATTTTCATCGGATTTAATTAATTTTTTGTTTCTGAGATCTCTATCGATTCTATTCCGACGAATATTTTAAGCGAGAGCTCATTTCGAAAAGAAAAAAGAAAAGGACTATTTTATTTAAGATAGGTGGTGGATGCCTTGAATTAAATTCCATTTTTATAACCTTCCGAAATGACACTTTTCCATTAAAGATTATCCATACGGTGATAAATTAGAATCCATTTTTTGAAATAAAACGAAATTAATTTTATTTCACATCAATTTATAATTTTCAATTTTATTAAATTAAACAAATGCGTCTATATATCTACGAATAAATATATTTCAAAATTTGAATAATTTCATAAAGTCTATTTTAAATAGATATATATCCCTTTAATAATGATTGTCACTCAGACAGTATAATGCTGGAAATAAAACTGAGAATCATATTTTATCAAAAGTTATTTCCATCTTATTAAAACTGGTTTACCTGACGAGTTAAATCAGAGATTTATTTTTCGGGCCGACCCTCTGGATAGATGTACCGCATAAATGTCGCTCGCTCAGCCCAGGAGAATGAATGCTTGTGGTTCAGATAAATTGCAGCGACTTCATACGATAAGAGCATATAGCTCAGTGCCCAATTAAATATGCAAATGAAGCACTAAGCGGTGAGACCCAGGAAGCAAGCCCTGAGGACGCTCTGATTGAGTGATCGAAGCGTTCGCCGAGATGGCGATTGATAAACCAGAAAGACCGGTAAACGAGCCGCCTGCTCTACAAATTATGAGCCCATCTCCATCTGGCTACTTTGTTAGCCACGATTGAAAAATTACACAGCTCTTAACCAATCATAGTCCGATGAGAGGAAGGAATATTGAAGATTTATTTTTCTCCCAATTTTTTTATACGAATTTTATTATGAAGCTCTGATGGTTATTTGAAGATTTTTTGTTTTGGGTTTTTCAGGTAATCAACCCTTCCTTGATCATGGCTCTCAAATATGAGTTTAAACATTATATATATTATTAACCGACTTCAAAAAAGGAGGAGGTTATCAATTCGACTGAATTTTTTTGTGTCTATGTTACCTGATTTCTTCGCCAATTATGAACCGATTAAGATGATTTTTTTGCATAGGGTTCAGTCTAGTACCCGATTGGTCCCGTTTTTTTTTCATTGGTATTGTACCTTTTTTGATAAGAATGTTCAGGCATAACTTCTTTGTTTATGGACCGATTTCAATGATTCTTCTTTTAAAGGGGGTAGCTTAGAGGTAGTCCCATATTAATTTGGTCAAGTTTTGATGATATAATCAATGACGAATTAATGGAAACCTCCAATTCTTATGCGGAAATAATCGAAATTATAATAAATAAAATCTTTTATATAAAAAAAACAAACATTCATTTAAAACTCGCTAACGTTTCGAGATAATTTCTCTATTTATGAATTGAATTTTATTATCATTTTCTGAGATAATGACACCAATCGACTTGATTGGGGATTGAAATAATTATCGGAAAAGAGGTTTTTTTATCTAATTAGATTTTTCCTCTTATTAAAAACAAGGACTAAAGATGAATAAGGATACTCGATGGTGGAGAAGTAATCTCCGGAATCGAAGCAAAATACAATGTATATATTAATTAATGTAAAATAATTGGTTTAATAAAATTTATAAAAAAAAAAAAAAAAAAAAAAAATATCATTTTCTGAGGAGAGATGGAGGATTGATTGACCAATCGACTTGATTGGGGAATAATGGAATTGAAATAATTATCGGAAAAGAGGTTTTTTATCTAATTAGATTTTTCCTCTTATTAAAAACAAGGACTAAATATGAATAAGGACACTCGATGGTGGAGAAGTAATCTCCGGAACCGAAGCAAAAAAATACAATGTATACATTAATTAATGTAAAATAATTGGTTTAATAAATTTATCATTTTCTGATTCATTCGACCAACGCTTTCTCTTACGAGATGCATGCAAGGTATTATCTTAAATCACTATTAATAACATCACTAAAAAGAGAAAAATAAAAATAATTTTTATAAAAAATAAAATAAAACCGACTTCAAAAAAATTAAACGCAACAAATAAAATAATAATAACTCAAAAATCAAATAAAATGGACTAAAATGTATAAAATAATTATCTAATTTAGTTACAACTAAACGACGAAATATTAACATGAAATCACTTTTTAAAGTCGGTGCTAAACAAACTATATAAACGAGCGTACCCGCCAAACGTACTAAGTAAGATCCGTCGAGTTCGAAACATAAAATGTATATGTTTGGCACCGACTTCAAAAAGTGATTTCATGTTAATATTTCGTCGTTTAGTTGTAACTAAATTAGGTAATTATTTTATACCTTTTAGTGCATTTTATTTGATTTTTGAGTTCTTATTATTTTATTTACTTTATCCAATGCAAAGCATGGGTAAAGTATTGTAATCGCTCTCGGGGCAAGCGTGGCTTCAAAGGGTCCTCAGGTAAAGACTACGGAACCCATGGACTCAATTAAAGTCACAAATTGTAGTATTCAATTAGGTTGAATATTAGCACGTGGCGGTTTTGCCAAAAATTACATGGGGTCTCGTCGAGAGGCCAAAAAGTGCCATTTTTTCATTTAGTGCGTGCGTATGGATGTATGGATGTTATCGCTTTTTTGGCCCACGATTTTTTCCACACCGTTGCACCGATTGAAATGAAATTGAAAACCTACCATTAGTTTAACAAAATGAAGCGCTGATTAGTTTTTGGTACATATCGGCCCACAAACATTAGTACTTTATTTCAGTACTTTTTTAGTTTTTTCTAAATAACTTGAAAATGACTTAACCAATTTTGATGAAATGTAATATCCTAATTAAGTACCTTGGGGACCACAAAAAAGGTTAAATAAAGTTTTTAGTAAAATTATATTTTAAAGTACTTTACTCTAGAGTAAGATGGTACTTTTTTTAATTTTTTAAATTCTTTAAAATTTATTCATTTGAAAGTTTTAATATAGCTCATTTAGCCTTGCTTAAGTAAGAATGGATAGGCTTCTCTCTGTGAAATGCTAAAAATTTGGGAGGAATTTTTATAAGTAACCATAGCAACTGCGTTGTTTTCTTATCCGTTACCTTTGCTGAACACATAGAGAAATCGATTTTAAACCAAAAATAGCGATTGATTCTCATCTAGTACTTGAGGAATAATCATTCTATATTGGATTTTTGACGTTTCGGTTTTTATTAGTAACCATTGCTGAAGACATGGAGGAATCGATATTAAACCAAAAATAGCGATTGATTCTCATCTAGTACTTGAGGAATAATCATTCTATATTGGATTTTTGACGTTTCGGTTTTTATTAGTAACCATTGCTGAAGACATAGAGAAATCGATTTTAAACCAAAAATAGCGATTGATTCTCATCTAGTACTTGAGGAATAATCATTCTATATTGGATTTTTGACGTTTCGGTTTTTATTAGTAACCATTGCTGAAGACATAGAGAAATCGATTTTAAACCAAAAATAGCGATTTATTCTCATCTAGTACTTGAGGAATAATCATTCTATATTGGATTTTTGACGTTTCGGTTTTTATTAGTAACTATTGCTGAAGACATAGAGAAATCGATTTTAAACCAAAAATAGCGATTGATTCTCATCTAGTACTTGAGGAATAATCATTCTATATTGGATTTTTGACGTTTCGGTTTTTATTAGTAACCATTGCTGAAGACATAGAGAAATCGATTTTAAACCAAAAATAGCGATTTATTCTCATCTAGTACTTGAGGAATAATCATTCTATATTGGATTTTTGACGTTTCGATTATTATTGGTAACCATTGCTGAAGACATGGAGGAATCGACTTAAAATCAAAAATAACGATCGATTCTTATCTAATACTAGAGGAATAACCTTATTGCATTCCATTTTTGATGTTTTGACTATTAATGGAAACCTCTACTGAAAATGTGGAAGAATCGACTTAAAATCAAAAAGACTAAATTCTTTTATGGCAAACAACTCAAGAATAATCGAAAAGTCAAAAACCTAATGTAGAATTGTTATTCCTCAAGTATTAGATGAGAATCGATGGCTATTTTTGATTTTAAGTCGATTCCTCCATGTCTTCAGCAATGGTTACAATAATAACCGAAATGCCAAAAATCCAATGTAGAATGGTTATTCCTCGACTATTAAATGAGAATTATTTTTGAATTAATATCAATATGAACTACAAATTGCAAGTGATATCTGATTAATAATAAAGGAACAAACATATTAATATTTCAAATGAATTTGGATAAAGTTTAGCAACGATCCGTTGCAGTTTATTTAATACAAACATTTGAGTGTTTTACTAGTATATTTGAAAAATATGTACTTATATGGATTTATTAAAGTTTTATTAATTAAAATTTAATTAATCAAGTATGTTAGAAGGTATTTGGGCGGGAAAGTAGCAAATGAAAAAATTCTTATCGATTTACGCGACGTTTCGCCAATTTTATTTCGACTTCATTATAATCATTGAGACGCCTGATGAAGCCGAAATAAAATTGGCCAAAAATCGCATAAATCGATGAGAATTTTTTTATTTAATACTTTCTCGTCCAAATACCTGCTAACATACTTGATTAATATATGGAATTTTTTCAAACATATACCTAGATAATAAATACATAATTATCTACTAAGATCTTTTATTACATAAACTCATTTGATTAAAATATAGGTATGAAGCCGGGAGTTGTTCTTTTTTTGAAAAAATGTCATCAATTTTTCAAAAATAAAACAATCAAATGTTTGTATTAATTAAAAGATCCTATACTGAAAAACTTTTTTCGGTTAAAGCAGAATTTTACTTATCCATTCTTCTATGAATGAAATGAAAGTTTCTTGCTTTGTTTATATATGTACTTATGTAGAAGGAAATTCGTCTCTAGGGTTATGCTAACTGCCCGGATAGCAAGTTGGCGCTCGGATTCGACCCCTGAGGGGGCGAAACCTTCTGACATAGGTATAATATACACATAATTATTTATAAAATTTAAAAATAATTATATTTATTTTAAATAAGCCGCCCAACTGCGAGTCCTACTCACATACTGATGGTGCAGTTATTTATATCTTCCAAAATACTTGAGACATCAAATTCGTTCTTATTTGTCGTTGATAAAGGGAACATCAGAGAATTTGTAGATTTTTGAAGTGAAACTTTTTTAGCGACGTATCTTTTTGATTTTTTTTGTTGCAATAAATGGGAAATGATCGTGGTTGGAAACACCGACAGGGTTACTGGGGCATTCCCCATTCTCCTCCGACAACCAACCCCTTCCAAATCCTAGGTAGCGTCTTACCCAGCCCATATTGTTGTCTGCGCACCCGTCGGGCAAGTAGGCGCCAACACTGGTGACCCCGACGTGATGTTTTTTTAAAACCCACTAATATTTAATGACAAATGCAATTTATTAAAATTAGGAAATTTAAATTATTATTTTAAAACCCACTAATATTTCATGACAAATAAAATTTATTACAATTAGAAAATTTAAATTATTTCAATAACATTTACGGCTAAAGTTTCACTTCCCCCGTGAACTTATGTGGATTAGGCACACACGTATTTTTTCATAATTTTAAGTTATGTCAATTCTGAATACTAATAGATACAAAAAAGAGTTGAAATATCCAGTTCCAGAAATCTCATAGAGGAAGTTAAAACCCAGGCTATTAAAGGGGCAGGAACATCTGGCTTCTTAAATAATAATCTAATATGGAGAAATAAATACATGTCCCCAGAGAGTAAGACTCGCATCTATAAAGCTTGCGTCGGCACTATAACCATGTATCAATCAAGAGCAGATACACAAAACACTCAGCAATTATTATAAACTATAGAGATGTGAGTTACAAGATCAATCCATGGCAAATCTTTCAGAGATAGAATCCTCAGCGAATAACTTGGACAATTTAGAAGGATCCAAGAAATTAATTAATGGACAGGAAGAATAGGCGGCTCACGTCGACAGAATTGATGCAAGTCGAATCACAAGAATGGTCAAGGATGCTCGTCCGGAGGATAACAGCAACAGAGGAACTCGGTGCTACTCCCCTCAATAACAAATCCTTATTAAAAATATGCATCAGCCTAGATAAAAAGAAGAAGATGATAGGTAGAAAAATCACACACAAATGACCCTCTCAACGCCGTCATTTTAAAGTGAATTAAATTCAAACAAAGTTAACCTAATTAATTCTTCTAGTACTATATATATTTGTCTAGATTAATTTGTAACAACGCTTAGAGAAATTTCTCTAAAAAAATTACCGTCTTGCCTAGAATCGAACCGACGAACTCTTGAACTAAGGGGATTAGCTCTAGCCAATACACCATTGAAACATTAATAATTATATCTTGATTTCTGTTACTAAAACTATATATTTTTGATTTAGACTGTGTCGATATAATATTGTATTCATTTGAACTCGAATGAAAATGAAAAAACACCAATAGATTTTAAATTAAGAAACATTAAATATATATTAATTAACGAGGCAAATTTGAAATATAATTGTAATTTTGAAATGAAAGACTCCAATTCATTTTAAATTAAGAAACATTAAATATATTCATAATTATTCCTCCCCCCCCCCCCGCCACTCAAAAATTAAAGAGGCGAAACTTTTAAGAGACGATGTATTTTCGGTAGTTTACGGGTATACATTTGGAGTGTGGTTTTTTAAGAGGAATAAAATTTTTGGACCGAGACGCTGCCCGCCAGGCCACCAGCCCGGAGGGCCGAGCTTCGAGGGCGTGCCGAAGGCACGCACGAAATGCTCGTTAATAAGATTACATTCCATCCTATAAAAAAATATGTTTTTATGTTCGACTCTCCCTAAAATAATCTTTTGAATCGTTAAAATTTTAATACACTTTTTAATTTTGGGGAAATGTTTAATTATAACTTGTAAATTTCAAGTTTGTGTCCTATTTAGTTTACGAGCTACACAGCTCTGACAGAAGGACAGACAGATCTTGTAGCGATACTAATAGGATCCCCCTTTATTTTTTAAACGTAACCCTAACAATTAACAGTTAAGGAAACTCAATTAATAACATATAGACACATATGAAAATACACGTAAGAGTAATACTTATCGATTAAAATACAAAAATATTTTTACAAAAACTTTACAGCAAATGCATAATTTTACTTATCAATTCTTTTATGATTGGAGTGAAATTTTCTTGCCTTGTTTATATAATATGTATGTCAGAGGAAATTCGTCTTTAATCTGATAGAAAATTGGCGATCGGGTTCGACTCCTAAGGGGGCTAAACCTTCTGAAATAGTATCATATATCTTACCTATTATATTAAATGAGCAATTCTTGTATATATATATATATAGAATCGGGTTCTCGAAAACGGCTCTAACGATTTCTCTAAAAATTGGTGTACTTATCAAAGTCTCATGAGTTATTAGTCATGTATAAATTTTAATCCGATTGAAATTAAGGAAGGGAGGTGTAAATTAGTCATGTCGCAAAATAAATATTTTAATTGTTCATATCTCGTCTTCGGAAAGTAGCAGAGCCTTGAAATTTGAACCTTAAGCTATTTAGAGGTAAAAAGTTACCAAGCATCGCTCGGTGCTCCAGGCACTAAATAATTATCTACTAAGTTCTTTGATAATTTGTCCTTAAATAAATAAATTCTCATATAAATAAAAATATTATATGTGTAATTATGTTGCTGGGATGGACTCTAGTTTTTTAAAAAAGTTTGAAAATAATTGGAATTGAGGTCCTGACAATGGTCTCGTAGAAGACCGAAACCAGACAATGCCATGGTGGTCGGCCAATAATAAATATTTCCACATAAAGAAAGAATTGAATCTTCTTTCTTTATAAAAAGCCTAATATCCAGTTACCCTGGCAAGTAAACTCTCCTAAAATCCATTTACTATATACTAAAACCCCAGACTGGCCATCGCAATACTTCCCCATTATATTCTATAGAATATAATTGTAACAGTAAGTAATGTTCATAATGAATGAAAATCTACCTCACACTCAATGATGAAAAAAATATCTACATAAAATTTGACCCTCCCCAAAATAATCATTCGGTAAAAATTTTAACAGGAATTTTGATTTTTGAAAAATTGAATAAATAATTCTTCTAAATTTCATGTTTGTAATCTATTTAGTTTAGGAATTACAGTGCGTTGACAGATAGAAGGACAGATAGACTAATAGAGTGCCATTTCACTTTTTAAACAGAACCCTAAAAAATCGTTGTTTATCTAAAAACTAAAATTAAAATTCTAGCCCTTTTACCCCTAGCCCTATTCAATTGATAAATAATAATGATTTTATTGTTCTAATTTTATGTTTTGGATGCTGGATATTTTTCATTTGGCTTTTTTTCCCCCGTCTTACGAGAAGTCATTTTAGAGAAATGAATAATGCCATAAATTATAAAAAGAAACGGGGAGGGTTAAAAAATAATTAGCCTTTATAATAGCAATAAATTCATCCCCGTCATTGGTGTCAAATAAAAATCTTTGAATTTTAAAAATATTGATTATTAAAAAAATGAAAAAAAGTTTTTACTCTGACACCTGACTAATAATTTTCTTGAATTTATTGATCTAATATAATAAAGGTGTAAGTTAATTTAAACTTTTGGAAAAAAAGATGGTCCCCAACACGGAGCGAATTTTCATTAAAGAATTCATTTGGAGAATGATTTAATATCTTATTTTTTTATTTTCACATATACCTACTTATATTCATGTCATGCGAGGGGTGAACTGCGACCTAATATCCTGTACACCTACTTCCACTTCCATTTTCATATCCAAATAGTGACAATAGATTAAGAGGAATTATCTAATCCAAAATAATTCCACATAATTCCAAAGAGGGTGTACACCTAATTCCAATCGCGGTTGTCCCCTCGATGTCATGTAATGATATAGCATATAATGTGAAGTATTGCATTCGCCTGCCAGGGTCCTGATACTTTGAGGGCTTCTATCTCCGATGTGAATAAAGTTAATATCACTTTGTGACTTCTAGGTGGACGTAGTCTTTGCTTTTTTAGAAGAGGGCTGTCCAACCCGCGGGCGGGATGCGGCCCAGCACTGCAATGAATGCGGTCTAACATAAATTTATAAACTTTATTAAAACATTGAGATTAAAATGTAGTTCTTGGAAAAGACATATCAATTTGGCCTGATAATTTTGTTTCTCTAAAATAAGAAATCATTACTGAAAAGTTTTCAAAAAATAAGTGCTAATTTAAAATTTTCAATCTGGACTAATATTCAAGATTTCCGGAAAAATAATCACCATTTCGGTTTAATTTTTACTCCATTTTCATTATATAATATTATTTTTTTACCTTCAAACTTTCTGACATATAATAACCTGTAAACCTTCAAAATTTCAACACCAATGCCCCTCCAGCCTTTTTCTTGATCTATTCCTCCTTCTATTTGTTAATGCAGGGATCTTTCGAGATTCTTAGGGGCCGCACCTTCATGGGCCTATTCTTGCATTCAATAGCATAAAAAAATTATCTGCGGCCCGAGACATTTTTTTCTTCAAATGTGGCCCGGTTAAGCTAAAAGGTTGGACACCCCGAATCTTGTGGAGGCCAAAAAGTGATCAAAATGATGATTTCAAATAAGGGAGAAACTAACGTGAAAGTCGTGTGATGACCACACCCTATTATTATAAAACGAATCATTTCATTAGCACGAGATCAAACAAGAATTTGCGACTCTTTTTGTAAAATGGGCGCGGATAGACGCATCCTCTCTTGCTATTTTTTAACTTACAAAAGTCAATCAAGTCCAGACACGTTTTAATTGATTAGAGATTATTCTTAAATTCATTTATTCTAGAGATGGCCATTTTCACTTTAAACGATATTTGTTTTATAAAGGGAGAAATTCTACTCTGGTAAAATTCAGAATAAATATATATGCAAATAAAGAAATAATTTTAAGAGAGTTTTATTTCTAAATCCTAAGAGTGTATTGAGTTCACGCGTAAAATTTTTTCACTCAAAGAATCATAATCTAGAAATGAAACAACCCTTCTGACATTTTAAAAATAATCCTTACCTCCTCTATAGAATATAATTTATTCTTTTCATGATAGAAGATATTCTTTATAATAAAATATTATTATCGATATAAAAGTAGCATTCATTAACTCAGAAAATGTATTAATTATATATTCCTTAATGGAAATTCCTGATCTTTTTTAGAGTAGGTACTAACAATATTATTTTATTTTCTCATAAACGGTACTAAATATTAAATTGAAAGTTTTTGCCGAGAGTAGCAGAATTTTTATATATTGAAGGAGACAATAAAGAGTGTGTCTTCTGCTGGAATTATAAATTTTATTTATTTATAACGAGACTATAGTTTCGAGGGCTTTGCCCTCTTCATCAGTCTATTACAATGTATTCACAGGAATTAATTTATGAATGAAAGTTTAAAATCTTTCATGTGGTTAGGTTAAGAAAATATACAGTGTGGGTAAGTTCAGAATTGAAATTTGTACTTGTTTTATTATTTGGCTGTAGGTGGCTTTCGTGAAGTTTATATTTTAGCCGCTATTTTTAAAATAAAGCTTTCGGGAATTTCTATTTTGCGATTTAAGAATTTTTTTGGTGAATTTTGTATGATTTTAAAATTTCCAACGATTCGAAAATACTAATTTTTAAGGGATCTAATTCTGATCTAATTAATTTAATATTTGATTCATCTGGAAAACAATGTTTCTCGGAGATTAAATGGTCTGCAAATGCACTATGCCCTGAACTTCCTTTAAAAACCCTTTTGTGTTCCGAAATGCGCGTGTTTAAATTTCGTTCTGTTTTTCCTATATAGGTCGAATCACATTCTCCACAAGTTATGGAATAGACACCTTTTTTGTCCATTTTTTGAATTTTTGTCTTTCTTATTATTGCTAATATCAGATCCCAATGTTCTAGAGGATTTGAAAATAGTTTGATATCCTAAAGTTTTAAATTTTAATTTTTAAGTTTCCGAAATTTTTCCATAGTATGGGATTATTAATTTGGGTTTTTAATTCCTGTGAATACATTGTAATAGACTGATGAAGAGGGCAAAGCCCTCGAAACTATAGTCTCGTTATAAATAAATAAAATTTATAATTCCAGCAGAAGACACACTCTTTTATTGTCTCCTTCAAGGTACTAAATATATTAATAAAAGAAAAAAAATTACTCTATTATTACTTTATTTTTCGTAGAGCCTTTTGTTCTTTGTTAATTCACACTGTTTCATCAAACATCTAGAATATTATATAAGGAGCAGTACCTGGCGTGCCTACGGCACGCCCGGCACCGCTCGGCCCTCCGGGCTGGCAGCCCTGGCGGGCAGCGTCTCGAGATGTGATTATTAGCTGTCCGTAATTATATGTTTTGAAAAAATATTTTTTTGAATAATGAATATTGATCAAAGAAAAATAAAAAATATCATTAAATGCTTTATAAATATTTTATTAGAGCATGCAACCATTTCTCCCGAAGTTCCCGATCGGTTGGAAACCTTTTTCTTTTTTAATAATACATTTCAATATTTAAATTTATCTAAAAAGTGTCTCTAAATTAATTATATATAATAATTTTAAAATTAATTTATCTACTAAAATTTCAAATGACCCTCGCAGTAATAAATTAAGAATTAATCTCATTATCCCATATTAAATCATATCTCATTAAAACTTATATTATAAATTAAAAATATATACCTAATATATAGTATATATATTTTAAAATTAATTTGTCTACTAAAATTTTAAGAATTTATATTTTTCTTAAATTCCAAAAAAATAATTTTCGCGGTATGAATTATTTCCAAAAATTAATTATATATTAATATATAATATATTTAAAATAAATAAAATAAATTTGCCTACTAAAATTTCAAATGAGGCACGCCGTAAATCTAATAGAGGAATATATTAATATATAGAGATATTATAGATATATAATATAGAGAATAGATATGTTTTGTTTGTAAAATTTGACAATATAACAACTGTCATTAAATATTAGTTGCTTTTTCTCCCACATCGTACGCTAAGGCGCCACAGGTACTGTCTGACAATGGCTTTTATATATATAGATATTTTACCAGATATTATTTAATTTGTCAAGAACTGATTAGACTTTGGTTGAAATTGAGCCAAAAATTAAGGAACAAAATTAAAATTACATAAATACCATATATGCCGAGGGGTGAACCGCGATTGGAATTAGGTATACACGTCTTTGGAATTATGTGGAATCATATTGGAATTCATCAAGATTATTATCGCTTCTAGCCAAAAAATGATTCGCCTTTTCGAACTCAGAGGGGGACCTTGAAACAAAAACATCTGTTAGAATATCAACTTCAAAGCGCGTTTTCAATAAGTTATTCTATTCTAAGTGGGCAGAGCGCTTTTTCTCAGCACCTGTTGTCAATCGTTACAGAGCGAAGTTTTTTATTACTCACCTGTTATACCTAATTGATATTTTATTAAAGAATCGTTTAGTTAAATCAATAATTAACGATTAGTTATAATAAGCAAAATCGAAAATTTATTTATGGTTAATAGATCGAAAAATTTGACGATCAATAAAATCGTCAAAATTATCATTCTGACTGATCAAATTACTATTTTTTGTTGTTAAAGGAGAATGTTGTAGGTTCTTGGTGAACATATTTTAATAAAGTAAAGAAAATTTTAAAAATATTAAATTCTAGGTAGGTTTCACAAATATAAAAGAAGCTAATTAGCATGACTCTATATACGTATATATATTTCTGGGTACTAGCCCACCTTAAAGGGTTCAAAGTTCTTCATCTTCAGGAGAAAACTTTGAACTCCTGAAAAATATAATACGAGCTGCTCCAGGCGTGCCTTCGGCACGCCCTCTACAGCTCGGCCCTCCGGACAGGTGGCCCTGGCGGGCAGCGTCTCGGCATGTGATTATTAGGTCTGTAATATATATTTGTAATATTTTGTCTCCTCTTTCGCCCCCACGCACTCATTTTGGCTTATTGATTTTTACAGCATACATTTTATATAGTCTTAAAAACTAACATTACAAAATTTGATCTACTAGTATATCGGAGAGAGTATTAATTTTTTGCCCCCACTCACATTTTGGGATGTTTAAATTATTTTTTAGATATTTGCAAATAAATAACTCTCAGTTTTCTAAAGAGTAAATATACAAAAAAGCTAAAAATTTCTATATTTTGCCCCCCCCCCTTCGCCCCCATACAGTCAGTTTTGATAGTTGATTTTTACAGGAATAGTTTCTTAAAGTAATAAACAATACATCTACAAAATTTGATCAAGATCGGAGAGAGTTTTAATTTTTGCCCCCACTCACATTTTGGATAGTTGGGAGTCGAATTTCAAAAAATCCTGAAATTACTTTTTAGATATTTGTATTTAGAATTTTGTTAAGTAAAAATCAAGTAGATATCTTATCGATCATAATTGAAAATGCATAATTAGTATAAACACATTGCAAATATATTTTGCTCCTTTTGACTCCTTTAGGGGTCGAATTTCAAAAAATCCTGAAATTAGTTTTTAGATATTTTAATTTAGTATTTTTATAAGTAAAAAGCAAATAGATATTTTATCGTCCTTAAGAGATATCGCATAATCAGTGAAAACACACTTTGCCCCCTTTGACCCTTTTAGGGGTCGAATTTCGAAAAATCCTTTCTTAGTGAGCCCCTATGTCATAGATGTAATATCCTCTCCAAATTTCATGTTTCTATGTCCAGTAGTTCTGGCTGTTTTGATGATGAGTGAGTGAGTGATTGAATGAGTGAGTAGTAGTGAGTGAGTGAGTGAGTGTATCGGGCAAAGAATTTTATATATATAGATATCAGTGGAGGTTGGTGACTTTTCAACCAGAGGATGCTGTCCAAAAAAGAACGATTTATTTTTTGAAATTTTATTTTAATCTTCGTTTTTTTTGAAAATTTCATCAAATACGGCATCATTTTTTCAAATTTAACATTAGATTTTTACAAAATATATTTTGGGGTTTCGCCACAAACGGATACTGCTTTGTGTGAGTGAGAGTAGGAGTCAGAAATTAAATCTTGTGACTTAAACTCCACAGTCATTGAGTTGGAAATCTTCCGCAATGAATCAACCTGTCCTATAAGATCAATTTCTCTTAATTCTATTCCTTTATAAGCAAGCTATGATTTGTCTATAGCACTATTAGTTATTTTTCATCTTATATATTTAGAGTTCATTGAAATGGATTAGTCCAAAGATTCTCGAATCATCTTTATTTATTCCTTTTAATAGTTCCTCAGCGACAAGAATTTTAATTCAACTAAAACTTGTCTTTGGCATCCTCGAACTGGAAGATATCCCAGGCAGGGACTTCAAACCTTCTGTCTGCACCCTTTTCGGAAAATCATTCATTTTAATTGCCTCTTGAAACTATACAACCATTTTATTTCATTTTGGGAACCAATATAATTTTCAAAATAAAAAAAATGTTTTTTTTTAGAAATATTTGAATAAACGGATAATAATTGGAAAATTTAAAAGGTCTTCCTGAAATTTTGAAGTCGATATTTTTATAAAAATACTCTAAATGTTTGAAATTTTAGGGATGCCCCGCATCCACAGCACCCATGGACCGCACGCCACTCTTATACCAATACTTATATTTTTAAAATTATTTAAATTTTCTTTAATTTATTACTATTTTGTGATATCATTAATAGTTATTATTTTGTTAAAAAACTATTTCCTAGAACTAACCCGTTTCTCTGGTATTGTTGTGAGAAGGGACGGCGGACGTCCGTTTTCTAATTCAAAGTTAGATTTGATCGAATTTCCATGTACCATATTCTCCTCATCCACCTCTTTCCATTCTCAATGGACATAACGAGATCAACTCCCTAAAAGACAGGTCAGAAGCACTGGCTTTGACAGTTGGTCCTCTCTTTGGGACCAGATCGTCTTAATCTTATTAGCAATCATGCGCTTGGGCGTCTGCTCCGGGCTCCAATTAACCCCCTGGGCCCCCTATGGCCCTTGAATAGTCACAGAAACAGGACAAAGTTTAAGAAGGACTGACCGACCACTCCGGGCTTTCTGTTCGATAACGGATCCTTTGTCCGATGTCCGGGAGAGACGTGCCTTGATTTCAACCAAGAATGAGGTTATGTGAAGCATCTTATGTAATAAATTATATTATATTTAATAATTAAACGATAATGACATGGGGATTGAATTATTTATCACAATAAAACATCAATTAATTGGAAAAATTATGAGCGAAAATCGAGGGGTGAACCGCGACCTAATATACATAGTGTAAGTACACCTACTTCCAAGTAGAAGTCATTAGATGAAGGGACATTATCTAATGAATTCTAAAATAATTCGACATAATTCCAAAGACGGTGTACACGTAATTCCAATCGCGGTTCACCCCTCGGCGAAAATTATTTAATTGTTTCAGACTAAAATAACTATACTTATTATAATCGGCTGGAACGCTCGACGCCGACGTGATTTTTTTAATTTTAAAACCCACTAATAGTTCATGACAAATAAAATTTATAAAAATAAGGAAATTTAAAATATTATTTTAAAACCCACTAATAGTTCATGACAAATAAAATTTATTAAAATTAGTAAATTTAAATTATTATTTAAAAACCCACTAATAGTCCATGACATCATGACAAATAAAATTTATTAAAATTAGTAAATTTAAATTATTATTTAAAAACCCACTAATAGTCCATGACATGATGACAAATAAAATTTATTAAAATTAGGGGATTTAAAACCCACTAATAGTTCATGACAAATAAAATTTATTAAAATTAGTAAATTTAAATTATTATTTAAAAACGCACTAATAGTCCATGACATCATGACAAATAAAATTTATTAAAATTAGGGGATTTAAAACCCACTAATAGTTCATGACAAATACAATTTATAAAAATAAGGAAATTTAAAATATTATTTTAAAACCCACTAATAGTTCATGACAAATAAAATTCATTAAAATTAGCAAATTCAAATTATTATTTAAAAACCTACTAATAGTTCATGACATCATGACAAATAAAATTTATTAAAATTAGGGGATTTAAAACCCACTAATAGTTCATGACAAATAAAATTTATAAAAATAAGGAAATTTAAAATATTATTTTAAAATCCACTAATAGTTCATGACAAATAAAATTTATTAAAATTAGCAAATTTAAAAAACCTACTAATAGTTCATGACATCATGACAAATAATATTTATTAAAATTAGGGATTTAAAGCCCACTAATAGTTCATGACAAATAAAATTGATTAAAATGAGGAAATTTAAATTATTTTAAAACCCACTAAGTCACTAAGGAGTCCACGCGGCAGTCTTCGCAGCTGGTTTACCAATAATTTTTGAAAAATTTCAGATATATTTAATATTTTAAACCCTAATCACTAAAGTACTAAAGGCATCTACATTTAAAAAAAATCTAAAAACCACTAAAGGTTAGTTTTTAATCAATTTAAGACGATTTATGTTGTTATAAACAGTAGTCAGCTATCTCTAGCAACAACTCACAACAATAATTAACATATATGACACTATATAATAAAATTTATCATTATTATATAAAGATAACTAGAATTTCGTTAATATAATTTCTACGCTGGTGAGTCTGACAGCTATACTTATTATTCCTCTCAGTAGTCAGTGGACAAAGGGTCTCGGTGCCTAAGGCCTTTTATATATAATATTTCAAACACTTCCAGGTTATTTATATTTATAAGTGGTGTTTATTTATGTACATTATATTTTATGGAATTTTATTTAGTTGAGCATTTTTATTTTTTGGTTGAGTACAGACGTAAACCAGAATCCTGTATGTCTTTCTATGATGTTGTCTTTTTGTTTGTCACAGTATTGTATCATACCTCGAAAGGAGATTAATTAAAACAGTGCAGAGAGAGTGAGGCCAGGCGCAAATTGAACCCACGCACAGCCCACGTGTGATCAAGACCCAGCCCATCCACGCAGTAGTGCATATTGAACCCAGCCAACACCCATTCCATATCTACACTTTCTATATAAAGCGCTCAAAATTATAATTATTATTATTTTATTTTTTTAATTAAAGAATTTATAAAGTTTTCTACCTACTCACGACCCACGAAAACTGTGTTGCTAGCACACCACGATCCACGAGAGACCGACGGAACGTGGGCTGCCCGTGGAATGGGTTTAATATGGGCCACTCCGTCTCAAACCTTGTTTTACAAAATAGCCCACGCGTTTAATCTGTCTCTGGTCTTGACCACACGTGGGCTGTGCGTGAGCTGGGTTCAATTTGCACCGGGCCTGAAGTATTAATTTTATCTGAAATCAAAAATCATACTTGCCACCCTTTTCTTTTCGGTAGGGCGACACCGGGTAGAAAAATTACGAGGGTGGGCATAAAAAAGGTGCATTATTTCGGGTAATAAATTAAATACTTTGGATATGTGAAATTCAAACAAGAATTAAAAAAATTTGATAAAGAATATTACATTTATTTCAAAGTTTATTTTACACAGAAACACATGATTACAGAATAGTAATCATTAAAAAAAGCAGGTATTTTTAACCGACTTCAAAAAAGGAGGAGGTTCTCTCGACTGATTTTTTTTTTTTTTTTTTTTTTTGTAGCCTATGTTACCTCATATCTCCGCCAATTGTGAACCGATTTTGAAAAAAAAATTGCATTGGGTTCAGTCTACCTTCCGATTGGTCCCATTTTTTTCATAGGTATTAGACCTTTTTTGTTAGGTTTGTTCAGGCCTAACTTCTTTGTTTATAAACCGATTTCGATGATTCTTTTTTTATTGGAAAGGGGGTATTTTAGGGATGGTGCCATATTAATTTGGTCAAGTTCTGAATGTGATCTGATCACTATTAATAACATCACTAAAAAGAGAAAAATAAAAATAATTTTTAAAGAAAAAAATAAAACCGACTTCAAAAAATTAAATACAACAAATAAAATACACTAAAAGGTATAAAATAATTATTATCTTATTTAGTTCACAACTAAACGACGAAATATTAACATGAAATTACTTTTTGAAGTCGGTACCAAACAAACTATACCTATAAGCGAGCATACCCTCCAAACGTACTAAGTAAGATCCGTCGAGTGCGATTCATAAAAGGTATATGTTTGGCACCGACTTCAAAAAGAAATTTCGTGTTAATATTTCGTCGTTTAGTTGTAACTAAATAAGATAATAATTATTTTATACCTTTTAGTGTATTTTATTTGTTGTTTTTTGAAGTCGGTTTTATTTTTTTCTTAAAAATTATTTTCTATTATTTAGATATGTTTAATGGCAAAAGAATTTACAACTAGTAGATCTAAGTTAATGCTTTTACAATATTTTTTTCAATGTACAAAATTCCTAAATCTGTGAGCCTCTCTTGTGGCATTGTACTCTTTAAATAATTTTTTCAAATGAGTGTTTCAATATTTTTTTGCTCAATTGTTCATTTTGGCAGGTTGGGCGGATGATTGGGCAAGAGCAATTGGGCGGTCGCCACACCTCGCCCAACCCTGGCGCCGCCACTCTTTGAGGGAGATCGAATTTTTTGGGATTCGAATCAAAAATATTTTTATTCAGGAGAGTGGTATGTCACCATCATCACCTGTTGATGTATTGTGTGAAGGCCTTTTATAGTTTATTTCAATTTAAAATTACGGTGTACCTACATGGACGACAAATTTGACAAGTTTTTTTACCATTAGTATATGGGACGTTCAAAATTTTTAACTATTAATTGACATATAAGAATAGTACAGGGTGGGGCATAAAGATCTACCACATTTTGAAGAGGTATAACAAATGAAAAAATTTAACTAGAAAAATACTGAATATATTTTTGAAAAGAACATAAAATATTTTTTTTTTAATGTGTTTTAAACATTATATCAGAAGAAAAAAAAAGGGGATGGGGGTCAAAAATGAAAATTCTAGCTTTTGACCAAACTCAACCAAATTTTGTATACATATTCTGTGTTATTGGATAAAAAATACTTGGTAGGTTTCGAATTATGATATAAAAAATAAAACGAATTTATTTTTGGAGAATTTTTAATCTCGATATATATATTTCGGTTGACTAACCCATCTTCAGGAGAAACAGAATATACTATCCCATCTTCAGGAGAAATGAATATACTAAATAATCAATTAGATGTTAAGAAAAGTACAATCATTGATTACATCCTTTAAATATTTGCAAATTTGGTTTCATTAATTCTTCCTCCCCCCCCCCCCCTACATCTACCTGAGTGTAGATCCTCATTTCTCAGAAGGCCATTCGAAATTAAGCAAAATAGACTTCCTACCTTTCTCCCTCCACTAAGTTTAAATATTTATTTACCCTTTTGTTATTTAAAAATAAATTTTACCATTGACTTGTATTCAAATTCGACTTATCCAGGTCAGTTACTTTCTGTTTCTCCTGAAGGTGGGTTAGTCACCCGAAATATATATATCTAGATTAAAGATTCTCCAAAAATAAATTCGTTTTATTTTCTATTTCTTAATGTGAAACCTACCAAGTATTTTTTATCCAATAATTTTAAAAAATGTTTCACCAAGTACCAACACCAAATTCCTTAAAAACTATATTCTGTGTTCCCCAAAAAGGTTAAAAATGCAAAAACCAACCACCCAAAAGAGGGGTAGGGTCAAAAATAAAAATTTTAGCCCTTTTGACCAAACTCAACCAAATTTTGTATACATATTCTGTGAGCCCTCAGGAGGATAGAAATGCAATAACTAACCAAATTTTGTATACATAGTTTGGTCGAAAGGGCTAGAATTTTCATTTTTGACCCCTCCCGATTTTGGGTGCTTAGTTTTTGAATTTCTAGCCTTCTGGGGCACCACAGGATAAGTATACAAAATTTAGTTGAGTTTGGCCGAAAGGGCTAGAATGTTCATTTTTAACACCCCCCCCCCACCCCTTTCGTCTGATATAATGTTTATAACACATTAAAAAAAAACATTTTATGTTCTTTTCAAAAATAAATTCAGTGTTTTTCTAGTTAAATTTTTTCATTTTTGATACCTCTTCAAAATATGGTAGATCTTTATGTCCCACCCTGTATGATTACCTAAAATATATCCAATTTAATTAACTCTTTTTATTAAGAACCGTACCTAATTGAGAAATTTAGATTTAACTCGAAATATATATATATATATATATATATATATATATATATATATATATATATATATATATATTAACAGTATTTCTAATGTAGATGAATTCTTGGGTCATTATAGGTGTATATGATACGGAACTCTCACTATTCGTGTCTCACTCGCACATGGCTGGATATTTTTTTATCTCCTCTTCAATGATGGATTGGAATGCTTTTTCCTTTTTTTTTTAAAAGTAAATGAATCAAATTCGCGAATTTTAAAGTGTAAACATTATCGTGTCCCACGCCATTTCCACCTCCCATCAAGTGAATGAGAAAAAAAGTTAAAAGCTGTCAAAAATTTAAATTTGGCTCGGCACGCAACTCCGTTAGGGATAAATAAATTAACTTCTGGTGACGTAAAATTTAAGCCATTATCTCGTTTGAAAATGATTGGTGCCAAATGTCAATTAAATGAGATGGCCAAACTGATCGGATCGAGAAATACTATATAGTTGCAACTGCTCGGGAGAGAGAGTCAATCCCGATGATTGATTCGCGGCGGTTATTAAAGCCGCGTTGACGCGGAGCCGTCAGCGCCGTAAACAAAACCCAAAACCACCCCCGTCAGCATCAGCAGTAACCAACATCCCCAACTGTAGACAAAACGTATCATCTTTCAGCCTCCAGCATGTCAATCGCATTGCAAATCATCCGACATAGTAATGGTAATGCCGAATCCGATATTAAACTGATTGAATAAAATACCCCGGACATTCTAATGAGTTTAATAACAAAATGGGCTTTGGCCACTCTAGTGATATATTACTCATTCGAGGCAAAGCCGCCCGGCGCAAAACTGTCACCGTTATATTATTGGCAAATAGTAGATTCTATTGATAGTTGATTGAGTTGAATATACTGCATGCGAAAACTATTAGTTATAGGATCGAATTAGAATTATCCTCTGCATTGGAATCTGAATTATCTATCCAAAATTAAACATCATAGGCTCAAACAACAAAAAAATTAGCTAATAATAGTAGAGGTCATTGTTTTATTAATAATATTTATTTTATCCCAACTTATGTCAGAAATATTGTGATATTTTACATTTGAATAGACTAGTTTTTGAAAAATCAAGGGAAGCTGAGAAACACGAAACATGGTTAATTCTTAAACGAATGACCATCTACAACTTTCTAAATCTAAGTCGTGTAGCGTGCATCCCATTTAAATTGATTTTGGGAAACCCCTAGAAGGAATTCTGAGAGTTTCGATCCTTTTTAACATGCTTTTATTAGCTTCGGTTGTGTATGTGACTTACTAAGCTGTATATAAATAAAAGTATTACCAGAAGAGTAAAAATTCAAAAACTAGCCAGAGGGGGTGAAATTGAGAAATTATAGTACCTTTTGGTGCAAACTCAACCAAAATTTGTATAAATCATATGTGGGACTCCAAACTTAACCAAAATTTGTACACATCATCTGTGGGACCCCAGAGAGGTAAAATAACAAAAACTAACAAGAGTGTGACAGACATTAGAAATTATAGCCCCTTTTGTCCAAACTGAACCAAAATTTGTAAACATCATCTGAGGGACCCCAGAAGGACAAAAATACAAAAACTAACCAAACGGGGTAGAAATTAGGAAATTATATCCCCTTTTGGTCCAAACTCAACCAAAATTTATATATATCATCTGTGGGACCCCAGAAGGGTAAATATACAAAAACTAACTAAAGAGGGTCGAAATACGAAAATTATAGCCTCTTTTGTGAAAACTGAACCAATATTTGTATACATCATCTGTGGGGCCCCAGAGAGGTAAAAATACAAAAACTAACCAGAGGGGGTTTAAATTGGGACTTTATAAGGAGGGTTCCTTTGGTCCAAGCTCATCAAAAATTTGGTACCCTGTGAGATGTTGTGCATGATAGACGCCCGTTTGCAGTTGAACAGTATAGTTAGCCGTTTGGAGGTTATGCTTTTTGGTAATCTGATACAATTGCCGTCAATGAGAAGGAGAATAGTGTTTCAACAACTGGATCACATGAGGCCACCTACCTATTTATTTATGGGGACTGTTCACATTAGTAGATCCTACTGAAAACATGCGGCAGTAAGGAGACACTACACATAATAATAATATTAAAAATAAAATAATCTTATAAAATTTTAAAAATTCGATCTAATTTCATTATAGAAATATACACTAAGCTATTTTATAAAGACAATTCTATGCCCCTATTCGACACAAATTCGTGTATGTCGTGACGTCGCAGTTTTTTGAAATCTTAATGCACTGGTAGTAAATTTTTGCACAGAATTTATTCCATAATTTATCTTTTTATAACTTTTAAATCTGACAATCTATTCATCGAAAATCTGTGTTGTATGAACCGGCTCTTAGTTCCAAGTATTAACCTTTTCCTTCTTCTCGTCTCCTCCTTTTTATCGCTATATTTCCTTATATTTTTTTACTTATTTTCATTCATATAACATTTCCTACTAATAATATTTAGTTAAGTAAATCTGTTAGCTATTCAATGCCTATTTTTTTGCAGCTGAGATTTGTTTGGCTATAGTTATCTATCGGTCTTTAGTTAACAAATATAATAGAAACAAATAGTTTGTATATATAATGAAAATAATGTTCTTGGAGAAAAATTTAAAGTCGAGATATTTACGTTTAAAATCTGAGATCATAAGGATACCTACCCAAATTTTAGATTTTTACTAAAAGTTAGACAGCGACGTGGCGATCCTTTAAAAGTTCAAGTGGAGCATCAATTATTTATTCGAACCAATTAAGGAAAGGAAGTGTTTTGGATAACCGATCATTTACGAAATACAGTCGACTTCCAGATAATTCGAAATCCCAGAGACTACAAGAAAAATGCGTATTATCGAAAAAGAGGAAAGAAAAATAATTCGAACTATTAAGAGTTTTCATTATATTTTTGAAAATACATATGAGCTTACATAAATTTTATATATACCCTCAAGTAAAAAAGTAAAAATATTGAAAACGACAAAAAAGAACAAAAAAATTACATAATATGTATTAACATTTCAATAGAAAAGAGGGAAATATTACCCGGAAAAATGAGGAGTAAACATTGCAAGGGAAAATTCGAATTATAAAGAGGGGAAGTGGCCTTGTTCGAATTATAGAACGTTTTCTCCCCTCTTGATACGAAAAGGATTTCGAGTTATCAAAATACACAGGATTTTTCGATTTACCGAAGTTAACAGCAGAAGTGTTCGAATTATCGAGACTCGACTGTATCTACATAAAAACTTACATTAAAATAGGCCCGATGGGTGAACCGCGACCTAATATCGTGTACGCCTACTTCCACTTCCACTTTCATTTCCAAGTAGAACACAATAGATGAAGGGGCATTATCTAATGAATTCCAAAATAATTCAACATATCCAAAGACGGTGTACACCAAATTCCGATCGCGGTTCACCCTCGAGTAGGCCTAAAGTTTGTCTAATAGGAAATATGGGAAAATATTGTAATGGTGCATAATAAAGAGTTGTTTTGCTTGGTTTTTTGAAATTTTTTTAAAAAGTACACATTCAATTTTAATTTAAAAAAATCCTAGTTATAAGGCGCGAAAATTTGAATTTAGCGACTGGAACACTTCCGTTTAGCCGATGTTTCGGTTGATCGGTATTCGGCTAATCGGTTCTCTTCTATACCTATTTTAGTACTTTGTTAATTTTTCTAAATCTTTCAAAAACGTCCCCAACGATTTTGATAAAAAAAATGAGATAAGGTAAAACCCGCCAGTTGTGGACCATGGTCTTTGGGCAGAAAAGTTGATAAAATAAGAATTTTTTACTTTTAACAGCGTCAATTTTAAATGTAAATTCAACTAGCAACAAAGCTGTCCTGCTTGAATACGTGCTGTTCATCAATTTGTTAAATTATTGACATTTATGTGGAGCGTTTCGTAAGGTTTACTTCGGTGTGCTCTTTTTTAATCAATTTGGTTTTGGATTACTGACTGTCTCAATTGAAATATTAACCTTATCTTAATGTGAAACCTACGAAGTATTTTTATCCAATAATTTTAAAAAATGTTTCACCAAGTACCAACACCAAATTCCTTAAAAACTATTGAAATATTAACCACTCACTATTTATTTAAATGTAAGTTTTTATATATTGATATTCTTAGAATAATAATCAAGCAAATTAGTATAATTTTGGCTATAAAACCTTATCTGGAAAGGTAGTGAGGGGGTGTTCCACTATTGGTTCTTATATTAAAGAATTATCTAGAAATGGACCGGGACTGCAGTTTCAGATAAAAATGAAAATTCTACACTGAAAACAAAGGAAAATTGTTATTAAATGGTCGACTACTGGGGGATTTTACCTTAATACATTAGTAAAGGCTCTTCAAAAAAAGCTTATCAAAAACAGCATAAAAATTATTCTGTATCGATTCATTTTTTTATTTTATTTATTCAGAAGCTAAGAAAATAGTATCTTCAATAAATAAATTATAATTTTAAAAAACTAAAAAACACGCTTTTGTCAGTAATTCTCTAAAAAGTACAAAGTAATCTAATAATCTAATAAACATAAAGTCAAAAAGCGTGGGGCACTTTGTCGAAATTAATTAAAACTACATGCTTATGAGCCCCACGCTTTTTGACTTTATGTTTAGTACCTGGAGGCACCGAGCGATGCTCGGTAACTTCTTCCTTCAGTTAAAATCTTTATTTTAATATTATTTTTAATTTAAAATTCTGATAAAAAGGTCGATTTTTATTTGAGAGCCGTTTTCAAATTAAAAAAATACAAATATATCTATATAGTATTCGACCACTGTACCCCCCACCTCCACCCTGCTCGACCCCACCCCCGAAACCTCGCCCTACCCCCGGATCCCCCACCACTGCCCCCCACCTTCTGCACCCCCACATCCACCACATCCACCCCCGCTCCGCACCAAGATCGCTTTCTCATCCTCAAAACTTGTTAATAGAGTTTGTTTCATCAAAATCGTTAGAGCCGTTTTTAAAATAAAAAAAAAATACAAATACTTATATATATATATACCTGGAAGACCGAGCTTTGTTCGGGTTTAGTTAATGCTTGACAACAACACACCACAATCACAAAGTTCTTCAAGGCCTTTGAGAACAAAGATTTAAACCAACCCATTGTCTGCCTGGGTACAAAAGAAAAGAGGAACCCTTTTTAAATCCCTAAGATAAGATTGGCATTTGTCTACCTGAGAATAATTAATTTGATTACGAAAAAAACCCATCAAAAACAATTTTGTCGAAGATGAGACCGTGACAGATCGAATTGTCAACCCAAAACCCCCTAACCCGTGAATTTCATCAAAATCGGTAGAGTCGTTTTCAAAATAGAACCAAGATACAAATATATATAATAAATAAATATACAATTTTTGCTCGTTTAATAAGAGTAGATTAGGTTATTACATTATTTTGTACTTTTTAGAGAATTACTGACAAAAGCGTGTTTTTTAGTTTTTTAAAATTATAATTTATTTTTTTACTTTTTAGTCTTAATTATTTTTATATTGAAAAGTTTGCGGAATTTAACAGAATGAAATGTTTTTATTTTTATATAATTTCATTTAAATTGAGTAGGTAAACAAATATTTTTATAGAAAAATGCTTGTGGAATTTAACAGAAAAAATCGAGCCCAAACAAGTCAGTTACATACATACATACAAACAAACAAACAAACAAACAAACAACATACATGTGAAACTAATGAAAGCGTGTTAAAAAAAACATTGTTCTCAAGAAAGTACGAATTTTAATATAGTTAAATAAAATATGATAAATTTAATAAACCAAAATGATAAATTATTCATGCAATTAATATTCGTTTGGTGGTAACCACATTGATTTTTAAATATGCAGAATCATACATATGTCCTTTAAGATGCGACAGTCTCTATTGACTCTGTCTGGTGTCAGCAGCTGATAATAGATTGTAGACAATTATAGCTAATTGCTATTAAACTTTAGAAATTTTCCTTACCTTTTTCTTAGAAAGCAAATTTCCAATTTAATTATAACATTGGCATTAAATCATAAAAGCCATTGAATGTCAAGGTCCCTAAAGGGTTTTATGATGAGGACAATTAATCATGAAAATCTATTAGAGCTATTTTAATTAGAGATTCAAAATTATTCTATTATAGTATTTATTTCGTAAGGCTTTTGCAATTCGGGACGGTCCATAAAAGGTTAATTCTTATTTAGGGGTCTAAAACAGGTGGTTAAATATAAGTAAACATTAGAAAATTCAAAAACCACGCAAATTCGCTCTTTCGGCGCTAGGGATTTTTGAGCCCGAGAAAAGACCGAAATACCCTAAGATGCATCTTTTTGAACCAACGGCGCTTCTAACATAACACTTTGTCATTCTTCTTATTTCAAACCCCTCCGAGACAACATCTCGATCAAAAATCGTCACCACATTTATGCTGGTAATATTCATTCGACTATATATTTTTCCTCTATAGTCAATTAATATTTAGTTTAATAACTAAATAAAAGTTAGTTATAGTTGAAATAAGCAAGCAATCAAAAAGTGGCCTGAAGTTACAACCAATTCTCTGAAGGTTCAATGAAAGGTTCAACCAAGGTTCCTAATACATAATACTGCAGGTTTATACACTGCTGCAGTCTGTACGCCAAAGGTACAAAAAAGCATTTATCATCATTTGGTTCCTAAACAAAGGAACATATTCATCTCTCCAAGCTTAGATAATTTCAGAGGCCGTCTTTTGTCACGGACTGAAATCATTCCTCGAATGTAATTAGACATATAATAATAAATTATATGTCTAAAAATTTAAGTATGTATTATAAAGTGTATATATATCTACCTATATATACAATCTAAGCTAATCTCAAGTTTCATTTTCTATTTGTTTCATTTTATCTTTGTTTTTATTAACAACTCATTTTTTACATTAAATATAGTTTTTGTTAAAGAAAAACTTTATCTTTCATTTCTTTCCTAGACATCCATCCTTAGAGATACTAATTTTGGGCTTAAGAGTTCGAACAGTTATATACATATATTAAAGAACTTAGCGCCCTTATCGAAGATAAATTTAATATCGATTGTTTAGTGGAATAGATTTACAATCTATTCGCGGCGAGCCTTACAAACTCGCTGTTAAGCTAAACAATTGATATAAACCTGGTCCTTCGCTTTCTATATATCTTTCTCAAATTTTGGGAAAGCATACAAATAAATGCAGTAAAATTACACCCCCCATTTAATCATTTTTAGCTCCTGCGAGCCTCATACTTTAATTAAAAGACCATACTATAACCAACAGGTGTCGGCAAACTTTTTTGGTTACGGGTCAAAAATCAAGCAAAATGTGACAGATAAACAAGACGTTTCGGGTCAGTGGGTATTTTTATTTCAATACAGTTCTAAGATAAATTCTATTGAGAAAATAACAATAACAATAACAATATGTACCACTGCTAGGAAGCTGGCAGATTTAGCGTAATTGTGGCTGGTGAGAAAATCTTTAAAAAATTTTTTTGTTTTCAAGTAAATCAAAATACTAAATGGTAGCCAAATTATTGATTTCTAAATATTAAGAAATTAAATGTCTCACTTAAAATTACCAAGTGGGTCACAGGTAGCCGACGTCTGGTCTAGAATGATTAATTCTTGGATAATATATCTCTAATAGTAATTGAGAAATTTGTAATTCACTTTCCTTAGACTACCTTAGAAGATTTTCTTAAAATAAAGTAAAAAATAAAAATAAATTTTTTCTTTTTCTTTATTAAAATTAGATAGCTCGAATATTGAAAGTACCTACATATGATTCAAATATCCATAAGTAACTAAAAAATATGAAATTTTTAGTAAAAAAAAAATAGGAAAAAATTCACCGAAATGTTACAAGAACTTAATAAAGTGGAGGAGATTTTCTTTATTTATTGAATAATTCTTGAACAATATCGAGGAAACTGATTTATAGGGAAATGAAAAATATGACCCCTTAAATGGAACAAATTTCTATTAGATAATGAATTTTGGACGATTTTTTTTTTAGTTTTGAAAAATAAATTTATTAAAATTGATAAAAAAGTTGAACAATAAAGGATATCGTGAATTTTTCTGATCTGAATACATATTTATGAAATCTAGAATTTACAAGTTTTAACTAAATCTGAGATCATAAAAATATTACTACCCAATTTTTAAATTTTTTTCTTTTTTCAAAATACTCCCTGATGCAAGAGCATTAACAAACATACTTAATGACATATTTTATTAGAAAATAAAATAATTTTACAACCCTTATCGTGCAAACTTTTTTGAATGGCATAAAAGCCATCCTTATATTCAAATTTGCTAATAAAATTGGAGAAATTTTGAAAATATATAAAAAAGTACTCTAATTATCCTAGTAGCACAATGTTTCAAATTATATAGTAGCTATATAGTTACTATATAGTTTGAAACATTATGCTACTAAGGATAAGTACCTACATCTTACAAAAAACCGTGCAAATTGTACCCGTGTTAAACAAGAAAATATATTCTAATACTATACAAATTATTCAAAACAAAATCAAAATACGCATTATGTATAACTGCGTTTGTGAAATATATTTTAATTTTTTAATTTTTAAAACAGTGTAAGAAGCTCTGTAAATCAACTACTGTGCAATTCGAGAGATTATAATACTGCTCAAAAAATTAATTCAAAAATTATTTAAATTTATAGAAATCTATAAATTCATGTTTTTTATAATTATCACTTTATAATGAGTTTACCTAGAATATTTTACACAATATGTAATATGTATATACACGGACTAAAAAACATTTTATATTTGGTGGAACGAGAACTGCAATTTCTGTAAAAATTTCAGCTGGGAAATTTTTTTGTTAAAGGGAGAATGGTGTAGGTTCTTGGTGAAACATATTTTAATATAATCAAGTATATTAGCAGGTATAGTATTTGGACAGGAGAAAGTAGCAAATCAAAAAATTCTCATTGATTGATTTACGCGACGTTTCGCCAATTTTATTTCGGCTTCAAGTCAGGCGACTCAATGATTATAATTAATTGTGAGATACAACAGATATGCACATATTTCTGTAATTAACTCCAATTGTAATCTGATTCTTTTTATGGCTCCGAACAATTGATATTTTATCTTTACCTATATAAGATTCAAATGACTGGATAATTATAATAAGAATCAGATACAATTGAGTTAATTCAGAAATATGTTGCATATCTATTGTATATCTTATAATTAATTATAATCATTGAGACGCCTGATGAAGCCGAAATAAAATTGTCGAAACGTCGCTTAAATCGATGAGAATTTTTTGATTTGCCTACTTTCTAAATGTCCAAATACCTGCAAACATACTAGATTAATTAAATAATATGGATGCTTGCTAGGGACTTTAATAATATTTTAATAATTTTTAATAAACAAAAATTTTTGTGAAACCTACCTAGAGTTTATATATTTTTAAATTTGTTAAAAATTTTTTTTAATTTTTGGAAATTTTCATTGGGGAGCCGGTTGGCTCAGTTGGCTAACGCACTGGCCTCGTTTCGACATCGATCGATTACGACGATGTTGGAATGGGAGGCCGGGGTTCGATCCTAGCTGACGAATAAAATTTCTACCGCTGAAAACTCGGCTCCCCCACTAACCCTACTAACACTTTACTTATGTGCTGTCTAAATGGGCTTTGTTCCTCGGTGACATTAAATAAATAAAAAAAAAAAGAAATTTTCACACTTATTGGAATATTTTCACACAGGATTTTCATTAAGTAAGCTACGTAAAGAAACTTCTCTATTCTTTTGTTGAATAGTATTAAAAAAATAGAATAATTAAGAAAAGCTTCAAATCCAAAGAATGATAGAGCTATTGAGCGGTCAAATCATTGATCCATCATTTAAATTTCATTTCATTTTATTTATAAGTAAATTTTTAATACCTTTTATGATCAGTCGAACAAATTCTGCTGTTCTTCTCCGTCTGATTATATTAATGTAATACACATTTTAATATGATAATTCTCGTGATAGATTTTTTCATTAGTAGAAATATGAAAAAATAATTTACAGGGATATAAATTAGCGACAAATTAAAACAAACTGAATCCGAAACAGAAATAAAACAAAATGAAAATGCAATGTTAATACATATTCACGGTGCGGATGAATGGCTGGTGATTTCGAATCAATCAATGTCAGTGGAAAAAATGTCAGTGGATGCGCCGCCCGCCAGGAGATGTTTTTTGCATTGGGGGGTGCCCGAGGGGGAAATGAAATAATGCGAGTCCAAATGCACCGTAATCGGTTCGGTTTATTTAACAGACACAGATAATGAAATGGTATTAAATAATTAACGACATATTAAACAACAGATAAATCTATAATTACGACTGGCGAAAAATCCGCCTGCCCTTTTTTTCATTTTTTCCTTTTACGATCGATTCTCTCGTTTTTCAATTGCAAATTGCAACCTTAATATATAAATTCGTATTTAAATTATTCAAGTAAACTGTTTAAATGTATAAAATATATACGAGTGTAGAGAATATTTACCAATAAATATTTTATTAGTACACGGTAAATAAATAAGTAGAAAATACTAATAAATCTGTTATTAGCTGTGGAAATACAGCCAACATGTTATCCAATGGCGGCGTTTTTCTATTCATTTAAATAAATGTTTAAATTATTTGCTAAAATATTATTTTCAAATAATTAAACGGATTATAAATAAATACATACTTCCGAATGGAATAATTCTGCAGATTAACATGAAGTGCTTTCTTTTTTTACTTTTTTATTCAACAAATAAAACTGGTGCGACCACCACATGACTTTACCATACTCCCTCCTTATATTTAATAAAATAATTTATAATTATATACGGAAGAACCACCCCACATTTAATTTTGGGCCCATTAGCTATTAATAACACTTCTCTGACAAAAAGTAAACAAAAAATTTTCCCTAAACCTAACAATGGATTCCAGTAGTTTTATATTCTCGATTATCATACAATTGATTTTTGCAACAGATCAAGTTTTTGAGCATATTTCGGTCAAAATGACGAAAAAGGTCATTTTGACCTATTAGATATTAATCAGCAATATTTGATATCAAAACATTTTGTTGACATAATAGAAAACATCTTCCTCTTGATGATTTTCAAATTACCACTTGTTTTTAGCTCAATTTAGAACTCGAGTTATAAGTAAAAACCAAGGCCTTGTGTTTTTATCTATGTTTATTATACTTTATATTCACGTAATTTTAGTTTTTTAGTTATAACTTGAGTAACTTATGAGGAGAATTTTTCTAGGTTAGGTTTCACAAAAGGAAATATTAAAATTTTCTGCCTTCTACTCAATGATATATAGGCTCTTGAATATACCTATGAATAAATTAAATTTCAATAATGAATTAAATGTTATCTATAATATAGCCTTGAATAATGGATATAACATTTCGATCATTAATAAAATCTACAATAGAATAAAACGTAAAATTAATGTTTCCCTCGTACACTCTTTGCAACCCAGTACTGAACCGGTATATAGGAGGATCCCTTTTATCTCAGATCAATTGTCAAATCCACTATCTTCTATACTTAGATCATATGGAATTACCCCTGCTTTTTATAATAAAAACACTTTAGGCTCACATTTGATTAACAACAAACTTGATAAAATTGATAAACTAGATAAGTCAGGGGTTTACAAATTGGACTGCGATGGATGTGATTCCTTTTATATTGGTCAGACTGGTCGTTCCTTTAAAAAACGTTATTCTGAACATGAATATGCTCTTAGAGTCCTTAACAGATCTAACGATATTAATTCAGATTCTACCTCTGCTTTCGCTCTTCATTTACATTCGAAAAATCACACTGCTTCTACTTCCAATCCTACCCCAATTCATTTTGAAAGAAGTGGTCCCAGACTTCTTCTTCTAGAATCAACTGAAATTAAATTGGCACTTATGAATAAATTCAGTATTCTCAATAATCATATGGACTTTGACAAAGATGTAATCATTGATTCTAATTTAGCTAAAATTAATAAACTAAAAATTGGCTCCTAAATTCGATTACATATTTGGTGTTTGTAATTTGGAAGCTGATTTCTATTACGTCAATGAAATATTTTAATTTCAAATATTGCTGTTTAATATTTAATGGGACTCGAAAATAAGTCAAAATGGCCTTTTTCGTCATTTTGACCGATAATATCTCAAAACTCTTACGTGTTGTAAAAAATCGGAAAATTACTTGATAATCAGCGTATAAAACTCTACTGGAATCCATTGTTAAGTTTAGGGGGAAAATTTTTTGTCGAACAGTGTAATATATATCCTTTTAATTATTTATGAGACTGTTTTAATAAAATTTCAGATTTTATGTCGGATCGCATTCATTGAAACGCTGGGCGACGGTTTATCAGTCATATCTTAATGAATCATGATTGATTTGAGAATTTCCCTTTTTAATGGAATAATTTCGAGTGATCTCTTAGAAATAGAGGGACTGCTAATACACTAAGCAAATGGCCTTATATGCGCATTCATATAATTTAATTTTGCGAATCCCCCGAAAAAAAATAGTAACTCTCTTTTTTATTATATATATGTTCATTTTATGGTATATTTCATTTTTTTATATTTATTATTATATATGGTAGTTCTAGTATATTTCATTTTTCTTGGTTTCTTTTTAGTTTCAAAATTTTATTATTTTAATTTTACCCCTATCTCCGCAAAAATATAAATAAAATCAGAACCAACTAAATGTATTTGTGAAATAATGGTACGGAGTTTTACTAATGAGTACCTGAGGTACCGAGCGATGCTCGGTAACTTTTTCCTTCATTAAAAGCTTTAATATTATTTTTAATTTAAAATTCTGATAAAATGTCGATTTTTATTTGAGAGCCGTTTTCAAATTAAAAAAAAAATACAAATATATATAGTATTCGCCCACTGTACCCCCCCCCCCACCTCCACCCCGCTCGACCTCACCCCCGAAACCTCGCCCTACCCCTGGATCCCCCACCACTGCACCCCACCTCCTGCACCTGTTTTGATTCAACCACATGATTCATTTTTATTCATCCAATTCATCAATCAAACCTATCAAAATGTGTTATTTTTCAGAAAATTGAGACCTGCTTATTCAAAAGATATTTTTAAATACATTCTTGATTATTTTTATTCTATTAATTAAATAATGTTCTTTATAAAAACAATTATAAAACGTTTATTAATAATTCTAACGTTTTGGAGAACAAAATATGTTAAAAACCACAATCACAATAGTTTTTCCAAGGACTTTGAGAACAATGGATTATCCCAACCCATTGTCTGTATGGGTACAATAGTAAAAGGGAAACCTTTTTTAAAACCCTAAGAATGGAATTTTTCTACCTGAGAATAATTAATTTGATTACGAAAAAACCCATCAAAAACAATTTTTTCGAATATGAGACCGTGACAGATCGAATTGTCACACCAAAAAACCCCCTAACCCGTGAATTTCATCAAAATCGTTAGAGCCGTTTTCGAAATAGAACTAAGATACAAATATATATATATAAAACAATTTTTGCTCGTTTAGTAAGAGTAGATACCTAATAAGCCCATTTTATATTTTAAAAATTATTTAATTATGACTTAATTTTTAAAAAGTAATTCTAATATAGATAATATTTATGATAAAGGTAAATAGTCTCAAATAAATAAAATTATACATAGGTGTCAGTAATATATGTTTATTTTTATTTATTTCAGAGGACACACCCTCTTTGATTTATTCTTATAAATCCAACTACTCAGTTACTGTCGACAAAACCTCTTAATCGAGAATTGTATAACTAGATGACAATTTGTATGTTGTTTGATGTTTCAGAGAGCCAGCAGAGCGGGCCAAATCCAAGCCTCGTGGTTCTTCTACCTCGAGGGCCTTCCCTTGCACGTGGGCCAAATGTGGTCTCGTGTGCCGTTCACACGCCGAGCTACGATCCCACGAGCGCACCCATACACACGAAAGGCCCTACGCCTGCGTCCAGTGCGATTATCGGGGGCGCACCAAGCAGCAGCTATTACGGTCAGTCTTACCTCAATCACTCAGAAAAATAAGAAAATTTAGAATTATTCTAAACAACCATTTTTTAACCTGTGGTACGCGAGAGGCTTTGGTGGTACAAATTAATAGATTATAATGAAGTTCAAACTCATTATAATTTAACAAAATGTTTTACTATCAACCAACAGGGTTCTTTATGTTTTATCTTCTAATGAATGTTTGTAGTGTCATTTATTTGACACTTAATATGAATTGAGTGAAACTTCATTAAATTTCTATGGAAAATATTTATATTAGTCTAAAGGAGATAAAAGAAGGTCTTAAGAAATTGTATAATTAAAGTTTTGAGCATCTTTTTTTTGAAAATAGTTGGTAGTTTTTTAAAAAATCAGCTCAGGTTCAGATTAACCAAGATGTATTTTAAAAGAGAAAGAATTCAATCAATCTTTTTCGGACAAATTCTAAGATTTTAGTAGAAAAATTATTAAATTGCGATATCAGAGGAGATTAATCCCCCCAGGAGTCGAACCTGAGAACTAACACGCTATCCGGGCAGTCAACTCACACCCTCGAGACAAAAACCTCTCTCTGAATCGCAATATATGATATAAGCACAGAAATTTTTCACTCCATTCTTCTAGAACGGAAATTAAAAAATTTAGCTTAAAATGAAAAAAAGTTTTTCATAAAAGTCCTCTTATTTAAATGTATAATTAAAGTTTTTGGTAGTTTTTTCAAAAATCAGCTCGGATTTTTTAATATCCGTTCTAGAAGAATGGAGTAAAAATTTCTGTGCTTATATCATATATGGTATTGCGATTCAGAGAGAGGTTTTTGTCTCGAGGGTGTGAGCTGACTGCCCGGATAGCGTGTTAGTTCTCAGGTTCGACTCCTGGGGGGATGAATCCCCTCTGATATCGCAATTTAATAATATTTCTAGTAAAATCTTAGAATTTTTCCGAAAAAGATTGATTGAATTCTTTCTCTTTTAAGAAACTGTTTTCAAATTTTTTGATTTTTAAAAATATAATACAATTTCTATTTTTAATTCTTTTTAATTTTTAATTTTTGACTTTATTTTATTTTAATTCAAAATGTATTTATATGACTTTCACTTTAATATTCATAATTTAATATTATAATCATCATCATAATCAGGGGTTTCCACATGGGGGGGGGGGGGGGGTTAAAGCGCATTGAGAAACACTTGCTAAATAAAATTTTCTACAAAAAAATCCACTATTAGAAGGGGATAAATTATATTTCTTGAACTTAGTCAAGCAGTAAAGATATGTGATGTGATGTGTCACTCAAAAGACAAAAGTAATAACATTTTAATTTATTTTTATTTTCACATATATACTAGTATTCTCTATATCATGTAATAATGTGAAGTATTGCAATCGTCTGCCCGGGTCCTGACACTTTGAGAGCTTCTACTCGTATCTCCAAGGTGAAAAAAGTTAAGCATGGCTGGCTGCCAACAAGGAGGTCCCGGGTTCGATTCCCGGCTAGACTCAGATTTTTCTGTAAGTATAGGGTCTGGAACGGGGTTCACTCACCCTCGTGAGGATAAATGAGTAGCTGCTTGATTGAGAAGCAGCGAATCTCGGTTAAGAACACTGAAAGGAACGTTGTAGAGATTGCGTTGAGCTAACCACTTGATCCCTCGGTACTGTTTCCAATTAGGACAGCAACCAATTCAGTAGGCCAAGACCCATAAATGGTTGTCTAGCCAGAGATTTATTATTTTTTTATTTTATTTTTTTATTTATCAAGTCGTATAAGTTATTAGTTATATATAAAATTCTTTGCCCGATACACTCACTCACATAGAAACATGAAATGGAGAGGATATTACATCTATGACATAGGGGCTCACTAAGAAAGGATTTTTCGAAATTTGACCCCTAAGGGGGTCAAAGGGGGCAAAGTGTGTTTTCACTGATTATGTGATATCTCTTAAGGACGATAAAATATCTACTTGCTTTTTGCATATAAAAATACTAAATTAAAATATCTAAAAATTAATTTCAGGATTTTTTGAAATTCGATCCCTAAAGGGGTCAAAAGGGGCAAAATATCTTTGCAATGTGTTTACACTAATTATGCATTTTCAATTAAGAACAACGATAAGATATCTACTTGATTTTTACTTAATAAAATTCTAAATACAAATATCTAAAAAGTAATTTCAGGATTTTTTGAAATTCGACTCCCAACTATCCAAAATGTGAGTGGGGGCAAAAATTAAAATTCTCTCCTATCGTGATCAAATTTTGTAGAGTTATTCTTTATTACTTTAAGAAACTATTCCTGTAAAAATCAACTATCAAAATTGACTGTATGGGGGCGAAAGAAAGAGGGGGTGCAAAATATAGAAATTTTTAGCTTTTTTGTACATTTACTCTTTAGAAAACTGAGAGTTATTTATTTGAAAATATCTAAATATTTGCAAATATCTAAAAAATAATTTCAACCTCCCAAAATGTGAGTGGGGGCAAAAAATTAATACTCACTCAGATATAGATCAAATTTTGTAATGTTAGTTTTTAAGACTATATAAAATGTATGCTGTAAAAATCAATAGCCAAAATGAGTACCTGGGGGCGAAAGAGGGGGCAAAATATTACAAATATATATTACAGACCTAATAATCACATTGCGAGACGCTGCCTCGCCCGGAGGGCCGAGCTGTAGAGGGCGTGCACGCCTGGAGCAGCTCGTTAGTTATATATAAATTTTAATCCGATTGAAATAAATGAAAGAGGGTGTAAATTAGCGAAGATTTCAAATAAGGGAGAAACTAATATGAAAGTCGTGTGGTGACCTCACCAGTTGATTTTTTTACGCTTTCTCGGTAGATTATTGTGTGTCTAGAAGAAATAAATTCTGCAGATATAAAGTCTGTTTTAATTTGGGTAGCGCGATCCTTGATATGAAGAAATGTGTTTGTTGGATGGCTGTTTGGAAATAAGAGATGAGGGCAAAGTTGATGTTGAGTCTGGCCGACACAGCCCTGCACTTTAAACGAATAATTAGTGTTACCATCAATCCTTATTTAAGAAACGAACATCAAATTCTTACAGCTATTCCACCGAGAGATTATTATATAATATATAGTAGTAAAATGCAGACTATATATTCTATTTTCTTCTTTTAACTTCTCAAAACGCATAACTGTCTATTTTCAAGCATTAGTAGTAATTTATAAAATAATGATATTCCAAAAAAAAGAATCGAAATGATAAAAACATAATAAATATTTATACTTTATGCAGATTCAGACATTATATAAATTATGTATTTTATTGGAATTCAATCGCACTTATTCGAAACAACTTTATCAGTTGTTTTATACTTATTAGATTTTCTTTAATTAAATTAATAGAACATAGACAATTTATAAGTTGCCATTGCAAATTGAAGGTATTCTTCAATTTATTGATTAATTTATTCTCTCTTCCTTTATTCAAGTTTTGATGAATGTGTTTTCACGATATTTAACTATAGGAAGATGTAAAAACTTGATGTATGCTTAAATTTAGATTTCCTTGAGCCCAAAAATCTTTACTTTACCAGGGTAGGTATGGTCAAGTATTGTAATCGTGCATGGAAAAAGTGTTTTTTTGCTTTGTTTTTTCGAAATATCTAAAAAAACGGCTGAAGCTATTTGGATTAAAAAAAATGGACGGAACCATGACATTTCGGTCTACAAAAAAGCCCTATTTTTTTAATGATATTGATGTGAGAAGGAGATACAGCAGAAGGTGCATCCCCTAAAGGCCTGTATGGGATGGCCCATCCATCGTGAAAAGAACAGAGTAGAAGGAAAGAAGCCGGGATCACGAGCCAAATCTCAGAAAGTTAGATACAATCCAATTTACTAAGTTTTTTAAGGGCTTCGAGCAGTGGTAAATTCTCCGTGCGATAAATTAGGTTAAATTTATCTCCCCCTAATAAGTGAACATCGAAAAAATTATATTTTTCGAGATAATAACTGTTTTGTCAAAATGTCTGTTTGTCTGTTAGTCTGTGCGTTACCAAATTTTGTGGATGCACTAGCTCAAAAATTAGTGTTAATATCAAAACGAAATTTCACATGTAGTTTTGATGCATTGAGATTAAGAGCTGATTAGATTTTGGTTGAAATCGAACAAAAAATTAAGGGGGGGGGGGGGGGGGTATAAAAATTAAAATTTTAAGATTTTCAAACAAAAATAAAAAACAAGAAAAATGAAATATACCATAAAATGAACTTATAATGACGAAAAGATTCTTATTTTTTTTTCCTGGGGAGAGGTGTAGGGTTAAAAAATGAAAATCAACTCCTTGGACCAAACTCAACCAAATATTATATACATAATGACTGGGCTCCCAGAAGTATATAAATGCAAAAACTTTTAAGGGCCTAGATTTTCATTTTTTGACCCTACACCCCGAAAATGAATATAAATAATTTTATTAAATATTATATATAAGAGAGGGGCCAGGAGTAGGGTAAAGTTATATGGATGGCCACATCAGTTTATTTCGGTGAAAATTCAAATCTTTGACTGAAATTTTTTTACTGTGTCAGATTGGTTTCCCTTTGATGGACAGCCATTGCCTGGATTGGTTTTTGGCACTTGGAGTCAATTATCAAGGGATGAATTCAACACTTATGACATGTAATAAATATTATATCCATAACAGTACGATTCAGGAGAAAATAATCTCGTGATTTTCCAAATGAATTCAAAATCATCATTTTTTGCTCGTTAAAGTTTTTACTTTTCTTTCTTATTTAAAGTAATTTGTTTAATTCGCAGAGTTATTTCTGCAAGATCTAACCAATATTAATTTAAAATGTCTTTCATCCTCTCCCACGAAACAGTTTTTTATACTTAAGTTTTTGTTTCTTATGCCAGTTGCTCTCACATTTGATCTTGATGAATTTCTTAACTTCCAAGTATACTGTTTTTTTCATACCTTGTAAATTGTTATAACATAAATAACAAATTTTTGATTAAATTATTAGATTAATGGAAGCTATTTATATCTAAATATTCTCATATTGAGTCGAAAAAAATAATATGTTTAGTAATAATCAAGTTCATCTTTATCATCAACATCAAGATTAAGCAGTATAGTATGTTCAGTGTTTAATTCCCCCAGTTTTTTTCCTTCCTGCTCAACCAAAATCTGTGTTTCTTTTAGAGTATCCTTCATTCTTTATTTTTTCAATTTGAAGATACTCTAATATTGTTAGTTATTCTTTCACCAGATGGGGAAAGAGAATTTCTGCAAACTGCTCAGGTCACTACCATGTCGAGAGGGTGGCTTTGAGCACGTGTTTCCGTAGATGAAACCCAAGCCGGAAAGACTTGAGCGATGAACCAAAGTAAGAATGATACTCTGGTCCCGCAGACCAGGCGTTTGTGCGAAAACAACTTGCGTAGAATCTCAGAGATGGAATAATAATCAACTCTTAGATTCATGTAAATCGAGGGTTATCGAATAAATTCTGTACTATATAATAGTAATGGGTATGTATTATTACATGCCACTTTTCTGGGTTTTATGTTTTTTTTTTCAAACTTTACTCCAATACTTTATCGTGGTCCACATTGACAAGACAGAGATCATCAGCCAAACTTCAATTTTATACCAATTTGAAAGTTTAACATTACAATTATTGAGATATACAGGTAACCCTCCTATAACACGGTAAATAGGTTCCTAAAAATTGGCGTGTTTTGTGAAACCGTGTTATATGAGACTCAGAACCAGAACAAAAAGTGGGGTTAGGTTCCGAATAATTACTAAAAACATACAGTTGGTTTATTCGCAATTCAAAAAACATAGCCTAGTATTCTTCTTCTTCGAGTGCCATACCCGAAACGGGTGTCGGCGCCTCTCCACATATACCTGTGCTGAGTGGGTTTAGTTGTTTTTACACAGATATACGGGACCTACTTTTTAACGCCGGTTCCGAACGACTATTTGGAGAGGTGACTAGGCAATTATACTCTTGGTAGGTTGCCATTACTTTCCAATAGGAGGCGACTGCAAATATCTATCTGCCGAGACTCGGTCTCGAACCAGCGATCTCCGAGTCAGCGACCCGACACTCTAGCCACTGACCCACAGTCATCTCTAGCCTAGTATTAGTGGTCATTTATTAAGCGAGGACAAGTATTTAATCAGGGGTAAAAATGGTCAAGTTTTATAACTTCAACACAGCGTGTTAAACAAAAACTATGTTATTTAGTCTGTAGAAGTACTTACAGTGTTGTACAATGGTTTTCGCAATTTTTTTCGTGTTAGACCGAAACCGTGTTACAGGTTCCAGAATTATACGAGGGTTCCCGCAATTCATCCTATCGTGTTAGAGCGAAACCGTTTTGGAAGATGCTGTAGGAGGGCTACCTGTATTAAAATAAATAAAATATAAATAAAAACAATTTTTCAATAAAAATAAATTTTGCTACTCTCTTATATAACTTAATTAATTACCAATAATATATATATATATATATATCTGTGAGGCATATTTTAAATGTTTTATTATATCAATCATTTGTTTTATGGTGATTTGAAGGAGGACTACTTTCAGATCTTTACTCACATGTTTTATAAATAAAACTCGAGAATTTTAATATATTTATAATCACAATATTTTATATAGATTTCTTGAGAATAAATTCAAATTATAAAAGACAGGTTAATATATAATTTGTTTTATGATATTTCGCGGTGGATATTCGAAGCAGATCAAAACAACAATATTAGTGTATACCTATGACCTATGATGGTATAATATGTACACAAATCTTTTATAAATAAACTGATGTGGCCATCCACATGACTTTACCATATACGTGGGTCCTCTCTTATATTTAATATTGAATTATTTAATTTACGAAAGAACCACTTAATTTTGGGTCCATTATCAATTAATAATATCTCCTAATTATGAGACTATTTTATTAGAAATATCATATTTCTTCGATTTTTGTTTGAAAATATTTTTAACCCCCCCCCCCCCCAACCACGCACCTTCCCCTCTTTTTTTGTCACTATCAATTTCACATAGTAAGTTATTTTCATAAGGTGTATAATGAAAGTAGAAGTGGAAGTAGGTGTACACGATATTAGGTCGAGGTTCACCCCTCGGTATATATATTTAGGGTGCATATGCGAAATTCCTTACAAAATCGATTATTGATAGTTTTATTTTTTTGAACCCCCCCCCCCCCTTGAAGAAAATAATAACTCTTTTTTTATTATAGGTTCATTTTGTAATTTCATTTTTCTTGTTTTTTTTTAGTTTGAAAATCTTATAATTTTATTATATTTTTATCCCGCCCCCCCCCCTTAATTTTGGGTTCGATTTCAACCAAAATCTAATCAGCTCTTAATCTCAATGCACCAAAACTAGATGTGAAATTTCGTTTTGATATTCACACTAGTTTTTGAGTTAGTGCGTGCACAAAAATTTGGTAAAATGTACCTACATACCTACTAACAGACAAAATAATTAATATCTCGAAAAATATAATTTTTCGATGTCCACTTATTAGGACTTTTTGAAGACCGAAATGTCATGGTTTCTTCCATTTTTTTGATCAAAATAGTTTCAGCAGTTTTTGAGATATTTCGAAAAAAACGAAGCAAAAAAAAACACTTTTTCCATGCACAATTACAAAATACTTGGCCATACCCTGTATGGAAAAGTAAAAATAAAAAAAGTTGCTTTATGTAGTGAATGTTTTAAACCAAGCAACACTAAACAAATAATTTTTAAAAATAGACAATAATTTAAATTTTCTTGTGGAAGAAATTACCTTGAAAATATAGTTATGACATAATATAAATATTTACAAAGAATTAAATGAATTTAAGTCAGTATATTATTTAGTCTACTAGCTATATAACTGGGAGAGAATGAAAAAAAATAAAACCTACTTCAAAAAAATAATAAAACTCAAAAATCAAATAAAATACACTAAAAGGTATAAAATAATTATCTTATTTAGTTACAACTACAGGACGAAATTTTTGCATGAAATCACTTTTTGAAGTCGGTGCCAAAAATATAGATTTTATGAATCGCACTCGACGGATCTCACTTAGTACGTTTGGAACGTAAGCTCGCTTATATAGTTTGTTTAGCACCGACTTCCAAAAGTGATTTCATGCAAAAATTTCGTCCTGTAGTTGTAACTAAATTACATACTTATGTTATAACTTTTAGTGTATTTTATTTGATTTTTGAGTTATTATTATTTTATTTGTTGAATTTAATTTTTTTGAAGTCGATTTTTTTTTTTTTTTTATAAAAATTATTTTTATTTTTCTCTTTAGTGACTTAATATAATACCTTGCATGCATCTCGTAAGTTAAAATTAAATTCATAAATATAGAAATTCTCTAGAAACGTTTGTGGGTTTTAAATGAACGTTTTAAGATTGATTTTTTTTTATAAAAAATTTTTATTTATTATAATTTCGATTATTTGCTCATAAACGAGATTGATTATATCATCAGAACTTGATCAAATTAATATGGGACCACCCCTTACCCTCTTTCCAATATAAAAAGAATCATCGAAATCAGTTCATAAACAAAGAAGTTATGCCTAAACAAACATAACAAAAAAGGTTTAATACCAATGAAAAAAAAACGGGACCAATCGTAATCTAGACTGAACACAATGCAAAAAAATCATCAAAATCTGTTCACAATTGGCGAAGATATCAAGGTAACATAGATAATTAGTAGAGATTGTGGTGTTGGTGCAAGGTGAAACATCTTTAATAAAGATAAGAGTAAATATTACATATAATATTTATTTACTCTTATCCTTAGGTAACATAGACACAAAAAAAACAAGAAAATTCAGTCGAATTGAGAACCTCCTCCTGTTTTGAAGTCGGTTAAAAATAGACGGAAACCTAAAAAAAGTAATAGAATTTTAAAATATTAAATTTTTCTATTCTCTTCACGATGCAGAGATTCATTTCGGAGTAGGTACAGAGACTTCACTTTTTTAGTACAATATCTTGCGACAATATTAATATATTCGTATAATATTTTGCGTCAATATCATTAAAAAATAAATATAAAATAAAATAAAAAAATTAAACAATATTAATTAACTTTTTTTAACTCCACTTTTCCTGAAGGTTAGACCCTCTCTGTTCTATTACCCTTCACTATGTTAGCAGCTTAAATGGATCGATTACTTAACATCCAAGTTAATTATTTGGTCCAATTCATTGCATTACCCGAGAAAGGGATGGAGTTCCAGAGTTCTTGTCAAGGGCCCCTTGAATATAGAGAAATGAAACGTATACAAATCGGAAGGATTGAGCCTGTGTTTTCCACTCTTGATTTAATGGTCTTCTGATTTATGGAGTGACCAACGGCATTAGCGATTAAAATATAACATGGGATTAAAATTAATCACAATTATTCCGATGTTAAAGCGACAGTGGAAGAGTGTCCGGCGAGAAACGAACACTTCCAGCTCCAGCTCCAGGGAAACATTTCGCTGCTGGCCTTCATCGATTCGATTTGCAATCAATTAATTCTCTTTCTCCTTCTTTCATCAAGATAATTTACTTTTATTATCATTTTTTTCAACTTTTTTCAGGCGATTTTTTTTATATTTGTTCGCTTTTCTGACGCATTAATTTTTCCGTTTAATTTGTTTTAATGTTCATGGCTTAGTTTAAAATGCAAAATATATAAAATGTCACCTTCACAAGTTTCAATCTTATTGAATGAATCCGAAACAAATCTTTAAATGACGATTGGATCTACTGATCGATCTTTTAAGTATTTTTTCCTAAAGTATTTTTATATTTTTTCGATCATTTTATTTGTCGGCATTAGAACAAGACGTTATTTAAATATTATGTGCAGCGGCGTATATAAGGGGGAGGGTTAGAAGACCCCCCTAAGCATATGGGTGAAAAATATTATCGGAATATTCACCTTTTGTATCAGTCACGTTTTTCTAATTTCTATTTGACTGAGATTGGCGTTTAGAATTCTGCCTTTTTCTGCGAGAAGCCCGGGCAAAGACTAGTTTATCCGAGGGGTAAACCGCGATTGGAATTAAGTGTACACGTCTTTGGAATTGTGGAATTATTTTGGAATTCATTAGATAATGCCCCTTCATCTATTGTCCTCTACTTGGAAATGAAATTGGAACTAGAAGTAGGTGTACACGATATTACTTCGCCGTTCACCTCTCCAGTTTATCTTACACTTACAATTTTGGACCCTTGGACTCCCCCTCCATGTGAAAGCTACCTACGCTCTTGATTATGTGGTAGTCAAATAGCTTTAACTAGGTATTATTTAGTTTCTATTTGATTAGTTAAAATCCTATTTGGCAAATTGTTTTCCAATTTAAAAATTAAGTTCCATTCTATTATTATTATCATTATTATTTGAGCTCTGACACTTACCCAGAACAAGTGTTGATAAACTTTAACATACACCTGCTGTTCTTATGGCTTTAGGCTCGGACGCTCTCTAAAGGGAATTCATCCTAACCCACAGTTGTTTTCTTTTGTTTCAATACATTTCATCGATAGGAATCTTCTTACTATGTAGGAAGTCTGTAAATTGCAGCCTTTTGCTTGAGAGGTGTTATTACGTCTGATACCCCTAGCGATCTGAGGTTTTTTTTCATGTTGTTGCTGGATACTCAGAAGGCGGGCTTTGCAGTGGATAATATATACATATTTAGCGAAATCATGATGTCAATATCTAGAATAAAAATTTTTAAGAAAAAAATAAAACCGACTTCAAAAAAATTAAATGCAACAAATAAAATACACTAAAAGGTATAAAATAATTATTATCTTATTTAGTTACAACTAAACGACGAAATATTAACATGAAATTACTTTTTGAAGTCGGTGCCAAACAAACTATACCTATAAGCGAGCGTACCCGCCAAACGTACTAAATAAGATCCGTCGAGTGCGATTCATAAAAGGTATATTTTTGGCACCGACTTCAAAAGTAATTTCATGTTAATATTTCGTCGTTTAGTTGTAACTAAATAAGATAATAATTATTTTATACCTTTTAGTGTATTTTATTTGTTGCATTTAATTTTTTTGAAGTCGGTTTTATTTTTTTCTTAAAATTTTTTATTTTTCTCTTTTTAGTGATATTATTAATAGTGATCCTATCATCAGAACTTGACCAAACCATCCCTAAGATACCCCCTTTCCAATAAAAAAAGAATCATCGAAATCGGTTCATAAACAAAGAAGTTAGTCCTGAACAAACCTAACAAAAAAGGTCTAATACCTACGAAAAAAAACGGGACCAATCGGAACGTAGACTGGACCCAATGCAAAAAAATTTTCAAAATCGGTTCACGATTGGCGGAGATATGAGGTAACATAGGCACAAAAAAAAAAAAATCAGTCGAATAGAGAACCTCCTCCTTTTTTTGAAGTCGGTTAAAAAAGACTTCAATTCAGTAAATATCGAAAATATCATTCTTTGGGAGATAAGAATTATACCTACATTATTTTCAAAATGTTTTTGGGAGGTAGAAGAGGTCAAATTTTGTGTGCGTTCATATTTAAAAATCAATAAGAATATCAAAACGAAAATTAATATTTAGTTCTTTTATATTGGATTAAGAGCTCATTAGTATTTATTTGAAATCGGAACACCCATACTTGACTTTTAACTAGCGAAATGGCACATACACATACACACACACACACTATGGTACATTCAACAAGCGGCCTAAAAGCCTAAGATTCATCTGTCATCTCTGCAATATGGCATGAGAAAACAAGCGTAACGCTCTAGTGTTGCATTGTGATATCTCCGTTATTATTGAAGCATTTCAAAAACCAACATTTTCGTTTTGCCTGCTAATTTAATATTTCATGAGATATTGACTTATTTTAAAGTAATAAAATTTTTCGGGAAAAAGAGGAATTTTAATCTTACATGTTAAAAGAGACAATAATAAAAGAATATGTCTTCTGCTGGAAAAATAAATTTCTTTATTTATTTATAATGAGACTATAGTTTCGAGGGCTTTACCCTCTTCATCAGTCTATTACAATTGATTCACAGGAATGATGTGTTAAAATGACTGGGTAAATTATGAATCGCTACTAATTGTGTAAAACTCACTTTCACACATCAATTTCTGTTAATCAATTGTAATAGGCTGATGTAGAGAGAAAAGCGATCGAAACTATACTCTCGTTATAAATAAATTTAAAAAAATTATTTTTCAGCAGAAGGCACACTCTTTTATTGTCTCCTTTAATTTATAAAAATTCTGCTACTCTCGGCAAAAAGAAACTTTCAATTTATTGTTACATTCTTCCAAACGATGCGAGGTATATAGAGTAACAAGTTGAGATCAGATGTAGGATATCAGTTTTTGACAGAAGGAATTGACTATAAATAAAAAATTGTTCTTATCTTGGTTGTTGATTTAATTGTAACAGAAAATGAAACGTTTCAGCGAACATGCTTCGCCATCCTCAGTCTGGAAACAAGATTGAGAAACACAAATCCCAATTAAAATCTTTCATACTATGAGCAATTATCATATATATTATTTACAAAATATTTTTATTATATTATATTATACGAGCTTTCGTGCGTGCCTTCGGCACGCCCTCGAAGCTCGGCCCTCTGGGCTGGTGCCCTGGCGGGCGGCGTCTCCGTCCAAAAATTTTATTCCTCTTAAAAAACCACACTCCACATGTATACCTGTAAACTCACGAAAATATATAGTCATCATTTTCGTCCTGACACAGCTGCAGAAATGAGGCTCTTGATATGAATCTGGAAGTATTTTTTTTTCTATAATCTACAGCATTGTGATATTTTTTGTGTGGAAATAGATTTATTTAAATAAGTGGGATCGTGTGAGGAGGAGAATTATATTATATCATTTTTTTTTTAAATTTGGGATTAGATATAAGGCTCCAAATATTTAAAAGAGATCAGATGTTGTTTGTATGACAGGCTGCTCCCTCCAGTATTGCCATGAGAACTCATATGGACATGCGTGTCTTACGTCGTTCAATTTTGTAAAAATCAAAAAATAAGAATAACAAAATTTAGATTTTTAAAAAATTATAAAAAAGTGTCAAATTATTAAAAAATAAGCAAATAATATATAAAATATAAATCAAATAAGATGTGATTAATTTCTTCTTCTGTGTACTAAAGAAAAGCGAATTGAATATTTAATTTTTGAGTGGTGAGGGGGGGGGAGGAATAATTATCAATATATTTAATGTTTCTTAATTTAAAATCAATTGGAGTCTTTCATTTCAAAATTCGAGTTCAAATTACAATTATATTTCAAATTTGCCGCAAGTATACCGACGGCATCAGTGCTCCCTGTCGGCAGTATTCTCTGAGCGTTGCTGAAAATTAATCTGGGCTATTATATATATATTTATTTATTTCTACATATGTAATATATGATTGTAACTCTATATACCTCGCATCGTTTGGAAGAATTTTAATAATTGAGTCCTTTCAGTACTTTTATTTTTATAAGATTATTGTTACATGGTTGAGAGTTTCACTGGTATTTTAAGGAGATTACATTCTGGTAACTTTGTTGAGGGCTTTAAAATTGATTTTCAATAAAATTATTATTCGTTTTTGAGGAATTTCGGACAAACTAACAAATTAGGCGAATGACAACATTTAAAATCCTTAGAACATCAATAGTCAAATTCTGAAATTGATATAATTACATAAACACTGCACAAGTCCCCTGGTGTGTTTTAAGTCAATCCAGATTGTTTTTTTGTCATACAAAAGCCCTTCAATTTCTCTAATTATAATTGAGCTAATTCATTTTTGAAGTAAGGGGTTCGTTCCTTGATTTGTAGAACTGCGATTTCTCCTATTTTCTTGAGACAAAAAGCGACGTCCCACCCTGGCTGGCTGATGAACTGTTTACTTAGCTGGATCGAGCTCTATCGTTGTGGTTCGTCACGGGTGTCGTAAAGTGTCCAGCCCGGGCGGCTTTTTGCTCCCTGGCCATTGTGCCCCGGGGCTAATTGTTATAAATGTACTCGACTCGATTAGCGGACGAGCCCCTCCCCGGTCCCCCTCTGCCACAACAACTCGGCCTCGTAAGATTTATAATAACAAACATCTCGCTTCTTGCTCTGCGCCAAACCCCTTCTCAGACACAATTTAATCTTCTAGATTGATACATCCATCCTGATTAATATTAATTATAGGTGCCATGTGACGCGCCCGCCGTTTTTCCGGTACTTAAAACTTGCTCGGACAAAAACATGGCAAGTCCGAAAACACATAAATATCCTCCCACTCTGGCCCATTTCACCATCGTCGCGTTATCCTTGGTGCCGAATTAATCCTTTCTTGATGGATTTATTAGTAATTATCAAAATATTATATTCCCTAATGTAGTTGCTTATATATTGAAAGTTTTTTGTCCTTTCAAAGAGATTAAGTATTTCGCCTCGACCCAATGAATCAAATTAATTGATATTTTTCCAACTTTTCGTTCCACTTGGAAAGTTTTTGTTAGAATGAGAAAAAAATGGATTTTAAAATCAAGTAATTATGTAGCTAAAGAAAAAAAATCAGAAACAAAATTAATTTTAAGAGCATATTTTGGTCGTGATTCAAGGATTAATTTAATTAATTTTATATTTTTTTTTAAACAGTAAAATAATAAATGTAGTAGTGTTTATTCGGTCTATTTATAATTTTTAAATGAATTTTGCATGAATCTGCTCATTTTAATATTTTCATTTATGTTTTCTAGCATAATAAGTAAATTTAGTCATTCCTACACTATTTTTTTTAATTTTATTAAACCAATTATTTTACATTAATTAATGTATACATTGTATTTTTGCTTCGATTCCGGAGATTACTTCTCCACCATCGAGTGTCCTTATTCATATTTAGTCCTTGTTTTTAATAAGAGGAAAAATCTAATTAGATAAAAAAACCTCTTTTCCGATAATTATTTCAATTCCATTATTCCCCAATCAAGTCGATTGGTTCCTCCTCTTTTCATCGTCCATCCATTCCTACACTAATAGAGTGATTTCCAAAATATAATTTTATTTATTTTATTCAATATACGGGAATTATCCCAGTTACAATTTACAATTCTATACAATAAAAATGAAATCCTTTTTTAACCGACTTCAAAAAAGGAGGAAGTTCTCAATTCGACTGATTTTTTTTGTGACTATGTTACTTCATATCTCCGCCAATTGTGAACCGATTTTGATATTTTTTTTGCAATGGGTTCAGTCTAGCTTCCGATTGCTCCCGTTTTTTTTTCATTGGTATTGGACCTTTTTTTGATATGTTTGTTCAAGCATAACTTCTTTGTTTATGAACCGATTTTAATGATTCTTTTTTGATTGGAAAGAGGGTGCCTTAGGGGTGGTACCATATTAATTTGGTCAAGTTCTAAAGAAATGATCAATGACGAAATAACGTAAATCTCCAATTCTTATAACCAAATAATCGAAATTATAATAAATAAAATCTTTAATAAAAAAATCTTAAAACATTCATTTAAAACCCGCAAACGTTTCGAGAGAATTTCTATATTTATGAATTGAATTTTATTATCATTTTCTGATTCATTTGCCCGACGCTTTCTCTTACGAGATGCATGCAAGGTATTATATTAAGTCACTATTAATAACATCACTAAAAAGAAAAAAGAAAAATAATTTTTATAAAAAAAATAAAACCGACTTCAAAAAAATTAAATGCGACAAATAAAATAATAATAACTTAAAAATAAAATAAAATACACTAAAAGGTATAAAATAATTATCTTATTTAGTTACAACTAAACGACGAAATATATTAACATGAAATTACTTTTTGAAGTCGGTGCCAAACATATACATTCGACGGATCTTCGTTATTAATATTTTATTTGTTGCATTTAATTTTTTTAAAAGATTTTTATTTTTTTTTCTACACTGAAAAAATAATGTTTGAATCCAAATAAATCACTCAATTTTATAGTTAACAGACTTAATAAATTAATTGTATAATTATCTTTCGTAATACCTTGTTTTATTGTGAAACGACCTTTTCCGCTCTAGCAGTTTTAAAGACAAAATATCGAAGTCAATTAGAGTGTTTAAAAATGATTCTGACTGGCGATATCTTCGTCACTAAACCTCTTATAAAAAAATTCCTGAAAAACAAGTCCATTTGTCCTAGTAAAATTTTTATTATTTTCTATTAAATATAATGTTTTATATTCTGTTTTCAAATATACTTTAAGTTTAAAGCTATTGTATCATTCGCATCCATAGTAAATTTGTAACAGAAATAGCAGGGAATTGTACAAAATTAAAAACACAGTTTTTATTTAATGGGCCAGTCGTTTCGTCAATTTATTTTGACTTCCTCAGTGGCCCATTTTATCATTCTTTGTCAAATAAATTATGTTTTTTCGTATAGTAAAATTGTTTTTTGACAAAAAGTGATAAAATGGGCCACTGAGGAATTCAAATAAATTAACGAAACGTCTGGCCCATTTAATAAAAACTCTGTTTTTAATTTTGTCCAATTCCCTGCTATTCCTATCACAATGTTATATTATACTTGAGAAAAACCTATATATTTGATTATTTTTTATGTACCTATTAGATAAATATTTGTTACATCTTAAATAAGAACAATATTTTGCTTATACAATAGGAATTGTTTTCTTTTATATTTCGAGAAATAAATCATGGTCTAAGATTTAAAGAAATTATTCACGAAAACTCTTTCTGCCAACACCATAAGTCATTATGAAACTAGCTTAAGGGGGTTTGGGACTATTTATCATTTATATAAGAAAATTCTCAAATTTTTACCATCGAATCATTGATGTATTAAATATTTATTCCCGAAATTTGAAGTTGATACATTTTTCAATGTATTTGACAGTCTAGTAGTTAATTAGTTATTCATAAATGTAAAAAATAAAAAGTTATTTGCAGCCAACAGAATATAACAAAAGCACTAGCGTAGAATTCCAACTCTATTTCTTGAAATCATTTTTGTGTTAAATAAATGTTTTTATAATGAGAAAAAAAATTTATCTCAATATTCTTTTTATAAATATTATCAAAATAAAGATTTTTATTCGAAATTAACCTCATTATTAACAATAACGTTTAAGGAAAGCGGTGTTGGTTTATAGTGAAACATATTAAAAACAGGAATTATTTGACAGATTAAAGTGGTGTTTTTGTCTTTGTGAAACACCACTATAATCCTTCAAATAAGTCCTGTCATTATTAATAATTTTTTTATTAACAAATTTGGTATGCAGACGTTGTCACTCTGCAGAAATACAAAAGATTTTTTCGAAGATCAACCAAATAGATAACCCGTCCCGAACTCCCTTAAATGAAAACAAAATTTTGTTTATACAGTAGGAATTGTTTTCTTTTATATTTCAAGAAATAAATCATGGTCTAAAGCGGCCACTACACGATCATTCTGACTGTCAGTCTTGTTTAGAATTGACATTCCGATTGAGCGTGAAGTGGTAGGATTGATGGACTGATGAACGAGAATGACGGATTTCCAGATATTTTGAAATCAGAGGTTCAATCATATAAAAAGGAGGGGAGATTGAAAATCTGATTGATTCAATCTGACTGACAGTCAGAATGATCGTGTAGAGGCCGCTTAAGATTTAAAGAAATCATTCACGAAAACTGTTTATGCTAACACGCCAAGTCATTGTGAATCTAGCTTAAAACATACTATAAGGTAAAAAAATAAATTTATAAATTATAATAAGTTAGGGTTCATATATGATGACAGAAAAGAAATCCAATATTTAATATATTATCTAGTTAAATTTTTAAAAGAAGGCTCTGGAGGATTTATTAGACCATTTGGATAATGTAGGTACCTTCTCTCATTTTTCAATCAAGTGCCATTATTTGGATTTTGAATTTTACTTCATTAAGCCTCAGTCGAATGACCTAATATAGATTTTATCAGCGATGTTCAATCCATAATCAGAATTGTGTTTGGCTGGAGGTTTCCATTCAATCGGGAAAAGAAATCTGAGCCCGCTTGTTACAATTTTACCGTCTCGGACAACAATTAAACGTTATCTAGCAGCGCGATTCACGAACTAATTTCGCAAACTGCGACGCTAGCAGGAAAGAGCGAATTGATAAAATCCAGCGATAAAATTGGAACATAATTAGATTTATATTAACCGCCCTTCGAGTGGCGCATCAGTTAACTTAAATTCAATTAGAGCTAGCTCTCGGATGCAGCAGCCAATGCGACACCCCCTACGGGCCCCCCACGGACCCCCCGCTTGTCTTATCTGGTCATTCCAGAAGTAAAGATGTCCTCATACAAGTCCGATTGCCAATGCAGTTTATGGTTACGATTCATTAAGATAAAATCCTGGCATTGTTTTCTCCTGCGATTCGACAAAAGGATAGCCTTTGGTTGCGACTCTTACCGGGAAAATTTCATCGGGAAAATCAAGCCCATGAATATTAACGGGCAATTAGCTGAATCATCAACGGGGAACTCTAGCGGGATCAAATCAGTGCCAATCAGCGACTTTTCCAAAGCGATTAAATTTCATCATCTCCTAAGTTTTATTTTATCGACACATCTCTTCTAACTAATATTTTCAAAAAGTCTGAAATTAAAAATTCGATTTATTTTGTTCATTTGAAAAAGAACTTGACATTTCTTACCAAATCAAACAATAAAATTTAAAATCAATGTTTAATAACATAGTTTATCGATAAGAATATATATCTACTCTTATTAAACGAGCAAAATTGTATATTTATTTATATATATATATGTATATATATATATATATATATATATATATATATATATATATATATATATATATATATGTACAGTATATTTGTATCTTGGTTCTATTTCGAAAACGGCCCTACCGATTTTGATGAAACAAAATCTATTAACAAGTTTTGAGGATGAAAAAACGATCTGGGTAGGTCTGGACCTCATCAAAATTCATCTTAATTGATTTTTTCTTAATTAAAGTAATTATTGATAGATGAAAATCTCAATAAAAAAAATGACTCCGCGGATGTCAGATTAGAACCTGAGAACTCTTGCGTCAGAGGCACACACTTTACCACTGGACCATAGAACTATTTTAAAAATCTTTGCTTTTTACTTTTACTAAAATGAATATTTTTGAATTAGACTTTTATTATAAGTGTGGAAATAATTGAATATATTATATATAGCTATGTATTTTATAAATAGAATTTATTGAATAAATTGCGGGAGGCAAATTTGAAATATGTATAATTGAATTAAGCTGAAAGAAAGACAACAATTAATTTTAAATCCAGAAAAATTAAATATATTAATAATTATTCCTTTGCCCCCCCCCCTCCCTCTTCTAATTAAAATTAAATATTCAATTCTCTTTTCTCCGGGCAATTATCCTTGAAATCGTCTTCCTAAAAAAATAGTTAGTTGTTGAAATTTATCACTTCTGTCGCGCGTCCAGAGACGCACACATTTTTTTAACTTTATGTTTTGATTTCAGATCCTATAAGATTATTTTTTTTTCCTATTTATTTTTTTATAATGTTTATCAATATGAACGAATGTGGGCAAATTGGTGTACGAGTAAACAAATATACACATAATATGTGGACTTCTAGAAAGCTAGAAATGCAAAAACTGGATGGGGATGGATGTGGGAGGTGCAGGAGGTGGGGTGCAGTTCAGGGAGGTCCGGGAGTGGGAGGGGCGGTTGGGGTGGGTTGGGGCGGAGTGGGGGTCCAGTGTTGGGGGCGAGGTGTGTGGTTTTGGGAGGGGGGTCAGGGGTTACCGTACATCGCTCGGTGCCTCCAGGTACTTATCATTTAAGGTAGTTGTTTCGCGATAGTACTAGGAAAAAGTTAATGCTAGATTATATAGAACAGACAATAAAGATTCATAATTCATAAGCCCAAAACTTTTTGCTGTTTGGGTTCCACTACTAGCCAATCTCGTGCTAGTTTGACAAATCTGGCAACGCTGTCCGAGCTTGTATATATTTTATCATAGAAATGTCAGATAAATTACATTATAAAGGGAGAATTTATAGAACAAAAAGTTCTTAATAAGCGATTGAAAGCTGTTGAAACAATGGCTGAAACGAAAAAACGTAAAAAAAAAGTACTAAAGTTAGCCCACTTTTTAGGTTAAATAAATGTGTTATTGCCAGCTTGTTTTTAGTGTAAATTTTTTATTATACATTTTTCATTATTTATTCATTATTATCTCAGAAACTGTGTTGTAACTATGAATTAAAATTTTCTTAGTTGTTTAATGTTGGTTTAGTTTTCTTCCCAGATATATTTGGAGACAATAGGCACATTATGATACTATCATATTAAGACCCAATTCATTTGTTCATTTTGGAAGTACATTGGATAATAAAACTACTTAATTAGATTATGGGAACTATAAATGAATATTCTATCATGGGGCAACGTTCTATTTGGCCAGAAGCAATACCGCCTGGAGCGTAGACAACCGTGCGTACAGCCCATACAGAGCAGCGAATTCTTCTGTTGTCCATCCGTCGTAGGTTTGTGTTCAGGCACGCACGACTTTAGGTAAACAGACGAATATCGTATTCCGAAATGAACGAGATACAATTCTTTGAGTTTCAAGCTAGAAAATTCAAATTACTGAAAAAAGGCATTTTACAAAGCTACAAACAAATAATTGAAATACATATTGGTAAATGAGATGCAAAAATTTACTAGCTTCGTATTTCAATTACATGTTTATGATGACAATTACAAAACGAGAAGATTCACTTAGGTTAATAATTTTCGTAATCAAATAAAAACTTTATTTACATGATTGTTATTGATAAACAGTAGGTGCTTAAAAAATATGTCTGAATCTACCTAAGTATCTAAATTTATAATTTTCTCATCAATATATCAAAGAAAAATTAACATATTAACGAGAATTGTTTTGATCACTCTTTTTGAACAAGATATATATCCATCCAAGTGTCATGCGGGCTGAACGCAAATATGACGTTGGATTATATCTTTTTCTCTCTCTTGGTCCAGACTTAAGGCTCAGCAGACTCCAATAGCTTCAACCGCAGTAGTCTTGCGATATATATCTTGTTCAAAAAGCTTGATCAAAACAATTCTCGTTAATATGTTAATTATTCTTTGATATATTAATGGGAAAATTAATCCGATTAGAAGAACATTAACCTAGACTTCATCAGTTCGATCCCAGTAAGAAGCAAAGTGAATTTATTTGAAAATAATAAATAACCGGCCCCTCGGCTCCAGAAACTGACAATCTCTGGTTCTACAAAACCTCGCGCATGCGCAGGACAAAATTTCGTAACAAGCAACCATGAATTGTGAGAGGCAAAAACAAGATTACCCCAGGTGGTAACCAATCCACCCACCCTCGAGTGGCAACCGGGCATTCAGATTCTGGGGGATCCGGACCATCACGAAGTCAAGGAAGAAACAATGGAAGAATAACACCAAAAATCCATACTAATCTGGGCACCTTTAACATCAACACACTCATCCGTCCAGAAAAAAGTACCTGACCATGGAACTCGATAACACGTTCCGAAAAAGATAGAAGCGTGGAAGGTCCAACCAGAAAGAAACATCAAGCTTTGCGTGATCCCAAGGGTCCAAACGCAACAAATAATAATAAATGAGAAAATTATGAATTTATTTAACTTCATTATTTCAAGTTAGAAATATATAAGTTCAGATATTATTTTCACTTGATATTTGACAAAAATCACCTGCATTTTGATTCGCGTTTGAATCAAAAATAGGAAACATACGATTACCTAAGTATCTGTGTTAACGATTTTCTGAATTATGAAATCTCTATAAGGGTTTTAACTAAAATTGAATTGCTTTATTTTTAATAGGACCATATCTTAACTTAAAAAAAATCTCAAAAAACGTTGAAAATTTTTTAATGCAATTTGAATTGAAAACAAAATTTGCTTCAAAATCTTTGAAAAGCCTTGGCTGTATATTGTACCGTACCTATAAGTAAAAGTAAAATTGGAATTTCAACAAATATTAATTATTTATTCTTATCAACAAACCTCCTGGGATCCGATTTCCCTAAATTCTATTCACTTCACAATTTCAACATTAAATAACTATCAAAATATGAAATTTTATTATAAAATTTTTATTAGTTTTTGAACTAAAGCACACAGATAATTTTATAATACTACATAAAAATGCATGTTTTTAAACAACTTTTTACTTTACCATACAGGGTATGGTCAAGTATTGTAATCGTGCATGAAAAAAGTGGTTTTGTTCCTTCTTTTATTTTAAAAATATCTCAAAAATGGCTTAAACTATTTCGATTAAAAAATTGACCGAAACCATGGTATTTCGCTCTACAAAAAAGCTCTAATAAGTGAAGATCGAAAAAATTATATTTATCGAAATAATAATTGTTTTGTCAAAATGTCTGTTAGTTAGTCTGTGCGTTACCAAGTTTTTGTGGACGAGCTAGCTTAAAAACAAGTTTGAATATCGAAACCAAATTTCACACGAAGTTTTGGCCCATTGAGATTAAGAGCTGATTGGATTTTGGTGCCTATCGAGCCAAAATTAAGGGGGGTGGAGGGGGGTTAAAAATTAAAAATCTAGGTCGTTTGAGCAAACACAACCAAATTTTGTATACATAATCAGCGGGTCCCCAGAAGTCTAAAAATGCAAAATATAACCTCCCAAAATAGGGGGGGGGGAGTGGAGGGTCAAAAATGAAAATCTTGGCGATTTACCAAACTCAACCAAATTTTGTATACATAATCAGTGGATCCCCAGAAGTCTAAAAATGAAAAAACTAATCGCCCAAAATGGAGGTAGGGTCCAAAAAAGCTAAATCGTCCACAAAAATTTGGTAACGCACAGACTAACTAACTAACTAACAGACAACCAGATTAACTAACTAACAGACATTTTGACAAAACAATTATTATCTCTAAAAATATAATTTTCTCGATGTTCATTTGTTAGAGCTTTTTTGTAGAGCGAAATGCCATGGTTTCGCTCAATTTTTTAAATCAAAATAGTTTCAGCCGTTTTTAGATATTTTGAAGAAAAAGGAAAAAAAACACTTTTTTCATGCACGATTACAATACCCTGTATGGTAAAGTAAAAATCGGGACCATTTGGAAACTATATTGAACCCAATACAAAAAAAATAATCAAAATCGGTTCACAATTGGCGAAGAAATCAAATAACATACAAACAAAAAAAATTCAGTCGAATTGATAACCTCCTCTTTTTTTGAAATCGGTTAAAAATGTACGAACTCTCCCGCCTTCAATTGCGAAATTTTGATCCGAATTTTGTAGAAGCTAATCTCAGGAAATGCTAATCCGATTTGAATTTTATAGCCCATTTATCGAGGAAGGTTCTAGGTTATATAACTTAATATGAGGGGTGAACCGCGATTGGAATTAGGTGTACACTTCTTTGGAATTATGTGGAATTATTTTGGAATTCATTAGATAATGCACATACATCTATTATCTTCTACTTGGAAATGAAAGTGGAAGTGGAAGTAGGTGAAAACGATATTAGGTCGCGGTTCACCCCTCCACTTAATACTACGACCCTGAGGTACCACTTTTTGGTTCCTTCAAGCCTCATTTGGTAACCAAGACGACTGTTTTTGTTTACTCAAATTCTTTTATTTTAAATGAAATTATATAAAAATTTTAAAAACATTTCATTTAGTTAAATTTCGCAAACTTTTCTCTGTAAAAAATACGATATAAATCACTCGAATTTGTTAGGAACAATATATTGTCTATCTTATATGTTGAAGTACAGAATGATTCGACCCGCACTTTTCACTACCTAAGGAAAAATTTCTGTTTTCATTTTATATTAACCCTAAATACTTGTACCATAATTACAATAATTACAACAATTTGATAAAACAATTTGAGAGCAGATATAGATAACAAATACAAGTGTTTTTCTTCAATAAATTTTTTACTTTACCATACAGGGTATGGTCAAGTATTGTAATCGTGCATGAAAAAGTAGTTTTCTCCTTATTTTTTTCGAAATATCTCAAAAACCGCTGAAACTATTTTGATTTAAAAAATTGAGCTAAGCCGTGTCATTTCGCTCTACAAAAAAGCTCTAATAATAAGTGAACATCGAAAAAATTATATTTTTCGAGATAATAATTGTTTTGTCAAAATGTCTGTTAGTTTGGTTGTCCGGTTGTCTGGTTGTCCGTTAGTCTGTGCGTTACCAAATTTTTGTGGACGAGACTCAAAAACTAGTGTGAATATCGAAACCAAATTTCACACGTAGTTTTGGTCCATTGAGATTAAGAGCTGATTAGATTTTGGTGCATATCGACGCGAAATTAATGGGGGTGGAGGGGGGGGGGTTAAAAATAAAAAATCTAGGCCCTTTGAGCAAACTCAACCAAATTTTCTATACATAATCAGTGGACCCCCAGAAGTCTAAAAATGCAAAAACTAACCGCCAAAAATGGGGGGGGTTGGGGGTATAGGGTCAAAAAATGAAAATCTTGGCCATTTGCCAAACTCAACCAAATTTTGTATACATAATCAGTGGACCCCCAGAAGTCTAAAAAATGCAAAAACTAACCGTCCAAAATGGGGGGAGGGTCCAAAAATGAAAATATTTGCCATTTACCAAACTCGACCAAATTTTGTATACATAATCAGTGGGTCCCCAGAAGTCTAAAAATGCAAAAACTAACCGCCCAAAATGGGGGGGGGTGGAGGTTCAAAAAATGAAAATCTTGGTCATTTACCAAACTCAACCAAAATTTATATACATAATCAGTGTGCCCCTAGGAGTATAAAAATGTAAAAACTAACCTCCCTCCCTACATGATTATAAATAATTTTATGAAATATTAATGTAAGTGAGGGGCCAGGTTGTATGGTAAACTCAAGTGGATGGCGACATCAGAACACGTCAGCTTTTTTGGACTCAGGGACGTTGTATATGAGTTTTGAAATTCGAGACACTGAACGGTTTTATTATATATTTTAAAATAAGGCTTTGTAAATACTATTGATTCAGTCGTACATAGAATTTTTAATTACAAGTGGAGGAAGGGGTCTATTGTCTCTCGAATGAAAATTTTCTAATTTTTTTAGTTATATTTTGAAAGAGTTGGTCTCAAAATTTGAGTCTCTCGCCAGGCAAGCAAATCTGGCTCCCGAATCCGATTCCCGAGAAAGGGTAGCTCCCTGACCATGCATTTAAATATACAGTAAGTCCTCGAATTATGTGAGTAATTGGTTCTGAAGGTTTTTACGTAAGTCGAAAAATCGCGTAAGTCGAAGAAAGTGCAAAATTTAGCATTTTTGGCAAAAAAAATATGTTTTAGTTTCAAAGCATAGGTGAAAGTTTTTTTAGCTTTTGAAAGAAAAATGATGAAAAAATCAGTCTTCAAAAATTTCCCTAGTCATCCATGTTCTTCGGTTAGATTTTAAAATGACAGGTAATGATGTTGAGAAACATTCTTTAGGGTTCTTGGGGTTTCGCTGTGGTATATTAGAAGTGGTTTAATTTTGCAATCTCCAGAAGAATTTCCACCTCGCCTTAAACTAAACAACTATTTTTTTTAAATCGCGTAAGTCAAGGACTGAATGTATATTTAGGTAATAAGATCTAACTAAAATACAGTCTTCTTGTTATTAGGTTAAATTAAAATGAATCAACGCTGAGCCTATCAAAATTGATTAAAATAAACATAATCGTTCAAGATTCAATTTAGTTGAAGGCGATTTAATAAGTAAAAAGTCGTGTAGCACAAAATCCCTCTCTCCTAATTTATATAAACGACCTTATCGATCAAAACTACTATGGTCCTCCTCAATCTGCTTAGAAAACAGGAAGTTGCTATTGAAGACATATGTATGGAGCATAGCCATGTACGGGTGTGAAACCTGGACAATTAGAAAAGCGGAGAGAAAGTAGATTAGAGGCTTTCGAAATGTGGTGCTACAGAAGAATGATGAATATCAAATGGATGGATAAAATTACAAATGAAGAAGTTCTTGGAAGAATCGGAGAAAGAAGAACCTTGTGGAAGAGTCTGAAGAAGAGAAGAGGTCAGATGATGGGGCACACACTGAGACATGGGGGACTGCTTAGGGATATCTTGGAGGGGGAGGTGGGAAAGAAAAGGGGAAGGGGAAGACCCAGATTAGAATATTTCAACCAAATAATTGGGGATATGGGATGCCAGACATTTAGAGAGGTCAAACAGCTGGCGGGGGACAGAGTCGAGTGGAGACGGATTGTTGCATCAAACCAGTCTTAGGACTGTATACTCAATGATGATGATATCGATCAAACGTCAAACCCCACTCATTGTTACGCCGACGATAGCATTCTGCACGGTAAACCCTCACTCCCGAATAATCGAATCAATGTTTCCTCCTCAATCACTCTCGACCTGAACAAACTGAATAAATGGGGCTCTCAAAATTTAGTTAACTTTAATTCAAACAAGACTCAATGTTGTCTAATTTCTAGGCGCGAAAATAAAGATTTCCCTGATATTCACTTCGATTCGAATACCCTGAAAATGTGTGACAGCCTATCCATGCTGGGCGTCTCTGTCGCATCTGACCTGTCTTGGAATGAACACATCTCCTCTGTGGCGAAATCTGCAGCAAGGAAGATTGGCTTCTTATTCAGGTCCAAGCGATTTTACAAACCCCCACAACTTCTCACCATCTACAAGGCCCAAATCCGCCCCTGTCTCGAATACGGCTCTCATCTATGGAGAGGAGCCTCAAAATACTCTCTTGCTACCCTGGATGCAATTCAGAAACGAGCCGTCAGGCTAATTGACGATTCTACCCTCACCGACTCCCTCGACTCGCTGGCTCATCGAAGAGATGTCTCTGCCCTTTCCCTTTTCTATAGATACTATCACGGCAGGTGCTCTGATGAGATAAAATCAATAATTCCCCCAAAGCATGCTTTGCACGTAGCACGCGTTTTGCCGACTCCCAACACTCTTTCGCGGTCAAATTAGAAAAGTGCCGGACCACTTCATTCGCCAATACATATATCCCCATGACTTCAAGGAACTGGAACTCTCTTCCAGCCTCTATCTTTCCCAGCACCTATAATCTTCAAACCTTCAAACCCGGAGTGCATAGACACCTACGTCTACACCCTCTCACTTAATCAACTTTCTCTTCTCTTCGGTAATGCAAGGGTCTTTCGAGATCCATAGGGGCTGCATCTTTACTGGTGCACCCCTTCTTGCATTCGATTGCAATAATAAAAAAAAAAAAAAAAAAACCACTTCATTCGCCAATACATGGTAAATCCCCATGACTTCAAGGAACTGGAACTCTCTCCCAGCCTCCATCTTTCCCAGCACCTATAATCTTCAAACATTCAAAACCTGAGTGCATAGACACCTACGTCTACACCCTCTCACTTAATCAACTTTCCCTTCTCTTCGGTAATGCAAGGGTCTTTCGAGATCCATAAGAGCTGCATCTTTACTGGTGCACCCCTTTTTGCATTCGATTGCATTAAAAAAAAATCCCAATTCGTTGCTCAGTTTCCACATATAATATTCGAGAGAAAATCTAAAAGCGAAAGTATTTAATTTTAAAATATTTTTTCCAGCTCAGCTGAGATCACTCCCACGTTCAATCCATTTTCTTTGACAAGTTTATTAGCTGCCATCTATAGTACTCAGCCAAGCCATCACCTTTGTCTGATCGGTCTCGATGAGCAATACGATTTTCCCAGAAAGAGGGTGCATTTTTATGTAAATGCATTTCGTTTGCGTTTAATTTGAATTCCTCTAATTTCCCTCTGGCAAAACATGCCAATTCAGGGACAATAACTACAGTCTCATATTACATTCTTTAGGATGAAATTACATTATCTTTCCATTAACTGGGAACATCTCTTCTTACTCTGACGGGCTTCAGATGCCCTATCTAGAACTTTATTCCAACTTTTTTAATTCAAAGGCTTAATTGTATGGCATATTAGTATTTGCTTTATTTGTCTACAATTTACCAAAACAAAATATTATTATAAACATAACTGTATTGTCTCTTACTAGATAAATTCTTTCTATTTTAAGTATTTTTCTTTGTTATAGCGTCACAAATTTTTAATACAGGGACTTGAGTAGAAGCACTGACTATTTAAACAACTTAATTCTCTATATTAGGTTGCTCCTTATTTTGGATATTTTCGAATATTTACGAGGACAGGGGCTCATATGGTTCTAAATAAATAAAAAAAATATATCCCAAGTTCCAAGTCTCTATCTCAATTTTAACCTAGTGCTACACAGCGATTAAGTTCCCCATCTAAATAACATGGGGTTTTTGACATTGAAAAAATCAATTTTTAATGTTGGCCAAATAATGGTTCAAAAAATTTGAAACTATGTAGACTTTATCCTTATAATAGTAGCTATCCCTCATAGTTTTTACAGATTTTTAGCTATTATAATTTTGCAGTCTATAACTTACTAATACTAAGATATAGCAGTATTTTATCTACACTAGGGTGCAAAAAGATCGATCCACCAATAAAAACTTTTAAATTGAAAATCATTTTTAATTTTTTTACAATTAACCATAAATTATTGAAATTATTGCTTATTGAAAGTGTACTTGGGACTTGTTGACTTAGCCCTTGATTAATTAGGAACGCAATTTGAACTGGTTGAACTTCAAAAATATCAATTTTGTATATTTTATCTTTCTATCAATGATGCTTAATTCAAAATTATTCATTTTATTGATATTTCAAATGGAATTTGATCTTTTATTAAAACTTTATTTAAATTTAAAGTAATATTGAGAAAGTATGATAATTTGTAATTGTAACTTTTATTTTAATTTTGCTTATTTTTTTTTTATAAAATTCAAAAATTATCAACAATATTTATTGAATATGTTAGTTTAAGAGTTAATAGAACAAATATTATGGTCATTTATAAACATTTTATAAATAATTTGCTATTTAATAAAGTTTTTAATGGTGGTTCAATTTTTTGCACCGTAGTGTAGATGTAACTCAAAAATTCTAATAGCTAAAAATCTGTAAAGATTCTGAAGGATAGCTAATATTATAAGGATAAAGTATACAGAATTTCAAATTTTTTGAACCATTACTTTGGCCCCAATAAAATATTGATCGTTTAATGCCAAAAACCAGATGTTATTTAGATGTGAAACTTAATCGATGTGTAGCACTAGGTTAAAATTGAGATAGAGACTTGAAACTTGGGGGATATTTTTTTTTATTTATTTCGAACCATATGAGCCCCTGTCAGCGTAAATATCAGGAAATATCCAAAATAAGGAGCACCCTAACAGTCACTTTACTCACAAAGAGAAACAAAGAAGTTGCCCTCTGCTTGATGCAAATAAACATACACATATATATATCGAGATAATATATCTGTATATATATATATTATTTATTTGTTTGAGAATATAGTTTCGAAGACTTGGTCTTCATCATTCTAAGCTGACCATGGAACATCAAATTTTCAATATCCATACGATATTGACTCCATGAAAAACAAAATTTATAATTAAACAAGACTGATGATGAAGACCAAGTCTTCGAAACTATAGTCTCAAACAAATAAATAATATATATATACAGATATATCATCTCGATATATATGTGTGTATGTTTATTTACATCAAGCAGAGGACAACCTCTTTGTTTCTCTTTGTGAATGAACAACTCTGCTACTCTCGGCAAAACAAAAACTTTTCAATTAAGTCACTTTACTTCTTGAAAAATTAATTAAACTTCTTCTTGCATAAATATCATAATAAAATAAATAAAAATATAATGCTTTGTAGGTAGGTTCAGGTGAATAAACTAAATTTCCAATTAAAATCTATTACTTACCATACTTAGCTGGATATTTGTTTCTTTTTTTAGGCATATGGGTGTCCACGGAGACGCTCGTCCTCATCAATGTCAGGTGTGTAGTTTCGCGTCCCGTTTCCGGTCCCATCTTGTGCGTCACATGCGCATCCACACTGGATCCAAACCGTACAGATGTCCATATTGCTCCTATGAATGCAACATGCTTGTAAGTACAAATAAACCACTTCTCTCTATACCTTCAAAATTACTCTTAAAATGTTAATTTAATTATATGTGTAGTTCACTCTTACAAATTGGAACATTAGATAAATTAATATGAAGATAGAAATTATATTTCCATTCTCTAGTGAATTGTTAAAATAATTTTTATTTTTTCCTTCCTCTTGTAAAAAATAAATTTTAAAAATAGACAATTTTTGACTTTTAATTAAAAAGAAAAATCACTAGAGGATAAACGATAAAAATTTCCTAGAATTAGGAATAAATAGATACATAGAGTACACGGGGTCCTTCCCCACAGTTCGATTTCGAAGGGAAACTTCTTTAGACAAATATATACTATTATTGGATAAAAAATACTTGGTAGGTTTCACGTTAAGATATAAAAAATAAAACGAATTTATTTTTGGAGAATCTTTAATCTCGATATAAATATTTCGGGTGACTTACCCATTTTTTATATCTTAACGTGAAACCTACCAAGTATTTTTTATCCAATAATTTTAAAAAATGTTTTACCAAGTACCAACACCAAATTCCTTAAAAAATATATACTAGTTTAATTTTGATTTTTGTTATTCACCTCGATAATAACTATAAAATATATACATTTTTCAAAGGAAAAGGAACAAAAATACTAAGTGTTATATTAAACGATCAATAGCGACGTTTCGGTGATTTAAATGAACTGACAAAGTGTTTAGAAGAAATTGGATCAAGAGCATGAACTAGATGTAATGAATTAGCGAAACGTCGCTATTGATCGTTTAATATAACACTTTGTATTTTTGTTCCTTTTCCTTTGAAAAATTGATATATTTAATACTAGTTGAATATCCACATAAAAGGTTTAAATTGTTTTATGCTTATTTATGCTTAGAAATGGATGAAACGGGGAGGGAAATCATTTTCAAACATGAATTTTTTCATGCACAATCAATATGTTTAGTCAGTTTTACAAAATGGTAAAAAAATTAACTTTTCTATTGAATTGGTAGTTGGTTCATCCTGATTTAAAGAGATAGTTTTTGTTTATTTTGAAAAACATGAATTATCTAAAAAAATAAAAATAATTATTCAGTTTTATAATCATAGGCATAGTTTTTGATTGTTATTTGATTGCAAGTTTCTTTTTGCCAAGAGTAGCAGAATTTTTATAAATTAAAGGAGGCAAAAAAGACTGTGTCATCTGCTGGAAAAATATTTTTTAATTTATTTATAACGAGACTATAGTTTCGAGGGCTTTGCCCCCTTCATTAGTCTATTACAATTAATCCACATGAATTGATGTATATATCTATAGTCTCGTTATAAATAAATTAAAAAATATATTTTTCCAGCAGCAGACACACTCTTTTAATTAAATTTTATAATTTTTCTCATTAATATATCAAAGAATAATTGATACGTCAACGAGAATTATTTTGACCGCGCTGATTTGAAAAAGATATTTTTATCTCGCGAGACTACTGCGGATTACGCTATTGGAGTCTGCGGAGTATTAAGTCTGAACCAAGAGAGAAAAAGATGTGATCCACTTAGCTACAATCCAACGTCATTTCGCGTATAGCCCGTTAGACATTCGGATGGATCACCAAGTGAATTTGAAATCTCAGATGTTATATATTCGATCTCCCAGTCCAGAGCGCTAGATCTATTAGCATGTTGTTAGATGATGCCATTAATTAACCGAATGTTTTCTACATTTCATTCAATCGCGAATCTAATGTAGGGAATTTTTGTCAAATATTGAGTGAAAATAATATTTGAACTTATATATTTCTAACTTGAAATAATGATATTAAATAAATTTTATAATATATAAATTATCAAATGTAGAAAACATTCGGTTCACTCTTTTATTGTCTCCTTTAATAGTTTTTAAGAAAATAAATTCAAAGCAATTAACTCTAGAACACACATGCTTTTCATGCAGTCACGAACCGGGCCTACTCGTACTATATGTTTAATTGGTCTCAAACAGATTTTTCAATAATTATATTCATTTTTGTATTATTTTATATCAAAATTTATAAAAATAAATAATAAATCAATACTTTTTTACTATTTTTAATGTTTTAAAACACAGGAAAAACCCCGGGCCTGAGAGGCCCTTCTTATGACTTTGTGTTTGTAAAATGTTTCAAAGAAAAAGGCGAAATTTTGCATGACGTATTTTTTGAATAGCCCTTTTAATGGACTTTCACACATCGACTTTCGAATTGTTCATTTAAAAGTCAAGTGAATATTTTACTCAGTATTTTTTTTATTCTAATACTTTGTCATAAATTTCTTATATATACGTACCTACCTACCACTATTATTTTTCAAAGTAATTTTTATTTTTTATTTATTAAAAAAAAAAATTGGAGCCTCCCTTCTGCAAAAAAATTTCGAGGTAATTGCGTGCTCTAAGCTCTAGACTTCTAGACACTTTTCTTATTATTAATCCTTCTATAGTGTATAGTATAATAACTTTTTTTTTAATATAAAATCGTAATGCGAATTTCGTAAAATGATATAGATACAATATTGTTCAATGTTTCCTCATATTTTATAATAAATCAATAGAGATTTTAATCGAATTTTTCACATCTGCTATATCTATTAAAAAATACGTCTCTCCTCATCGTTGGTGTGTTTATTCATAAAGTTTTAAATTTTATCTTCATCTTTATTTTGTCTTTTTAAGTATATTTTATATCGGAATTTATTGAAATTACCTACTCCTCTTGAGTTTTTTCACTTTTTCAATTAAACCGATCAAGGAGTCGCATAACGCAGTCGCTCGTTTCATATTATCAGGACGGAAAAGGCGCGAACGTGATGATCTAAGGAAGATGGCGGCGGCTATTTAGCATTTCGGAGGCATCAACCGACGCCACGCATTTTTATATGGCTCTTAATAGAAATCTGAACCTCTTTCCTTTACGTCTCCCCAACTACCTTCATCTTGCACCTTATGGGTAACCTTTCCTCCTCTGCAGTCTCTGCACTCCGAGTGCACTTTGTCCGAAGAATCAGGTGTCCATTTTGAATAGAATCACCTGTTAAGGATCCGCTAAACCTCTTGTCTCCCATCAAATTACTCATTAAAAAGAACTTCAATGCTACTACTAAAAATGAATTACATTACTTTAGTGATATAAGAAAAAAAGAGGAAAACATAGGTCGATAAGGTTTTCGCAAATTTTCGAGATTTTTTGGCAGTAAACAATGGAGCTCGAAATTGAAAAAATGGCCTAGAAGTGTAGTTTTTTTAACCATTCGATAACTCCTTATAATTTAATTCGAATTTTTCCTAAAATAAAAATTTTAAAACCGAAACTAAAAAAGCCACAAACCAATCAGTTATTTGTTTTCAAAATAGAATTAGCTTTTTATAAGCATATGTTCTTGAGTAATTGGGGGCGACAAGCCAGTCCGACAGAGAGACAGAAAAATCATAGTTAGAAATATTGAGGGAAAACTGTGGCTGTAAGTTTGATGGTAAATAGAAACAAGACTTGTGCACCGAAACGTCAGCCGTAAGGGATCAAGGACACTCGGTGGTGGAGAAGTAATCTCCGGAGTCGAAGCTCAAATACAATGTATACATTAATTCATGTAAAATAATTGGTTTAATAAAATTTATATAAAAAAAATTATTTAGGGACGAATTAATAAAATGGAATTGGAATAATTATCGGAAAAGAGGTTTTTTTATTTAATTAGTTTTTTCCTCTTATTAAAAACAAGGACTAAAAGGATGATCAAGGACACTCGATGGTTGAGAAGTAATCTCCGGAGTCGAAGTTCAAATACAATGTATACATTAATGTAAAATAATTCGTTTAATAAAATTAAAAAAAAAATTATTTAGGGAATGATGAGGAGAATGAATATGGAATTGGAATAATTATCGGAAAAGATGTTTTTTTATTTAATTAGTTTTTTCCTCTTATTAAAAGCAAGGACTAAAAAGTTGATCAAGGACAGTCGATGGTGGAGAAGTAATCTCCGAAGCTCAAATACAATGATACATTAATTCATGTAAAATAATTGGTTTAATAAAATTTATAAAAAAAAAAATTATTTAGGGGATGATAAATTGGAGTAATGGAATTGGAATAATTATCGGAAAAGAGGTTTTTTTATTTAATTAGTTTTTCCTCTTATTATGCTTATACAAGGACTAAAAAGATGATCAAGGACAGTCGATGGTGGAGAAGTAATCTCTGAAGTCGAAGCTCAAATACAATGTATACATTAATTCATGTAAAATAATTGGTTCAATATTTTAAATTAATAAAAATTAATAATAAAAAATTATTTATCTAATTATCGTGGGGACGAAATTGTTTACATCGACTCGCGAGTGCCCGCGAGTGGCGAGGCGAGGCGCGATCACGAATGTGTAAACCTGGCTTTAGAAATTATCTATACTATTTATCGACTTTTTTCTATTATAAAATAGCAATGATTATATCGTCGCTTTATCCATAAAAGAGAAATCCACAATAAGATTCATCTTTTAAATATTCGGCTGAGTAAAACTTCCCGAGTGTGAAAACGAAGTTGGTAGGTAATCTCGAAGGTAGCTAGGTGCTCTCGATCAGGGGCTTTCAGTTATAAATCTCGAGTGGGCTGGTCCGGTGGCGATGGCTCCGAATTCCTTCCAAGATTTCATCGCTTCGTTCCTCTTTTCATATTATATACTCAATTGACCTCGAGACTATATATGGGGCCAAAGTGTAGAAACGATGCAAAGTGCTACTAGCTAGCCATATAGGAAACAAGGGTCATTTGAGCTAATATATACTAAATAATGATAGGAAAAATTGTTACCTAGGGTTTCAAAAAAATATTTCAAAGAACCAATTAGGTCATGAAATATATTTTTAAATTTCAGCAAGTGTGATCGTATCCTTATCTTCGTAGTACATATTCGATTCCTAGCGTTGGCAATAATTATTATTGAGAGTATCCCTCCATAGTAATTTCCTGGTTAAATTGTTCTCAGGCGCGTGGTTATCCATTGTCTCTACTGTATTTGGTAAAATACCTTGAATTATATTAACGAAGATGATTAAAATGTTTCTGATTGTAACGGGATTCAATCCTTTATCCATGCGAATGGAAGTCGATTGTTCTAGTCACTTTTTAAGAATAATTTTTAATTTGAGCAAATAAAAACTGGGTTTTTTGAGTGGCAAATGACATTCTTAAACAAATTTCCATCAAAAATAAAATAAAAACCGTCAGAGATTGTTTTATATTATAAAATAAATTTTTGAAACACAACTTAAAGTGAGAATATTGAATATAATGATTATTAAAATTGTATAAGAAATTTTATAATGATTTATGCAAAATATTAATAAAACATGAAATAATAAACTGCAACGGATCGTTGCTAAACTTTATCCAAATTCATTTTAAATATTGATATTTATATTCCTTTATTATTAATCAGATACAATTCTACATTGGATTTTTGACATTTCGGTTATTATTGGAAACCATTGCTGAAGAAGCTTATCTATTCTAACTTAAATGAACTATAATAAACCGATGAATGAATAAATTTTAATGAATTTTAAATAAAGAATTTTAAAAAGTACTATCTTACTCTAGAGTAAAGTACTTTAAAACATAATTTTACTAAAAACTTTATTTAACCTTTTTTGTGGTCCTCAAGATAATTAATTAGGATATTAAATTTCATCAAAATTGGTTAAGTCATTTTCAAGATATTTAGAAAAAACTAAAAAAGTACTAAAATAAAGTACTAATGTTTGTCGACCGATATGTACCAAAAACTAATGAGCGCTTCATTTTGTTAAAATAATCGTAGGTTTACAATTTTAATTCAATCGGTGCAACGGTGTGGAAAAATTCGTGGACGAAAAAAACGATAACACACATCCATCCATCCATCCATCCATCCCCACGCACTTCCAAAAAATGGCACTTTTTGGCCTCTCGACGAGATCCCAGGTAATTTTTGGCAAAATCGTCACGTGCTAAAATTCAATCTAATTGAATACTTCAATTTGTGACCTTAATTGAGTCCATGGGTTCCGTAGTCTTTACCTGAGGACCCTTTGAAGTCGCGCTTGCCGCGAGACCGATTACAATACTTTCCCCATGCTTCGCATTGGATAAAGTAAAAAATATGTAATCCATCATGAAGAGAATACCAAATTTCATTAATATAGCTTAAATAGATTCTGAGATATGGGCCTGAGAAAATAGCTAAGTTTGGCACTCACTGACAGGTCATCAAAACCTATAGGGGACTTCCAATCATCAAATTTCGCTTTCTATTAGAGTTTGGGACACAAACAATGGAAAAATTCCAAAAATCCAAACTTTCTATCTTTCAACCCCTAAAATGAAGAGATAAATATTGTAGAATAAATTTGCATCTAATAAATATGAAATGACTCTATGATGCTAAAATTCGGCATGATGGTAGAGTTTGGTGTACTAATAAAAGAAAAATCGAAAAACCTAGACTTTCTCTATCTATTTCAATCCCTACAATGAAGGAGTAGGTTAAATTTTGATTTTTAAATACGTAATGTCACTAGATTGCTAAAATTTGGCAATTTTATAGGGTTTAGGGAATTAATAAAAGGGAAAATTAATCATGAAAAATTTACTACCCTTAATCTCTAAAATAAAGGGATGCAGTTTGTAAGGTAAATTAACCCCCCTAAAAAAACAATAATATAATAAATAAAAATAAAAGCTCTATATTAGCTTACAAAAAGAAAAGAAGTCTCATTCAAAACATTCTGTAAAAAAACAGGCCAAGTTCGAAAAAGTAGGGAAATCTAGGAAGTAGCCAAGTTTGTTTTTTTCTACCCCTTGGCCTCGGGAACTAATCCCATTTAGCCAGTCTTCTCAGATTCACGAAGAGTAGGTGTATTACAAAATTTATAAAGAAATAGTTATCATTGAATTAAAATTGAAAGCCAATGGATATTATGTGCTTAATAACAATATCTGAAATTGGACCTCTTTGGCATAAAGATGCCAATAGAATCTCCGCGCATGTGGGGAAATCATTTTTTCCCTTAATATTAATGTATAAACGATCAATTTGGTGTCTATGTGTCTCACAGCCTAGAAGGACGTGGTTAATATCACCAATAGAAATAGCCAAGTTAAATTTGCTAAAAATAATTAAGTTAAATTGAAAGTTTTTGCCGAGAGTAGCAGAATTTTTATATATTGAAGGAGACAATAAAAGAGTGTGTCTTCTGCTGGAATTATAATAGACTGATGAAGAGGGCAAAACCCTCGAAACTATAGTCTCGTTATAAATAAATAAAATTTATAATTCTAGCAGAAGACACACTCTTTTATTGTCTCCTTCAATAATTAAGTTAGTACTTTCAATTAAAATGCATTCTTTCCATTTTGAATGACAATCTTAATTTATGAATTCTAATTTTGATTGTTTTCATGAAACTTGGGCGTTACGAATTATGCCTTTAGGGTATGAACTAAATTCATGACCAGACAAGTTTCATGAAAATAATTTAAATTAAAAATTTAGAAACCATAAATTAAGATTGCCATACAAAATGGAAAGAATGTATTTTAATTAAAAGTACTATTTTTTCTTAACTTAATTATTCTTGCCGAATTTAACTTGGCTGCTTGCTAGATTTCACTACTTTATCGAGTTTGGCCTATTTTTTCACAGAATGTTTTGGGTGGTATATTTTATTGAAATAGTTGTTCTTTTTTACTCTTTGAAAGTTAATGTTTGTTTGGAAATCAACGACTCTGTGTTTTACCTTTAGACCATGAAATATATAGACACGCCCTCTGCTACTCTCCACACAGAGTGAAGTGAGGCCAACATCGCCTACAGATGACGTCACGTTCACGCATAAATATTTTGGTTATATTAATTTAATATTAATTTGCGATTATTGGAATCCAAAATAAATAATCTAAACAACGATAAATTTATATCAATGTATAATAATTCCTACAGTGGCCATGCTATTTCTGGGTGTCCCTACCTACAGATGACGTCAAGTTCTATAGGAGATGTTGGCCTCACCAAATCGACACCAGGGCGTGTCTATATATTTAATGGTCTAAGATTTTACCCCAATTAAAAATATTTAGAGTAAAATCGATTTTATTGAAATTCAAATACAATATATACCATATATCAGTGACGTTCGGACCATAGATGCTGTGGAAACTGCGCATCCCTAAAATTTCAAAACGTCAAAGGTATTTTTAATCCCTGTTATAAAAAATCTAAAGTTAAATTTGAAAAATAATGAAAAATTCTCCGTTTATCGATGAATTTTTCAATAAGGAGCTAAAAATAAGATAACATTGAAGGGATATATTTTTTGGACAGCATCCCCTTGTTGAAATGTCACCGCCCGCCACTGATATATACCCATATTTCATGACTCAATTGGCTATCTTAGATATTTTTTTCAAAAACTTAAGTGAACATTTCTTAGTATGAACATATTACCTTAATTAGTCACCCAAGGTTCTTTCTATCTTCTAATCTTCTATGTTAGTAAAGCAACCCATCAAGGACTTTATTCTTATCAATCACTTTCAAAAAACAGATTTGCACGTCATTTGTTATTTCCAAGTTGGGAATTTGCTTTTTACCGTTGACAACTATTTTAATATTCATGATTGATTTTGTAAATTGACTCTATCAATTCTATATAAAATACATATTAAAAATAATCAATCAATCAAAAAAGAGTCGTTATGTATATATTAAAAAAGTATATATGCAAATGGCAGGAGGAGGAGGAGAATGGGATGGATCCCCCTAAAGTCGAAAGTCGTTTCCGGAATGCCCTTCCTTGAGTTCGTTAGCGCAGAATCCTCCACCACACAGACTCTCCCAGGGGAGGGTGGATGAGATGTTTTCCTATTAAGTTTTAACCCGATGCTATATTCATAATTTTATTTTACCGTCGCTTGATAATGTTGATGGTTATTTACTCTGTATTTAATAGACTAATATAAAAAGGCAGCGAGGCAACCTCTGCGTGTTATATTGCAGTGTCTTGCGCTTATCTGCTCTCCAGCTCCGACGCAGAAAAACATGCAAAATTACCCTCCGCTTCCCCGACACCACCACAAACACATTCTAATTGAATTATGCTTATGAACATCTATTATCTATAGAATAATATATAAAACAAAACAAAAATGGCTGGATGTATTGTACTCTGAAAAAACGATATATTTATAGTTAAGAAATCTTATTTGATATGAATAGATGGTGAAGTTAATTATGGCGAAATCGAACTCTGTTCAATGTGAATAAATGATATACGTATTTTAAATATTCTCATATTTTTGGAGCAACTCTGATATATTAATAGCTAAGATGTTGCTATTTGAACCAAGTACCAATAAGTAAATTTTGAAAATATTGTTATTTGAGTAAAATAGTGGAATAGTTGAATATTTAAATGAAATAATAAGTAATTACGACAAGAAATTATATAAACTTGATGTAGAATCTATATTCAAATGAATTATATAAATAATAAGTTGTTTTATGGAAATAAGGACAATAGCTTATGCAAACAATTTTAATATTTTGCCAACGTTTCGTCAACTTTGTTGACTTCTTCAGGGCTCAAACAAATTAACTTCTTTGCATATTTGTCATTTTATTAATATTCATTCTTAGCAAACACATAAGGCCAGTCATCACACAGATTGAAAATACTTTCCTATTTAAATAGAAAGTAGAAATAGAAGATTTAAACAGGAAAGTATTTTCAATCTGTGTGATGACTGGCCTTATGTGTTTGCTAAGAATAAATATTAATAAAATGACAAATATGCAAAGAAGTTAATTTGTTTGAGCCCTGAATAAGTCAACAAAGTTGACGAAACGTTGGCAAAACATTGAAATTATTTGCATAAGCTATTGTCCTTATTTCCCTACAACAACTTATTAATTTAACCGATGGACATAAACAATCAAAATAATTTTATAAATATTAATTTAATTATTCATTCAAAAATTAATTTAATAATATTTATTTAATTTTTATATTTATTATGTATAAGGTCGTAATCTAATTTTAATATATATTAATATTTCTTATAATCTTATAGTGGGTTTTAAAATTAAAAAAAGAATTAATAATGTAAACAAAATTTTTGTTAATTTTTTTAAAAAAATATCTTAATTATTAAGATATCACTATTTGAAAAAAATCTAAGATGTTTTATGATAACAAGACATTCGTTTATATAAAATAAGAGATTTTACTAGAAGTAAACAAGACATTCATTAGATATTAATGGATATCTAATAAAATAAAATAGATCACTCAAGTATATTGTCCGCCTCCGTAGTGTAATGGTCAGAGTAACTGACTGGCAACCCGGAGGTCTCGGGTTCTGATTCCGGCTATACCCAGACATTTTTTCTGTAAGTATAGGGTCTGGTAATAAAAATTAAGTGGGAGATAAATTTAACCGAATTTATCGCGCGGAGAATTTACCACTGCTCGAAGTCCCTAAAACCTTAGTAAATTGGATATTGATTTGTATCTAAGTTTCTGAGATTGGCTCGTGATCCCGGCTTCTTTTCCTTCTACTCTGTTCTTTTCACGGTGGAGGGGCGAGCCCATACAGGCCTTTAGGTGTATCTCCTTCTCTCATCAATATCATTAATAAAAAAAAAAAAAAAAAAATAATATATTTGTATTAAATACCTAAAAATTTGGTCATATTTGGAATGATTTCCATATATCTTGATTATTAATAAAATATCTTTGGAATAAATAAGGGCTCAATAAAAATGCTCAACTCTATCAATATCCTATACTACTAAAGGGCATTTCTGCCTGCCTCTGTATGTACCTACCTACCTATGTATCTATGTCAGTCCCCCAACAAAAACAGTCGTCATGGTTACCAATTTAAATGAAATTATCTATATATATAAAATTAAGGATTTGTCTGTACATTGGGATGGTGGTGTGGGTGGGGGGTGCTGGGTGGGTTTTGGGGTGGTTCGAGGGGTGTGGGTCCAGGGGGCGAGTACCCTGGCTAGCAAGAGGGCCGCCGAAGGCGAGCCTTGCAACTAGTATTTACTATAAATAAATTGTTTTTTCACTGTATGTTTATCATCAATGAGAAATTCCAAACTTTCCACTTGGTTGTTTTTCATGGTTTACTCTTGCTATCAAAAAAATTTATGTCCGCACTTGGTCTGGTTGCTTACCTTTTATGCCATGCATGAAATGTAATTTTCCTTTGTCAAGTAAAGAGTCATCATCAAGTGATCATTTTAAGGTCATATTCTTCCCCCGGGTTCAGAGAAGAAGAAAGCAGAAATCGTTATACATTTATTATCTCCTTGTTCGAATAGAAAATATAAAAGAATAAGAAAAATATATAAGATTCAAGGGATAATCTATTTGTAACTATGTGTGGACTAGCTTGCACATTTCAGCGATTTATCTTGAAGGGGGAAAGAACTCACTTTTATTATAAAATTCAACATATGATAGCTTTTCTAACATCTAACTTATTTCGAATTGAACTGCGAAATTTGTCAACCTATCGCCAAGTTAAATATTAAATAGGTCTACTCAAGATCTGATATATTTGAATCATGGAACTTGAATGACGATTGATGAATTACTCACAAAATGTAATAAAGAAAAAATAGTAACCTTATTCCCTTATGAAGTAGAAATTTATCCCTTCAAAAACACATGTGTAAAAAAAGGCCAAGTTCGATTAATTCGAAAAACTTAAACTTTCCTTCTTCAGCATCTAAAATGAAGAAGTGAAACTTATGAGCTAAATTAACTAATAGTGAAAATTTAATGACACTAGAATGCTAAAATTTGACATAGTGTAATAACTTGAATCACTAATATAGTGAGAAATCGAAAAAGATCTTTATCAGCCTTTAAAATAAATGCGTGAATCTTGCAGGCTAAATTCCCATCCAACTTACAAAAAGAACTGACATTTCAACAAAAAACCATGTGTAAAAAAAGGCCAAGTTTGATTAGTAAAAACTTTTGCTAAAAAAAAGTAGTGAGATCTAATGTGCTGCCAAGTTTAATATCATCAATTTATTAAATGAGTCTAGAATATAGTAACTTCAATCAAATAGCATGTTTTTAAATTTACAACTCAAACTTGACTTACGCAATGTAATGTGACGGATTAAGTTACCATATCATAAGATCATAATAAGAGAGGTGGAGGCCCTATCAAACAATAATAATAATAATAATAATTTAATGCGTAAAGGGAAAGAAAATAATATTCATTGAAAAACAAAGACTTAAAACAAATACTCAAAAATGAGATGATGAAATTTTTAAATTTTCAAGACATTAACATATAATGACAATATCTGAGATCTCTCACTTTACTATACTCACTATTTTTATTATAAAAGCAAACATATTCAAAATTCAAATCTAAAATATAATGACCACGCAGTTTAGCGCCCTTCAAATTTTAATTAAATCAAAATCAAAATTCCCTAATATAATTATAATCGTAAATTCATCCAGAATTTTTTTTTCTTCAGGGGCCCGATTTTTTTCTTATTTCTATTTATTTTTTGAAAACCCACAATTAATAGTATAATTCCGATCAATTTTTTTTCACTATTCCCTAAGAAATATATCTAAAAATGGCTGCTTTTACTAAGAATCAGAAATTTATCAATTAACAATTTATAGGTACCTATATATAAAATTTTAGGGGTTTTACAAAGGCATGAATTTATAAAATCCCTCCCGTGTTCTTAGATAATTGAAAATTTTTGAAAATTTCTGGAGATAAAGGGGGATAGTCCCCCTACATTTTATAGAAAAATCTAAAATCTTGAAAAAATTTCTATTAAGGTGTAATCAATTTCGGACAACTAATAATCTCAACCCGAGACGCTGCCCGCCAGGGCCATCCGCCCTGAGGGCCGAGTTATAAAGGCGGCCACCAGCTCGTGTTCTTAATAAAATCGACTACTATATTTTTTATTGAAAATTCGCACCTACATTTTTTTTATTACATTATGCATGCAATCCATCATAATTAAAATAAACTATATTTAATAAAATTCTTCCTTTACATTTACATATTAATATAATTAAATCTCTATTTTTATATAGGAGTATTTCACCAACACACACACTTACGCACTTCTTATTATATAAACAAATCAGAAAAAAATATATATATAGGTATATATTTCAAATGTTTATTTTGATTAAATTTTCTAAAATTATGCCAAAAAGAATTTAAATGTGATATCGCCATAAATTTATTTCTCAAGGCTTAGATAAATGACTACATAATATTTTTAATGGAGTGAAAATTTAATTTGTTCACATGATAATTGAGCCCTGGCTGATTTTTCATATAGAACATTTTTTTTATGCTTTTTAAGAGATTTTCTTATACCTAATCTATCTCAATAATATATGCAATATATTTTCCAAACTTGGATGATGAATGGTTTTCCATTAATTCTAACAAATAATTATAATACTACCTAATGTCATTAAAAGAAGTTATCACCATGAGTAAATTAATGGTGAGGCCTTGGAGTTGGCTCGATTTTCCCCAAAATTTTTCCGAGGCAAGGCTTTTGTCAAGAAGGCAGCAGCCTTCAGGCTTGTGCTGGCTGGCCTAACCGGTCCCATCAATCGGCAAAGGTGTCCAACTTCTCCAAATCCATGATTTATGTCGTTTGCCGAGGAAGCCAGGTCTTATCGCACCCGGATCGCAGGTAACGTTCTCACGCCAACGCAATGCCCAACCTCCTCCAGTCCACGGACTGATTATCCGACCTAATCGGAAACCTTGCTACAAATTCCTTTTTGCACTAACGCCTTTCGAAATGGCGCCAAACAAACGACAAATTCAAAAACAATACAAAGTAAGATTTCAAAATTGAAATCGTTTTTTTTTCTTTTCTGAGCTGATCAAAATATTTGAAATAGTTTGAAGTCCACCAAACATACCTATCTAAAATGAAGTATTTGTGATATTTGTTTTTGTTGGTTTTAAATGAGAGAAAGAATCTAAATTAAAAGATGAGGGTATACATAGCTTTCATTTTCACAATAGGGTACACTTGCAACAGAATTTAAACTTTTTAATGGAATATAACTTTTTGTTTAAATTATTTATCGGAGTGATTGAAAAAATGGTTAATTAAGATTTATACGGTGAACCATAAATTGTAAAACCGAAACATAGTATAAGGCGTTTTTCGTGCCGAATTTCAACTCATTAGATACCACTAGGGCCAGATTAGCCATAGTAGCAAAAGTAGCAAATGCTACGGACCCCGCACCTAGAGCAGAAAATGTTTAGCTTTTTCATTAGAGTCGTGTTTTTCAAATGTAAAAATATCTTACGAATTTAATTGTCTTTAAAGATTACTAACCGCAGCGGAGACATTAAAGCTTTTAAAAAGTAAATCAAGAGAATCAGGATGGGACAAGATCATCTCAATAACCTCAACTTAATGAACATTGAATGTAATTTACTTAAATAAATTGATTTGTCTAGGGTTATCTCTAAATTTGCTCATATTAAATTGAGAAAAGTTTGTTTGTAAAAGTTGTTTATTTTTTTACTTTTATTTTATTATCATATACAAAACCTGTGACCCTGAGCTGGCTTAATCCACCCCTGGATACCGCTGCTCAAGATACCCTATATATAAATTATATAAATTTTATTAAACCAATTATTTTACATGAATTTATACATACATTGTTTTTGAGCTTCGACTCCGGAGATTACTTCTCCACCATCGAGTGTCCTTGATCATCTTTTTAGTCCTTGTTTTTAATAAGAGGAAAAAACTAATTAAATAAAAAAACCTCTTTTCCGATAATTATTTCAATTCCATCATTTCTCCATTCCCTCTCTCCAAGATACCCTAAAATTATGATTCGATTTTTTCTGTATTCACTGTTTTTTATCTGGGGGTTTTAAAGTTATGGAGTCCAAAGATTAATTAGTTCTTGGAATTAAAATTTCAAATATAATATTAAAAATATTTATTTACACGGAAAACAAATATATATTAAAAGTATTTACACTGAAGTCGAACTGCCAAATATAAACGAACTGTGATGTTGTGCCGCCCTAGGATAATGAAACACTATTTCCGAATAAAATATTTAAATGGAATGTTATTTGAACTTTATTTTAACAAACGTTTCGGAAGATCTTCCTTCTTTCTTCAGGATTTGAAAGATTCACTGAAGGGACCATTCAACCCAAATATACAGATCTTCTCGAGTATTTTCGTTTTATTCGATTTTGTCATTGCTCAAAGAAAATGTACATTTCTGCAATAAGAGAGAACGAAATGCACTGGTTGAGAAAAGCTTTTGTATGCTTCTTAAATTGATCCTTTTAAATTCTGTTGAAGGAAATAAGTTAACATCTTACGAAACGTTGATTGAAAAAGATTAAAACTCAAATTTGAGTTGTTTAACAAAAAATAATTTAGTCTTTTTGATTTTAAGTCGATTCTTCTATGTTTTCAGTAGAGGTTACCATTAATAGTCGAAACATCAAAAATGGAATGTAAGGTTATTCCTCTAGTATTAGATGAGAATCGATCGTTATTTTTTATTTTAAGCCGATTTCTCCAAGTCTTTAGCAATGGTAACCAATAATAATCGAATCGTCAAAAATTCAATGTGGAATGGTTATTCTTCAAGTATTAGATGGTTATTTTTGAATTTAAGTCAACAAGAATTGCGAATAGCCAGTTTTATCTGATTAATAAAAAAGGAATAAACATATAAATATTTCAAATGACTTTGGATAAAGTTCAGCAACGATCTGTTGCAGTTTATTTGATATCGAATAGAGCTTCCTGAACCCTTTCATTCAAGTTATCGTGTGCGGACAAACAGACAGACGCACAGAATCGACAATTTTTATGCCTAAAAGTAAATTTTCTTAAAGTAACAGACATTTTTAAAAGTAATGAAAAAAGAAAAGGAAAATTTTTGAGAGAATTCAATATATACAGACACCTCTATTGTCAATTACACTGCTCGACAAAAATTAAACAAAAATTTGCCCCCGTAAACCTAACTATGGATTCCAGTAGAGTTTTATACCATGATCCTCATGCAATTTCCCAATTTTTTGCAACACGTCAGACTTCTGAGATATTATCGGTCAAGATGACGAAAAGGGCCATTTTAATCTATTTTAGAGTCCCATTAACTATTAAACAGCAAGATTTGAAATCAAAATATTTTGTTGACGAAATAGGACAGTAACAATAACAGCTTCCTCTTTGATTTCCAAATTACCACTTGTTTCTAGCTCAATTAGAACTCGATTTATAACTAAAAAAACTAAGACCTTATGTTTTTATCTATGTTTTTAATCCTTTAGTATAGAATCACGTAGGTTTAGTTTTTTACTTATAACTCGAGTTCAAATTGAGCTAAAAACAAGTGGTAATTTGGAAATCAAAGAGGAAGCTGTTTTCTATTACGCCAATAAAATATTTTGATTTCAAATATTGCTATTTAATATTTAATGGGACTCGAAAATAGGTCGAAATAGCATTTTTCATCGTTTTGGCCTAAAATATCTCAAAACTCTGACTTGTTGTAAAAAATCGCGAAATTGTATGATAATCAGCCTATAAAATTCTACTAGAATTCATTATTAAGTTTACAGGGACACATTTTTGTTCAGTAGTGTTATTACCAGGTAACCACTAATATCCTAAGAATATTCTAAGGATATTCCAAGGACATTTAAATCTTCTTAGAATATTCTGAGGATATTGTGTGTTACCTGGGTATTCACCTGATATCAAAAGTATATAAAAAAAGACTAAATTCTATATATCGATATTATAAAAAATGATTGCCCAAGCGACCAACATAAGTAAAAATGACGGAATAAGTTGATTTTCTACAATTACTCATATTACAAAATTAACATAATTAAATGTGATGAAAACATCCAATTCAGACATGATACATCCTGGAAATGATAAATGCTACAACATAAATGATATATTATAGAGAGAGAATTCAAGATTTCGCATATATTCAAAATAAATTCATAAGAATTATAAATCAATGAATAATTATACTGAAATATGTTATTCTTGAGCAAAACGAATACTTATTAGTAGAGATGATTTTTTTCTTCTTAAGATATTCAGCGATATGGAAAGTCGGGGACATATAAACAAAACGGAATTGAATGATGGAAAAGCGACCTGACAAGAAGGAATTTCAAGGAGAACTTTCCACCAACCAACCATGCAACAAAAAATAATCATATGATTTCAAGATTTAAGAATGTGAAAAAATGATGGAATTACTAAAAAAGGAATGAGGGATATTAATTGCTTATCTGTCAAGAAAAAAATAACACTGAAGAAATAGATTTATTATCGAAGCTTAATGCCATATAATTCGTATATTTTTAATTCTGGTATAATAATTAAGTTATCCAAAAAAGTAGTTCTGCAGTAGCATTCGAATCGTTTTGTATCGGAAAAAATTTATTACACTACTCTACAATTAGCCTAGAAAATAAGATGTTGCAGATTACGTATAGATAAGAATGTGAAACTTGAACCTTAAAAAATTGAAGAGAAAGAGAAGCTTTATAAAACTGGTGCTATAAAAAATATTGGAAATTTAAAAAATTGGTGAATTTGCTTTACTACACAGAGATAAAATTGTCGAACCTTAATGTGCAAAAAGGTAGTGTTTATAGATGTAAATGTATAAAGAGAAATCAGTGAGGTTGTCCTCTGCTTGATGCAAATAAACACACATATAAGATTGAAGCAGTTTTTGGAGACAGGCTGATAAGGTGAATTGATGGATTTTCAAGAAAACAAGAGAAAAAAATTATAACTATCTTTTTTTATTCAAAAGCCTTAAATATTTATAGCCCAGTGATTGCTTGTATTTTATAATTATACTTTAATTTGTTAAATAAAAAAAAAATTCACACGCCACTTAACATATTTCTATGCATAGGTATACGATAGGGATTGCAATCCCTCAAAGTAGGATCCCGCACCAGCTTGCGGATCCGCAAAGTCGTGAACTCGTGAACGAATTGCCCAAAATCTAGTCAAATCAAAGAATTAATTGACAACATTAAATAGGGCGTCGAAATATTGTGTAGAAGAGAGTCCCAATTGTTTATTAAGATAATTTTTTCTAAAAAAGAGGAGTGACTTAATTATTGAAAATACTTTTATATGGTAATTATTGTCAAATTTGATATTAAATTATTTAATACCATAAATATGGAGTTGAAAAGACTGTTTAGTTATCCAAATCCTACTTACACAAGAGCGCGCCCAGGATTTCACCGAGGGGGGGGGGGGGCAGCTCATATTAGTTTCGAGGAAGAGGGGGTATGGAAAAAAATTGTACTAAATTCTGCTGAGAATGAAATACTGTATAATATTGTTATTGCCACTGAGAGAGGAGACAGAGGGGAATGTCACATTGTATTTCCTTCACTGACCTTTCAAAACCCTGAAGAAGGAGGGAATAAACATCCGAAACTTCGGTTTTTAAATAAAAAAGAAACATTGTTATAATTATTTCTTTTTTTAATTTTGGACTGCCCCATCAAAATCCACTCAAAACACACACATATACCATATATAGGTATATATAAAAAAATATAATAATGGCCTTTTTTGCCCTGGCGGATAATTTTAGAGGGTTTGAGAGCCGTGGATCTCCTAAGGTGACTCATTAGTCATTGCCAAACACCTCATGTCTTGGCTCTATCTATGGAAGTAAAGGCTAGCCAGTTCCAATGCACACTCTCGTTCGAACTGACGGAGTCTAGAGGAAAGGTGAACAACACGTCTGGAGTCAGCCAGAATGCAGAAGCTGCAGGGGGGTCATTTTGGCCCTCAAGCGCCTAAATTAACTAACTAACTCCTAATTTGTTTAAGGTTTTTCCCTAGACGGGTGGCCGATCAAGGCTGAACAGTCCCATCCACCCTTTCCCTATTAGTCGCCTCTTACGACAATCAGGGAGTACTGCGGATCTATTCTACGCCCAACCCGCAGGGCAGATAGCATATAATGAATATAAATATATAATATATTATTTAATTTGAAATTTATATGAAACCACAGAAAATCAGCAAGGTTATTACCATGTTTGTTTGTGGGTAGTTTAATTTCTTTAATCCCATACATTCTGACTCACTGTCTCGATGATGAAATGACAATCAAAATAACAAAGTGGATTCTAACAGATTGATGAGTTGACTCTATCACTATCTATTAGAGTTTTAGAAGTAGAAACGTTGAAAAAAAAAACTCTCCAATTAAACTAATTTTCTAATAAGGGTATTTAACTCAATCTTCTATATCTCATCGCATTTATTTAATTTTAAAAACGCAGCAAAATTTCGTGATCCTACTTATTAAAAACATCTTAATTCTTCTATTTTTACCAAAATACTTTTTAAATACAGTAAACTCTCGTTTATCAGCCGAATTGAGTGGCGCCGCAACCGCCGATAAGACAATTAACCCTCAAAATAGTCAAAAAAGAACACAAATCAACACAAGAATGCTTTTGAAAAATGTTTATTCACATTAGAAGCAGCATGTTTTGTTGTTTCGAGATAAAACATCTCTTCCTCGCTTGAGATTGAAGTTTTTTCAACACCATTTTTCACAGAGTTATGAATCATCTTGTTACTCCAAATATTGAATGAGCCCTCCAATGACCACCGATTAGCAGCAAAGCGGATAATCCTCCCGCGGATAAACGAGAGTATAATTAATTTGATTCATTTTTTTTCATTTCCAGTCTTTATAATATATTTCTTCTTGATAAATTATTTTTATTTATTATTTAGGTAGTTATGATAAATATGATAGTGCACGATTTTCTGATTATTTAATTTTGAAACTCTCTATCTTTTTCTATGTCTTTTTTCAATAGGACGGATATTACTGCTAATTTCTTTGATTTATTTTTCTTAGGGATATTTTTCTTAGCTAATAAAATGTGACATGTATCCTTTCTATTTTCGTTATAGAAATAACAATATAAATTTATTAGAAAACCGATCTATTTGTTCGATATAGGAAAATCTTCGCAAACATGTTTTGGTCACTGGCAAGCATCCCGGCAAGCGGATGTATGAGTGTTCGTTTTGCTCTGGGGAAACGATCTTCTCGACAGATCTCGCCCGCGATTTCCAGAGTCATCTCCAGAATCAACACGAGACAAGATTTTCCACCCACGCAGAAGCGATGACCTACGTAGCTGCCTACCACATGCCGGAAAGGTAAACAAGCTCCTGATCCTTTCTTACTAACACTTCTACTAATTATCCTCTTTACCGGTAATCGAATACTTGTCCAGAATAAATTATGTTCAAATATCCATGTTGTCTTTTCTCATTCGCCAACTCTTTAATCGCTTCACTCCTACACCTCTTCCACACTATTTTTGTAAATCAAACGTTTCAATTGTCTAAACTTAACTCTCATGAAATATCCCATAATCTAATGGAGGAGTCGATTCTTCCCGAATCGCCTTTCTAAACATTCATTATCACTGCCCAACAATGAAAATGTTTCCGGCTAAAAAATAGCTGATTTGTATCAATTTCCATCTGCTGAATTCAAAAATCACCATAAAAATTACCGATTAGCTATTGTTATGGAGATATTATCTGTCAAAACGACGAAAAAGCCAATTTGTACCTTATTTTCGAGTCTCATTAGATATCAAACACCAATATTTGAAATCAAAATATTTTGTTGACGTAATAGAAAACAGCCTCTTTGATTTTCAAATTACCACTTGTTTTTAGCTCAATTAGAACTCGAGTTATAACTAAATAAACTACAAGAGTCGTTGCTAAACTTTATCCAAATTCATTTGAAATATTAATATATTTATTCCTTAGTTATTAATCAGATATCACTTGCGATTTGCAGTCCATGTTGACTTAAATTCAAAAAAAGTGATCGATTCTCATCTAACACTCGAGGAATAACTCTAGTAATTCTACATTGGATTTTTTGACTTTTCTGTTATTATTGGTAATCATTGCTCAAGACATGGAGGAATCGACTTAAAATCAAAAATAGTGATCGATTCTCATCTAACACTCGAGGAATAACTCTACTAATTCTACATTGGATTTTTGACGTTTCTGTTATTATTGGTAACCAATGCTGAAGACATGGAGGAATCAGCTTAAAATAAAAAATAACGATCGATTCTTATCTAATACTAGAGGAATAAACTTATTGCATTCCATTTTTGATGTTTTGACTATTAATGGCAACCTCTACTGTAAACGTGGAAGAATTGACTTAAAATCAAAAAGACTAAATTCTTTTATGGTAAACAACTCAAGCATATCAAATTAGTAGTCAAAATTTGTCACCAGCTCTTGGACTATTAGGTCAACAAAATATTTTGATTTCAAATATTTTTTAATATCTAATGGGACTCGAAAATAAGTCAAGTGGTCTTTTTCGTCGTTTTGGCCGAAATCTCGAAATTCTGACCTGTTGTAAAAAATCGGGAAATTTCATGATAATCAGCGTATACTGTTATAAATTTTTGTCGGCCAGTGGTATTGGTATACTCTCGCCTCAAAAACGAGAAGCAAATAAGGGATTAAAAATAAAAGTAGGAAATGCTCATACTTATTATTGAATTGAATTAAAATTTAATTTGATTATTGGAAATAATTTTTTTTTTAATAAGGATCAAAATTAAATTACCCTAATTGCTATTGTTCTTTCTTTTTGTATATAATTTAAGATTTTATAGTTCTTCGAGAAAACTCTTTGTATTTAGGTATCAATAATCATTCAAAATAAACTTGAGAGTTTGGTTTATTGAGCCAACATAAAAATCAAGTTTTGTCTCGAATGATACAATATCATAATAAATTAGTTATTTAAATGCTTCATGAATATGAATTATTTTTCGTGTGAATATATTTTATCACCTAGTATAATAAATATCATCCGAACAAAAAAAAAATTGGTTTAAATATTTTCTTAATAAAATTCATTTTTAAGAAAGGTCTAGAATAACTAGACCAAAGAATGAATCTAGAGAACTTGAACATAATATTCAATTAATTTAATTAAAATGTTAATTATATGAAGAAAGTTGGGGCTCGTTCCATCATTTCTTTCAAAATATAATTAATTCAAAGAGGTTATCTTCGTTGGCTTTTTGCCTTTTTACTTGACACATTATTTAGTAACTAACTAATCCAAACAAATTATTTTTCTCATATATATATATATATATACAATAAATATTCAGAATCCCAATTAATTAAAGTTACCAGGCAAAGCTAGAAATATTTACTATTCTTATAGTAAAGGTCATTAACCAAGTTCTTCAGCATTTAGCATTTACCTTATTAATAAGAGAATTAAGTATTTAAGGACGTTCCCTAATATAGCTATGATTGCAGTTCGCTCTTTCCCCTTCTCTCACATGCGCAAAAAGGCAAACATATTTTCACTGCGTCGTTTCTCGGATCTGGCAACATTGCATTCTTACCGACGCTAAAAGACAAAGAATCAAAAAAAACTGAAGAAGGAGGTAATAGCCTCCGAAACGTCGGTTTTATGAATAAAAAGATAGTGTTAATTATCTTCTTCTTTTTTGGACTGCCTCATTGATATCCACTTAATAAAAAAAAAACACTTCATGAAACAGCTCAATGCAAAATTCCAGATGAGAACAGTATAGTTAGGTTAAGAGAATTAGCTAAAAATCTCAAATGCACCAGCTGCAGAAGTTTTTTTAGATATGGAAAGATTTTAGTGCGACGTTGCCAAGTCACCATCTCTCACTTGGCATGCCATGAGAGAAAAAATGAAAATCATCAAAAGTACCTAACCTTTAACATTTTTCATACAAAACGAATACCGCTTGATACAATTATTTTAACAGAAAAATATTTGTAATTTCATCATTTAATGATTCTCAGTTTTTCAAATTAATATCAAGAAAATTACGATTGTTATTTAATGAAACAGTCGCTTTAACATCAATCGGGATATAGGGTTCGCGTGTTAAATATGCAAATTTCAATGGTCAATTTTTACAAATTTAGTGCCGCAAGGACTATTGAAAAAAATTTCTACGAATAAAGGACGCTTATAAATATGTATATTCAAAGTTTTAAAAAGATTGCAAGAAAACCGATTTATTAAGGAACGTCCTTAAAACAGTTGAAAGAAACTCTCATAGTATCTTTGGATATTTTAAAGGCTTTCGATCAGTCTGGCTCAAAAATTTTTGCCGAATTGCCCAAATTTGACTCAACTCAAAGATCTGTAAATGGATTTATTTTATTTTTATTTCAGACTATAGTTAATATCAAGGTTCTGGTAGATGAAAAGTTATTCTCTTTCCTCTATATATCAGAGGTCTCTCAGGGTTTAAATTTTTTTTCAGTTTGTTTAAAATTTAATTTTCTTTATTTTTTAGGAATGTTATTCCGTTATTAGTAACTTCCTTCCCTATAGGCAAAAAAAAGCAAAATCCAGTTTTTTCATTGATAATATTAAAAGTTATCTATATGTTTGTGTGTGATTTGTGGCATTAGATGGGTTTTACCCTGATTGAAACTGTCCTTGAATAGATGCAAAGTCTTTTTATGAAAATTATATATTATATCTTGTGGAAGTTGCAAGAATCCTCTAGGTCAGCGGTTTCCAATCTTTATGATACTACGCCTCACTGAAAAAAAAAATTACGCCCTCCCCCCACCATTAGGTAGCATACTCGTAATTACTCGTAGAAAAAAAAACTCTCCAATGTAACAATAATTCATGAATGTTGTTGAATACTCGCCACTAATTTGTCTATTAGCACTTAAATTGCGTTACTTTTAAAGCTATTCGCATGTAAGAGTCTATCGGAGTCGATTACGTTGGTTCGTTTTAATATTGACCATTGTGGAAAACCCTTTTCGCACAGATATGTGGAAGCAAAAGGAAATCTACTCTTATTAAACTAGCAAAAATTATAATATATATCCAATCGGGTTCTCGAAAACGGCTCTAACGATTTGGATGAAATTCACGGGTTAGGAGGGTTTTGTGTTGGCGATTCGATCTGTCACGGTCTCATCGTCGGCTAAGTTGTTTTCGATGGGTTTTTTGTTATTTGAAATAATTATTCACAGGTGTATATTTACATTTTTATTCAATTTCCTTTTAATTATTAATTGGTTTTTTAATTTTAAATTCCGCTAATAGATTATTACAAATATTATTATAAATATTAAAAGTTAGGCTATTTAATTGATTGTGGGTGAGGAGAGAGGATGGATAAAACCAATCGACTTGATTGGGGAATAATGGAATTGAAATAATTATCGGAAAAGAGGTTTTTTTATCTAATTAGATTTTTCCTCTTATTAAAAACAAGGACTAAAGATGAATAAGGACGACTCGATGGTGGAGAAGTAATCTCCGGAATCGAAGCAAAAAAATACAATGCATACATTAATTAATGTAAAATAATTGGTTAATAAATTTTATTTAATTGATTGGATAGAATTAATATGGAATTGGAATAATTATCGGAAAAGAGGTTTTTTATTTAATTAGTTTTTTCCTCTTATTAAACTTAACAAGGACTAAAGGACTAGAGGTTTTTATTTAATTAGTTTTTTCCTCTTATTAAACTAAACAAGGACTAAAAAGATGATCAAGGATAGTCGATGGTGGAGAAGTAATCTTCGAAGTCGATGCTCAAATACAATGTATACATTAATTCATGTATTTAATTGATTAAAAATTGAGTTTTAAATCCCAAAAACGTATTTTTTCTAAATTAGAATTTGGCAATTTAATTGATGAACTCAAAAATTGTTATTTAATTGAAAACATTATTATACGGTATTTATTTATATACCTATACATATATACACATAATCTGTGGGCCACTACAAGGCTTGAAGTGCAAAAACTGGGTGAGGGAGCGGGGGCGAGGGTGGAGGTTGCAGTAGGGGAGATGTGGGGGTGCAGTGGTGGAGAGGTATGGGGGAAGTGATTTTGTGGGTGGGTGGCATAATTGGGGTGGAGGTGGGGTGAAGTGGTGTGGATCCGGGGGCGAAGGGGGGGGGGTTCTCGGATTAATAAATAGCTTTTACCAGTTACTAAATGTTATATGGCGATGGTGAACAGGTGTGGATATTCTTTCCGAATATGTATCCAAAATTATATCAAACTTTTTTCTTGAAAAGCAAATTCAAACTTATATCCTTTATCAATTCAATCAGAGTGTCATCGTGGGTTGGTGATAAATTGGTATTATCCCAGTTATTATAGGGATCTCGAATCCACAATTTTCATTATTTCATTATTTGGAAAATATTTGTCAAATTTTTCAATTAATTTTTGGACATTGAATTAAATAATTTGTATGTTCTTTATCATCATCTGTAATCATTTGAGAATAATTTGGAAACATTTCGAAAACATTCGATTCTATTCTTCGAATCCATGTACGCAGTTTCATTTTCATAGCCTCTATTTTATCTCGCAAGGAAAAAATATTATGTTGATTTCCTTGCATGGATAAATTTAGTTGGGTTTAGAATGGTGAAGATGTCTGCCAAGTAAGGAAGTTTTGCAATCAAATTTTTGTCTTTGAAAATTTGATTTTTTATCATTTAAAAATATTTTTTTTATTTTTTTTACTTGTAAAGATATAAAAATTTAAAAAATTCTAATATTTTCGCCTGCTGTTAAGAATTGCTGGTTTAGATGACAGTTTAATGACATAAAACCTTTCACTTTTAGGGGAGGATATTAATAATATATACTCATATATTTTCTGATCATGTTCTATCAAGTATTAAATTAATATTTTGAACTTTTATCGTGTATATATATATACTTATACTTATATATAAATATTTAATATCCAGCAGGGTGGATCAAGGGGGAAGGGGCACGTGCCCCCGGCCACAAATTTCAAGAAGTAGCACATTTTGGGAAGCAGGAAATTTTTTGTATAATAGTTGAAGTATAAACCCGTTTTTAGTAAGAACGGGTTCTTACTAGTTTAAATGGGTTTCACTGAATACCTTTGTGGCAACTAGAATTTACTGATTTTGGTTGAGTTTGGTTCAAAGGTTTAGAATCTTCATTTTTGACCACCCGCTTCATTTTGGGTGTTTATTTCCAAAAAATTTTAAAAGAAAATGTCAAAAATTAGAAGTAAAGTTGTAGAAGATGAAAATAAACCCCCAAAATGAGGCGGAAAGTCAAAAATGAAGATTCGAGACCTGAGAACGCAACTCAACCAACATCAGTAAATTCTAGTTGCCACAAAGGTATTTAGTGAAACGCGTTTTAACTAGTAAGAACCCGTTCTTACTAAAAACTGGGTTTTACTGCAACATATATAGCATTATGGGTTGGGCGGAGCGGTGGTAAATTCAACCTTGCCCCCCCCCCCCTTGACAAAAGACCTAGATCTGGCTCTGCTTCCGAGTGATAATGTTTGAAGAGGTTAGTTGCGTACATGGAAACATCGCGGAAATCTAATACACTGAAACCCCTTCAATCCGAACTAATTGGGGCTGTAGCCTGTTCGGATTAGCCGAAAGCTGGTGGCTTGGATATCTTATTGAAGAAAATGGTTCTCTCTCTATCCTTGAGAAGCTGAAGAAAGTTTCAATAAAAGACGTTATTTGCTGGGTTACAGAATCGTGGCAAAATACAAGTGTGAACTTACTGCGGAGATCTTGGAAGAAGCTTTGGCCTAGTTTCGAGTTCGAGAAAACACCTACCCAAACATAAATTTGTCAAAAAACTCGTTCGGATTTCCAGGGTTCGGATTTGAGGGGTTTCACTGTAGTTAAATATAAATTTAGGGTGCCATATTTTATTATTTTATTACTTGAATTGGCTCTGATTACCAATATAAATTACTACTGTATAATATGAAGCATCATATTATTATCTTTGTGAATATTTTTTGCTTGTTTATGGATAGACATTAAGTGAGCTATACATTCTTTTATAAAAGATGAGTTATTAGACATGAATGAGATTTAAGTTTATTTCTCGACGATTTGCATCATAGAAAGCATCGAATCAACAATTTACAAAAGTTCACATATGAGTTCAAAAAACAGAAAAACCTCTTATTGAAAAATATCTTAAGTTAATACACCGTTAAAGAGAGATACCTCATAAATAAAGTAATATTATTATTAATAAATTTTAAGTAAAATTGTTTCTTTCTCTTTCTCTCTATTTATGACTCTTTTTGATTAATACCCTTTCCATACTCTCTCTATTTATATAGGCTCCCTGCAAATCCATTAGACAAAATATGCAGCAACTTCGTGTCAAATGTCAGCGACTCGGGCCATTGACAAGACAGGTCGAGGAGGCTGGCATTGGGCCAGGAGCCAAGCCCACCTAGAACAAATAATCCCACTCCTCGATGGCTAACCTTACACCTCTTATAGCCTAATAGATGTAATTTTAATATAAATATAATAATCAAGCAAGAGTGTAGGCGCTCTAAGTGATAAGCGTCCGTGGCCCCCGGCGCGGCGGAGGATCAGGTTCCCTAAAAGCATAAAGCATCGCCAATTGGCCCTTTGACAGCTCCATCGGCATCGTTCAGGGCACTTATTTGTTCAGGGGATTAAAAATGAATCATTTTTCAATCAGAGGCCTTCTCAGAGTCTTCGACCTCAGGCGCATGTAAATACGGCGCTTATTTATTCTACATTTAAACATGTCTGTTATCAATTTCTTTCTGTTGTTTTATGTGAACTTTTATTGAGACTGAAACAGGATAATATTTTAGATCATCGAGAGATGATAAAAGATGTCACAATAACTTTTCGAACAAACCGCATCCACCAAAACAGAAAGAATTAACATTTTTTTGTTTTTTTCCACCTCTAACGGCAATCTTTCAAGAATGCTAAATTCAGTGATTCATTCTTGTTTGAATTTTCTTATTATAAGATGTTTAAATTTAAAATATGAAGAAGTGATATTTAAAAAAAATATTGTATATTAGAAAATTATTCTAACAGTAAGTACACAATAACTCTTTGATAAAAAGAAGGCACTAGAATAGCGGTCGCCAACCTGTCGCTTGGGAGCTACCGGTAGCTCGTGGCGTTATTTTTGGTAGTTCGCGTCAATTTTTGGTAGATATTAAAAAAGTTGATAGTAAAATTTAATTTAATTTATTTTCTTAGAAAGATGGACTGGTAATCGAAATAAGTAGGTTACAATGAAAGGCAGTCCATAAATTATTTACTTTTATTCAATTTCCGACGTTTCGGAGACTTTTTTCTCTCCTTCTTCAGGGTATTGAATAGCTATTAATGGGTGAGTATAACTCGGTTCCCAGTTGTCTCTCCTTTCAGTGATAGCGACAATATTACAATATTTTCCAACATTATACCATAAGTATCTTGTACCTACTAGCTGCACTTATGGTAAGTATAATGTTGGAAAATATTGTGATATTGTTACTATCACTGAAAGAAGAGACAAATGCGAACCGAATTATACTCACCCATCAATAACTATTCAATACCCTGAAGAAGAAGAGAAAAAGTCTCCGAAACAGTCGGATAATTTATGGACTGCCTTTCATTATAACTTACTTGAAAGTAAAAATTAAAAAAATATTTAATAAGGAATGTTTATTCTAAAATACTTACATACAAATAAATACCTATATTAGAACTTTTTTAATTTTTCTAGTTATCATTGTTTTTTTATAAGGGAATTTTAAAAATTATTTAATAGAAATTTTTTCAAATATTAATTCAAAAGCGCGCAAAGTCAGCCACGACATCTCAGGACAGCGAATGACTAGTTTCTCATTAAACCTTATTAAGACTTTTCAAATTATTAAATTTAAAATTCACAATATTTAAACATTTTTTATAGACTTAAAAATTATTGTATTTTTGTGTACCAGTGGTGTCTGGTCGATGGATGCTGTGGATGTGATGCATCTCTAAAATTTCAAACATTTAGAGTATTTGCATAAATATCGACTTCAAAATTTCAGGAGGGTCTTTAAATTTTCAAATTATTAATAATTCAAATATTTCTATAAAAAACATTTTTTGTTTTAAATAGTATATTGTTTCTCGAAATGAAATAAAATTGTTACATAGTTTCAAGGGGCAATTAAAATATTTTCCGAAAAGGGTGCGGATAGGTTTGAAGTACCAGCCTGGTATATTTTCCAATTCAAGCATGTCAAAGACAAGTACAGACTAGCTTCAGCCTAATAAAAATTGTTCTCTGGTGCGGTGAATTCACTTGATTTTACATGTGATTATTAATTCTATATATATATCCCGAAGATATGTCACGCCTATCGCGATCTTTAGCATTTTTAAAAAACATAAAAATACAAGAATAAGAAAAGATAATATATTTTTAACCAAATTTTTATTTAATATAATAAAACATTTTTCTTCTTATTGTTTCGAAAGATCCCTTCTAAAACACTTCTGTAAAAAAACAGGCCAAGTTTAAAAAAGTAGTGAAATCTACTGTACATCCAAGTTAAATTCGCCAAGAATATTTAAGTCGAGACAATAGTACTTTCAATTAAAATGCATTCTTCCCATTTTAAATGATTTATAAATTCAAAATTTTTAATTTAAATTATTTTCCTGAAACTTGTCTATTAACCATTAGGGAAAATTAATTCGTGAAATTAAATCATAAAAAAGTGCAGTTTATATAGCTTAGAACTAAGTTTCTTTTTATATGGAAAGTACACGCTCCGTTTATAATTAATTGTTTTAAAAATCAACCAGTATATAAATAGAAATAAACTAATGGTTCAAACTATTATATTTCTTTAGAAATTGAAATGATTATATATTAATTTATGTATGCACAGAAAAATCTGAAATATACCTATATCACTTGACTGTGCAGAGGCTTAGTGAATTCTCGTTTTAAAATTGAGTAATTAAAAAAATATTTCATGGGTCTCTCAAAAAAGTATAATAGAACAAACTGGATTAGCTCATTTGAATAAATACTCCAATTGTTCATTTAAGGGGCTCGTGACTGTTTATCATTTTTATAAGAAAATTCTCAAATTTTTACCATCGAATCATTGATGTATTAAAGATTTATTTGGGAAATTTGAAGTTGATCGTCTGTCCCATTACCGAGAAATAAATTATTGAAAATTGTCTTTCTAACATGGAAGTAAATGGACCGAGCTTTTAAAAGGGCTATAACTTCTAAACAAATTATACCATTTTCAACAAATTTATACAGATCAATAATTCAACTTTTATGAATCGAATGATACATTTTTCAAAAGATTTGACAGTCTAGTTAATTAGTTATTCATAAATGTAAAAATAAAAAGTTATTTGCAGCCAACAGAATATACCAAAAGCATTAGTTTAGAATTTCAACTCTATTTCTTGAAATCGTTTTTGTGTTAAATAAATGTTTTTATAATGAGAAAAAATTATCTCAATATTCTTTTTATTAATATTATCAATACAAAGATTTGTATAACCACATTATTAACAATTTTTTTATTAAAAAATTTAGTAGGCAGAATTTGTCACTCTGCAGAAATACAAAAGATTTTTTCGTAGATCAACCAGATGGATAAGCTGTCCCGAACCTCCTTAAGCTGGAAAGTTTATTTATTTTCGAAGGTCGCACCTTAAAAATCTACGTCATCGTTTAATTTTTTATTATTAATTTATTATTTAAACTATTTTTTTTATTTTTTTTTTAATAATGGATCTTAAATAATGAATGATTTTTTTATTGTAAAAATAACAAAAAGCCCAACAGAATACACCGTTCCTGATTTCTAAAATGAATGACTTCTGGAGACTTTAATGGATCATAAAAAGAAAATATAAATAATAGGGGACCTGTTACCTACTTCATAGTTGAAATGCCTACAATTTATTGATTCCCCTCTTATTCGAGCCAATTAAAAAACACTTAAAATTATCTCGAAATAATAGCCTTAAGTTCGTGCTTTAATTGACTATTTTTTTACAAACTATGTGGAACCAACAAAAAATAAATAAATATTATTCTTTTTAATTTGAAATTCAGAAAGGTATTTATTGTTTAGAATAATGAAAATGATATTTTTTCTTTATAAATTTTATTAAACCAATTATTTTACATTAATTAATGTATACATTGTATTTTTGCTTCGATTCAGGAGATTACTTCTCCACCATCGAGTGTCCTTGATTCATCTTTAGTCCTTGTTTTTAATAAGAGGAAAAATCTAATTAGATAAAAAAACCTCTTTTCCGATAATTATTTCAATTCCATTATTCCCCAATCAAGTCGATTGGTTTGCTAATCTCCGTCTCCTCCATTTCTCTCCTCCAATTCGCTCCTCATCCCGTTAATGAAAATGATATTCAGAAAAATAGTTTTTAATTATAATGTTGATATATAATCTCGGTGAGAATTAAAAGCGGAAATAACATAAATAGATCTGGATTAGATAATATAAGCTCTTCATTTAAATCTTAAAAGGTTTGATTTTCAGACAAGGGTTTTTCTTATTCACCAGTTTCTAAATAGGGAACCTACGTTCAATTCTTTCTTGAGAAAGATATTGGGTTTCATTATTCAAAACGCATTGTCAATCGAGGGATATAGGTAGAGGAACTAAGCAAGAAAATATTAGAATTTTGATAACTCATATTAAACTATATTAATTAAATTAAACATAATTTGATTTCAAAATCATTTTCAGATTTAATGGATTTTGATAAGGCAGTCCAAGGTTTAAAAAATAGAGATACTTATAACTATAATTTTTATTCAAAGCCGACGTTTCGGAGGAATATTCCCTCCTTCTTCAGGGTTTTTGGTCAGTGAAGGAAATACAATATGATATACCCCTCTGTCTTCTCTCTCAGAGTGAAATGACACATTGTATTTCTTTTAGTGACCAAAGAAGAAGAAGGAATAAACCTCCGCTTTGAATAAAAAAGATAGTTATAAGTATCTCTCTTTTAAACCTTTGACTACCTTATCAAAATCCATTAAATCCACTTATCTGTACATCTTTTTCAATCGTATTTTCCAGATTATCTAAAGTCTATAATTGTATATCCCTGACTAAATTTATAAAGTTAAATAATTCAAAAAATATGGTTTCTAGATTCTATTTACTCTGTTTATCGTTTCAAGTCTCTAGACATCGGGAAGTTAGTTAAAAATCGATTTCAAAATATTTACCGAACAGACAGACAGACAGACAAGAAAGCGAGTAAATAAAAACGTGGTAACTTTACTCCATGATTTCATATATTTCAAATTACGACAAGTAAATAAAAATTTAAGTGAAAACAATACTTCTTATATACCTATGTATTAAAATTTCGAAAACTCGCGCGAAAATATTTCAAACATGGTAACGCCTGTAGGGTATGCAATTGCTATGCTTTTAGGATTGATTTGTAAGCTAACTGAAGGGAGTTACCATGAAGCTGCAAAATTGGTACCGGACAGACAAATAAACAAACATATAGATAAGAAAATAAGTTTATATTACATTGTCATCCTGTTCTGAGCTATCTTTTAAGATTCAAGCTCTAAAATCGATTGAAAAATTTCGTCCCGACATGAACATATTTCTCAAATTTGGATTGCTGTCTTAAAAAGGTTAAGAACCACCGGTTTAGTCAACTGTCATATGTGCAGGTATTGAGTAACTACATATTTAGTTGAAATTTATTCTAACAAGTTCTTATTAATAAACTGCATATCTGTATCCAGTTTCAACTTTCTAAATCATACTGTTAGGTGACAAAAATGTAGCCAAATCACAAATGTACCGAGTCTTGAAAAAGTTTTCATTTTTTTTTCAGGCGGTCGTCTGTCTCCTCGAGTGTCTCTCCTGAGAAAGAAATATCTTGGCAAGAAAACGTTCGAAATCGTTCGGTAAACAATTCTACTACTCGACAAGCGATGTCGATGGTTTTGGATCCTGCTGAAGATGACAAGATTTTCATTGATATGTCGCAAAGTGACATCGAAGAGAGTGAAACTCCTCCGGAGCGAATTGCCAACTAAAGTCTTCAGACATAGCCGTAGTAGTAATAATCAGAGTAATTTTATGTTCAGAAGGAAGTTTACGACTGAATTAATAACCTAAATCAAATGTTAGGTAAGATAATGGTAATAGTGTTAATCCATTAGCTTGCCTGCAACCCAAAGTAATTAAAACATAAGAAGAAGAAAAGCTCATAAATTGTCTCTAATTAAGATTATTTCTTAACGCAACTTTGATTTAATTTTTATTCAAAGCTAACTAAGATCATTTACATGAATTTAGATAGGAATCGGACATTTCTATCACATTGGTTAAAGAATTAAAAAAGAATCTATTGTTTTATTTCTGATTAAGTAAATGTAAAATACATAATTTTAAGAAAAAATTTATATTTAAGTTATATAATTCCTCCACAACTTAAGTGACTTAATTTTTAAATTGAAAGGTATTTTTAGTCACAAACTAATAAAAGACAATAATTTTATTTAATTATTATTATTTATATTATTAATTCACTAAACAGTTTTGGTCACCACTGGTTTACCATCTTCAGTAGTACTAAAATTTGAAAAATGAAACATTTCGTCAATTTTTTTATAAAACAATTACATAATACAACAATTAGAGAAGTTTGAATTCATACATACAATTTGGTTCAAGTTCCGGAAATTGTGACAATGTATGTTTGTATACATAACGAGAATTGATTGCGTAATATGATAATTAAGAAAAAATAAAAATAAAAATAATATTTCAATTGGTCATCAGTTCCAAATTGATTCTAGTCAAGAATAAATGTTTTTTATGAATTATTGCTATATATGAATGATATAAATGTGTGAAATATCTATGTTAATACTCGTAAGTTAAGGATGGTTTATGTATACAAAGTGACAATTTCCGGATCTTGAACGAAATTGTATGTATGAATTCAAACTTCTGTAATTGTTATATTATGTAATTGTTTTATAAAAAAAATTGACGAAATGTTTCATTTTTCAAATTTTAGTACTACTGAAGATGGTCAACCAGTGGTGACCGAAACTGTTTGGTGAATCAATAAAATAAATCAAAATAATTAACTGAAATTATTGTGTTTTATTGGTATGTGACTGAAAGAACCTTCAATTTAAAAATAATTTATATTTAAGGTCCAAAATCAAAGATTTTAATAGAATATTTTTACAATGCATATCAGAAGACTTTGTCCCCTCAGGAGTTGAACCCGATTACTAAAACGCTTGCCGGAGCTTGTTATTATAGTTCTACAATCGAGAAAAAAAATTATTCCTTCAGATTAATTATTTTAATGAATGGTCATTGTATGAAAACTTTTTCTGATTGAGCTGAACAGAGTAAAAATTTCGCGCTTTCTTTAATTGTATGTCAGATTGTGTTTTTGTCTCGAGGGTAGAACTAACAAGCCCGGAAAGCGTGTTAGTACTCGGGTTCAACTCCTGAGGGGACGAAGTCCTCTGATATGCGATGTAAAAATATTCTATTAAAATCTTAGATTTTGGACCTTATATTTAAATTTTTTCTTAATATATTATTTGATTTATATCGTGAGTTATATTTTTGAGAAAAAAATTCATTTTATTTTCAAAAAAAGATACTCAAACCTTCGGGTAAATTATTGTAAAAAAATACATTTTATCAAACGAAAATTGGAATAAAAAATAATTATAAATGAAATAATATTTAGAGAAAAATAAAAAGTATGCATAATATTAATATTGTTCCATAACCTATTATTATTTCAAATTCTTACTTTTATCCTAAAAGAAATTAGGTATCAAGAAAGAAGACGAAAGGGGGGAGGATGCCCCCCCCGACCTCTGAAGAAGGACCGGGGCTCACCAAATAAAATCGGAAATAGTTGTTTTCCGCGTGATTTTAAGAAATATTTAATAAGAGAGGGTCTCGATAACATTTAAGCATAATAATGTCTCGCCAGCTCAGCCTATTTTTCTCCTCAAAGAATGAATTTTTGATACTATTAGAAAATAAAGTAACTGGGTGTAGAATTAAGGAAAATATCATAAGTTAAAGATTTTTGGATTAAAAATTAAATTCTTAATTTGGAAAAACCTAAGCTCTAAAATGTGTTTAAGTATTTTCTAAATAGTAAATATCAAACAACAAGGGTCTTTCAAATTTCAAGATCTATAGGAAATGCAACTTCTTAGTAAAAAAAAATATTATAGTGTCAAATTTGGTTATATTTTTTGTTAACATATTTTAGAAAATTAACATTTTATTTTAAACTTTTATTATATATTATTATTTTTAATAATAGTAAGAAATTTATCATAATAAAAATATTAATATTTAAATTAAGATAAGAATGTATATTAGGGGGACACGCAAAATTTTATCCTTTTTAGACCCCCCTTTGTCACGCTGCGTCACATTTTCTGGGACCCCCCCCCCAACAAATATAACGTCACAAAAACTAGACCCCCCATCTATAAACGATTTGTTGCTGACAAGTTAAGAAAAAATGTGCGAACATCACGTTTCCTTAGACCCCCCTCCTTGTCACATATCATCACGCTAAGTAATACCACCCTCCCCTGGTTGCGAAAGTATTTTATGAATGGCCCCTTATAGACAATTCGACCCTTGCTGTAAAAATGGACAAGAAACAATGGCCAAACAATAAAAACATTAAATCTTGGGGACATAATGCCACAGGCATCTGCGATGTTTAAACTAAGATAATTTAGTAGTTATGCACGTTTGAATATTTTATTTTAAACTAAAAAATTTGATCAAAATAGAAAAAATAAAATTGTTTTTTAAATAACTTTTAACTATTATAATTAAACAAAATCTACCACGACTCTCCAGAAACCTTAGAAAAGTCTACATCCACAGCAGAGCTACAAGGCGTTGAGCAGGTAAGGGTTCTCTTATACGACATAGTATTTTATAGTAGATTTTCTTGGCTTTATATTTACCTTTAAGTAAGTATCAAATAGATAATTTTGGGGTGGGCAACAAGGTAGGTATGTCGCTAGTATCTAATAAAATAATTTTACTTAAATTTATCTCAACAATAGCTGATGGTGTGAATAGTTAGAAAATAGTAAGAAGGATCGATAGTAATTTCATCATTCTGGCAAATTACTGATTGGTATTTATTATTTACTTTCATGTTTTCCACTAGATAACACGCAGCCCTGGCATATTTAAGTCAATTTAAGAATTTAATTAACACAAGGTTCTTAGGTTTTATATATAAATAAAAATAGATTTTTTGAAAACGCATAGGTATTTTTAAAAATAGTTTTCGTACATATTCAGAAACAAAAGAACAGGAACAAAAAAACTTTTTCTATGTGACTTGTAGTTTAGCTTGTTTCCTGTCACCTTATAATTATTGGATGTTAAAATCTACGTATATAACTATCAGTGGCGGGAGGTGACTTTTCAATTAGAGGATGCTATCCAAAAAACCCCCTTCATTTTTTTCTTCCCTCGTTTTTGTAAAATTAATCGTCGTTAACCGCATCTCATAGAATTTTTCGTTAAATTTCAAATTTAATATTAGATTTTTTCAATTGATAATATTAAAAACAAAGCAGATAGTATATTTTCACTAAGGCTACTTGTGCTGAATATTTTAATTCCTTTTATAGTTAAAAAGTACATTTTTGACTTTAGCCTTAGTCATTTGAAAGCTATACTGCAAATTAATTGTACTAAATCAAATACTTATACTAAAACATCTTTTAGTTCTTCTGATTTTTTATGCAGTTTATATACAATATTTTACATGAAAGTCATTTTTAAACCTCATAAAATCAAAGTATTTTGTTGTTTTGAGTTTCCCTTATTGTTATATATGAAAATGTAGATAATTAAAAAAAATAAAATAAATAAATAAATAAAAATAAAAAATCTAATAAATTAAATAAATTTACCTAAAATTGTTCAAATATCAAATTTGGACTAAATTTACTTACTCTAGAAAGTTTCATAATTTTAAAATAAATCAAAGCGAAATAAAGATAAACGAAATTCAAATATGGTATGATAAAAGTCTTGACGTTTTTAAATTTTAGAGATGCGCTGCATCCACAGCATCCATGGACCACACAACCACTGATAACTACATAAATATATAAATTATAGTAATATATTCAAAACAGTTTATAAAATATTCATGTTTCCTTTTCGATAAAAAATATATTTTAATTAGTAATCCTAATTATTTCAAGCCAACTGCCGGCTAATTTTCATAGATTGGTTGTAAATCTCCCCATTTGAAACGTTTTATTTTCTTGGGCAGAAGGATAAACGATTTTTTCGGCTCTTTTCATCCAAACAATAAAGAAATCTTTATCTTATTCCTTATGACTATCGGAGAATCTTGACATGGAAACTTCATGATTATTAATCGCTCCCACTAAGTTGTAAATCAGTGAAGGAAGGGCTGCTGCCTGGTAAAGACAGCGGAGGATCAGCGCAGCGACTGGTCCGTGGTCCAGGACCAGGACCAGATCGAGGAATGCCACATGCAGCTCATTTTCAATAAACAAAGAGAGGCTAATTAAATCATTATCGTACAATTAATCTTCCATTGGAAAGGAGTGATATAATTGTTTTATCCATAAATTAGATTGCTATTAATTGTTCAAAATTCCTCTGCTCTCTTAATATATTATCTCAATTAAATGGTAAACTCGGCTGTCAATTATCTAGAAAACAAGAATGTTCTCTCAAAGAGTGTATGATAAAATTAAAATTGATATTATATTATGTTTCATTATTAGGTATAGGCTAATTTTTGACTATACTGGGAATGCCTTTTATAACCTTAAGGGAATTTTGTAACGTTGTACTTAGCAGCATTAATATTTATCCATCAAACAATTCCATTTTAGAATGACCACTGAAAAACTATAATTAGAAAGGCTGTGAATATGCCAACAGAATACAGGATCTCTCAAAATTTTGCTTTCTGGAATTTGTGTTTTGAACATGGCAATGTGGTTGATGTAAAAAATTAAATAATGTTCAAGAGTTTTTTAATTTTAAAGGTAGGTACACTCTACTTTTCAAGAATAAAATTAATTGATACTGTTGTTCCTATCAAAATATTGTTTAAATGTTACTTTCATTTTATAGTTTATATTAATAAACTTAATAATAAATATACATTTTAAACAATTTTTTTAATAGTTGAATAAAAGATTTCACTGTCGATGGTAAAAGAATTGTTTTTATTTTAGGTTAAAAATAAAATAAAATGAGAGAGTCTTCTGTTTTTTAAATAAAATAATTTTTAATTATTTCTAGAGACTATAGTTTCGAAGGCATTGCCTTCATCATCAGTCTATCACAAATATTTCAAATTAGTTACAAATTGTATTACAATATGTATAAATCTTAATTTGTAACTAATTTGAAATATTTGTGATAGACTGATGATGAAGGCAATGCTTCGAAACTATAGTCTCTAGAAATAATTAAAAATTATTTTATTTAAAAAACAGAAGACTCTCTCATTTTATTTTATTTTTAACCTAAAATTTTTTAAACTCCTTATTTTTGTATTTTTACTTTATCCAATGCGAAGCATGGGTAAAGTATTATAATCGGTCTCGCGACAAGCGCGGCTTCATTTTATACAGGAAATAGAGACCTCCCCAAATTAGGAATATATATACCTAAGCCTCATTTGGGGGAGTTGAATATTTTTACTTTTTGCTCTGCTAAATATTAGTAAATTAAAAGAGACAATAAAAGAATGGGTCCTCTGTTGAAAATATTTAAATTTTTAAATTTTTAAATTTATAAAGAGACTATAGTATTGAGGACTTTGCCCTCTTCATCAGTCTATTACATTTTATTCACAGGAATTTATGTGGGAAAGTGAAAGCTTTAAGTGAAAGATTTAACCCTCAAATTAATGAGCAATAATAAATCCTAGAGATAGAATCATCACAATATCACATTTCAAATGTCAGGTTTCCTTCCAAAAAAATTGTTTCTCTGGGTAGAAAGTTTTAAGATAGGTCAGTGAAAAAATATGAATACATTTTCAATTCATTAGCTATGGTAAATGGACAGATTTTACTTTACCATACAGGTTATGGTCAAGTGTTGTAATCGTGCATCAAAAAGTGCTTTTTTTGCTTCTTTTTTTCAAAATAACTAAAAAACGGCTGAAACTATTTTGATTAAAAAAATTGAGCGCAACCATGGCATTTCGGTCTACAAAAAGCCCTAATAAGTGAACATCGAAAAACTTATATTTTTCGAGATAATAGCTGTTTTGTCAAAATGTCTGTTATTCTGTTGTTAGTATGTGCGTTACCAAATTTTTGTGGGCGAGCTAACTCAAAAACTAGTGTGAATATCAAAACAAAATTTCACACGTAGTTTTGATGCATTGAGATTAAGTGTTGATTAGATTTTGGTGCATATCGACCCGAAATTAAGGGAAGGGGGGGGGGGGTCAAAAAATGAAAATCTAGGCCCTTGTACCAAAAACAACCAAACTTTGTATACATAATCAGTGGGCCTCCATAAATCTAAAAATTCAAAAATCAAACGCCCAAAATGGGGGGAGAGGTCAAAAAAATGAAAACCCTGGCCCTTGTACCAAAGTCAACCAAATTTTGTATACCTAATCAGTGGGCCCCCAGTAGTCTAAAAATGCAAAAACTAACCCTCTTACATGATTATAAATAATTTTATTAAATATTAAATACAAGAGAGGGGCTAGTGTGTATGGTAAAGTCAAGTGGATGGCGACATCAGAACGTGTCAATTTATTTAGATAGAAAAAACCAAGGAAAACCTTGCAAAGTCAGAAATCAGGAAAAAAATGAATTTTAAATTTCTGAGAATTTCTGAGTTTTTTTTAGTTTTTAAACAAATAGAGGAAAAGTTGAAGTTTATTAAGAACTTCAGTCATAAGAACTCATTGGTTTGTTAAAAATTAGACCATTAGAGAATGCTGCGTAAGAAATCGTGTACCTACTAACTAATTGCACTAGAAATAAAATTAAACTTGATATCAAAGATCTTCATTTTTTTATTATATTTCTTTCAAAGATTTCGCTTAGAAAATTCTTTTATTTTTTTATATTTTACGATCGCTTTCCAGTTCAACTGGAACTTCATCTTCACGTTATTTTTAATTTTAATAATAGAATCTCCTAGACTACTTGGTGGGGTTTTTTATTGTCTTCCTAAATCAAACGCAAACAAATTTATTAATTCATTTTCTAATAAGAAGACCGTTTCTTGTTCAAGCGAGCTTAATTGGTTCTTGGACTTAATTATGTTGTCGTGGCGATTGACTCGAACCTGCATTGGATCTTGTATCTTTGATATATTATCCAAAATATAACCTTTACATTTGAAATCTATTTATTTCGAGGAGTTTGGGGTGTGGTGAGCACCGAGAAAGCTACTCAACAATCGTGTATTCAATCGAATATTATATATAGATGATCAAGCGGCGTGCAATTAAAATGGATTTATATTGATTGGCCAATGATAGAGTCGACCGAGTCGGTGAGCTGCGTTAGCCAATGCAATTTTTCAACTTGCATTTTCTTTCCACTTGGCTTCCAAGTAATTTAAAATCTAATTGAGATTTTCAACTCACATGAATATTCTTTTTTTTCTTTTTTTATTAATGAAATCGATGTAAAAAGGGGTAGACTGAGATGATGCAATACTTGACAGGCCCTTGTTTCACCGAAAACAAGTGTTTTCATCTGTTATTATTTCATACGAGCTTTTCGTGCGTGCCTTCGGCACGCCCTCGAAGCTCGGCCCTCCGGGCTGGTGCCCTGGCGGGCAGCGTCTCGGTCCAAAAATTCTATTCCTCTTAAAAAACCACGTTTAAAATAAAATGAGAAAAATGTACTTGCTTTTGTATAATGGTGTATTAAATTATTTGACCACGGCACTGTAGTTATAACTCTTGATTATTAATGATATACTTTTGATTATTAATGATATATTCAAAGCAGAATCAATGAAGAAAATCGTGTATAGAGTAAATATATGATAGGGATCCCCAAATCCAGATGGTAAAAATCAGAGTCGCCAAGACTTGATTTTTTTTGCTTAGGTTTTTTTGTGTGTCATTTAATATAAAAAATTAATTAATAGTGCAAATTATTAAAAAATAAACAAATAATATATAAAATATAAATCCAATAAGATGTGAATAATTTCTTCTGTGCGCAAAGAAAAGCGAATTGAATATTAAATTTTTGAGTGGCGGGGCGGGGGGGGGTGAGGAATAATTATCGATATATTTAATGTTTCTTAATTTAAAGTCTTTTAGAGTCTTTCATCTCAAAATTTGAGTGCAAATTAAAATTATATTTCAAATTTGCCTGGTTAATGAAAATCAACTGGAGCTGTCAGTTTAAAATCCTAGCTGACAATTATATTTCAAATTTGCCTTGTTAATTAATATATATTCAATGTTTTTTAATTTAAAATCAATTGGTGTTTTTTCATTTTCATTCGAGTTCAAATGAATACAATATTATCTCGACACAAAGTCTAAATCAAAAATTTATAGTTTTAGTAACTGAAATCATGGTATAAATATTAATGTCAGATTGGTGTAGTGGATAAAGCAGAGGACCTTAGTTCAAGAGTTCGTAGGTTCGATTCTAGTCAAGAGGGAAATTTTTTTAGAGAAATTTCTCTAAGCGTTGTTACAAATTAATCTAGATCAATATATATAGTATTATTATTTTAGAATCAATATGCTAATGCATTGCAATTATTTGAGACGACTGTGGGTCAGGGGTCAGAGTGTCGGGTCGCTGTCCTGAAGTATACTGGTTCGAGACAGTCTCGGCAGATATTTGCAGTCGCCTCCTCTTGGAAAGCAATGTCAAACTACTAGAGGTATAATTGCCTAGTCAATCTCTCTAAACTATCCGTTCGGAACCGGCGTTAAAAAGTAGGTCCCGTATATCTGTGTAAAACAGCTAAACACACTCAGCACAGGTATATGTGGAGAGGTGCCGAAACGTCAGGGAGACCTGATATGGCACTTAGAGAAGAAGAAGATACATTATTTGAAAAATAATCAACTGGTGGGGTCACCACACGACTTTCACATTCTCACTTATTTGAAATCATCGCAACACTCGTATTTTACACCCCCTTCATTTATTTCAATCGGATTAAAATTTATACACGACTAATATTACTCATGACACTTGATAAGTACACCAATTTTTAAAAAACTCGTTAGTGCCGTTTTTGAGAAAAAAAAAACGAAAAATCATTCATGTAAATGGCAACTTCCAGTGTTCCGATTCAATTGACTGATTTAATGTGCCACGCAGAGGGGGCCAGCCCTTTACAAAGAAGATAACAGATTTTTTACAAATAATCATTTAACAAACACCTCATCAGCCGTCCAAACAAAGCGCCAGATGTTGTGTCTAATAATTAGACTAATGCATATATGGGCGCCGGTAGATCAATATCTCCAGAACAGCGGCCAGAGTGTTGGGAGCACCAACAGTGCCCCACAACTGTACAGTACACATTAAGATAAATAAAAAAAAATAAAAAATAAATATGATAAGTAGTATTAATAAAATAAAAGCTTGTTGTACTCCTTGTGGCCTATTTCGAGCTTAATTTTCGAATTTCGTAGCTCTGAAACTTATGGTTGCAGAAACGCAGGGGGTACATACATACATACGCATTGACCAATTGATTTTAGGCCTCTAGAGACCACAATATGCGGTTTTATGTCCTAAATCCGGTTTCAAAATACATATTAAGGGCATCGATTCCTTCCACCTAGAAGTTACAAAATGAAATTAACTTTTTTCATCTCAGAGATAGAAGCTCTCAAGTGTCAGGGCCCAGGAAGCCTTCACATTATATTCTATAGAATATAAATGTGAAAGTAAAAATTTAGTTGCTGTGAAAGTAAAACATTGTTAAAGGTCTTGACGAAATGATCCCAGCAAAAGGACTTGGGTAATAAAGGCTCAGTTCGTGTAATAAAAACCGTAATAAAGTCCTCATTACTTTTTTGGAAAACGGTTTTTATAAATCGAACTTGGCCTTTTTTTACTCAAGTTACACGATACTGTAGCGGCATTAATAGGATCCAGTTTTACTTTTTAAACGGATCTCTAAAAATGGACACTTAATAATTTTAAAATAAGATTAATTAAAATATTTTTTTAAGAAAACTTTGACTTTTCCTGTAACAAAATTGACATATTACGATGTCGTATGCTATCTCGTCGAGTCTATTTTGGTATACTCCAGCGCTAAGAATCTACAAAATCAACCCAAATGTGGTCCTCCCCTCTTACTTTTCAACCCTTTGATATAATCATATATTTAAAATTAAAAAAAAAATACTTGTTTTAATTTATTTTATTTGAAAAATTATTTAGTGTTCTGTATTACAGTACTTTTTCTTCTGCATATATGGATGATTATCAAAAAATATCGAAAAATGACTGATAATTTGATGGAAATTTTTTTTAATTATTATGGAATTTCTTTTGTTAATTTGATAGTACATGAGCTAATTGTCTAAAACAATATAGTGGTGGCCCAACTTTTTTGAGTTTAAAGGTGGGTGAAGGGGTCCATATAGTTATGGGTTCAGAAGCGTTCCAAAAAAAATATGTGATACCCAGTAAAAAATTCAGAAAAATGGTGAGAGACAACATTGAACACAAACTTTATTTTTTTACTGGTTTACTGGACCGTAGCTTAGAAAAGCAACAATTCGTATGAGAGAGGTGAGGGAATGAGTAAACGAAACATTATTACAGAAAAGTAGAAAAAATAACTTTATATTCCCATGTGAATGTACGATACTTTATTAATACTAGAAACACCCACAAATATATGATAAATAATAAATAAATAAGCGCATAACTTTTTAAAACACTGAGTGAGGGAACGACGGGTCAAAATGTAAACTTGGAAAAAAATTATTTTTAATAGTTTTAACACTAAATCTCATAACTCATAGTCCAGTCTGGCATATTTTTAGAATATCAATATTGCCAACTTCTAAAACAATAAGGAGGCGTTCACTATATAATTTGAAATTATGTTTCAATCCTACTTTTACAAAAGGGTGGGGGGATGGTTCGTTTTTTGAGGACGAATTTAAAAATTTATTTTGGGACTTTCCCGTTTGTCGTTTTTAAACTAAATACCCATTTATGTACAGCCAGTACTATTATATATGAATAAATAATAAGATGATAGAAAGTTATAATAAGCTTTTTGAATTAGGTCTTTGAATCTATGTGAATTTGGTGGTTGAGACACAGTGAGGGAATGTTTTTTACGGTATTGACTTAGGCATATATTTTTTATTTAATATAAAAAAGATAAATATGTTATATATTTATTTAATATTTTACCCAGTAGCCTATATTCCCAGTCAAATATTTATTTATTTTTCTTGACCATGGCGGTTTTCTGCCTATTTATTTATTTATTTTTTATTCATTGACTACGGCAACTTCCTGTCTACTTATTTATTTGAATGTTTTTTAAATTATTTATTTTTAAACATTTCTTTAAACCCAGTAACATATTCTATTTATTTTTTATTTTATTTAATTGATTATTTATTTATTTATTCTTCCCCCAGTGTATTTATTTATTTATTTTTATTGTTTGGACGACGTGCGGTATTCCCTTTTTTTATTTTTATTATTATTTTATTCTTGGCCGCAGCATACTAAGGTTTCACACCGTTCTGCTGTGGCCACACCCTGAGCCACTCAACCGGATCCTGAGTGGGAGGATCGGAGGGCTATAAGGAGAGATGTGGAGGCCCTTAAAATAAATAAATAAAATAATATTGTACGCCTAGGGATGTAGTTTCATAAAAAATTCTTTGTTACGAAAACTTAGGATCCGATTACACAGGAATCAACAAGGACATCAATTTCGATTTTTTTTTAGATTCAGCCATATGTCTTTGTATTTATTTAATAAGTGGATTTTATTTTTGAAAAGTTGTTGTTACTTGCCCCTGGCTGTGAATAGAACAAGGCTTAAAAACATCTTATTACAGCTGCATAAAATACTCTTGACCATTTATAGTATTGCACCATAATGTTCTTTCTATTGAGTGAGTTGGCAAGTGATAATAAATTCACGACAATTTCATGTTGAACAATTATAGATCAGTTCACACGTCACAATTAAACATATATATATCTCACTTGAAACATAAATGGATTTTGTTAGAAAGCGTGCGTTCTACAAACACAATACAGTCTAATTTCTTGTGATCAAAACCGTTATATATCATAGGAATCCCAGTCATCAGTCAGTTCTTTGTATATAATGAAAGCGGTAATAAATTTCGCCGGTTAGACGAATACAATTAAATTGGCTGACCGAAGAGATCCGCCCCTCTTCACTCAGATGTGGCCACATCATCGACAGGTTCCCTGGGCTGGGCAAACCGATGGGACCACCGAGATGAGAACCCGCGCGAATACATAAATATCGGCGGTGCGTTAATTAGTTTTAATATTTATTAAGAAATATGATTGAACTTCAAGATTCGTGAGCTGGGATTATTTCAAGAACAGATATCAAGAAATTGGTGAACTGGAATGCGTCGTAAATTCACGTCCGGCACTATATATTAATGAGTTATTAATGGGTGTAATTATAATTATCTTAATTATTAGAAAATAGTAAGAAAATTTATGTTCTCTTTGTAGTCGGTGAGCGTTTTGATTGAAGGAAATCCCAAGGGAATAAATCTTTGGTTATTAAATCAATTATCTCCATTGAAATTGAACTTTTTTGGCTGGCACGCTTAGAGAATGATTCAAGACATGCACTCCTTGATCGAAGTTGTAATCGGAAAATAACTGGTAGCTATTATCACAAGATCGAAACGAAGGAACTAATTTCCTTCAAGATTTAACACAAATCATTCAAAGGGAAAAGTTCACCTTTGTAATTAATAGCCCAATTTGAAGAAAATGACGAAGGGGGAAGATACTCTCAACGTAAAGAATGTCCGATCAATAAAATGAATTCGAATAATAAGGAATTATCGATAAGGGAAGAGGGGAAATCCATTTTTATAAAAGTTGTGGAAAGACACAAAAAATAGATAATAATATTATCTTGAGTTTTTTCAAATATATATATATGTTGCAGTAAAAACCTGTTTTTAATAAGAACGGGTTCTTACTAGTTAACGCGTTTCGCTGAATTCCGAGTGGTGAACCGCGATTGGAATTAGGTGTAAGGGCGGATCCAGGAATTTTTATGGGGGGGGGAGGGGAGAATGTATATAAAGTGCCCGATGTATATTAAGATATACTTTTTATCTCGAAAGTGTGTCGCGATCGAATTGTCCAAGCGGGGGGGGGGGGGGGGGGGGGTCAGAGACGCCACACACACACATATATATATAGAACTTTATTTTCAATTTTAAAATTTTTTAAAAAATAAATGTTTTGATTATTTTTTTACAAATTTTTTTTGCCAGGCACGGGCCTTCTATGGGGGGGATCGCCCCCTCCGCCCCCCTGGATCCGCCCTTGTGTACACTGTCTTTGGAATTATTTCGAATTATTTTGGAATTCATTAGATAATCCATTGTCATCTATTGTCTTCTACTTGGAAATGAAAGTGGAAGTAGAAGTAGGTGTACACGATATTAGGTCGCCGTTCACCCTCGCTGAATACCTTTGTGGTAACTAGAGTTTACTGATGTTGGTTGAGTTTGGTTCAAAGGTGAAGAATCTTCATTTTTGACCTTCCGCCTCATTTTGGGAGTTTATTTACAAAATTTTCAAACCAAAATGTCAAAAACTAGAATCAAAGTTGTAGAGGATGTAATTTTTGACATTTTCGTTTACAAAATTTTGAAAAGAAACACCCAAAATGAGGCGGAAGGTCAACAATGAAGATTCTAGATCTTTGAACCAAACTCAACCAACATCACTAAACTCTAGTTGTCACAAAAGTATTCAATGAAACGCGTTTTAACTAGTAAGAACGCGATCTTACTTAAAAACAGATTTTTACTGCAATATACTAGTATACATAATACAAACTTAAGCCCGTGCCCCCAGGGCAGATATCAATATAATAGTTTCGGAGTTTTCATTTTTTCGCATTCCCATACTTGAAAAGCTGCATTATTATACTGCCTTATGTTTTCTTTAAAGTACAATGGTTAGTTAAAATTAAATTCATTAAAAAGTAATTTTTCACGAAAAACGCCTTTATTAAGAAAACTTGATGTTTTAGGTATAGGGACATGATATATCGTCTTAAAGCATTTTCCTTTGTCTTTCAATTTATTGAGTAATAAATAAACAGGGGGTCTCATTTGAAAAAACAAACTTTTGACCCCTTTTATGAATAACGGAAATAATAGTAATTTTAGCACTCCCTCTATGAAACGGAGTCGATTTCTCGAGTTAAATTAAATACTTCGGGTGTGTCTAAACTACCACCAAAATATCAACTTTTCATGAATTGAGAGCACTAATTTATTTAATTTTATTTAGGGCCATGTTTTGTACCATATTTAACACAAATTTTTTTTATCTCGAAAACCGATAAAGATAGATATAGGACAATATTAACAAAAAAGTATTTTAATAAATGGGCGGTTCTAAAAACGTGTTAATATATGGGGTGTTCCATTTAAAAAAATAAAGTTGCTAAGACTTTTCGATGGAAGCCAAAACGTCGATAAGCTGAAAATATTTTATATCGATAGAACAGGTAAGAAAATGTAAGGTGCTAAATTTTCAAAAAAATCCTGCGTTCCGTTTTCCATAAACGTCTAACGTGCCATCGACCGTGAATCACCCTGTATCCTGTATATCTAAGAATTATTAAGTCAAAGAACAGCGAAATATGAAACTTTATTATCTAAGAATCAGCCACTAACGTTATGCTAATATTTTTGAATTCCAATTGACATGACTCTTTATATTTGAAGGTTGGGGTGGTTTTTATTTTTTTGCTTGAAGAAAATTCCGAAGATTTTTTTTAAAAAATTACAAATATCACATGTTCAAATAGTACTGCATTTTTTTTTCATCATAGGTCTCGGTCAAAATTATTTTCTTTCCCAAAAACTCTTGAAAATATTTTTTTTCAAAATCGCCTAGCTCAACAAGTATCACTATTTATTTATGTGATTTTTATTTATTTTTATCTTGAATGAAATATTGGAAGGGAATTAGTTTGAAAGGCGAATTTAAATAGATAGGTTATGTAAATTATGCTATCTCATCTTACCTCATATATCTCAGCATGCTAAGTCACAGAGCAACAAAAATTAAAACTTAAGAAGATAGGAATCAGCCAGCCACGGTATGATATGGTTTTGGTCAAAATCTCAATATCCTTTGTAACACTTTAATTGAAAGTTGTCTTGATTTTTCTCAAAAAAATTCCAAAAATTTTTTTAGTAATCGATGTTCTTAAAAAGTATAGGTTTTTAGCTTCAAATTCGGAATTTTCCATATAAAAAATTCAGGATTTTAAAAATCAAAATTATACTTTTTTAAAGCAAATTCAGAATTTATTAATAAACAGTTGAAAAAATAGAAAAAAGTTATAGATAAGAAAAAGTTTTAATTTTAATTTAACTCTCAAAAAGCTAAAATTTGGTGCATTGTAAGATATTTTTGAACTAATTTTCAGCTAATTAACTAAAACTATTCTAAAATGACAATTTATATTCTGGGGAAAGGTTTTCTGGCTAAAAGCTAAAATTTGATGCATTGTAAGATATTTACTTACCAATTTTCAGCTCATTAACTAAAACCTTTCAAGATTAGCATTTTGTACTCTCAGGAAACGTTTTCAGGTAAAAAGTTATAATTTAATATGTAAAATACCCATGGTTTTATAGAAATTTTTGATTTGAAAAAGTCTGATATTGATTAAGTGGATATCGATGAGGCAGTCCAAAAAAAAGAAGAAAAAAATTTACACTATCTTTTTATTCATAAAACCGACGTTTCGGAGGCTATTCCCTCCTTCTTCAGGGTTTTGAAAAGTCAGTGAAGGAAATCCAATGCGGCATTCCCTCTGTCTCCTCTTTCAGTGGCAGTAACAATAATATCTTGTATTTCATTCTCGGCAGAAATACAAGATATTATTGTTACTGCCACTGAAAGAGGAGACAGAGGGAATGCTGCATTGATTTCCTTCACTGACTTTTCAAAACCCTGAAGAAGAGGGAATAGCCTCCGAAACGTCGGTTTTATGAATAAAAAGATAGTGTAAATTATCTTCTTCTTTTTTGGACTGCCACATCGACTTAATCCACTTAATTCACTTATCAGTCCGTCTCCAAAAATTACTCCAATCTTATCTGATATTGACTTTTAAAATCCTGAATTTGATATGGAAATGTCCGAATTTGAAGTTAAAAACCTATATTTGTCATGGATATTTAAATAAGTTTAAAGCCTAGTTATTTAATTCTAAGGAAGAATCAAATTATTTCATTGACATAGTAGGTGTATCGAAAGAATTAGAGCTGTATGGTGAATCGTATCTATAATTTAATTAATTTATAACATCTTAGGAAATTGGATAAATAAATTAAATTCAGAGCTTTCTATTAAATAGACGGAAGTTTCGTCACTATATTTGCGACTTGTTCTTCAACTCAATTGTCATAAATAGTGAAGTTAATTTTCTCATTAATATGTATATAAAAGAATAATTAACACATCAACGAGAATTGTTTTTGATCGCGCTTTTTAAACAAGATATATATCGCGAGACTACTGCTGGTTGAAGCTCTTGGAGTCTGCTGAGTCTTAAGTCTGGATCAAGAGAGAATGAAAAAGATCTATAATCCATTTGGCTATAATTCAGCATCATTTCGCGATTGGCCCGCATGACACTTTTTATATCAAACACTGATATGGATCACCAAATGAATTTGAAATCTGAGATGTTATATAATCAATCTCGCAGTCCAGAGAGCCCGATCTGTTAACACGTGTGTTAGGTGTTTGCCATTAATTAATCATAAGTTTCCTGTATTTGATTCGATCGCGAATCGAATGCAGATGATTTTTGTCAAATATTAAATGAAAATAATATCCGAATTTATATATTTCTAACTTGAAATAGTGAAGTTAATTTTCTCATTAATATATCAAAGGATAATTTTCACATTAACGAGAATTGTTTTTGAACGCGTTTTTTAAACAAGATATATATCGCGTGACTACTGCTGGTTGAAGCTATTGGAGTCTGCTGAGTCTTAAGTCTGGACCAAGAGAGAATGAAAAAGATTCATTTGTCATAATAATAGCAGACAATTGAGTTGAATAATAGGTCGCCGAAGAAGTTACAAATATAGTGACGAAACGTCAGTCCTATTTATTTAATATATAAAACTTTGAATTTAATTTATTTATCGAATTTCCTAAGATCTTATAAATTAATTTAATTTAAGTTTAACAATATCAAAAAGTTCGGAAGACGATTAATTTCTATGGGATATTTTCAACAACACACCTTCGCATTTCCAAGAGAACAGCAATATCGTCACTGTTATATCAAAATGCTGTATGTCAAAATTACCAAAATAAGCTGACGTGTTCTGATGTGGCCATCCACTTGACTTTACCATACAACCTGGCCCCTAAAATTATTTATAATCATGTAGGAGGGGGGTTAGTTTTTGCATTTTTATACTTCTGGTGTCCCACTGATTATGTATACAAAATTTGGTTGAGTTTGGTAAATGGCCAAGATTTTCATTTTTTAATCCCCCCCCATTTTGGGCTGTTAGTTTTTGCATTTTTAGACTTCTGGGGGTCCACTGATTATGTATACAAAATTTGGTTGAGTTTGGTAAATGGCCAAGATTTTCATTTTTTAATCCCCCCCCCCCCATTTTGGGCGGTTAGTTTTTGCATTTTTAGACTTCTGGGGGTCCACTGATTATGTATACAAAATTTGGTTGAGTTTGCTTAAACGGCCTAGATTTTTAATTTTTAAGCCCCCCTCAACCCCCTTAATTTTGAGTCGATATGCACCAAAATCTAATCAGCTCTTAATCTCAATGGACCAAAACTACGTGTGAAATTTGGTTTCGATACTCACACTAGTTTTTGAGCTAGCTCGTCCACAAAAATTTGGTAATGCACAGACTTACGGACAACCGAACAACCAGACTAACAGACATTTTGACAAAACAATTATTATCTCGAAAAATATAATTTTTTTGATGTTTACTTATTAGAGCTTTTTTGTAGAGCGAAATGCCATGGTTTAGCTCAATTTTTTAAATCAAAATAGTTTGACCGGTTTTTGAGATATTTCGAAAAAAATTAAGGAAAAAAACACTTTTCATGCACGATTACAATACTTGACCACACCCTGTATGGTAAAGTAAAAAATTTATTGAAGAAAAACACTTGTATTTGTTATCTATATCTGCTCTCAAATTGTTTTATCAAATTGTTGTAATTATTGTAATTATGGTACAAGTATTTAGGGTAAATACAAAATGAAAACAGAAATTTTTCCTTAGGTAGTGAAAAGTGCGGGTCGAATCATTCTGTACTTTTTTTTTTATTTATTTTATTTTTAGGTCGTTTTTTAGCTACCAAGGCCATCAACGACCAGTTTGTGTACATTATTTATTTCGGCACTATTACATTTAAGATAGACAATATGTTGTTCCTAACAAATTCGAGTGATTTATATCGTATTTTTTACAGAGAAAAGTTTGCGAAATTTAACTAAATGAAATGTTTTTAAAATTTTTATATAATTTCATTTAAAATAAAAGAATTTGAGTAAACAAAAACAGTCGTCTTGGTTACCAAATGAGGCTTGAAGGAACCAAAAAGTGGTACCTCAGGGTCGTAGTATTAAGTGGAGGGGTGAACCGCGACCTAATATCGTTTTCACCTACTTCCACTTCCACTTTCATTTCCAAGTAGAAGATAATAGATGTATGTGCATTATCTAATGAATTCCAAAATAATTCCACATAATTCCAAAGAAGTGTACACCTAATTCCAATCGCGGTTCACCCCTCATATTAAGTTATATAACCTAGAACCTTCCTCGATAAATGGGCTATAAAATTCAAATCGGATTAGCATTTCCTGAGATTAGCTTCTACAAAATTCGGATCAAAATTTCGCAATTGAAGGCGGGAGAGTTCGTACATTTTTAACCGATTTCAAAAAAGTAGGAGGTTATCATTTCGAGTGAATTTTTTTTTGTATGTATGTTATTCGATTTCTTCGCCAATTGTGAACCGATTTTGATGATTTTTTTGCATTGAGTTCAGTATAGTTTCCGATTGGTCCCGTTTTTTTCATTGGTATTGGACCTTTTTTGTTATATTTGTTCGGGCATAACTTCTTTGTTTATGAACCGATTTGAATGGTTCTTTCTGCGTTTGGATCAGTATAGCTCCAAGATAGTCATGATACATAACTATTTATTTATTTATTTATTTTATGTATGTTCAGCGAGATCTTTTTGCCACATAGACCGATTTCGATGATTCTTTTTTTATTGGAAAATGGGTACCTTAAGGGTGGTCTCATATTAATTTGGTCAAGTTCTGATCATATGATCAATGACGAAATAACGTAAATCTCCAATTCTTATGACCAAATAATCGAAATTATAATAAATAAAATCTTTTATAAAAAAAAATCTTGAAACATTCATTTGAAACCCGCTAACGTTTCGAGAGAATTTCTATATATATATATATATATATATATATATATATATATATATATATGAATTGAACTTTATTATCATTTTCTGATTAATTCGTCCGACGCTTTCTCTTACGAGACGCATGCAAGCTATTATATTATGTCACTATTAATAACATCACTAAAAAAAGAAAAAGAAAAATAATTTTTATAGAAAAAAAAATAAAACCGACTTCAAAAAAATTAAATGCAACAAATAAAATAATAAGAACTCAAAAATAAAATAAAATTCACTAAAAGTTATAAAATAATTATCTAATTTAGTTACAACTAAACGACGAAATATTAACATGAAATCACTTTTTAAAGTCGGTGCTAAACAAACTATATAAGCAAGCCTACGCGTTGTTTTCTTCATTACCCGCCAAACGAACTAATTAAGATCCATCGAGTGCGATTCATAAAATGTATATTTTTGGCACCGACTTCAAAAAGTGATTTCATGTTAATATTTCGTCGTTTAGTTGAAGCTAAATTAGATAATTATTTTATACCCTAAAACGATGCCTACAATTTTTTCAAAAAATTCTCTGAGGTTTATTTTTTAATATCGATTGAAATACTGTAAAAGGATTAATTTGAAAGGGGAATATTGGTAGGTTGACTTAAAAGTAGACGAGATTGTAAGAGAAAGTCGTATGGTGCACACACCAGGCTCTTTTATTTTGAAAGTGGTATATAAATTATTTTTTCCTTCATCTTTTGCTAGAATTAAATTTGAGGTTTTTTAATGGGCGTTATTAATTCATGATAGTCAGTTGATTCCCCTCTTTTGATTATATAATATCCATGGGAATTGTAAGCATTTGTTTGCTCCGCTGACATCCCTATATAAGAAGAGGGCTCAATAAATCACGGTCGTTATCAAAAGCGCGGGGCAATCTTAAATATTCCATGTTTCAATTTTAGGCGTTAAGCACAGGTAGTTGGGTCCAGGGCCCTAATGTGTACATTTGAAATAAATGACTTATGGTGTAGCTCGTAAATTTGTAGAAGCCTATTCTAAGTAGGAACCTCTATTGTATTTTTGTGCTTTTTATGCACTACCGGTCTCGGCCCATTCAGCGCAGATAGGAACACCTAAATAATAAGAAATATAAATATAAATTGTATGAAAGCGATGTATAATGTACATTCATGCTTGGCCCGGTGATAAGAACAAAAAAGGCATTTGTTAAATGGCGTCCTCTTCGTCCTCCATGAATTCCGAATGCATTAGCATCATTTAGTTGCATTGGATGGCCAATCGTCTCGGATAAATCTCGTTTAGTTTTGGAAACAGTATCGTCGTTTGCATATAAATTCCCGGGGTTCGTGGCTTGTGCTTGTGGGTGTGCTGGCTTGTTCTCACTCTCCAGTCAATTTCTGTTGACGCCCTTACTCCTTGTCAGAGTCAGAGAAAATGTCAAGATTTAAGTCATGTGTGGGCCAATTCAAAGAAAAAGCCTCTCTCGCTTCCTTCATTGATATTTATTACTCTCGCTGAGTACAATCACCGGGAAGATCTTATCGAATGCAAATTTCTGATGATCCAAATGGCTTTCGCGACTCGGAATCCATCAGAAAATGTTATTATACCTCTAAATACAATTATCTAATTAAGGTAGTTCTTTAACAAATACAAAAATTCAAGAAGTCTTCGAAACTTTTGGAAAATAAGTCATTAAAATCATAACAAACACACTGTTAAATATAATAATAAAACTTGAGCAAGATGCGAGGTAGGTTTCACAAAAAAACCTTCAGCTATTTAAGACCCGTATCCACAGATACCTTCGACCCCCGCCCAACCCATAAAATTCTCTCTTCTTCTTTTCACGATGGAGGGGCCAACCCAGGCCTTTAGGGGTTGCACCTTTTTTAACCGACTTCAAAAAAGGAGGAGGTTCTCTATTCGACTGAATTTTTTTTTTTTTTGTGCCTATGTTACCTCATATCTCCGCCAATTCTCAACCGATTTTGAAAAAAAATTTTGCATTGGGTCCAGTCTAGCTTCCGATTGGTCCCATTTTTTTTCGTATTTTTTTCATAGGTATTAGACCTTTTTTATTAGGTTTGTTTAGACCTAACCTCTTTGTTTATGAACCGATTTCGATGGTTCTTTTTTTATCCGAAAGGGGGTGTCTTAGGGATGGTGTCATATTAATTTGGTCAAGTTCTGATGATATAATCACTATTAATAACATCACTAAAAAGAGAAATAAAAATAATTTTAAGAAAAATAAAACCGACTTCAAAAATTAAATGCAACAAATAAAATACACTAAAAGGTATAAAATAATTATTATCTTATTTAGTTACAACTAAACGACGAAATATTAACATGAAATTACTTTTTGAAGTTGGTGCCCAACATATACCTTTTATGAATAGCACTCGACGGATCTTACTTAGTACGTTTGGAGGGTATGCTCGCTTATAGGTATAGTTAGTTTGGCACCGACTTCAAAAAGTAATTTCATGTTAATATTTCGTCGTTTAGTTGTAACTAAATAAGATAATAATTATTTTATACCTTTTAGTGTATTTTATTTGGTGCATTTAATTTTTTGAAGTCGGTTTTTATTTTTTTCTTAAAAATTATTTTTTTGGTGTAACTACTTCTCTCATCATTATCATAAAAAAAAAAATAAATAAAACAAAATTGAGTTTTGAATTCGATATATATATATATATTTTCTTTGACTCCTGATGATGGGCTCACCCCCGAAATATATCGAATTCAAAACTCAATTTTGTTTTATTTCTTTTTGTGAAACCTACCTCGCAACTTGTTCAAGTTTTATGATTATATTAAAATGTTTCACCGAGAACCAACACCTAACTCCTTAAAAGACACTGTTAAAATTTGAAGACGATTTACCACATCAAACATGAAAAAATGGAATTTTTTTCATATAGTAGATAGGGAAAGGGTGGAAAATGATCATTATTTTATTTTTTTTTCATTGAAGGACTTTCACCATCTTGATGAAAAACTAATATTTGTTAGAATAATATATTCGGAGTAACTTAAGGAGGACCTTTCGCCGCTAATGTTAAATAAAAAATGTTAGATTATAACTATAACTTAATTTTTTATAATAGTTTATGTCTCTATCTATGCTTTGGAAAAGTTTCAATCACAAATTACCGAGCAAATTTTTGAAAATTAAATTTTTTTTAATGTAAACATTTTCTCGGAGTCTTACGGAAAATAAAGATCTTGACACTTTCTCTTAAATTATACTACTATTAGTTGAATTGATAAAGTTAAAAAAACTAAAAATTAGCTTTTTGAAACATGCAGGTTTCTTTTTTTGCGATAAAATATATGATTGATAATATTGTAAAATATTCAAATTTTATTTTTCGAAAATGTACTTATTTGTCTTTAGAAATTTTGAAAATATTCAAATTTTATTTTTCGAAAATCCACTTATTTGTCTTTAAAATTTTTGAAAATCTTAATATTGTAAAATATTCAAATTTTATTTTTCGAAAATGCACTTATTTGTCTTTAAAAAATTTGGAAATCTCAAAAATGTAAAATATTAAAATTTTATTTTTTCGAAAATGCACTTATTTGTCTTTAAAAATTTTGAAAATCTCAAAAATGGGAAATATTCAGGTTTTATTTTTTCGTAAATGCACTTATTTGTCTTTAGAAGTTTTGAAAATCTTAATATTGTAAAATATTCAAATTTTATTTTTCGAAAATGTACTTATTTGTCTTTAAAAATTTTGAAAATCTCAAAAATGGGAAATATTCAGGTTTTATTTTTCGAAAATGCACTTATTTGTCTTTAAAAGTTTTGAAAAATCTTAATATTGTAAAATATTCAAATTTTATTTTTCGAAAATGCACTTATTTGTCTTTAAAAATTTTGAAAATCTCAAAAATGGAAAATATTCAAGTTTTATTTTTCGTAAATGCACTTATTTGTCTTTAGAAGTTTTGAAAATCTTAATATTGTAAAATATTCAAATTTTATTTTTCGAAAATGTACTTATCTGTCTTTAAAAATTTTGAAGATATTCAGGTTTTATTTTTCGAGAATGTACTTATTTGCCTTTAAATATTTTCAAAATCTTAAAAATGTATAATATTCAGATTTATTTTTCGAAAATACACTTATTTGTCTTTAAAAATTTTGAAAATCTCAAAAATGTAAAATATTCAAATTTTATTTTTCGAAAATGTACTTACTGGTGCAGAGTGGCAAGAAAAAGGAAAGCGTCGACGAATTTGGGGGAGGCCTATGCCCTAAGGTGCCTGGTACAATAACTAATTAACTATGTATATATTGTATTTTTTATGTAAGAAACCAAAAAAGGCTATAAATAAATAAATAAATAAATATGATTGATCGACGAATTTACTGAAATATTTACTTTAAAAAATCACATAAATGCTATGTTTGGATGTAAAAATAAGCAGTAGAAATACAACGCATTGCCAAATCATACAAGAGTTAATATCAGCTGATTTGAATAAATCAAACTAACTTTTGTATTTAATTATTTTCTTTTATAATTGTTTTTATTTCAAACATTTACTCCTTTCATACTATTTATTTTTCATTTGTATTTTAACTTATTTTATTAAATATTAGATACTACACTTTTTTTGACTCAACTGGAGCGAAAGGACCTCCTTAAAAAAAATTGAAATTATTTACCTCGTAGTTTTGATAAAAAATAAAAAAATAAAACATATTTGGGCGATTATTTTTAGTGGAGGGGATATAAGATCAATCGCTTGGAAACGATCCATTCATAAAGAGGATATAGTAGTGTAAGAAGTACAGTCACGTTAAAAAAACATATGTATCGAGTGGTTACGAGGTTATAACTTTTTGTGTGAATTGTCGCGAAAGAACTATCTTAATATTTTCAGAGTAAAAAAATTTCACTGAGAAAATCTGGTGTAACTTGCGCATACCACGGGATTTTACCTGCTCACTACTATATTCATATCATTTGAATTTGGGGCCCTCCATAAATTACGTCGCACAAATTTTAAGATTTTTAGACTCCCCCTCCCTCTGTGTCACATTCTGTCACAGTTTCATTGAGCCCCCCTGTATTGTGACTTCACACTATCCCTTTTATACTCTATAATTTAATAATTATTGTAGAAATTTTTTGTCTAGATTTATTTTCCAACATTTTCAGGTTGGGATAACCTGAAATCTAAAAAATATATTTGAAAATCTTTCAAATTTTTTAATTTGTCTTTTGTAACATAACCATTTTTAAGATTCCCGGGCCCCTCTGTCACAAATCTGAGATCCCCTCCCTCTTATTGTGTGAGGTATTGATGGACGGCCCCTTTCATTACGACACAACAAATAGTAGATATCTATAGATGTGAATCGAAAATAAATTATTTAAAATTAAAGGAAAAAGTGGAAACTTTTTTCAAAATTTAGAACAATTTGACACTTGTTTTGTCAAAGAACAGTTTGAACTAAGTAGATGAAAAGTGGCGCAAAGATTTAGGTTATTAAGATGCACTTTTCTTGCAAACTTCAGCTAATCTGTTAGACTCTTACGTTAACTTTACTTTTAACGATTCGAGTGATTTTTGATTTTTTTGCATTATTGAACTGGAAGTTCTGAAGAATCTACTTCAGACGTAAAGATTTGGAAAAATCGTCAACGATTAGTATACTATATACTACTTTTTTCAATCATTGGACCGCGCAATAAACAACTAATATTATATTATATGATTTAGCCTGAATATTCTGCAGTTAGATAAATCATTTAATTATTATTATTTATAAAAAAAAATTAACTATACATTTGGTATGTACAAATTTTTGCAGTAAATTTAAGATTTTTAATAAAAAAATTATTTAATATAGGTATTAAACATTTTAGTAATAAATTTATTATTATTAATGTGTCTGAGTAAGAAAATGACGGAGAGTATAATTTACGGGAAGACACTGCGATTGTTTCACTGAGAAAGAAGCCTTCAAAATATTTTTGATAAGAGCCAAAAAGTTGAGAGATTGTAATAAAAAAACCATTGTGCTTATATTCAATTAATCGTATAATCGAATAAAATTATACCCATTATTTACTATTATGCAATGATTTAACATTGTTTCTAATATTTGAAGAAAGAAATATCATGTTCTCAGTCAATAAATAACACATTAATCGTTTATTTCAAAGCTGATTGTCTTTTATCAAAGAGATTCTCAGTCGGTGATACGATGGTGAGAGTTTTTAACCGACTTCAAAAAAGGAGGAGGTTCTCAATTCGACTGAATTTTTAACTTTATTTTTTTTTTTTTGTCTGTGTTACCTCATATCTTCGTCAATTGTGAACCGATTTTGATGATTTTTTTGCATTGGGTTCAGTCTAGTTTCCGATTGGTCTCGTTTATTTTCATTGGTATTAGACCTTTTTTATATGTTTGTTCAGGCATAACTTCTTTGTTTATGAACCGATTTTAGTCATTCTTTCTGAGTTTGGGTCAGTAGAGAGCTCCAAGATAGTCAAGATACCTAACTATTTATGTATTTATTTATTTTATGTATGTACAGCGAGAACTTTTTCGACCTGAACATATATTAATTTGGTCAAGTTCTGAAGATAAGATCAATGACGAAATAAAGTAAATCTCCAATTCTTATGACCGTGCGAAAAGTGCGGGTCGAATCATTCTGTACTGTTACATATAAGATAGACAATATGTTGTTCCTAACAAATTCGAGTGATTTATATCGTATTTTTTACGGAGAAAAGTTTGCGAAATTTAACTAAATGAAATGTTTTTAAAATTTTTATATAATTTCATTCAAAATAAAAGAATTTGAGTAAACAAAAACAGTCGTCTTGGTTACCAAATGAGGCTTGAAGGAAAAAGTGGTACCTCAGGGTCGTAGTATTAAGTGGAGGGGTGAACCGCGACCTAATATAGTTTTCACCTACTTCCACTTCCTTCCACTTTCATTTCCAAGTAGAAGATAATAGATGTATGTGCATTATCTAATGAATTCCAAAATAATTCCACATAATTCCAAAGAAGTGTACACCTAATTCCAATCGCGGTTCACCCCTCATATTAAGTTATATAATCTAGAACCTTCCTCGATAAACGGGCTATAAAATTCAAATCGGATTAGCATTTCCTGAGATTAGCTTCTACAAAATTCGGATCAAAATTTCGCAATTGAAGGCGGGAGTGTTCATACATTTTTAACCGATTTCAAAAAAGGAGGAGGTTATCAATTCGAATGAATTTTTTTTGTATGTATGTTATTCGATTTCTTTGCCAATTGTGAACCGATTTTGATGATTTTTTTGCATTGGGTTCTGTATAGTTTCCGATTGGTCCCGTTTTTTTACTTTATCCAATGCAAAGCATGGGTAAAATCTCACATCTCTCCTTTTAATATTATTTTATTTTTGTTTTTTATTATTCTTAATCAATTTTTTATTAATTTTTACACTAAAATTAGTAACGTGACTCACAGTAAATTCCATCAATTTCAGAAAAAAGCACTAAGAGAGACTACCTTGAGATTCGCCCGCCACTCAAGAAATAACAAAACCAACATCCATTATCATATTAACCACTGCAAGCTTATCTTAGGTAAAATAAATAAATGAATATAGTGTAAATTTTGCTAGCTCCTTCTTTCTCTTTTTTGAGTTTTGCGTTTTTCCTTTCGCTCAGCTTGTTGTTGTTTTTGTGTCTCCCTAAAAAAATAAGTTAATTTATTAAAAAATAAGTATACACACTGAAATTAATGACAGAATATGTGTGTTTTATATATATATATATATATATATATATATATATATATATATATATATATATATATATATATATATATGTATATAATAGATGAGAATCAATCGCTATTTTTGATTATAAGTCGATTCCTCTATGTCTTCAGCAATGGTTACCAATAAAAACCGAAACGTCAAAAATCCAATATAGAATGATTATTCCTCAAGTACTAGATGAGAATCAATCGCTATTTTTGATTATAAGTCGATTCCTCTATGTCTTCAGCAATGGTTACCAATAAAAACCGAAACGTCAAAAATCCAATATAGAATGATTATTCCTCAAGTACTAGATGAGAATCAATCGCTATTTTTGGTTTAAAGTTGATTTCTCTATGTCTTCAGGAATGGTTTCTAATAAAAACCGAAACGTCAAAAATCCAATATAGAATGGATATTTCTCAAGTATTAGATGAGAATCAATCGCTATTTTTGATTTTAAGTCGATTCCTCCATGTCTTCAGCAATGGTTACTAATAAAAATCGAAACGTCAAAAATCCAATATAGAATGATTATTCCTCAAGTACTAGATGAGAATCAATCAAGGGCGGATCCAGGGGGGGGCGGAGGGGCGATCGCCCCCCCCCATAGAGGCCCGTGCCTGGCAAAAAACAACAACATTTAGTGTGTGTGGGGCACCGTCTCTGACCCCCCCCCCCCCCGCTTGGACAATTCGATCGCGACACACTTTCGAGATAAAAAGTAGATCTTATATACAATATCACCCCCCCCCCCATAAAAAATTCCTGGATCCGCCCTTGGAATCAATCGCTATTTTTGGTTTAAAATCGATTTCTCTATGTCTTCAGCAATGGTTACTAATAAAAACCGAAACGTCAAAAATCCAATATAGAATGATTATTCCTCAAGTACTAGATGAGAATCAATCGCTATTTTTGGTTTAAAATCGATTTCTCTATATCTTCAGCAATGGTTACTAATAAAAACCGAAACGTCAAAAATTCAATATAGAATGATTATTCCTCAAGTACTAGATGAGAATCAATCGCTATTTTTGGTTTAAAATCGATTTCTCTATGTCTTCAGCAATGGTTACTAATAAAAACCGAAACGTCAAAAATCCAATATAGAATGATTATTCCTCAAGTACTAGATGAGAATCAATCGCTATTTTTGATTATAAAGTCGATTCCTCTATGTCTTCAGCAATGGTTACCAATAAAAACCGAAACGTCAAAAATCCAATATAGAATGATTATTCCTCAAGTACTAGATGAGAATCAATCGCTATTTTTGGTTTAAAGTTGATTTCTCTATGTCTTCAGGAATGGTTTCTAATAAAAACCGAAACGTCAAAAATCCAATATAGAATGGATATTTCTCAAGTACTAGATGAGAATCAATCGCTATTTTTGATTTTAAGTCGATTCCTCCATGTCTTCAGCAATGGTTACTAATAAAAACCGAAACGTCAAAAATCCAATATAGAATGATTATTCCTCAAGTACTAGATGAGAATCAATCAAGGGCGGATCCAGGGGGGCGGAGGGGCGATCGCCCCCCCCCCCATAGAGGCCCGTGCCTGGCAAAAAACAACAACATTTAGTGTGTGTGGGGCACCGTCTCTGACCCCCCCCCCCCCGCTTGGACAATTCGATCGCGACACACTTTCGAGATAAAAAGTAGATCTTATATACAATATCACCCCCCCCCCATAAAAAATTCCTGGATCCGCCCTTGGAATCAATCGCTATTTTTGGTTTAAAATCGATTTCTCTATGTCTTCAGCAATGGTTACTAATAAAAACCGAAACGTCAAAAATCCAATATAGAATGATTATTCCTCAAGTACTAGATGAGAATCAATCGCTATTTTTGGTTTAAAATCGATTTCTCTATATCTTCAGCAATGGTTACTAATAAAAACCGAAACGTCAAAAATTCAATATAGAATGATTATTCCTCAAGTACTAGATGAGAATCAATCGCTATTTTTGGTTTAAAATCGATTTCTCTATGTCTTCAGCAATGGTTACTAATAAAAACCGAAACGTCAAAAATCCAATATAGAATGATTATTCCTCAAGTACTAGATGAGAATCAATCGCTATTTTTGGTTTAAAATCGATTTCTCTATGTCTTCAGCAATGGTTACTAATAAAAACCGAAACGTCAAAAATCCAATATAGAATGATTATTCCTCAAGTACTAGATGAGAATCAATCGCTATTTTTGGTTTAAAATCGATTTCTCTATGTCTTCAGCAATGGTTACTAATAAAAACCGAAACGTCAAAAATCCAATATAGAATGATTATTCCTCAAGTACTAGATGAGAATCAATCGCTATTTTTGGTTTAAAGTCGATTTCTCTATGTCTTCAGCAATGGTTACTAATAAAAACCGAAAAGTCAAAAATCCAATATAGAATGATTATTCCTCAAGTACTAGATGAGAATCAATCGCTATTTTTGGTTTAAAATCGATTTCTCTATGTCTTCAGCAAAGGTAACGGATAAGAAAACAACGCAGTTGCTATGGTTACTTATAAAAATTCCTCCCAAATTTTTAGCATTTCACAGAGAGAAGCCTATCCATTCTTACTTAAGCAAGGCTAAATGAGCTATATTAAAACTTTCAAATGAATAAATTTTAAAGAATTTAAAAAATTAAAAAAAGTACTCTCTACTCTAGAGTAAAGTACTTTAAAATATAATTTTACTAAAAACTTTATTTAACCTTTTTTGTGGTCCCCAATGTACTTAATTATCCATCCATCCATCCGCACGCACTAAATGAAAAAAATGGCACTTTTTGGCCTTTCGACGAGACTCCATGTAATTTTTGGCAAAACCGTCACGTGCTAAAATTCAACCTAATTGAATACTACAATTTGTGACTTTAATTGAGTCCATGGGTTCCGTAGTCTTTACCTGAGGACCCTTTGAAGACACGCTTGCCACGAGAGCGATTACAATACTTTACCCATGCTTTGCATTGGATAAAGTAAAAAGAAGGACTTCTAAAAATTCCATCGACGGTGTGAATATTTTTTAGACTAGACACCTCTAAATTTAGGCAGAAAAATTAATCATAATTTTTAATTAAATACAGGACAAATGTACCCTTATTTCTTAATCAGATACCAAGTGCCGATATTAGATTAACAATATTTCCGAAGGTCAAAATTTAACTCTATAGCTTATTTTAAATTGTAGAACTTTTTATTTTACCATACAAGTATTGAATATAAAAATTGTTTTATCCTTTGTTTTTTTTTTGAAATATCTAAAAAACCGATCCAACTATTTTTGATAAAAACAAAAAAGCTCTAATGAGTGAATATTAAAAAAATTATATTTTACGAATTATTCATTATTTTGTTAAAATGTACATTAGTTACTACTTGTATTTACTCAATATTAAAGTAATAATATAATAAATTAATTAATATAGAGATATATAGATACCTTCTGGAAGAGGGAGAGAGAGCCACGCTGCTTTATCCCTGAAGAAGAAGTAGAAACGTCGTAGGGCAGATCTGGAAGTCAAGCAGAGTAGAAGAATCAAAACTAACACATCTCCACATACAATAGAATATTTCGAAAATATTAAATATATTTATACATATTAAATTATATATATATATATATATATATATATATATATATATATATGTATATATATATATATATATAATATTAATTGAATAGAGATTTATAAATGTTTAATAAATTGTATGTGTTGCCTGGTGTCATTGCAGATGCCAAATGAAGAAAAAAGCAAGAATAAAGTCCCGTTGGCTGATAATGCGCTCCGATACCATTTTAATCTCCGAAACATTTCTAATAAATAAAATTCAAAGAACACTCATATGGAAATTCTTCGTCTTCTAAAGTAAATAGCAAGACATCAGGTATAGACAGGAGGGCTCCATCCCCCTGAACCTCCAAATTGTAAAATATTACTCGGTAGGTACTCTGGTGTACTTTTCATTCATTCATTTAAATAATTTGATGAAAAACTGAAAACATTTTCAAGAGTAGATACACTTTCACTAATAAAAACTATCCAAAATATATTTTTTGATTTTTTTTTTAATTTACCATACTTACTAAGCATTTTACATTTTAAAAAGTTTCTTAAATTTTTCAAAATTTTCTTTACCTTATTTAAAATGTTTCATCAAAAAGCCATACCAATCTCCCTTAAGAAAAAAAATAAGTCCTAGTCCATTTGATCGATTTGTACGAAATTTCGCATAAATGCATTCACTATGTGAAATTGATATGACCCAAAAGAAGGTGGATTAAAAAATGTATTAAGTTTAAAAGAAGACATTATTAATTGCTCATGTGCCCAAAATGGGGAGAGGTTTCTTTAAAAAACGGTTGAGTTGAAACATATTAAATAAATAATTACATTCACTTTTATACTTTTATCATAAACAGCTATCATAGTAGTAATTCCATTTAAAATAAATATTTGAAAAATCTGAAAAAAAACTGAAATTTTTTTTTTGGAAACACTTTAGTGAAAGATGACTATTTTTTCCAAGATGTTGCATGAACATAAAAAAGAATATTATTGATCAGAATCAAGGGCGGATCCAGGAATTTTATGGGGGGGGGGGTGAATGTATATAAGGTGCCCGATGTATATAAGATCTACTTTTTATCTCGAAAGTGTGTCACAATCGAATTGTCCAAGGGAGGGGGGATCACAGACGCCCCCCCCCCCCCCCCCCCTCCACACACACATAGAACTTTATTTTCAATTTTAAAAATTTTTAAAGAAATAAATTTTTTTTTTTTTTACAAATTTTTGGGGGGTCGCCCCCTCCGCCCCCCCCTGGATCCGCCCTTGATCAGAATTTAATTTATTTAGGTTATTTAAACCAAATAAGAAGCTTAAAAAACTAGTGTGTTTATTTTAAAAATTTTAACTAATAGAAAAAAATTACAAAAATATCGTGGCATTTGCAATTTTTCATAAGTTTAAAGTTCGATGCGCGAGCGGAAGATGTTGACCGGATTTTTAAACAACTTCCAAAAAAGGAGGAGGTTCTCTATTCGACTGAATTTAATTTTTTTTGTTACCTCATATCTCCGCCAATTGTGAACCGATTTTGAAAAAAAAATTTGCATTGGGTTCAGTCTACCTTCCGATTGGTCCCATTTTTTTTCATAGGTATTAGACCTTTTTTGTTAGGTTTGTTCAGGCCTAACTTCTTTGTTTATGCACCGATTTCGATTATTCTTTTTTTATTGGAAAGGGGGTATCTTAGGGATGGTGTCATATTAATTTGGTCTTATTGGAAAGGGGGTATCTTAGGGATGGTGTCATATTAATTTGGTCAAATTCTGATGATATGATCACTATTAATAACATCACTAAAAAGAGGAAAATAAAAATAATTTTTAAGAAAAAAATAAAACTGACTTCAAAAAATAAAATACAATAAAAGGTATAAAATAACTATTAACTTATTTAGTTACAACTAAACTACGAAATATTAACATGAAATTACTTTTTGTAGTCGGTGCCAAACAAACTATACCTATAAGCGAGCGTACCCGCCAAACGTACTAAGTAAGATCCGTCGAGTGCGATTCATAAAAGGTATATGTTTGGCACCGACTTCAAAAAGTAAGTTCATGTTAATATTTCGTCGTTTAGTTGTAACTAAATAAGTTAATAATTATTTTATACCTTTTAGTGTATTTTATTTGTTGAATTTAATTTTTTGAAGTCGGTTTTATTTTTTTCTTTAAAAATTATTTTTATAATTATTTTTTATGCCGATTTTCTTATTATTACAATAGGCAACTTTACTGCACTAAAGTGTTTTCGAAAAAAAAATTCATTTTTTTCGACCCATACTAGTAGCTTAGCTATACTACATATAACGATTGTAAAAAAGTTTTAAAATTCGATGAACGTTAAAAAAAGTTAAAAAAGGTGTTTATGTATTATTTCGATCGTGATTCAACATAAATCTAAAACTATAATTAGTAATATAATCTTGTTTAGAAATCGATAGGATGCGAGAAAAAAGAAAGCCCAGAGAGCATTCAATCATCGATCTAATAGTTTTGTTAAACGGGCAAATGTGAAATGAGAGAGCGAATGGGCCAACTTTTCCTTGGCTGATTTTATCTTTTACCTTGATCTTCAAAGAAACCATCCAGACTTGGAAGCGTCGGCGTCGGTCGTCCGTCACACTGACCAATTTTTGCTGCCTCTCAGCCAATAATGTCATTGGATCTGTAATTAGAAAAATACAATATCTTAAGGTATTTAGTACACTACAAAAGACTTTTACTTACGTAGAATAACGATAATAATAACAAACCAACAATAAAATAAATTTTACCACATATTCTGCCAAGTTTCAACTTTCTAGCTCAAACCCTTCACTAACAAAAACCGTCATATTACTAAAATTTTTGGAGAGCCATACTGCTGAGACAGGTCAAATTTGTATTCGAGGGGGAGGAATTTTGAAGTATAAATTAGATCGCCCCCTTCACCCCTGCGTACCCCCAGAGACACCCCCTCCTAAAAAAAAATTGGAATATAATGTAATATAATCGAATATAATTTAGTATGATATAATAAAATGGAATATAATTGAATATGATGTAATAAAAATGGAATCTAATGGAATATAATGAAATATAATTTAATATGATTTAGTAAAATGGAATATAATGTAAAATAATTTAATATGATGTAATAAAATGGAATATAATTGAATATAATGAAATATAATGGAATATAATTGAATAATAATATGAATAGAATTGAATATAATGGAATATAATGAAATATAATGGAATTTAATGAAATATAATGGAATATAATGGAATATATTGGAATATAATGGAATATAATGGAATATAATATAATATGATGTAATAAAATGAAATATAATGGAATTTAATGAAATATAATGGAATATAATGGAATATATTGGAATATGGAATATAATGGAATATAATGGAATATAATGGAATATGATGTAATAAAATGGAATATAATGGATACATCGCAATCTATTAGAAGCAAGTTAAACTACGTTAAATTAAAATAATATAACAATACTTAATACAAAAACAATGTTATTATTTCAAAATACTTTAATGATATAAATAATATAGTGATTTTATGGAAAAAAACTTGATTAAAGATCTAGAAGCATCTCTATGAGAAACTTCTCTTGGTATATTACAATAATTTTTCACTTAATGTTTATGAGTGAAAATAAGATCGGGGATCTCGAGGCTGACCCACACATCGACATTCACCAATACAAGCACACTGAGCAGAGCCTTTCCAAACATCCATACCTACATCTGAATTGGGAGATGCTGCCAGCCAACCCAACAGTATATAATATAGAGTAATTACAAAACTGTCATTTATGACAATCAGAAAAATGTAAATTTGTATATATAAATAACTCGAAGCCCTTTCGTATCTATTATTTATTTTTATTTTCCAAGTGACAAATTTATATCTTCTTTGTGCTAATAAGAGTGCGCCGTTATTGATTGTATCTCCTGACATATTAACACATCTCCTCGAATAGAGATTCATTCTTTCACAAAATAAAATGAACCGATTTACAACACTTTAACTACAATATTAACATTTATTTAGGACAATTGTGCTTTAAAACAAACTTGTTTCTTAAACCTATATTTATGACGGCTCTTATACAATTCAAGATTAAATGCCTTAGTACAATGTTGATGCAAATTGGAAGCAAATCACTTTGGTCTGCTTAAAAGTAAAATGATTCTTCATTTGGCTAGTTGAATATTTTATTTGACAATGCATCCTAATAAATGACATCGACATTTTCCTTGGAGAAGGGCGTCTTTAAGTTGAAAAAACGCATATACTTAGAATATAAATGGAGCCTAAAAATATGATTTAACGATAGTAGTAGAATTAGATTTCATTAGAAAAATCATGTGATTGATGTCTTCTACTGAATCTGAGCTGATATGGATAATTTTTAATACATGTCAGAAGGATTCATTTCTTTTGTAATTGTTCCCAAGGGCAAATGGCAATCCGGACCAATGACTGCTCTTCAAAATAGTTCCAGCCTCAGAGAGTCTGAGATAGTTATAGAAACAAATTGACTCAGATTGTTTTTTGGTACTTGGGTTCAATTTTCAAGGGTATGATTTAGGGATGTTACGGAGTTTCGACTCCGACTCCGAAATATCGGAACTTCCGATTGATTTTACACCTCCGACTCGGACTTCGGCTCCGATAATTTTGAATCGGAGGATATTACTCTCGACCTAGACAAACTGAATAAATGGGGCTCTCAAAATTTAGTTAACTTTAATTCAAACAAGACTGTTGTCTAATTTCTAGGCGCGAAAATAAAGATTTCCCTGATATTCACTTCGATTCGAATACCCTAAAAATGTGTGACAGACTATCCATGTTGGGCGTCTCAGTCACATCTGACCTGTCTTGGAATGAACACATCTCCTCTGTGACGAAATCTGCAGCAAGGAAGATTGGCTTCTTATTCAGGTCCAAGCGATTTTACAAACCCCCACAACTTCTCACCATCTACAAGGCCCAAATCCGCCCCTGTCTCGAATACGGCTCTCATCTATGGAGAGGAGCCTCTAAATATTCTCTTGCTACCCTGGATGCAATTCAGAAACGAGCAGTCAAGCTAATTGACGATTCTACCCTCACCGACTCCCTCGACTCGCTAGCTCATCAAAGAAATGTCTCTGCCCTTTCCCTTTTCTATAGATACTATCACGGCAGATGCTCTGATGAGATAAAATCAATAATTCCCCCCAAAGCATGCTTTGCACGTAGCACGCGTTTTGCCGACTCCCAACACTCTTTCGCGGTCAAATTAGAAAAGTGCCGGACCACTTCATTCGCCAATACATATATCCCCATGACTTCAAGGAACTGGAACTCTCTCCCAGCCTCCATCTTTCACAGCACCTATAATCTTCAAACCTTCAAAACCGGGGTGCATAGACACCTACGTCTACACCCTCTCACTTAATCAACTTTCCCTTCTCTTCGGTAATGCAAGGGTCTTTCGAGATCCATAGGAGCTGCATCTTTACTGGCGCACCCCTTCTTGCATTCGATTGCATTAAAAAAAAAAAAAAAAAAAATCGAAAGATTCGAATGCAGCCAGCCAGAGTGCACCTACAAGTTTCGACTTGTCGGCCGGGGAATCTCCTCAAGCCAGCATATTTTTCTATTGTTGCATGTTACTTATCGTCGCTGATCTTACAAAACCTCGTAAGTCCTAAATTCATTATTTGCCAGAAATTAACAAAAAACATTTTAAACATGAATACATTCAAATACAATGCAATATTTATTATTTGTCCGTAGCGTGAAATTAAATTGGAATAGAATAATAAGGTTTCAATAGACAGACGCGCCGTGAAAAGTTGGTCGGTATAAACGTATACAACGTATTTGACCAAAAATCGGACTTGATATGTATGTGTATTATTATTTATATTTGACTGATTAAAGAGAGACTGAATACTGAATTATATTTATATAGTATATTATTTAATTATGCCTGCCCTTAACAGTTAGTTAAATACATCTCTCTTCTATTCCGAATCCGACTCCTGCTCCGACTCCGATAAATAAATATAAAATCTCTAGTTCCTGTAAATCCACCTCCGTAACATCCTTAGTATGATTACAACCGTTCTGAATTGTAATAAAAATTATCCATAACATTTTGTAATCAGTACAATATCCTCGTGATTTTTCTAATAAATAGGATCTCTATTAGCTGCTCTGGATAATGCTCAAAATAAATAAATATTTATCTAAGCTCCTCTCGATAATGCTGTTAATAGATCGAAATTTTCATAATACCCGGTATTAAGAACTGTAAATATCGTGCTTCTAAATTAAAATGCAACTCCAAATGCCACTCCAGTCTATCTTGTTAAAATAGGTAGACAAATAATTGTTTCGAAATAGTTTTGCACTGTGCTTTATAACAATATATAGGTAACGAAATTTTTGAAAAAACAATGCGAAATATAATTTATAATTGAACGAAATTTTCTCTTTGGAGAGAGACGGACTAGAATTATCAGCTGAAGTAATGGAAGGCAGCCCAGGGGTAGTGAAGAAAGGAAAAAATTATCCCATTTCCAAATAAGGATATTTATTTGATTTTCATTCCTTTCTTTCTTTCCTCCTTTCCATTTAAGTCGACGTTTCGGAGTATTTTCCCTCCTTCTTCAGTAGTTTCAAAGCGGTCAATGAAGGAAGGAAACAAGGTGCTTCCTTCCTCTCTCCTCCAGTAGTGTTTGAAATTTTTGCTTTTTTTAGCTGAAGCATTAAAATATATATTAATTAAGGATTTGTATTCTATTTAAATGGTTCTGCTAAAGAAGATAAAAATTTCAAACACTGCTGGAGGAGAGAGGCAGGAAGCGTAATGTTTCCTTCCTTCATTGACCCTTTGAAAACCTGAAGAAGGGGGAAGAATCCTCCGAAACGTCGGTTTAAAAGGAAAGAAGGAAAGAAAGCAATGACAATCCAATAAATACACCTTATTTAGAAATGGGATAATTTTTCCTTTCTTCACTACCCTGGGCTGTCTTCCATTACTTTCAGCTAATAATTAATAATATGGGTGTACAATGTACCTACATTAATTGCGCACCCAATGATTAAAAATTAAAATTTATCTAATTAAACCGAACTTGAAAAGCAAGTGAAATTACAAACCGATATTTGGACGTGATAATAGTCTATATAACTTAGTTGCTGCTAGTGAGTAAGCGCGGAGTCATTATATTTTTCGCAGCATTTGCCTTCCTATTTTATAGAGACTTAGGACTAAATTACCACGTCCATATTACCACGAGCCGGCCTACATAATTAGACAATTTAAACATACACATAACTAAATTACAGGGATTTTTTTGACCATTTTGATTATGGTTCAACTGGCCGGCTCTCTACTTGGTTCATTGCAACTAATATGATGCTGTGTCAATTATTAACTATCAATCATTAGTCAAACGAACCTTGGTTCAGTTAGTTTATGTGCTACTGGGCCTTAGGGGATCCGGAAAATTTAGCCTAGGACACCCTCATCGATTTCCCTTTATGAATCATCAACTCTGCTACTCTTGGCAAACAAGATATTTTCAATTAAAAACACAAAGAAAATTAAACCGAAACAAAATAGCTTGTGTACTTTTGATATGAATAAAAAAACCCACTTGTTTATCTTGTTTAGGTATACTTTAATTTATTTAGAGGTCATCTTATGTTTTCGCTTAAAAAAACTGAATTTGCTTGATTGCATATTTTTTTCAATAGAAACTGAGTGGCATAAAAATTTCACGTATCTTCTCTCAAGTCAGGTCTAATTAAAAAATTATTTTAATAAAAGAAATCGAATCATAAACTTGCACGGGGTAGAAATTATGGAAAATTTAATTCAATTTTTTAATCAATTACAAGTTCTTTTGAGTAGTAAAAAGCTTGGAAATTGAGAGACAACTTAAATTACGTGATGTTCTCATTTTTGAGGCGAGGAAATTAAAAATGAAAAACATAAAGGCGTGCGGGCGGGCAACTGGCAAAAAGACTTTGGGGGTTGAGGGTGGAATGAACATTTCGGTTTAATTAAGAAGCGCGTTAGAGGCGGGCGGGCGGGCGGCATTTCGCTCCTACTCCGGCTAATTAACTAAGTGTCTGCATGGCTCGGGGCGGAGCCACCGTCGTCGCGCTTTCCGGACACGCGTCGATCGCTTAATCATATTTGCGCCTGTGGTCCCCTCGGAACCCACAACCAGCATCACTCGACACTCGCCGAATTAATCACGTGCTCTTCGATTCCCTTCTTCAGCATTTGTTTTACTTTCCATACATTTCAATTGACACTTAGTATATGATTCCTGTTTCCTCTTCCCTTTTGAATCAATGCTCACACCTCCTTATTGGAAATATAATTAATTTTGGTTATCCCAGTTTAATTAATGGGTTTTAATGTTTTTTTTTTTTATTACAAATGGTGAAAATTGAATTTTATTACTTGTAGAGGCGCACCAAAAAATGACTTTTTAAATGGGCTAACGAGATAATTTTTTTTTTAATGCAATCGAATCCAACAAGGGGCTCACCATTAAAGATGCAGCCCCTATGGATCTCGAAAGACCCTTGCATTACCGAAGAGAAGGGAAAGTTGATTAAGTGAGAGGGTATAGACGTAGGTGTCTATGCACTCAAGTTTTGAATGTTTGAAGATTATAAATGCTGGGAAAGATAGAGGCTGGGAGAGAGTTCCAGTTCCTTGAAGTCATGGGATATACCATGTATTGGCGAATGAAGTGGTCCGGCACTTTTCTAATTTGACCGCGAAATAGTGTTGGGAGTCGGCAAAACGCGTGCTACGTGCAAAGCATGCTTTGGGGGGAATTATTGATTTTATCTCATCAGAGCACCTGCCGTGATAGTATCTATAGAAAAGGGAAAGGGCAGAGACATTTCTTCGATGAGCTAGTGAGTCGAGGGAGTCGGTGAGGGTAGAATCGTCAAATAGTCTGACGGCTCGTTTCTGAATTGCATCCAGGGTAGCAAGAGAATATTTAGGGGCTCCTCTCCATAGATGAGAGCCGTATTCGAGACAGGGACGGATTTGGGCTGATTTGCGCGGATTTGGGCTGAGATAATAATCTATATTGAATCGCTAGACAAGAGAAGTGGAAAATCATATGTACCTATACACCTACCTACATAATATAATGAAATTTTTTTCAAATTTTGTTCTATTTTCTTTTCTTTTATGTACTCGTACAGAGGTGTAGCCAAGGTGGGGGGGGGGTTGCCGTTTTTCCTTCATAAAAAGAAAACCACTCATCCTAGAAACTTGATTCGTATCTCATTCTCTAGGAAATTTTGTTGGCTTGAACGTTTACTTGAACCACTTTTTTTTATAAAACTCTTAGATTTATAGATATTAAGCATTTTCCATGACACTTTTGAGGATTCGGATCGTATCTTGTCATGGAAAATGCTAGGTTTCTAGTATTTTATGTAGGAAAATCTATTTATAGATATTAAGCATTTTCCATGACACTTTTGAGGATTCGGATCGTATCTTGTCATGGAAAATGCTGAGTTTCTAGTATTTTATGTAGGAAAATCTGCGATTTTTTGAAAAATGGATCATTTCCTGTCATGGAAAATGCTGGATATCTATATATCTAAAAGTTTTAACAAAAAGGTGGTCCAAGTAAATGTTCAAGTCAACAAAATCTCCTAAAGAATGCGATAGAAATCAAGTTTTTAAGATGAGTGGTTTTCGATTTTATGCGATTTTTTGCAGTTTTTCAAAACTTCAACCTCATTGTGCCACGAATTACCATTATCCAATTAAGATGAAACTTGGTTTGAATTGTAGCAAGTTTAATCTAGTTTAACAATGTCGAAGAAATTACAACTACCCCAAAACTACAAATCACAATTTAACTGGACTATTTGTTTTAATAAAAAAAAAATTACCACTAAATATTTTGCTTTGAGGATTGACTCTCTCCCCCCCCCCCCATGAAAATTTTCTGGTTACGCCACTGTACTCGTATAAATATCTTCTTTTCATTAAGTTTATATATTATTCATATAAGGAATCGTAAGGAGCTGGATAAATTAAAACTCAGAGCTTTTTTAAATAAGCCAGACGTTTCGTCAATTTATTTTGACCTCCTCAGTGGCTCGTTTCATCACTCCTTGTCAAAAACAATGATAATGGATGGATGTTATGGTTTTCTGCTTTATATATTTTTTTTGTGTGAAACGGTGACAATTTTTAGTTGTTCAAAGCAAAAGTCGTTTCCAAGATAATTTGTAAGTCAGAAATTTCCTGAAAGAAAGATTAATGAATATATGACGTTTAGTCTTTTAGTAAAAACTGTTTGTGACAAGGTGGGATGAAACGAGGCACTGAGGAAGTCAAAATAAATTGAGGAAACGTCTGTTTTATTTAAAAAAAATCTGATTTTTAATTTATCCAGTTCCCTACGATTCTTTATATGAATTTTAATATGGATGCGAATGATATAACATATTATATATTATATTATAATTATACATTTATTTTTTTGTATCCTATATGTTGTTATTATTATTTTTTTACTCTCTTTCTATATATATTGTATTTTTAGTATTTATGTTTCATATAATTATTATGTATCATATGTTTTCTTTTTTGATTTTTTCTTGCTTGTTATATTAGCTTTTTCCGTTTTTCTTGTTTTGCATTTTGTATTATATTAATTAATTTTTATGTAATTAAATTGGCCTAAAATTGTACATTAAAGGGGCTAGATGGCCCAATAGATACAAGGTTTTTAATAAATAAATAAATAAAATATATTCTCTTATATTTATATACTCATTTATGAATAATAAATTATAGTTTAAAAAACTAGAAAAGACGCTTTTGTCAGAATTCACTAAAAAGTACAAAATTTACTTTTTAGTATTAATAAAATATTTTTTATTCCAATATTTTTATTTTAATATCTTAGATAGCATTTTTTTGTTTTAAATGCTGATTTTTTCCAAAAAAATGTTGGCTCCCCACCGAAAATTTTTTATCAGCCCGATGGTAAATTATTGTATTGTCATCCTAATTACATATACTTGCAAAGTTTCAAATCGATACGACAATTATTAGAAGTAGGTTAAATAGTGAGTTTGTTAGTTACATACAAGTGAAGCTAATAAAAGCGTATTAAAAAGAGAACCCCTTTCATTTTCATTAATTTAATCACTCACTAACCCTCGCTGGCCCTAAAAAAGATTAAATTTGGAGAGTATATTTTTTCTACCATTTAAGATTGAGCTAAGAAGGGGTTGAACTGAAGGGGTGTGTTTTCAGGATTTTTCAAGATCTCTTAAACCCGAAAAGGTTCGAGGATTATTTGAAACGAAGTCGGGATACGATTAGTTAAAGAAGTTTAATTGGCGGAAAAATATCTTCTGGATCTAAATATGATATAAAGCTTCCTTTATTGCTGATTTTGAAGATGGTTTCTAGAGAGAATTGCTAAGTTCCAGGTTCTTTCTTCATTTTAGATCTAACCAGCAAGTTTTGGGCTTAAACACCATAATTCAATTTAAATAACTTGGCTTTATTTAAGCGAACAAGATACTGTTTTCTCGGATGATGGGGTGGAACGGAAATGTCCTTTTTTTGTTTTGTATTTGTAATAGTGGCCAAAATTTTCATTTTAGGTTCATAAAGAAAAGAAAAACATTTGGTTGTCATATTTTAATATCTTAAGGTGCCACAAAGAGCTTTAATATTGTTAAAAATTTGAAAAAAATTATTTTTTGAAAAATGTTTTAATATTTTCTTCTTCATGTATTTGTACAAAATGTAGTTGTAAGACAAGATAACGATATAAAAATTATTTATATTACAAAATAGCAACTTATTGGAAAATTATTCGAAATAATATAATAATAAAATATTCCAATTTTATCAAATTTTATCGTTCTTGTGCCACCTCAAAACATGCTATAATCACGGTCTCAAATTTTTATTTTATTAACAATTTATTGTGTCCAATTACAATAACAATTTAATGTTTTACATACAATAATTTTTAGATAAAAAACCGACTTCAAAAAAATTAAATGTAACAAATAAAATGATAAGAACTCAAAAATCAAATAAAATGCACTAAAAGGTCTAAAATAATTATCTTATTTAGTTACAACTAAACGACGAAATTGTTACATGAAATCACTTTTGGAAGTCGGTGCCAAACATATACATTTTATGAATCGTACTCGATGGATCTTACTTAGTACGTTTTGTTGTGATATAACTTTTCGACATGTTACAAAAGTCTACGCGGAAGCATTAGGCTTATGTAATTACGAAAATAACAAAGCTTGACCTGATTATAATTATATTTAAGCGATGGATCTCTGATAATAAGGGCGGATGACTTATGATCGAGAACCCTGTCACACCGTTCCTCTCTACTTATACTGAATAAACCTTGTATTAAATAATACATCTTGTTATAATCATTTACTACCCCTCACCTAGTATATTATAATATATATATATATATATTACGTTTGGTGGTGTAATGAAGACAACATCGCGTAATCTCGCTTATACAGTTTGTTTGGCACCGACTTCAAAAAGTGATTTCATGTAAATATTTCGTCGTTTAGTTGTAACTAAATAAAATTTTTATTTTATACCTTTTAGTGCATTTGATTTGATTTTTGAGTTCTTATTATTTAATTTGTTGCATTTAATTTTTTTAAAGTCTGTTTTATTTTCTAAAAACTATTTTATTTTTCTCTTTTTAGTGATGTTAAGAATAGCAACTTATAATAATACCTTGCATGCATCTCGTAAGAGAAAGATTCGGGCGAAGGAATCAGAAATTAATAATAAAATTCAATTCATAAATAGAAAAATTATCTCGAAACGTTAGCGGGTTTTAAATGAACGTTTTAAGATTATTTTTTTTCATAATAGATTTTATATTTATTATAATTTCGATTATTTGCACATAGAATTGCAGATTTCTGTTATTTTGTCATTGATCATATCATCAGAACTTGACCAAATTAATATGGTACCATCCCTAAGGTAGCTCCTTTCGAATAAAAAAAAAAATCATCGAATTCGGTCCATAAACAAAGAAGTTATGCGTGAAAATACATAACAAAAAATCTCCAATACCAATGAAATTTAATCGGAACCAATCGGGAACTAGACTAAACACAATGCAAAAAAATCATCAAAATTGGTTCACAATTGGCGAAGAAATCGAATAACACAGATACAAAAAAAATCAGTCGAATTGAGAACCTCCTCCTTTTTTAAAGTCGGTTAAAAAAATAAGAAGAAGAACCTAGCCAAATCTGTTAATTTATGAAACTTTATCGCTTTTGTGGCACCTCAAGACATCCTCCAATGACTTTTATATTTTATTTTTGTCTTTTCTACTACTAAAAGCAACTTTTCCGGGCTATTACAAAAAAAAATAATAATTTGTATTTTTTCTTTCCACTGTAGCTCACAAGTTAATCAATTTTTTTAAACTTTTATTCCTTCAATTAATAAAAAAAAATGATTTTATTTATTGATTTAGAAAGAAATCTCTTATTAGAATTAGAATAACAGTTTTGCTATATTGAATAGACGAGAATTTCAGTAATTGTTTGTTCTTTTTTGTTTTTTGACAACATTATTCGATTTAATGTCGTAAACCATTTCTATTTGGTAGTCGTTTATTTGTCGGAGCCAATCAGGGGCAAAATTCAAAGGAGGACGCGCATTAATGCAGACGAATTAATTCCAAAAGATAATAACCAAACTTAACGAAAGCGCAATGAATCTGTCCAATTCGCTCTAGTACATTTACCACACGAGCGTCTTTTTTTAACATAAAATCCAATCGCCGCAGTTCAACTTCTGATTCCAGGTTTTATGTGGATTGGAGACAAACATGTCAATAAATAATAGAAAATATCTGCGACGCTAATTATTCGCCCGAGAGCAATGTTGTAAAAAGCTGTTACCTGCCAGACCAAAAAAAAAAAACCTGCATGACTGATGTCCATTTTTGGATATTAAACTTTATTTGTTTTTATTGTTAATGAGCTAATAAGTTCGGCTAACTTACGATCCTTCTAGCTATCAAGGAGACGAAATTTATGGGCAGCTCGAAATGATTATTTTGTTTTGATATTGAAACACATCAATAAACCGAGTGGAGCTGCAAACGTTTCGACAGCAAATCCAACCGAGAATGTTAATTTACATATTAATCTGAATGTGGAGTTCCCCACTTCTTCGACCAGTCATCAACTCAGTTAAATAATTCAAAAACGCTTCTTCGTCTAGACAATTTGATGTTTGAAAAGAAAAAAATAACCTAGCCAGTTTAGTGCAAAGTACCTACATGATTTTCACTTACCCCACATTAATAACTAACGAACATTAAAATAAAACAATTAAAATATTATTAAAAGTTTATTAAACTGTTAAAAAAATGTAAATTTACTATATAAGTATTTACTTGCAATACAATTAGATAGGAAATTTACAAGATTGTATATAAGTAGTAAAAAAATATAAAAATATATTATATTGGTAAAATCGAATTAACCTATTGCAAAAATACAAAAATAAATTGTAACTTTACTTTTTTTTATTAATTAGATACCTATTAGTTAAAAATATGTAAAATTGAACGTTTCTTTTTGCCGAGAGTAGCAGAATTTTTATAAATTAAAGGAGACAATACAAGAGGGTGTCTTCTGCTGGAATAATAATTTTTTATAAATTTATTTATAACAAGACTATAAGTTTCGAGAGCTTTGCCCTCTTCATCAGAACTCACACACATCAATTCCTGTGAATCAATTGTTATAGACGAGAAGGGCAAAGCCATCGAAACTATAGTTTTGTTATAAATAAAAAATAAAAAAATTTATTATTCCAGCAGAAGTCCCCCTCTTTTTATTGTCTCCTTTAATTTAAAAATATGTTGTAAGATTACAAAATACTCTGGTATGTAATATTACTAAAAAATTTGAGGCCGGACTTCCCATTTTTTATAGTAAAATTATATTAAGAAATGTTAACCTATATTTATTTATTTAATTGGATTTAGTTTTTGAAGGAAAAACAAAACTGACAAATCAGAATTGAATCGTATACCGATGTTTCCTTACCTAATATTAATTTTTTGCTTATATAAGTAATTGTAAAAAATAAATACAATTAATGTTTTATTAAAATAAGGATTTTATTGTAAATATATTGAATCTTAAAAAAATATTAATTTACCACCTTCCGACTGTAAAGATAATTAAATTTTGAAAAATACAACTTACTCTATTTAGAGAGAAAGAATTTAATTTTTAGGACAAAATGTAGTATTTTAATAGAAATATTTTTGATATTGTGATATCAGAGGGGATTCATCTGCCCGGAAAGCATGTTAGTTCTCAGGTTTGACTCCTGAGGGGATGAATCCTCTCTGATATCGCAATTTAAAAATATTTCTACTAAAATCCTAGATTTTGTCCTAAAAATTAAATTCATTCTCTCTTAATATACATTGGTTTTTAACCCGAGCTGATTTTTTGAAAAACATTCTAACAATTTTCAAAAAAGATGTTCAAATCTTTAGTTTTATTCTATTTACTTAATGACGTATCTTACACACCAGGATAAATTATATTATGATGACCTAACAAAAATTCAACCCACCAAAATATAATCAGCCAAAAAATTTTAAAAGCTTGATTCCGGAGAAAATAAATACATATATCTTGTAAAGTTCAAATCTAATTTAAGAATAAAAACCGTGAGGTATAGCTGAGGCGTTCAGAAGCAGAGTGAACTATCCCACTTTTGGTTTTTTATAAAGAAATCTTGAAAAAATAGAGGTTAAGGTTCGAGGCAAAAGTGGTACCTGTGCTGTAATCTAGCAAGACGTTTAATAACTAAGTTTGGACCACTGTCCATTTAGTTTTATCAAATACGTACCTGATTATAGAGGCTTATCATCAAAAATGAGATTTGTGGGTTGGTCCACTCTGCTTCTGAACGCCTCAATTGTAAGTAAACAGCAATATTGAATTTTACTTTCCCATTATAGAGTATGATCAAGTATTGTAATCGTGCATGAAAAAAGTGGGTTTTTTTTGCTTATTTTTATCAAAATATCTCAAAAACGGCTGAAACTATTTTGATTAAAAAAATTTGGCGAAACTATGGCATTTCGCTCTACAAAAAAGCTCTCATAAGTGAACATCGAGAAAAATTATATTTTTCGAGATAATAATTGTTTTGTCAAAATGTCTGTTAGTTAGTCTGTGCGTTACCAAATTTTGTGGCGAGCCATCTCAAAAACTAGTTTGAATTTCAAAATCAAATTTCACAAGAACTTTTGGTCCATTGAGATTAAGAGCTGATATTACATTTTGGTGCATATCAACCAAAAATTAAAAGGGGGGAGGGAGGGGTTAAAATTATAATATTTTCAAACTAAAAAAACAAGGAAAATGAAATATACAATAAAATGATCCTATAACAAAGAAAGCATTTTATTTTCTGGGGCCAAAATTAGGGGGGAGGGAGGATAAAAAAATAAAAATCTAGGCCATTTGAGCAAACTCAACCAAATTTTGTATACACAATCAGTGGGCTACCAGAAGACTAAAAATGCAAAAACTAACCGCCCAAAATGGGAGGAGGGGGGGTTTGTAGGGTCAAAAAATTAAAATCTAGGCCCTTGTACTAAACTTAACCAGAAGTGTATGGTAAAGTCAAGTGGATGGCCACATCAAAACGTGTGAATTTATTTTATTTCATTAATGATCCAAACTGCAGCTTATCGAAATATTCAATCCTTACAAGGGGGGGGGGCATGTAAAATTCCTCCAAGGGCGCTAAAAGATCAAACACCTGCGCTGCCTGAGATTTACCATTTTTAAGTTATCACTATCACAGGCAGACCTTAAGGTTTAGTGATATTTTTTGGGTTATGGAGATTAGTAACAGGTCATTAAATAAGTCGGTAGGATAAGTAAGAAAAAAACAAAATTTTGACAAAACTCGATTTTATTATTCAACATAGTTGCCTTCGAGGGCGATACAACGAGTATAGCGATTTTCCAACTTTTAGATACCACTTTTATAGTACGATTTCTCTTTCTCGTCAAAATAGGCCTCAGTTTCAGCGATTACTTCATCATTGGACTTCTTTTGGATTCTGGTGTGTAATAGTGAAGCCATGTCTCATCCATTGTCACATATCGACGATAGAATTCCATTTTATTGCGGTTTAACAGCGCCAAACACTCCTCTGAAGCATCGATTCGTTGTTGTTTTTGGTCGACTGTGAGCTTACGCGGCACCCAATTTGCACAGAGCTTTTGCATACCCAAATGTTCGTGTAAAATGGTAAAAACACTACCATCTGATATCTTTACAATGTCATCTAGCTCGTGCACCTTCAATTTGCCATCTTTCATAACCAATATGTGGATTTTTTTATGTTTTCTGGAATAACAGCCTCTTTTGGGCGTTCGCTGCGCTCTGCATCATTTGTGCTGGTACGACCACGTTTAAATTCAGCAATCCATTTCTCTACCATTTGCCTCGATGGAGCAGAGTTTGGATAATGTTTATCAAGCCATTGTTTGGTTTCCACTGTATTTTTTTCATCAAAAACCAATGCTTTATTAAAACTCGAAATTCACTTTTTTCAATAACAAAAGTTGCTTCATACAAAATGCTATAACTCACGAAACAATAGTCAGATTGCTGTCAAATTTATACACGTATCGTTTGAAGGTTAGTACTAAATAAAAATCATATAAAAATTCTAGTAACGCCATCTATGTGTCATCCTACCGACTTATTGAATGACCTAATATAATGCTATATATACAGTTGAGTATTAAAAACTAGGGGGTGCCGAATTATTGGAATGTTCCGATTACTTGATTGTATAAACAAATTTATAATAAATAAAATAAAATAAAATAAATTTTACCCGATATGGGTAACAAACGGATAGCAAATAGCTGGCGGAGGGTGCCGGATTATTAGACGTACCGGTCTATTGAAGTGCCGGATTAGTGAGACTCTACTGTATATACTTACAACTAGTCAAAGTATCAAATCGATTTTATTTAATAGTTTAAAAAGTCCATTCCTGAGATGCCATCAACTTATTCTTATAACTCAATGTAAAAAAAAGGGTTGGGGATGAGTGTGGTGGAAAAAATTCGAGGATCTCATTTTTATAAATCCGAATAGCATTAACTCATGTCGAAACATTCTTGCATGCTATTCAAAAATGTAAAATAAATTTAAGGAAATCTCATTTGAAGCTCTGGGCAGATGGCTGTCGGCCGGACCTCCGGTTATTTATTGTCGATCTACGGAACAAAGGCGTCTCAACTTCGGAGCCAGGTTCAAATCGAAAGATAACATGCAAGTGAAACCTCAGCTTCTTCTTGGTGGTGCGCTAGCATCCTCCAATCCGTCAGCCAACGCAACAATACACTCTTCTATTTGTTCGAATCCACTCAGTCGAAACACTTTTTTGTCTCTCGAACTGAATAAATAAATTAATCCCCTAGCATATGGCCCTAATAAATAACTCTGTTGTGGTTCACGCGATGAATTATTGATTCCTATTGTAAAGGCGTCACTGAAATAATTGCTTGATCAAATCGTTGAATACCAAACGCTGTTGGAGAGTTTACTATAAATAAATGCCAAACTATATGACGACTAAACGAGTCTAAATCATAATCATTTTTCCATGGAAACTTTTATTATATTCATGAATGAGAAAATAACTTTGCCTTAAATTAGTATAATATAAATTATTTGTATAATTTGTGTTTGTTGTTGCGAATTAAAAGAGAAATAGAGACAGCTAGGGAAAGAGAAAGAGATACATAAATAATTAAAAATTATCTCAGTCAAATAATTTATGTAATTTTTCACAATTAACTTGTCAGTTGAAATATTATTTCCATAAAGTTTTCGGTAAATTCTATTGATTCAAAATTGTATAGGTACATAGGTAATTATTTGATTAGTAGAAATTTATGGCAGTATAATATCTACTCTTATTAAACGAGCAAAAATTGTTTTTTATATATATATTTGTTTGTATATATATTTATTTATATATATATATTTTTGTATCTTAGTTCTATTTTGAAAACGGCTCTACCGATTTTGATGAAACAAATTCTATTAACAAGTTTTGAGGATGAGAAAGCGATCTGGCTAGGTCTGGACCTCGACAAATTTAATCTTAATTGATCTTTTCTTAATTAAAGTAATTATTGATAGATGAAAATCTCAATAAAAAGTTTGTTTATATTTTTTTCAACTCTCTTTTTATTTATTAATTGGCTTTTTAATTTTAAAACCCACTAATAGGTTATAGCAAATATTAATATATTTATATTAAAATTAGGAATTTTTTGTTTGGATCGGAGGTGGGGAAAAGGAGAGGAGGGAGAGATGATCCAATCGACTTGATTGGGGAATAATGGAATTCAAATAGTTATCGGAAAAGAGGTTTTTTTATCTAATTAGATTTTTCCTCTTATTAAAAACAAGGACTAAATATGAATAAGGACACTCGATGGTGGAGAAGCAATCTCCGGAATCGAAGCTAAAATACACAAGGTATACATTAATTAATGTAAAATAATTGGTTTAATAAAATTTATAAAAAAAAAAAAAAAAAAAAAAAAAATTTTTTGTTTGGATGGAAGAATTGGAGAAAGGAGGGATGACCAATCGACTTGATTGGGGAATAATGGAATCGAAATAATTATCGGAAAAGAGGTTTTTTTATCTAATTAGATTTTTCCTCTTATTAAAAACAAGGACTAAAGATGAATAAGGACACTCGATGGCGGAGAAGTAATCTCCGGAATCGAAGCAAAAAATACAAATGTATACATTAATTAATGTAAAAATAATTGGTTTAATAAAATTTATAAAAAAAAAAAAAAAAAATTTTGTTTGTTTTTAATTAATAGGTGTCTAAATCATAACATTACAGGTGTTTTTTACAAATAAAGTGGTTGAAGTGGGCTTTTTTATATAACTTGGAAACAAATCTTATTTAATTTTATGTTTTTATTTCAGATCCTATACGACTATTTTTTTTATTATTATGTTCCTATTTATTTTTTATAATGTTTATCAATATTATTTCGTTTTTTTTTTATTTTCTCAAAAACGGCTCTAACGATTTTTTTAAAAATTAGTGTATTTATCAAGTATCATGAGTTATTAGTTGTGTCAAATTTTTAATCCGATTGAATTAAAGGAAGGTGTTGTAAATTAGTCATGTCGTAAAATAAATATTTTAATCGTTCATATCTCGTCTACCGTAAGTCGCAGTCTTGAAATTTGAAACTATCTAGAGGCTACAAGAAGTACCACAAGATTTTGGCTAAAATAGAAGTACCGGAAGTTGATGTTTACCTACGTAAGGATGTACCCCCACTGTGTTTAACAACCATGAATCTCAGAGCTACGAAATTCGAAACTTAAGCTCGATATAGACTAGAAGGGGTACAGCAAGTTTTTGATTGAAATCGGAACACTGTAAGTATATATTTACATGAAAGATTTTACGGGTTTTTTTTGTTTTGTTTTTTCTCAAAAACGGCACTAACGATTTTTTTCCAAATTGGTGTACTTATCAAGTGTCATGAGTTATTAGTTGTGTATAGATTTTAATCCGATTGAAATAAAGGAAGGGGGTGTAAATTAGGAGTGTCGTAAAATAAATATTTTAATCATTCATGTGTCGTCTTCGGTAATTCGCAGAGCCTTGAAATTTGAAACTTAAGCTATTTAGAGACAACAAGTTACCGGGCATCTCTCGGTGCTCCAGGCACTACTTTATAACAACTGAATAAAGAGTGTTCTTTGCTTGATGTATGCGCATAAAACCCAAACATTTTATTTATGTGTGATGATTATATAAAAACCCTACTTTCATCTTCAGTCTAATACAAAAAGAAATGGAATGTTTTCTACATCTGATTCAATCGCGAATCAAATGTAAGGGATTTTTGTCAAATATTGAGTGAAAATAATATCTGAACTTATATATTTCTAACTTGAAATAATGATCTTAAATAAATTTTATAATTTTTCTAATTAATATAACAAAAGAATAATTGACATATCAATGAGAATTGTTTTGACCGCGCTTATTTGAAAAAGATATTTATCGCGAGACTACTGCGGATTACGCTATTGGAGTCTGCGGAGTCTTAAGTCGGGACTTAAGACTCCGCAGACTCCAATAGCGTAATCCGCAGTAGTCTCGTGATAAATATCTTTTTCAAATAAGCGCGGTCATAAACAATTCTCATTGATATGTCAATTATTCTTTGTTATATTAATTAGAAAAATTATAAAATTTGATACAAAAAGACTTCAGCCGGTATGTGCACACCATGCGTTAAATATTTAACAATTAGCCGTCCAACTCGTTTAAGAAATTACATTTAAATTAGAATAAAAAAATCTTGTGAAACGTTTTTGATAAAATGTTTACAAAGAGGAAAAGTATAAAGATACTTGTGGTTGGCCAACTTTTATGATGACGTTGCTGTGAAATTTAATTTCATATCTATGCGATTTACAGATTTCGCGCTATCATGACCATAGACAGTTATGGCTGTTGAAGCTTTTATTATTGTGATTGATTTTATTTAGAGTTGAAATTTTAGTAAAATCACAAATAATTAATATTATATTCCTAATTATTTATTGAACACAAATAAATAATACAATAAAAGTGACATTTCGATCGACTTATTCTGCGATCGTTCTCAAGTATGAGCACACACTTCGATTTCAGGTTTCATATATATGTTCAATAGATAATTATAATTCATTACTATATGTGATTTTAATAAAATTTCAACTTTTAATAAGATTAATCACAAAAATAAAAGCTTCAACATTTTATAAATACTGATTAACTTTTTATAATCTTCCGTTAGTGAGGTATCGTGAAGAAATTCTTGGAATAGTATAATCAAGGAAAATAATGAAGACGAAGTTGTCTATGAATCTAAATTTTGAAGAATTGAAGATTCTAAGCGTCGGGAAAAAATGAGGCAGGAGGAGAGTAGTGTGTTTCAGTGCAATTCTTGGCCTCCGGTGACCATAAAATACAATTTTTTAAACTACCACTTTAAAGCCTATCAAATACTTCCATTTAGAATTCAAAAAATAAACTAATTAATTTTTTGGAATATATTAGAAGAATTAAAAAATCTCTACAAACGGTATTATTCTATATATGTGTAAGTGGAAAAGTAATGATATTGTAGATATTGTTGTTGTTGTTTTTGAGGGCGGTGGGAAGATTTATCTCTTCTGAGATATGGCCGTAGATTTTTCTGATTGGCCGAAGTTAGTAAAAATTATTAAAGACTTCTTAACTGCTTGGAATCATTTTCAAGTAGACTACAAAGCGATTGTATATCTTGTCGGCTAATTCTTGTTCTTATTTGGTTGTATAGATGCTTGAAGGTGGCGTTTGCACTTGTTCTCTGTCTTAAAGGACTTGTGAATTATTTGGCCTGTTCAAATGGGCGATGGCGATGGCGTCCGATTCGCGAGAAGCCGCTGGCCTTGATCCCTCAACATCTCCACCACCACTCTCGATATTAAATTAATCTTAACTCACCGCTACATTAAAACCCTTGATCTATATTTATTATCACAGATATTTCCTTGTAGAGAAAACCTGTCTGTGGAGAATCAAATATATAATAAAACGTGTAATAAATAACGTATTTTAGTTGGCTTTTTCGAGCGGCATTCAGACGTTTAGAGATGATAATTAACTGAAAAACGTCAGACAAGTTTTAGGTGGAAAGACGATGGACTGAGCCGACGACAAATTATAAGACCAATTATTCCTCCTTCTTCTATCGAGAGGGAAACATTTTCCCTATCTGCAATCGTGGACGCCGTCAAGTTGGAAGAACTCTCGAGTTTTTCCACTGACCTCAACCCAAATCTAACTGACATTTATTGCCGTATATATTTTGATGATTGGTGTTCCCAGCGAGTGTTTTTCATTCGTGGCTCCTCCCATTCTCTCTAACAAATCAAACTTCGTGACGTAAAGCTGAGGAGGCTTCACCATCACCATGTCTTTGCTTTTAATCACAAGACTAGCCTGCTTCGTTATGGCCTGTTGTTGTCCAGGAAATAAATTATAAAAATCCATCCCTTTTGGTTAATTATCACCGACTATCAGCCGCCCTTTTTTCGACTCAAAAACGGCAGAAAGAAAGGGTTGCCCCGATGGCAAGAGATTTTCGATCTTTTGATAAAATCCTTTTTCGTTGAAAATTAAGTAAATTTTATTTTACTTTTTTTTTTGCTTTTAATAAAACCACCAACATTTTTCAAATATTTTAAATCCGTCAAGGTTTTCTAACACTCACTTGACCTTATAAGGATTTTGACAAGAGAGAGAATTTCAGAATATTCGAACAAATTTTTTTACGACTAATGAATTAATTAAAAATGTTATCTAAATCATAATAAAAAAGTCAACGTTCTTACTTGTCTTTGTAATTAAAAGGGGAATTTAATCGGAAAATATGTCTATTAAAGATTAAATACGAAGCCTGTGGAAATTCAATGAGTTATCCTAATGAGATAGGAAATGAAAAAATAGCTGAAGCAGCTGATGTGGCCAACAAATAAAGTTTGAACGGACATATAGCTTTATACATAGGTATATATTTAAAGAAAGAAACAGCTTTTCTTAAAATATTCCGTTTATAATATGTACTATTCTAGCAAAGAAAATAATTTAACAATATAATTGCTTATATTTGAATCGGTCATTTCAAAAACCACATAAGATTTTTCCAAACATGCTTTTTTGTCGCGATCTCTTTCTTAAAGGTAAACCCATAATCTGAGTAAAAAACATACATGTCAGTACATTCCTTCATCTTTAAACAGTACCCCGAAGTCGTCGTTCATTGCTTAAAAGACACTTAAAGTCATAATATTATTGAATCGGTTATTTTGAAAAGGGGTCACTCCATTTTTTCAAAAAATCATTTTTACTTTCACATTTATATTCTATAGAATATAATGAGAGAGTATTGCGATGGCCAGTCTGGCTCCTGACACTTTGATAGCTTGAATCATAGAGATGAAAAAAGGTAATTTCATTTTGTAACTTCTAGGTTAAAGGAATCGTTGCCCTTAATATTTGGAAACCGAATTTAGGACAAAACCGGAAATTGTGTTCCCCAGAGGTCAAAAAGGGCTCCAAAATCCATTGGTCAGTGCTTATGTACTCCCCCTGCGTTTCGCAACCATAAGTCTTAGAGCTACTGCAGCGGCCCGCTCTTGCTCATGGCGACGAGCCTTGAGACACGGCCGCTAGATGACTCAGTCGGATCGTTGCGTCGTTTTTGCATGAGTGAAGTATTATCACCCATGCTATAATTGAAGCAACTCGATTCTACTGGGGAAGCTGAACGGATTCGGACATTCGAATCTGGAGGGGCCAAACGCCAACCAGCAGCCCCTCCCCTGCACACACCCTATATGAACACGCAACCTACAACCTGCATTCAACAGATTGTTAGGACCCCATCGACTTGATGGGGCACAAAGCACCACACAGCACTCACCTCACGAGAGCCCTAAAAATATCGAAATTCGAAACTTAAGCTCGATATAGGCTAGAAGGAGTACAGCAAGACACTTGATAAATACACTAATTTTTCAAAAAATCGTTAGAGTCGTTTTTGAGAAAATAAAAAAAAAACGAAATAATGGAAGTGGATGTAAATTATTAGTGTCGCGATGACTTCAAATAAATGAAAATGTGAAAGTCGTGTGGTGAACACACCAGTTGATTTTTTTATTTTTTTGTCCCTTAGGGCCGGTTGAATGTCGCAAAGTAAATGATTTTTACAACTAACAAACGGTAGCTGCTTTAGGTGACTAAAGATGACTCGTTTTCAAATTTAATACATGAATGAAGATACTAAGGGCCGGTTGTATGTCGCAAAGTAAATGCTTTTTACAACTAACAAACGGTAGCTGCTGTAAATGGACTAAAGATTACTCGTTTTCAAATTTAATTCATGAACTGAGTATCTTCATTCATGTATTAAATTTGAAAACGAGTCATCTTTAGTCACCTAAAGCAGCTAAGAAAGGTCAGGATATCAAGAAACTATATCAATACGGTACACCCCTCAAGAAAATAAACATTTCTGGGAAGAAATCGATAAATGCATAACAACTGCTGATGAAAATCCTTAAGAAATTTAAATGTCTTTTTATTTGTAATTTTAACGTTTTTTTACTAATTTACTTTGTCAAAATAAAGTTTAAAAAAAAAAAATTCGATTCGCCTATAATAAACCTTTAGTCCAGTCAAATTGTGCTCAAATGGGCAAAGTTTTGGGGTAATTCTGATTTTTTGCATATATATGTTGAAACTGAATCCAAATCTGAGGTCTCTCACCAAAATTTCGTGACGCAACATTGAGGAAAATACAAAAAAAGGTGAAAATTTCCATTTTTTGGCGGGTTTTCTCTTATAACTCGAAAACTATCAACTTTTCGTAAATAACCTTTCTATTCATAATGAAAGTTCATAAAATTTGCTAGAAATTTTTTATTTAGGCTTTTCCCTCCGACCAACCGTTCGGGCTCAATCGCGGTTCAGCCAAAAACTTGTACTTTTTCGATATTTTCCCATTTTGACCATGAAGGAGCACGTTTCCGACAAAGACCACTCTATACATTTTTAAACTAGATTAAATTTGCTACAATTAAAACAAAGTTTCATCTTAATTGGATAGATGACAATCCGTGCCGAAATGAGGTTGAAGTTTTGAAAAACTGCAATTTTTTCAAAAATACGCAAATTTTTCTTTATATAATGAAAATAACTCATCCTAGAAACTTGATTCCTACTTCATTCTTTAGGAAATTTAATTGACTTGAACGTTTACTTGTACTAATTTTTTTTTAAACTGTTAGATTTATAGATATTCCATGACAGAAAATAAAATTTGTAGGAAATTTTATAAACTTTCATTGTGAAAAAGAAGGTTATTTACGAAAAGTTGATAGTTTTCGAGTTATAAGCGAAAAACCGCCAAAAAATGCAAATTTTGGTGGGAGACCTCAGATTTGGATTCAGCGCTCCAAAAACATTTATAGTATATGGAAAAAGTCAGAACTACCCCAAAACTTTTATGATAAAAACACAATTTGACTGGACTACTTGTTAATTTTGAAAAGAGGTCATCTCCTTTAGAGAAAAAAAAATTCTGGGAGGCCCCCTTTGTTAAACAAAAAAATTAAAAGGATTTTTTGTACAAGAGATGATCCCTTATTAACATAAACTACTACTACGCTATCGTAACTAAGAATGCATGGGCGATTAACAGTTTTTTGTTTCTCCTGAAGAATTTGAAAAAATGGAGTGACCCCTTTTCAAAATCACCGATTCGATTGTTTTGTTCAAATTCAATACCACAGCACCTAACAATTTTTTAGTTTTTTTTTTGTTTTTTATTATTTCTTTATAAAGATTATTCGATATTCACAAACTTTTAAGTCCAAAAACTATATCCGTCCCAAAAAATTCATTGAAAATTCGTTTACTTGTGAATTTTACAGTTTGTATTGATTTCTGAAAAGTTCTGATTATGTGACGTGGTTTTTGAAATGGCCGATTTATTTATATATTAGCTAATATCTATTTGACAAATCAATTTCTACAGGGTAACCCCGAACGGCACATTTGCTAAAAAAAATTAATAAAAAAAAATCATTTGAGATAGTCGAAGAAATTTTTTTTTATTATATTATATTAATTACCAAAATAATATTTAAAAAATAAAAACTCTGTAATATAGTTGGCACTGTCAAATCTTGTTCTAGCGATATTGTCCATATAATGACATATAATAGAATTCTCAAGAAAATGATAATTATAAAAAAACGAAGAAACTCATCCACTAAGGAAATCTAATTGGATGCAAAGCGAGAATTATTTTTATGAGAAAAGGGCAGCCTCGCCTCCTACTCCTATAATTAGTTGGACCCCTGTTAGTCAGGCTGACTTATTTCCTAAGTTGGAATAGAAATCAATTTGAAAATGGTTATTATGTTGAGTCACAGACCTGAGTATTTAATAAAGCTTGTATTTTTGTTATTAGCTAAGCTCGCAGGGCGGACGGGCTGTTGAATTCATTTTTTTCAAAATACACTTTTCATCATTAATAAGTAAGGGAAGATGTATAATAATGTAATATAAAGGTAAAATATAAAATATAGGGGTAGATATTAAGGGTTGTTTACCTTTGATTGTCTCTACGGGGGCGTCGATGTTGCCTCGATCATTTCTGGACACCAAATGAAGCGAGGAATAAACATTGAAAGAATCCCATTACAGATAAGATAATTTTCTTGGCAAATATTTTGATATAAAATCCTTAAATAAATTCTCAATTATTCAATTTACTTTTGTTTGATTAATATATTTTATTTAAAAAGGCTAAGTAATTAATTCTACACATCTACACCAGGTATATGGTATGAATTATGAAGATACTTAGATTTATTTAAACTAAACATAAATTACTAAATTTACAAAAAAGTTGTATAATATTTATTTATTTATTTTTTAAAGGGCGAGTGAGTTTACTACCATTTCTGGACTAATGGGAAAGTGAAAACTTCTAATTAAGCACACAGAGGAAATCACTTTCCCAATGGATTTTTTTCTTTTTCTCACTTCCATACTTTACTCTTGAATAAATAGTATATACCAAAATATTGTACTTGATAAGGTCAAACAATATTTAATAGGATTTGTTTATATCATAATTGTACAAAATTAACCTTTCTATAACCTAGATATTAGATTGGAAAAAATGATGAGTTATACGAGTTATACTTTAAAAACTAAACTACACACGGGCAGTTATAAAAAAGATATTTCCATATATATATATATATACCTATATAGGTATATATAATTTAAAAAAATATATTTAAAAAAATGATAGCTCTAAGAAAATTTAACCCCGCATTCTATATTGTGGTTTCATTAAAAAATATTTGTTAATAATAATAATATTAAAATTAATAATATTTTTATGTATATATAGGCTGAAATTGAGTTTATGGTCTGTGACGTCATAAGCAAACATGTGACAACCATTCAACGCCTGTAGGGTATCTCTCTTCTCTGCTTAAGAATACATTAGGTTGTATAAGCACTAGGCGCCAAATTTAATATGGTTAAAATTTCATGTACATTATAAAAAATTACATAACTGAGTATACTTTATTCTATTGTCACCAGTACCAAAAGTGTGTTCAAAATTTCAGCTCAATCGGTTGGATGGAACTGGTTTAAACTGTCCATAAACTCAATTTCAGCCTATAAAATATATAATAGAGCAATAGAAATATTATTAATAATATTATTTTCCTGATTGCTAAAATGATACATATCTAAAAAAAACTGGTAGGTGCTCCTCACGACATCTCTTAAAATCCATCCTTCTTTGAAATCATAATAGAGTAGTTAGAATTTATACTAATTCATAAGCACCCGATTTTGAAAACAATTTTTACTATTTTTAGCGACATGCCTAATCAACTTACCTCTCTTGATTTCAATTAGAATAAAATTTATAATCATTGAAGAGTATGGATACTTGATAGGAATACCGATTTAAAAAATATCATTAGAAGTGATTTTGAGAAATTTGCAAAAAACTAAAAGACGATTATGAGTTAAGGTACTACTGTACTACTTCTTCGATTTCAACCAAAGTCTTAAGCTATTTCTTTTAACTTATTTTTCAAATCTCAATTCTCTTTTGGTTTCTAAATTATATTCTTTTCATATGTATTTTCTTCTCTTCTAATTAATTCCTCTCACATAACCGGGATAAATTTTATGCTTGTTAAAGAACATATAAATCTTAATTGATATATGCATAAAAATTCGAAAAAAAATCTTAGTATTTTTTGCGAAATGCCTCATCAACTGGCCTCCCTTAATTTTAATCTAAATAAGTTTTATACTTGTGAAAGAACTTAAGTTACTTCAAAAGCACAACTAAAAGCGGACTGCACGCGCCCACATGAACCAATAATGGATTTCAGGTCATTTTTTAGGCCATATAAAAACCTACTTTATTGATTTCCATTCTATTAAGTCAGAGATTGCTAAAATGTGGGCCGCGGTCTCTTCACAGGTGCGCCGCGAATCATCATAATTAATTGAAGCAAGACATTTGGCCTAACTAGATAAATAACAAAGTGAGAAGCTAAAAATTTATTTATTATTAATTTTTTATCTCTTACTTACGATTAGACATACATAAACCGAAAAATTTAACTTTTACACACCTGAAAAAATCTCAAATGTTTACAAAGGGTCCCCCTTGTGGTCTGAATTTTTGATTTTAATAGAAAAAATAAATGATTAATGCCCAAGATATTTTTATCGGTTCTAATACAAGAGTATTTAGAGAGACCAAATACGGTATTTGTTTTGATATAAAGCGAACAAATTTAACTTTGATTCCCTCGAAAAAATCTGAAATATATGCAAAGGGTCTCCGCCCTGGGGTTTCAATTTTTGATTTTCATAGAAAAATAAACTATTAATTTTCAAGATATTTTTATCGATTCTAAACCAGAGTATTTTAGAGAGACCAAATACGCTATTTAATTTTGATAAATTATGTACTTTTACTTAGTATAGGCCGCCAAGAAAAAATTTTAATTGAAAAAAGGCCCCGCTACTCGGAAAAATTTGGGAGCCCCTGTGTTAAGTGCATCGTTTTTTTTATTTAGAAATGACAAACTGATAGGAACTATTAAAACTAAGAATATCTTTGTGAATACTTCATTTTAATTTTCCCGCTCCCTTTTCACAATAAGTTTTCGAATTCACTTTTATTTTGGACATTGATTGCGGAAATGCCAATTGTTTTATTAACTTTAATCAGAGATTGATTGGAAATTCATTATATTTCTAAGTTAATAGCTGCTAACGCACCCTCTATTAATTAGATTCCCTTTTATATTTTTGTTCCACGCCAAGTGGTCGAAAGAGAAAACATTCATTGAAAGATTAGAATTCTTTAGAAATATCTCAGTAATTCATAAATGATCACTAAAGAAGGAACTGATCCGTAAATCTCCCTGGTTTTTTATTTAGGCCTCAAATACTTGAAGAACAATTGTTTTTTCAACCATTAACGTCTATAAACTATTGATTTTTTTCTTAATCTTTTTCAAAAAATTTCTTTTAATTCTTTTGCAACGAAATTTTCTCTGGAGAGAGACGGACTGGTAGAAATTTTAATTGAATGTAATGGAAGGTTTGAAAGGAAAGGAGGAAGGATTCCAATAAATTACACCTTATTTGATATGTGTTGATTTTTTCTTTCCTCTCTACCTCTGGGCTGCCTTCCATTACATTCAATTAAAATTTCTTTTAATAATTGAAGGGTTTGCTGCTAAAGGGAGTAGCTCCAATTTTTTCAGTTTCTGGGAAACCGAAAAAACGTTTAAAAAATTCAAAATGACGGGCAGCTCCATCTGTTGAGCAACGCTGGAAATAACGATTGGAGCTACATCCTTCTTGTGCCAAAAAAAAGATTTTTTTATTCACAAGATAGTGTTAATATCTCCGAACATCAATAGGATGGAGCTACCTCCTTTTGGCAGCAAACCCTTCAATTTCTAAATTTCGCGTAAAATAATTCACTAGTTGTTCATTATGGAAACTTTTTACTATTGTTGTTAGAGTTCATGGCTGTGATGAAACTGTATTTAGGTCGATAAGATAAATTTCGGTAACCCTCGTATAACACTGCAATCTGTACACGGTTTTGCTCTAACACGACAAAAAAAATTGTACAACACTGTATTTCTACAGCACTAAGATAACATGATTTTTGTTCAGCAATTTTGAACCCCCCCCCCCACCAGAAATTTTACTGACGCATTCTGCGTCTTAAACCCCCCCCCATCCTTGCTGAATAAATTAGCTCTAATACTATGCTATGTTTTTTGAATTACGAATAAACCACCCAAAAAAACCTATGGAATTATATGGAATTAAAAAAATATATATTTGTTTTTGATAATTTTTCGGAACGTAACCCCTTTTTTTATACTGGCTCTGGTTCTCATATAACACGGCTTACACAACACGGCATTTTCTAGGAACCTATCTACCGTGTTATAGAAGGGTTACGTGTATTTTTATCATACATATTTTTTAAATGCATATAAATTATATTTATAGTTAAAATATTAAAGAATTCTGACTCATTAAAGAAGTTCATCCTTTCCTTTAATTAAAGTATATATATTGAAATAAAATTTGATTTCTTTAATAAGTACATATGTGTATATCAGAGATAAAATCTCAAATTCTACTTGTATGATTCTGTATTTGTTCATATATTATTTTTAACAATAATAATATACACTATTTATTAATATGTTTTCAATGTTTAAACAAGTTTGAATAATAATAGTAGGTACCTGCTAATAATAGGAATTTACTATTTTTATTTATTTTTTATTATTGATAACGATTTATTTTTCGCTCTCCTTTCACCCTTATTTGGATATCATTATATAAAATATTCACCTATTAATGTCTTGAAGTTTCGCGGACAGGAGCAGGCATTTTGATCAGTTCACCAATAAAAATGAAATAAAATGCCTTTCTTTAGGCCAACTTTATTTAATTACACTAATAAAACATATATATTTATTTTTGTACGTACTTATTTATTTATTTTATATTATACTTATATTAAGGATAGGTTAGATATATAAGGAAGATTTTAATTAATTCAAAATATTCCTTCTATACAGCTATAAATTAAAAACTTTTTAAGGAAATAGAAATAATATAGAAATATTGTAAAGGAATAAAGAAACATTTTTTCTATATTTTATTAGAATTTTAGATTATGTGCATTGCTAACATAAATCCGATAAATGTATTAGACCGAGAGCTAGTGAACATTTTGGACGATTATTTCAGAATACAAATAACATATTATCCGATACTGTAGTGTAGTATTTTTCACCTGTGTGTCGCGACACCCTGGGGGTTGCGAAGCCTCAGTAAAGAAGAAAAAAAATGTTTAAAAATATATTTTTATTAAGAAAATGTTAATTAAAGGATTTATCCAAATTGACAGACTTGAATTCTAAGTGCAACAACATTCCACCAGCAGATAATTCCAAAAGATTTTCTTTTAGGTTGGTTCCCAAACTTGCCTCATATATAGATGCATTTAAAAACGGATTTATGATCCACCTTTGCCCATTGTTCTCTGATAGTTCTTGCATCGAGAAATAATGACACAATTCTTCTTTCAAATTCTGCAAGACAATTTCCATACCAGGTATATATAGGTTTTTAACTTCAAATTAGGACTTTTCCATATCAAATTCAGGATTTTAAAAATCAAATGTTAACTTTTCCATATCAAATTCCGGATTTAAAAATCAAATGCAGACTTTTTCAAGTCAAATTCAAAATTTCTATAAAACCATGCATATTTTACATATTAAATTATAGCTTTTTAAACTGAAAACATTTCTTGAGAGTAGAAAATGCTAATCTTGAAAGGTTTTAGGTGATGAGCTGAAAATTGGTAGGTAAATATCTTACAATGCACCAAATATTAGCTTTTTCCTGAAAACGTTTCTTGAGATTACAAAATAAATAATCTTGAAAGGTTTTAGGCGATGAGCTGAAAATTGGTTCGAAAATATCTTAGAATGCTCCAAATTTATCTTTTTACCTGAAAACGTTTCCTGAGAGTTTAAATTTGATATGGAAAAGTCCGAATTTGAAGTTAAAAACCTATATGCTTTGATGTTTATCTCAGACCCCACTTCTCCAATAAAAGACTGAGTCGACGAAAACGAATCGAAGTTCTTTTGATTTATGGATGATGACCACAAGTTTATTTTTTTTTGTGAAGCCATGGATTTTGTCTTTAGCAGTAATGACATTTTCATCCTGTCCTTGAAGGCTTTTATTCAAGGTATTTAAATGCTCGAATAAGTCAGAAAGAAAAGCCAGTTTTAAAAGGAATTCCGGGTCACAAACAAATTTGGAATATTCTGACTTGACCTGCTGTAAATACACCAAAAGTTCAGCGTTGGAGGCGTTTGGCGATATAATCGATGTAAAAATATGTCCGTTATAGATACTTAATTGTGTATTTAGCCGATACCTAATTATAAAAATTAATAAAAATGTTGTACGGATTTGATATTTGTAATATAATAAAATACAAACAGCGGAGGGTAGGGAGTCGAGAAATATTTTTTTTTCATACTAAAGGGATCGCGTCATGAAAAACACAAACACCCCAAAAGTGAAAGTCTTACTCGCCGAATCCAGTCGTTTTTAGGGGTAAATGACCACTGAAGATGTCAAAAATATTGTAAAATAAAGCAATTTCAGAATGGTTCAATTTGATTTCAGAATATTCCCAATGACAATATTCACTATTTTATACGAAACGCAGAATGATAGTCCAGGGGCGCTAGAACCCCCATCCCTCTTGTGTCAGATTTAGTTAAAATTTCATGTCATTTCAGAAGATCTACCTTTTTAAGAGATGGTTTCTTACACCTTCGTGAAGCTTTATCCGATATCGATATTCAGAATGGCATCAAATAAAGGTCGATTAGAGGTCAATATAAAAATATAAAAAATCATTGTATTTATATATTTGTTCATTTAATTAATCCCATAGTTTCTATATAATTCTCGATATTTTGTACCACTCATCTGTATATCTTTGAGCAACAGGGATCTTTAATGAATAATTAAAAAAGGGAAATTTAAAAATATACAACTTCCTTTTTTGTTTGTTCTATTACAATTACAGAAAAAGTAAAAATGAGACCCGAAATACGTTTTAACAATAATAAATTTTTCAAAAATTAAGAAGTTTTCTCCTTCTCTTTTAATAATACAAGATTGACACGTAAGATGAATAGGGAAGTTATATTAATAATTCGAGAATATTTTGAGTGTAAAATAAAGGGATTTGATAAAATTTCAAGAAACTCTTGAAGGAGTCGACGGTCAAAGAAGTATAGCGACCACTGATATAAAGTAGCCTCATATTAAATTTAAAGCATTAATTATTACATTATTAGCTCCGGTAATTGCAAGCAAATTGTGATATCTTGAAATGAAACCAGGTTGAGTTTTTAGGTCCACTATTTTTTCTATACTACAGGAACGTATTAATAAATTTGATAGAAATTTTAATTCTTGGAATCTTATGAATTTACTTATTATTTTAAAATTAATAAGGAAAAATCTATTGCCAAATGATTTTTATATTGAATTTTCTTATTATAAATAAATAGTAATAATAATGAATTTAATACTTAAGTCATCCCGACAGAAAGGTATGTTTTGTTGAACTCAAAAACTCAAGTGCTTTACGGTAGAGCCTAAATTCTACGCAGCTTTGGAGCAGAAATGGCGATTTGATTGCCTAAATTCAGGCGTCTGGTGCGTATAATCTCTTCTGAAATTAATTGAAATTTTAACTAAATCTGACACATTAGGGGGGAAGGGGTGGCTAGTGCCCCTTCGCAACTGGGCTATTGTTCTGCCTATCGTATAAAATAGTAAACATTGTCATTGGGAATGTCATAAAATCAAATTTAACCATTTTGAATTTGATTTTACAACAAGCTCTAAGCAAAGAAACTTAAGTAAATAATAAAAAAATAAAAAATATTTATAAAGATGTATTAATCCAAGTATAACCAGTACACTCTATATTAACACCCCCTGGGAGATATGTCCGGAGTATGCTCACCCACTTTTTCATGATTTTTGCTCTGTTTGTATATAAGCGATTTGGGAAAGAAAGTTGAAACTTTAAATAAAGATAGAGATTGTCAAATTCTAATAAGTTGACGTGTTCTGATGTGGCCATCTACTTGACTTTACCATACAACCTGGCCCCTCACTTATATTTAATAAAATTATTTATAATCATGTAGGGGAGGGTGGTTAGTTTTTGAATTTTTAGACTCCTGGAGGCCCACTGATTATGTATACAAAATTTGGTTTAGTTTAGAACAAGAGCATATATTTTCATTTTTTAACCCTACACCCCCCCCCCCTCTCGCCATTTTGGGCGGTTAGTTTTTGCATTTTTAGATTACTGTGGGCTCACTGATTATGTACTAGTATACAAAATTTGGTTGAGTTTGGTACAAGAGCCTAGATTTTCATTATTTGACCATACACCCCTCCCCCACCCCCCATTTTGGGCGGTTAGTTTTTGCATTTTTATACTTCTGGGGTCTCACTAATTATGTATACAAAATTTGGTTTAATTTGCTCAAATGCCCTAGATTTTTAATTTTTAACCCTCCTCGATATGCACCAAAATCTAATCAGCTCTTAATCTCAATAGGCCAAAACTACGTGTGAAATTTGGTTTCGATATTCACACTAGTTTTTGAGCTAACTCGTCCACAAAAATTTGGTAACGCATAGACAAACAGACAGACTAACAGATATTTTGACAAAACAATTATTATTTCGAAAAATATAATTTTTTGATGTTCACTTACTTTTTATAGGCCGAAACGCCATGGTTTTGCTCAATTTTTTTAATCAAAATAGTTTCTGACGTTTTTGAGATATTTCGAAAAAAAGAAGGAAAAAAACACTTTTTTCATCCATGATTACAATACATTTACAATACCCTGTATGGTAAAGTAAAAAAATTGATGAAATTTATATATAAATTAAAGCAATTATAAACCAATAGATTAATAAAGAATTTCAATAGATATAAACAATTCTATGTTGTTTTATATAAGAATTTCATATGTGGGTAAGTAATTATCAATTCCGAAGATAAATAAATTTACATGTAGTTTTAATTTATGATAGAAAATAACAAAATTTGATTTTAAAAATAAACAAATTTGAAAATGTCCTAACGTATATAATTATTTATGTTTATGTGAAAATCTAAAGAAAAATTTCGCGTGAATTGAAGCTATTAACGATTCTTTTTATTAATGAATGTATCAATTCTATACATTTCAAATACACTCCCTGACTTAAGTAATCAAATAAATAAATAAAAAAAATCATTAAAACACTTTATTTTGAAAAAATAAATAAATAAACTGATTCAATTAACGGTCAAAAGTGCGAAAATAGATAAAGTTGAATACTTCGTAATGTAAAATTGATAAATGGAATATTTTTCAAGAAATAAACACCGCATTTTATAATGAGAAATGTTAAAAAACGATTAACTTTTTGTCTAGCTCATTTGCATTCTTAATTGCTAACTAACTACAAATCAGTGAGAATACTGCTCCGTGCGAAATATATAGAATCGAGCCAGTTAATTTGTCTTCAGGCATCGTCACGTCAGAGAGAAAGATTGAGGCTTCTCTAATTTCTTCGAAGAAGAATTTTAAGATTTATAGCCTTCACGATTTCTTCTAATTTATTTCGCCATTAAAGATTGAGCTTTCCAGCTGATCTGCTGTTAATTTGTTTTTAAGCTCTGAGCTTGCTATTAGATTTCGGCTGAAGCTCAATCGAAGACGACAATCCACCCTGAGCTATACTTCATGCTTCTGAGACGTCTCCCGTTCTTTTCCCTAGAATTTGGAATGTCTTTTCTTTACGCTTTTTGAGCAACTCTAATCAGCGCGAAAGAGAACTTGCTAGCGCCCTCTACTTAGGAATGTCAATGTCCAAGTTTCCTTTTCGGGTTATTTATGGCCTCGCTGTCACACGTGGCTCCCTCCGAAGTTAGATATTATGGTCAAATTTAGAAAATTCAACCTGCAATTATTTATTTCTAATTTATCGCTGAGCTTCACTTTTTAACCAACTTCAAAAAAGGAGGAGGTTCTCAATTCGACTGAATTTTTTTTGTGTCTATGATCTTCGCCAATTCTGAACCGATTTTGATGATTTTTTTGAATTCGGTTCAGTATAGTTTCCGATTGGTCCCGTTTTTTTTTCATTGGTATTGGACATTTTTTGCTATGTTTGTTCAGGCATAACTTCTTTGTTTATGATCCGATTTTGATGATTCTTTCTGCGTTTTGATCAGTATATTTCCAAGATAGTCAAGATACCTAACTACCTATTTATTTATTTTATTTATGTTCAGCGAGAACTTTTTGCCACGGGGACCGATTTCAATGATTCTTTTTTTATTGGAAAAGGGGTACCTTAGGGGTGGTCCCATATTAATTTGGTCTGGTTCTGATGATATGATCATGACGAAATAACGTAAATATTCAATTCTTATGAGCAAATAATCGAAATTATAATAAATAAAATCTTTTATGAAAAATCTTAAACATTCTTAAAACCCACAAACATTTCGAGAGAATTTCTCTATTTATGAATTGAATTTTATTATCATTTTCTGATGAAGTGAGAGGTGGGACGAGGAATCAATATGGAATTGGAATAATTATCGGAAAAGAGGTTTTTCTTTAATTAGTTTTTCCTCTTATTAAAAACAAGGACTAAAAGATGATCAAGGAAACTCGATGGTGGAGAAGTAATTTCCGGAATCGAAGCTCAAATACAATGTATGCATAAATTCATGTAAAATAATTGGTTTCATAAAATTTATAAAACTAATAAATAAGTTTAGTATCATTTTCTGATTTCTTGCCAGAATCTATCTCTTACGAGATGCATACAACGTATTATATTAAGTCACTATTAATAACATCACTAAAAAGAGAAAAATAAAAAAAAAAATTATAAAAAAAAAATAAAACCGACTTCAAAAAAATTAAATTCAACAAATAAAATAATAAGAACTCAAAAATAAAATAAAATACACTAAAAGGTATAAAATAATTATCTTATTTAGTTATAACTAAACGATGAAATTGTTACATGAAATCACTTTTTGAAGTCGGTGCCAAACACATACATTTTATGAATCGCACTCGATGGATCTTATATACCTAGTTCGTTTGGCGCTCGCTTATATAGTTTGTTTAGCACCGACTTCAAAAAGTGATTTCATATAACAATTTCATCGTTTAGTTGTAACTAAATAAGATAATTATTTTATACCTTTTATAGTATTTTATTTGATTTTTCAGTTCTTATTATTTTATTTGTTGAATTTAATTTTTTGAAGTCGGTTTTATTTTTTTTTTATAAAAATTATTTTTGTTTGTAGTCCAACTGGAGAGAAATGAATCATTTTGTTTTTTTCCTTAGAATTCCTGTGTATGAAAGTTGATTAGACATTTTAATAAGAAAGGCTAAGTTTAGATGATGCAAGCGAGGTGTTAAGTAGCGTTTTGTTATCGCCACTTTGAGAGGCCTTTGAATCAAGTTGCATGCAAACCTGGCTCTATTCATGTTCTCACTGATTATTCTCTATTTATTATTACTCTATTTAGCCCCCTCTTATCTGATACTGACCCTCCATCTACAATGCAAACATTTCTATCGCTCAGCTCCGATTTAAATTCATTCAGCTAATGCATAGCTATATAAAAGTAGTCGATTGGCTTATCAATGCCGAGGTGAGTTGATGAAAGGAAGGGTTGAGGGTGGCTTATAGATAAATGAGGTGGAGGTGTTGGATCTTGGGGCGTGACTTCCGTGCATTGAAGCGGTAATTCACCAACTCTTTTGAAAGGAGAAGCGCAAAACTTGGACACTCCACCCCCTTCTTCGAAAGTCCACCTATTTGCTCTATCTAGCTTTTCAAGAGCTTCTGCTGTCATTCTATTCAGAATGGCGTTGCCGTAAATCGAAAAGAATCCCCTGGAATTACCTGGTCATAAATAGCAAGCCAAGCGTCACTGGCAAATGGTCAACTTCCGCATTCTGGTCTGGAACTAAGTGACAATGCGGGACATCATTAGTTATTTGCTTATCTATTCTTATTTAATTTTTTGAAGTGAAACTTCTTTAGCGACGTATCTATTTGATTTTTTTCGTTACAATAAAGTGGAAATGACTCAATAGAGGTTTTTAAAATCCTCTAATATTTCATGACAAATAAAATTATTAAAATTGTGAAATTTAAATTATTTCAATAACATCTACGACTAAATAAGTTTCACTACCCCCGTGAGCTTATGTGGGTGAGGCTAACACATATTTATTTTATTTTATTAAACGGGCAAAGATCAAGTTAGCAGAAGTAACTACATTAAAAAAATTTTATTTATATTTAAATGTAGATTAAGTTTAGATATATCAAAGATTTTATTTTATCAACCTCAAAAACCAATTTATAGAGTATCAAAATTCATTGCAAAATCATATACATATATATATTTTTATTACTATTATTATTTTCACATATAAAAGAAAATAAGTGAGCCGATATATAGACAAAAAATTAATCAGCGCTTCATTTTGTCAAAGTAATGGTATATTTTCAATTTCAATTTAATTATATGAGAATTTATATACCGGGTGGTGACTTGGCCGGCGCAGCATAGCGATTACAATGTTAATTTTTGAATGTGCATTTATTTGCTCCCTAATTATTTTATAGTTAAAGTTCTTATGGGTTTTTTGTAGAGAAAAAAATACTGAATCCGAACATATTTTTGTTTTCAAATTTTGAAATGTCAGAACCGTAATAATCAACATTATAAATAATTGTATTTTTACAAAAATCACTGAGGCCATGGAATTATTAAAACAAACAAGGCATTTTCATTTGTTGTTTCTATTTGACGTTTAATAGTGATGTCTTTAGTGATTATTTTAGAGCATAATTAGAATACAAAAAACTGAGCAGAATTAAAATTCTAAAAGATAATTACATCAGATTTTGTCTAATTCATAATTTAAAAGTCCAAAAAACGATTTTAAAAATGTAGATATTTATTTAAAAAATTTAAATTCAAAACTTTTATTGTTGTCGATTGTTTAAGTTTTATTGTTTATACTAGTCTCAAAATGGATTCATATTGGTGAACAAATCTATGATTATAAAACAAAACTTAACTTTTTAAAGTCAGTTCTTATTACAATGTATTCATTACAAGAAAAAGTTGAAATAATTAAGTATTTTTATGCTACTTAGAAACAACAAATGAAAATGCCTTGTTTGTTTTAATAATTCCATGGCCTCAGTGATTTTTGTAAAAATACAATTATTTATAATGTTTGATTATTACGGTTCTGAAATTTCAAAATTTGAAAACAAAAATATGTTCGGATTCAGTATTTTTTCTCTACAAAAAACCTATAAGAACTTTAACTCTAAAATAATTAGGGGAGCAAATAAATGCACATTCAAAAATTAACATTGTAATCGCTATGCTGCGTCGGCCAAGTCACCACCTTATACAATAAGGACAATTTTATCAAAGATCTTAGTAGATTTTATTATGTTTCATCCATTTTTCAAAAAGATAAGACACTCAAATTTTCATTTTAATTATTTGAAGGGTGTGGAAAAAATCCTCATCGAAAAAAGGGGTAACACATCATCCGGATACTGACTGCGCGAGCAGCGCTGGCGAGGATGCCTCGGGCGTTTGCCGCAGGACCGCCTGAGTGAACGCAGGAAACGACCCGAGGCGCTTTTGAGCATTCACTAAAACCGACAACCGATGGATCGGGCCGAGGCAGCCTCAGACGAGGCAACGGGCTCATTTTCCTTGGGCGAGGCGCGTACTAACCGAAAAGGCATTTGCCTCAAGGGGCTGGCCTCGCCGAAGCAAACCCTCTGTAAGTATCCGGCTATCCATGCATCGCCACTGACTAAATGAAAAAATCGCTCTTTTTAGCCTCTGGACGAGACCCCATATAATTTTTGGCAAATCCGCTAGGTCTTAAAATTCAACCTGATTGAATATTACAATTTGTGACTTTGGTTGAGACCATGGGTTTTCTAGTTCGTTACCTGAGGGCGCTTTGAAGTCGCGTTTGGCGCAATACTTTAACCATCTGCGTTCGCTATGGATAGAGAAAAAATACTAAAAAACACTCTTCTAAAAACTACAAATAATGTAATACTTATCAAAAGTGTGGGGCGCAGAAACATGTACTTTTAATTAATTTCGACAAAGTGCCCCACGCTTTTTGATTAAGTATTACATTATTTTGTAATTTTTAGAAGCGTGTTTTTTTTTTTAATATAATTTAGTTTTTCACTTTTTAGTCTTAATTATTTTTATAGATAAAAGTTTGCGGAATTTAACAGAATGAAATGTCGTTTAGGGAAAGCGGTGTTGGTTTATAGTGAAACATATTAAACACAGGTATTATTTGACGGATTATAGTGGTGTTTCACAAAGTCTTTGTGAAACACCATTATAATCCGTCAAATAATTCCTGTGAGAATGAAATATATTTTTATTTTTATTATTTTTTATATGATTTCATTTAAATTGAGCAGGTAAACAATTATTTTTATAGAGAAATGTTTGCGGAATTTAACAGAACAAAAGTCACATTGATACATATATTACATACATACAGGTGAAGCTAATATAAAGCGTGTAAAAAAGTCAGGTCACTTCAGATTTAATTGTAATAATTAATTAAATTCTGGAAATTTGGAAAAGAAAGAAACCTAAGCAACTTTGCTGGTTATTAAGCCAAAGTTTTGATATTTCTTTTGGAAAGTTATTTTGTCGGAAGAGATAGGAATGAGTGGGGAGGCAGTGGGGGGATTTAGGGCCCCCAGATCGAGTCGCTTGCACATATTTCTCTCGATGGGAGATGTGACAGAGAGAAGATTCATGGTATTGACTGTCGGGGGCAGAAGCGAACTGAGTGGATCAGAAACGCAACTAAGGTTGTTGCTGGTGTGATTGAGAACGAGAGCCAAGGCATCGTGGCTGGCTGGGGTTGTTCGGGCGGGTGCCCGTAAATCTGTCAGCAGGCGCAGGCCGAGCGGCGGCCCATCCGTCAAGACCACCCCCGCACGCACCCGCCCTGAAGGCTCAGGCGCCAGACGGACAACCAAAACATGCGCTACGCATTTTCAAAACGGACTCTTCATTCAACCAAGAAGAAAAACCACCTCCTCCCCTCCTTTATCGACACTAATTTCCAATTAAATTCAATTAGAATATAATCCTTAACATATTATTACTATAATATATTTTTATGAAAGTGGTCCAGGCTAGTGTATCAACAAATATAATTTGCGGGTCAACTGATAAAGTGAAAAAGAAATCAGATATTTCAGTGGTTGGTTCAGAGAGAAAGGTTCTCTGGAGAGAGTCTTGATTAAAGGTTGTAAGATTCAGTAACGGTGAAAGGGGGAGGGGGCAGATTTTGACTCTCTAGAAGACATAGGGATAAAATATAAGGATGGAAAAAGCTTTATACAAATTTTATTTAATTTGACTAACGAAATTTAAATTAAGGGTATTCACCCCCTTTCGGGGATGTAAGGTTGATCAGAAAACTTATTTCAGACCATATTCTCCTATTTAGGTCTAGACGCTATTATACTCCAAGTCAACTTCTTATACTGTATAAGGCTCAAATTCGTCCCTGTCTCGAATATGGCTCTCATCGGAGGGGTGCATCCAAGCATTCTCTTGCTACACTGGATGCAATTCAGAAGCGAGCAATTAAACTAATAGGAGACCCGGCTCTAACCAATTCACTCGACTCCCTGGCTCACCGAAGAACTGTTTCTGCCCTTTCCCTGTACTTCAGATACTATCACGGTGTCTGTTCAGTCGAGCTGAAATCAATTATCTCCCCTAATGCCCTCTTTACGAGAAACACGCGGTTTTCTAACGCTCAGCACCCCTTCGCTGTCAAATTGGATAAAAGTCGAACAAGCGCTTTCGCCAACTCTTTTATCCCTATGACCTCCAGAGACTGGAACTCGCTCCCTGCCACCATCTTCCCCGCGACTTATAACCTTCAGCTATTTAAGACCCGTATCCACAGATACCTTCGACCCCCGCCCAACCCATAAAATTCTTTCTTCTTCTTTTCACGATGGAGGGGCCGGCCCAGGCCTTTAGGGATTACACCTTTTTGGTGTAACTCCTTCTCTCATTATCATTAAAAAAAAATATTCATACTTAGTGATTTGGAATTGCTATAGAATCTAGTAGAAATCTTTTTTTAGTAAAATTTTAAATTAAGGGTGGTCACCCCCTTTAGGGGATGAAGGGATGATCAGAAAACTTATTTCTGGTCATATTTATAGTTAGTAATTTTGAATTGCTCTAGAATCTAGTAGAAATGATTTCTTTAATGAAATTTTAAATTAAGGGTAGTTACCCCGTTTAAGGGATGAAGGGTTGATCAGAAAACATGTTTCAGGCAATATTTAGTCTTTGTGATTTGGAATTGTTATAGAATCTAGTAGAAATCATTTTTTAGTGAAATTTTAATTTAAGGGGTGTCATCCCCTTTAGAGAATCAAGATTAATCAGAAAATTTATTCCAGGTCATATTTACACTTAGTGATTTGGAATTGTTTTATAATCTAGTAGAAATCATTTTTTAGTGAAATATTAAATTAAGAATAGTCACCCCGATTAGGGGATGAAGGATTTATCATAAAATTAATTCATGCCATATTTATAGTTGATGAATTGAAATTGTTCTAAAACCATTCATTCATGAGAAATAGTTTACCAAGAGTAGGTACCCTTTTTAGCTGTTGAAGGGATGTTATCGAAAATCAGCCAGTATACGATTGTCTATCTACCCATCCAACAATTGGTCATGAATCATATCGCTTAACCTGTCTGATCAATTAATATTTTCTATATGCATTCGCTTATGAGAAGAATAAAAAAAATGATTTTATTTAAATTTTTATATTAGAAAACATGGAAATATAAATTTATATTTTGCCTTGATTTCTATTGCGTTGTGATTCTCGGTTCGTTTCTGTTCGGTTCGGTTTAACTCTTATCCGATGTGACCGGAGAAATGAAAAATCCACTTATTCATTCAAGCAAGCAGTAGATCTGGCCTTTTTTGTAGATACTTAAATTTTCTACAAATTTTCTTTTAGATTTATTCGATTAAGTTCATATTTTAGCAAATAAGAGAGAATTTTTGATGTTGATAAATATTTAAACCCCTCTATCTTGAAAACCATTAATCGGATACATTTTATTAAAATGATCTTTTTTATAGAGAACTAAATTTTCTATAAATTTTCTCTCTGGGTTTTTTCGATTAAGTTACTATTTTAGACAATAAGAGATTAAATGTGAATTATCATCTAAAATTGACTATCTAGGCATGCAATTTTACATTAATAGATTATTACCTATATATTATTTTATTTTCAAATTTCAACACAGAACAAATGGAAAAGTTTTTCTATATAGTAAGTATGGAACCCCTGGAAGTCCGACTAGCAATTTGCCGGTATAATATTTGAAAGAAAATCACAAGAGGTTGTCATCAATCAGATTCGAGATGGAATGGATTAATTATAATTATATGTCAGAAGGGTTGTTTTTACCTATTCGGGAATATGTCCTCTTAAAAGTCTATTTCTATTTACTACTTGAATTCTTATATTTTTTTTTAATTCAAACTAGCCGTAGAAAGTGCGTTTTAGAGCCAAAATTTGAGTTTATTTTTTTAATACAAAAAACTGATTATATTTTAATTTTTAGTCTTTCTAGCATCAACTTTCTGATTCAAATATTCAGAAAATATTATTTTTGAATTATTAAAAGCTAAGATCAGATGCCCTCTAAAAAACAACAACATGGACGTCAAGAGTACAACCGAAGCTCAGATGCCCCCTGTCATAAAACAACATCTTTAATCTAGGCACGATCTAGAAGCGAAAATTCGAATATGTGAAAGTCGTTGCCGGTTCGATTAAGATATATTTAGTTCGGCTCGGTTCTTCGAATATATCTAAACCGAACCTTACAAGTTTTTTATAAGATCAGGAACGAGGCTAAATGAATCCGGTGGAAGATGGAATCCTTTGAGATTCCATCTTCCACTGGATTCATTAAGCCTCGTTCCTGATCTTATAAAATAATATACGAATCATTAAGTACTTACAAGTTTTGTTTGGGAACGCATTTTTTATCTAATCGAACCAAGAACATAAACCGAACCTATTCAAATTGTTTTTTGACAGAGGGTTTTCGCTATAGCCAATTTTTACTTTAGATTTTAATGTGTTATCATGTAAAAGATAAATTCATCAATAAACAAGTTTTTCCCGACTCCCGACTCTACAACCCTGGTTTGTACAATGCATGATAATAATTGAATTTAATTTTTAAGCTATCAATTCCTACCTTTTTTGAATTAGAAAATTTTACTTTAATTTTTCTAATCTCGTTTGTCAGTTGCGTTTTCTTAAGTACTCGTATCTTGAAGAAGAGAAATCTGTTTCATGTTCGGGGGTTGTTTCTAAGAGGATCAGAGACATGAATAACTCTTTTCTTAATGGCGTAACGTCTTTTCTTTTTTTCCCTATTCCTGATTGAGTCAATAGGGTAAACATTTGGAATATTTATTTCATTTCCATTTTCTATTTTGCATATTTCTCTGGAGGTTAATCTTTTCCGAATGAATAAATTAGATAGACACTCTCTTTAATTAAAAAATATTTTCAGAGTGTTTTCCTTTTTCTTGTTTTTTTTTTTAAGAAAAGAAATAATTTGAGATTGTAGGCTGACTGGCTGGTTGGGCCCTTAGGTCTGTGTGTGTACGTCTGCAGAGGCTCTCTCGGCGACGGGTTCCAGTCACATCGCAGCTTAGAAAGGAAGAGCGGACCAACGAGTGATGGCCATAAATCGTGGACCCCGAGTTGGCTCAAAAAGGGGAGAGCTCAACCACAAGCAGAGCTCGAAACGGCAACTGGGCCATCAGACAACTTCCTAAGGGATTCGATCGATACCAATATGATTAGACAGAGGGAATAATAGCCGAAAGGACTCTTAATTCGCCCCCGCCAACCCTAGTCATGGATATACAACCGACACTCACAATTGCTACTTCAAAATTAAAATGCTAGCAAACTAATCAGCTTTTAACTCTTCCATTTTCATTGAATACATATCAAATTTATTATAAAAGTCATTAAAAGAGATAACGTTTTAAAATCATACAATAGAAATAACCTTAAATTTTATTAACAATTTTTACTAAATTCTTGCAGATAGATAATTAAATAAATTATATATGAGGCATTATTTGAATGTTAAGTATCAGGGAGTTATATTTATTTATTTGTGATCCAAGTCGAAGTTTTAATGAATATTGTGAGCTCATGGTTATAAGAAAAGTGAGAAGGTGCGGTATTAGATTAACTTGAATTTCAGGACCGGAGGATTTTGCCACCAATAATTTGTAGTGATTTTCAATTCTTGATGCAAAAAATTTAGAATCAATAGCTTTTTAGGTTTTAATTCGATTTCTTTAACATTGATAACCACTAGTGGTCAAATCTTTAATCTAGTGGGACGGGAAAGAACAACCCCTTGAAACGTTCTTGTTGAGTATGCTATTTTATATTTTTTCTTTAATATATGACTAAACTAAAAAACATATGACCGATCAATTAACTACGATCTAATGCAGGCCTGGCCGGGCCGCATATGGCCCGCAGCAGACTTATTTGCGCCACAAATTGTGTTTTGTATCAGATATTTCAAAATATATTTTAAGTCGCATTAAAGTAATTGAAAGAAATAAGTTTCCCTATAATATTGTAATATCTGGTTGTAGTAATAGATTGAACACCTGTAGAGAGTATATCAAGCATTCAAATTAAGCTCTTCTAATAAAAATTAATAAATACGAAATTTGTTGTAAAGCCAGATTTCAAAAAAAAAAAAAAAAAAAAATTATAATTATTCTTATTTATGTGCGGCCTTTGGAAATGTTTGACTCTTCAATCCGTCCTGCGGTGCGAATTGGGTTGCCCAGGCCTGATCTGGTGTATATAAAAAATAAACATAATTTCTTCTTATCAAAATAATAAAATTTTAGTCTAATTTTGTGTTTATAATATTCATTTTGCAAGCGTTCTTAAAAGCAGGATCTCAAAAATGGTTAAATCGTACATGGGGACAAAAAAATACCATATAAAACTTAAATGAGATAAGGTTATTAAAAGTGTGTAATCTAGGTGGTTTCAACCGAAACTTTTCTTTTGATAAACAACTCAACCACCTATATGCGTGAGTTTTTATATTTATTTATTTTTTTAATAAGAAGAAGGTGAAAGATCTATACATACCTATATATATTCAAGACAGGGGTGAATTTAATTTTTGTAACGTATTAGAAGCTGAGTATCGATTAAAATATTAAGTTTCTTTGATGCAGGTTTTGCAGCAAAGAAAATATGTTCATCCAAAGAGAGGAGTATTGTCAAGTATTGTAATCGTGGATGAAAAAAGTTTTTATTTTGCTTTGTTTTTCGAAATATCTCAAAAACGGGTGAAACTATTTTGATTAAAAAAATTTATCAAAACTATAGGATTTTGGTCTACAAAAAAGCCCTAATGAATGAACATCAAAAAAATTATATTTTTCGAGATATTAATTGTTTTGTCAAAATATCTGTTAGTTAGTACGTACCAAAGAGAGTTATCATTTTTTTCGGGGGCTAAATTGGGGGGGGGGGGGTTCAAAAAATAGAACTATCAATATAAGACTTAGACCCTTTAATTGAAGACAAAATTTCGCACATGCGCACTCTACAACCTTATGAAATTGATTCACTATGTGAAATTGATAATGACCCAAAAGAGGGAGAGGAGGAGGGTCAAAGATATTTTCAACAAAAATCGAAGAAAGCTGATATTTCTAATAAAAAATCTCATAATTAAAAGGAGATATTATTAATTGCTAATGGACCAAAAATTAAGACGGGGGGGGGGGTTCTTTCGTACATAATTATAAATTATTTTATTAAATATTAAATATAAGAAAGGTTAAGATTTATGGTAAAGTCATGTAGATTGCCACATCGGTTTATTTTAAATAGTTATTGAGAGGTTAAAAAATATTGGAAGAATAAAATAAAAGACAAAATTCTAATATTTATTATTCTATCCAGCTATGTAACTAAATTTTCATGATACTGTGAAATATTTGCACGTAATCTTTTTCTCCTTCTCTCTTTGGTAATGCAAGGGTCTTTCAAAATCTATAGAGACCTCATCTTCTTGCATTTATTTGATCGAATTAAATAAAAAAAGATACCAAGTGTTGGATTCAAAGAAAATGTTGGGAATTTTTATCTAGGCTCTGGGTATTAGACAACAGTGTGTCTTAATTAATTTTAAAAAATTAGTGCTAGGATGCATGTTTCACAATATTAAATTAAAAATAAATTATATTTTATGTTTACTGACCCTCTTTTATATAGAAAATTTGAACGAATAAAACTATATTTTTAAACACGTTTCTGCTTTCTTAACTACACCAATACCTCGCTTTGCGTCGTTTGGTTTTGCGTTTTTTCGAAGTTGCGTCGCTGCTTAATTAGTACTAATTTTCACTGTGCGTCGTTAGATTTTCGAGGTTGCGTTGTTTTGGGTTCGAGTCTTTATTATTTTTTTTGAAATTTTCTTTTGTTTCTAAAAGATGGCACCACTTTTGTTTCTAATTGCGCCATGCCATCAAAACTCGGGGATTCTCTTTCTAACTGAAAATCAACGCAATTTTAATACAGTTTTATTTTCACTTTGTTTTGCTAATTTTAGAGTTCAGTTTCAATTATGTAGTGTGTTGTGCTTTTTGTAACGTTTCAATTAGTGTGTTGTGCTTTTTTTAAAAGAGAATAATAAATTTTTATAAATTTTTACGGGTTGTTTCTGGTTACAAAAAAAGGTAAATATTTTTTTTAAATGTTTACTTTGTTCAATTTTCTTTTTAAAAAGTAGTATTTTCGTAACCCTGGAACCTATCTTCGATCTTTACATGGTTTGCTATAGAAAATCTTAATTCACTTTGCGTCGTGTTTTTTTGGAACGTAACCCCGACGCAAAGTGAGGTATTGGTGTATTTTAGTCAAAAGTGAAAGAGACATAAGATAGGTAAATAAGATATTGTTCATATTTGACCGAAAAGATAAAAAATGTTAAATTTTAATTAAAGTGGAGAATCAAAAAAAGGTTCTAGTATTATAGACAAAACAATAAGTCGGGGTAAGAGCCAAGGATCTCCGCGTGTCCGGCGTGTAATGCTTTTTAAAGAACAAGGTTTTTTTTATCCTCTTAGTCAATGATCTTCGAGCTCAAGCCAAAATCTAATGTCTAATGAATTTGGAATTACATTTATTTAATCTTTAATCCTATCTTTATTCATTTTCGATGCTTTGTAGTGGTCTGACTATTATTAAACTCTCTTAAGATTATACACTATACCTCGTTGTAAGTGCGTTCGAGACTACCTGCTACAATAAATAAGTATTTTATTTTGATAGATTAATAAAATGAGACATCAATCATCAATATGAGAATTTTATCAAGCGTTATTTTATGAGAATTTCTCGATTTGTAATTTGTCTAATGAAATATGCTCTGGCAAGGCAGGCAAACGTCCACGGATTCAAGAGTTGATTTGTTGCTTCTCCAAATGATTCTGCGAGAAATTGAATTTTGTTTCAAAGCTATGATCTTGGAAATTGTTCGAGTCATATCTCAAGCTTCGTGCTGTCGTTTCGATAACTTTGGTGGAAAAATAGGAAGCAATAAAGAAACGAACGAGTACCACTGACGACCCTTCGATGAACCAGAGAGAGAAGGGCGATGGATCAAAACGGACCCTGACGGATGGCCCAGAGAGCCAACTGAGTCATCGCTCGCTGTTTTCTGTCAAAACCAAGATAAACTTAAATCAAGTTGTGGATTTCTCACGGCCCCGATCTCAACTTGGAAAATAAATATCATCGTCATCTTAATCTTATAATTAATCAGGTTTAGACTTGTAAAATATTCTCGCAATTTGAATATGTGAGAGACGCCTCGGGGAGGACAATTCGGCCAACGGCTGCCCGTTTTTTAATCTTGATTGATGCAAGTCACTAGTAGTCTATGCACCTTCTAGTAAGGAAGATTTATTTCTGATAGAACTGGGTGAGAGACCAGTTAGCCAACAAAGCCGAGTCAGTTGCGCCGAAACATGACACTTGCCCCTGCGCGCCCCCCAAACAGCGATCCAATTCTGCCATTAATTTATGACGGGGCTACCAGGTGCCCAACCGGGCTGCTTAATTCTTAACGAAATTTTAAGTACATTTTTATAGGCATTACAACTCGCACTGCGTATGATGGCATTTACACAGCTTTTATTAGATGTGATGAATGGCTGCCGTGTAATATTTAAACGTCTTGACTATAATTTTAACCCATCTTGAAAACATTCTTGGCCGTTGAATTTATAATGGTCCCTCGCGTTTCACACTTTTTAGTTTGTAGGCTTAGGAGAGTTATAAAGAAAGAGAAGAAAAATTTGAAATTTGCTGGCACCAAGTGTAATTTATGAAAATAAAAAGAAAAAAATCATATATTTTTAATGATGTAAGATATTTAACTCTTCAACATAAATAAAATTGTTTATCTAATATACATGTAAAAAAGTGATGAATGCATATATCTTTTCGGGTAGGTACTTCTGGGAAAATTTAAGCAACCGTTTAATTCAAACAGATTTAGGAGACTTGGCGTTTACAGAGGCTGAGAATTTAGAGAAAATTTTCACAATCAAAAAAGAATCAACACAAGCAAGCCACGTTTAGTCCAAAATACAATACCCACAATAAATTAAAAAAATTTAGCTGTCAAAATATTTGTTTTTTATTTCTTTACAATTTTCTCCAAGGAAATTTATTGAATAGTTATTGACTGTAGTGGTAGTGTCCTAAAAACTTGATTGGTAGAGTCCTTGCGTTTTTGATGGAGCTAAATCACAACTCTAGTTCTTTTTTATGCATTCCCAATCAATTACGCTCTAATGCACGCAATAATACGACTGGAATTCGTAAGACAACAAAACACTGGTCTCTATAGGAGCATAGTATAGACCAGAGGTTCCCAAACTTTTCCGAGTCGTGGCGCATTTTTTCAATTAAAATTTTTCCATGGAGCCCAACCATAAGTAAAAGTACATATTATATCAAAACCAAAAGCGTATTTGGTCTCTCTAAAAATACTTTTGTATAAGAATCGATAAAAATATCTTGGAATTAATAGTTTACTTTTATATGAAAATCAAAAATTCAGACCACAGGGGGGGCGGGACTCTTTCTATATATTTCAGATTTTTTTTAAGTGTGCCAAAGTTAAATTTTTTCGGTTTATGTATGTCTAATCGTAAGTAAGAGATAAAAATGAATAATAAATAAATTTTTAGCTTCTCACTTTGTTTTATTTGTCTAGTTAGGCCAAATGTCTTGGTTCAATTAAATATGAAGCTTCGCGGGGCGCCGCGGCGCACTAGTTTGGACCCTCTGGTATAGACTACCGATCTTAGAAGCTATGCTACTTTATTTCAGTAAATCTTTTGGAAAAAATAAACGAGTCAATATTGATAATGCTTTAAAATTTGAGGGTATATATAACCTTTCTTTTCCGGATGAAAATAATTGCAACCCTCGAAATCGTTCATTAGCCCTACCAATCAGTTTACCCATAGCCCATAGCCCATAGCCTAACTAGAATTTAGATGGCTCAACTTTAGAACTTGTATAACATTGAGAATATCGAGGACAATTTAAAAAGTCAAACTAGAGGAAAAATTATTGAAAACTATTTTATGTCTTAGTTTAAAACATTTTTTTCGGCGGACGATTAAGAAATTATGTTTAAAACTTGAATGAAAAGTATGAATTAATAGCACAAAATTGTGTACCAAATTTCACCTCAAAAGCTACAAGTTTTCGATAGAATGTGAAACAACATTTTGATTTTTCTGATTTTTCATATTTTTTATACAGAAAAATCTATTCTTCTTGATTTTGGAAATACAAGAACATCTGTGCTGGAGAATAATCTTTATAAGTTCTTCCATTATTGAGTTATAGAGGCTATCAGAATCGTGGCAGCGAGAGATAGAGATACAGAAATAATCATAATTATTTTAGGATGGATATTTTGGTGGTGGTGTTTCACAAAAGAAGAAAAAAATTGTTAATCTTTTTTATTTTTCTTCATATTTTATTAAAAATAATTCGCAAAGGCTGTATCAAAGATTATATTAGAAATGTTTGAACGGGCTTTGGACACCTCTGAGAAATTAAATTGCCAAATTCGATAAATACTTGGCCTATTTGTTCTTTGTGATTTCAAAATTCGAGAAACTCCCTTTTTGAGAGGGTGTTTTTGAAATTTAGTCAAATACTATATTTAAAATAGATATTCCATCATTGAATCATTTTTTCTATAAATAATAAAATTTAATGGTAGTAGGTAGGTAAGGATTATTTAGTTCAGGTATAATGGGTGTAACAAAGTTTTTATTAAACAAGTGCAACAATCACCTTTTGTCGTCAAAATTATAGGCTAAGGCATACTTTTTGCAAAATGGTAAATATATATATATATATATATTTAAAAAAATACAAATAATATGTTCAATAGAAGATTTCATATTTTGACAGTCTTTCACCATTAATTATTTAATTAATACTTAGAAAATCAATATAATCGTTTTTCACTTCTTAGGTGATGAGAAATTCGCAAGAAATTTTAAAGTATATATCCAAGATCTTTAAGTTAGAAATTAAGTTAATCTTGATTAATGTGTACCTTCAATAGCTTTTAAGTTCATTATTAATTTAATTGGAACCAGGTCCTAAGTGGTGTTTATTTAAGAATCAATAAATGATATTTAAATATGATAAAGCAAAATAAAAAAATTCGTTGGCAAACTTTAATAGGGGCAATTGGATAAAATCTGATTTGTTTATTTCATTTGGACGATTCTTAATTGAGCTCTGTCAGGAGAGTGATCGATCGTTTATAAAAGGCCTCTAACCCCTCAACGAAAGTCTCGAAAAGTGTACCAAACAATAAAAGAAAGGACGGATGTTTCGATTTAGGGGAAATGCGGGTACCCGGGGCTTTTTGGGATTCAGCAAAGGACACTTCACATTCAATGATCGGCGATCATATTTCGCTCATCGGCGTCACATAAACTAGAGATAGCGACTTCTTAAAAGCGGGCTTAAATAATATATAAGCCAATAGATGAACCCAAGGCTTCTAGATTCTAATTTACAATTCGATAGATTTATTATATGTACAGTAGGACAATAGAACCTGGGGTTCCGGTTCCTTCTTGTTATACAGGACTTAAATATCTCCTCTCCTTGTCTAAGACATAATGTATTTTCGAAAATCACCTTTAATAAATAATTCAAATCATATTAATTTATTGTATTTCAAACGGAATACTGGAGGTATTTTTTAATAGCAAAGTAAATACTTTAATTATCTAATTTCTATATTATCTCAAAATAATGACATAGTTGAAATTTGAAAAAATAATCTAATTTAGGTGATAATATCAAAACCACTCAAATGTTTTGAAATTTATCTAGCATCTGGATAATAAAAATCAATCAAAAAATTAATAAAAATAATTTTTATAAAAAAAAATAAAACCGACTTTCAAAAAAATTAAATGCAACAAATAAAATAATAAAACTCTCAAAAAAATCAAATAAAATGCACTAAAAAAGGTATAAAATAATTATCTAATTTAGTTACAACTAAACGACGAAATATTAACATGAAATCACTTTTTGAAGTCGGTGCCAAACATAGACATTTTGGCGAATCAAACTCGAGGGATTTTACTTAGTACGATTGGCGGGTACGCTCAAGCTTATATAGTTTGTTTAGCACCGACTTCAAAAAGTGATTTCATGTAAATATTTCGTCAGTTTAATTGCAACTAAATTAGATAATTATTTTATACCTTTTAGTGAATTTTATTTTATTTTTTGAATTCTTATTATTTTATTTGTTGCATTTAATTTTTTGAAGTCGGTTTTTATTTTTTTTTTATAAAAATTATTTTTATTTTCTCTCTTTTAGTGATGTTATTAATAGTGACTTAATATAATGCGCTTGAACGCATCTCGTAAGAGGAAGGGTGGGGGCGATGAATCAGAAAATGATAATAAAATTAAATTCATAATATATATTGTGACAAATTGGACTGACAAAACTTAAATAATTAAGTTTTGTTTCGCCCGATTTGCGCTCTAACTTACCAATTGCCACACTCTCCCTCAATATTGACAATTCGACAATATTGAGCAAGTTGTAGCAACTGATTAGTTTACGAGCAGATGTAACTCAGGAGAGTATCGAAAAATATAAGAGACAAGATTAGTCCTCAAAAGGGCTAATCTTATTAAAGTCGCAATGCTGAAATTTAAGGTGGTAAATTGGTGATCTGCTTCGCTAAGTGTTGCGACTTTAATCGCCTAAGATGTTGTTTCCCGACCTGACCTACTCGCTGGTTAACCTTCCTATTGGATGTGAGGATACTATGCCTGAAATGACTTAAGCTATAATCCGGTTGTTGTTGTTGTTGCGAAGAAGCGATAAGATAAACACCGCAAAAATTCAAAAAAAAATCGCCTGAATGAGAGTGACAAAATACCTGTGATCGGATGCTGAAAGAAAAGGCTTAATTGTAACGGACTCTGGTTTATTTCCAAAAAAAACAAATTCAAATGAGTTAATTAAAACGTATGAAATCAGTTTTATTGATATTACTAATAGAATTTCTTTTATTTGTTTATAATTAATTGCATTTAAATTCTTTTCGTGAAAATTAATAAATTAAACAAAAGGTTAATCTTTATGAAATTACGATAAATTGATTTGTTTGTTATAATTGAGTTGTATTTAAATTTTCTTAAATAAAATGAAAACTTAGTTTGACATTAATAATAAAATTTAAAGTTCAAATTTCTTCTATTAAGTTTTGACAAATTTTAATACAATGATTATTTATTTTACTTCTAATTTTTATATCAACAAATTCGAATTAATTATTTTGTTTATAAACAAATCTTATCAATCAGTTTTATATTTATCAAATTAATTAAATTATAATGACTTATTTCTTTTAATTAGTCTTATTATTTACTTGTTAGGTTTATTTATATTTTAATTTAATTTAAAACAATTCAGGTTCATATATTTGGCTTATTATTATTAATTATTATTGGTTTGTTTAACTAAAGAAACATAAAATATATTGGTCATCTGACTTGATTTGTTGTTTTCAAGTTCCGAGAAATTTGATTCTAATGTTTACTTATTATATTAAAAGAAATGATTTTTATTTTATTTATTTTTTTCTTTATATAATTAATTTTATATCAATAAAATTAGCTGAAATAGGCTGGTCGCCCCAAACACATGTGGGAAATTAATTTATCCCCTTTAATAAGGGTAGGTTATTTAAATATTAAGTTACTTTATTATTAATATTTTTTATGGAAAATATAAATTAAATTATTTTTAAAATTTGAATATCTCTTAGATACAGATGTGGTTTTGGCTCCTTCAAGATTTCCGGGTCATCCGTCTGTCCCATGCGTGATTGTGACTATATTTCCAATCTAGCTAGTCAGCTGATTAGAGGAGAGCTTCCTTATCCCTCTTCAGGGGAACCGGGCACTTCACTGAAATCAAATGTTCAAGAGTGGGCGGTATCAGTGACGCTAGTTTATAATTACTATTTAGCAATCCGCTGGTTAATTAGATCAGATACCCTAGATTATTAATGTGGGACGCCATTTTGACTCTGTTCTAGGATTTCAAGAAAATTTATATTAATTAAATTGATAGAAAATTTACTGAATTTAAATTATTGATTAATTATATAAAATTAATTCTGTGTTTTGGCTCGATACCCATTCAAACTAATATATTGTGTTCATATTTACTTTTATCTTTATTTAAAGCTACTTCCGGAAACCAACATAATTGTATTAATTTCTTTAATTATACCTCCAATTATAGGCTATTCATTAACATATCATTTACAACTTAATAATTAATTTCAAATGGATTATTGACGTGAACCTGGTAAATTGTTGATTTTATTCAATCCGACTCTAGGCTTACTTATGGTAAGTTAGTACCTTAGGGTCAAGATTGTGCTCTCTGCCTATTATAATTTAATAGTTAATTAAGTTCATTCATCAAAGAATGTACCAAGTACTTATCTATTCGAATCACTGCGTCCGGAACCACTGAACAGCACTTCCACGCGACCGGCAGGCTTGAATTTTGGATAACTCCCAGATCACAGCTATTTTCTTGAAAATATCAATCGCACATGATATAGAATCACAGGAGGTTTTCACTGAACACTTGATATTACGATAAAACGTTAGATTGTTCAAGATAGACTTGGATTTTTAACTATCACAGATGGGGTTTTGATTAGGTCAGTAATCCACGTGCGTCTCGGATCAAGGTCGTAGGCCAAAGAGGACGAGTTCATTTTCAGGGCAGTCTACTTGCACGCTACCTGGGTGACCTAATTACCCAATTAGCCGTTGATGGCGGCACAAATCAGTCTTAGATTTTAATTAGTACTTGTTTCCCAATAGATGTCCATCAAGTTCACTTTTCGATATAAATTCAAATAATAAATCATATGTCACTTTGAATTGTCATTCAAAAAAATTAAAAAATCTTACAATTATACAAATTTAATTAATAACAAAGCCTGTTTCGTCAC